>CM062296.1:525145055-526345055 GCA_031216915.1 Pictodentalium vernedei | reverse complement strand
CGTCCTTTAGCCATCAAAACATTAAAGTTAGCAACAGTTGGTTTGGTAAAAAAGTAATATTCTATGAGCCTACCAAAATTTCTACATCCCAAGCTTCCTTCAGGTGAGGTAGAATGCAAGATCGGTTCACAAGATAATAATATCTTCTCATTCCATACACACTACAAATCAATGTAAAACCTATATACAACTTATATACGCTAAGTTCAGAAATCTACCATTTCGGTTTGGCTTATCAACCATATTCCTCACATCACTTGACTGATTTTGTTGCTATCCTGTCTAGCAAAACTTAGTAAGTGGTATTTTATTCTGAAAACTTTCCGCAAGTGTGGGTAGTTGAACAAATATTGAATGATAATCAATGTGCAAAGGGGTAAGATCATTTCTTGACTTACAAGCCATGCGTAAACTCTTGGACTGCACTGGGATCTTGCTTCGTGTCACCCTGTGAACACCTCTACTAACTCAAGTTCCAGGGAAAGTTGATATTAATGGTGTTAATTTATTTTACAATTCAGAGCTGTTATATTATTTAACTAAAGTCAACAATGTGGCTCCCCCCAGATCATGTCTCTTGGCATAACCATATGCTATCATTCTGGACAACACTGACTCCAGAAGAAAGACAATATCTTTTATTCAGATTTTATATGAAAATGTAGAAAGACAAAATCTACCCATGCAATTACCATAGAGTAAAAACGGATAGGCCAACTTGAAAGCAGTGGACAGTAGAAACTCTGATCACCCCCCTCCCCCTCCATTTCCTGACCAGATGCTGACAGAGATGTCGGATGCTGCTTTTGGATGGAACCTGCCATGACTTACTCATTAGAGTTACACTCTGATTTTGAATTATCCGACAACACTGACAGACCTGCCAGTCAGTTCACACAATAACAATATCACAAGTGGCAGACTCTTGTGATGTCATCCCCACCCCGAGGCTGTGAAATTTTGAATTCACAACTTGATGGGCCATGATAGCTGACAAACTGAGTGAGGTGACTAAACAACCACATTAGGGGCTGGCTAACCCTTTTATATTTTTATACGACAACCAATGGCCCAGACTAGCTGGTGCAAACTCGATATTATCAAACACAAATTTTGAACCCCCCCCAATCCCCAAAATTGGCATACAAAACCGAAAATTAAAAGTCCTCTCTGGCCCTCCATACTTTTACTCTGCGCATGCGCAGTGGTCAGGAAGAGACTGGTATTGGTGCCAACATCATTCTTGGTTTGGCCCTAAAGTCAGTAACAATGAGCTGACATCTGTGCTTTAAAATCTCCTTTTTTGAGGATTCCAGACACAAATCAATGCAAGAATTGGTGGATCCAAGGCTGTTGATGGATGATGGAAGTGAACTACGGTGTTTTCAGACGTTCAGGGCTGTAACTTTATAATAATTATAAAAATTATTTCATGTTTCCAATTTTTGGGACATACCCCTGATGTCATCATTCTTGCTAATGATTAATCCACTGTTTGTTCAGTATTCCTTCCAAATCCTTCCACGAGCCCTTCCTGTTAAACTCCTAAGCTTTTGGGCTATTTTTTATTGACATTTTTAGCTGCGACTAGCAGCTCAATAAGTGGCAATGTTGGTCTGTCGGTCTGTCTGTCGGTCTGTTTGTTGGTTGGTCTGTCGGTCTGTCTGTGACCAAAGTGTTTCAAAACTCAATAACTTTTGAAATACTTGATGGAATGACTTTATATTTGGCATGTAAGTGTATCTTATTGATGTCTAGCCACTGTTCAATGCATGTGTTGTTCCAAATATTTTTCTTGGAGTTATGGCCCTTGATGAACTTAGAATTTTGTGAGATTGCACCACCCGTCGCAGCTACGGCGTCGATGTCGCGATTTTTTATTAAATTTCTTGGGAGTTTAACATGTATTACAGAATATTTATTCTGTTTATCCCCATGGCTACGTCCTCACCCTAGGGGTGTCAGGTCATTTTAGTCTTGCATCTTCTATCCGATGTATCATTTTTTCTTCGTATGAAGATCTAGCTTTGCATTTGGTAGCATTTAAATTGGTTTCTGACTTTGGTCCTTTTTGTGCCTGATGTCTTGTTTCCGGTTTTTTCCTTGACGTTGTTTAGTTTGGCAACGTTCTCAAATATATGTAGTATTTCATATTATGTTACTGTAGAATTACTTTAGGATACATTGATTATTATTCCAATAGTGTAGCTTATAATATTTGGATTTTGTCCACACTTTGGCTCTATTGGGATGCCCTTGGGCTCATTATGTTCCCTTTGGGAACTTAGGCAAGTTTTCAAAATTTTTTCAAAAATTTTTCAAAAATTTTTGAATTTCATTTTTCTTGCGATTATTCATGTATCTTTATGCAAGGCGAGGAAGTCTTCCTCAGTTTTACATGCTTGTTGCCTTGCCTGTAGTCAATGCACCCCTGCAGATTCTTGTCCTACTGTGTACATTGGCATGACAGTCGTTGGAGATGGGTGTCATGATGCGTTGTTGGCGGTGAGGTTCCTATGCTGGAACTCTCACCGTAATATAATACAAGTTTTTCAGTTTCTATTTCAGAGAAACATGAACATGGTGATGGTATTGTGACATCCATCCAAAGTGTGCTCCCGTCGTCACGCTCTGTTGAGCAAATAGAGCTATCTGCAAGGTTTTCATGAATATAAGCAAGGGTTAAGGTCTGTAGTTAGAGTTCTTAATCCCTTGCAAGCAGCTAGCTCGACTGGTGAAGCAGTTACTCCGTCCATGGGAGCCATGACACAGGGTAAGTCCATTGCGGTCGAAGGAAGTGTAGATTTGGGTAGAGCGAGCACCTCAAAATCAAAAGCTCACCCAGCGACGACAGAAATAGACAGAAGTCACCAAGTTTCTTTTAGGGAGGCTTGGCGAGGTCTAATAAGACCGTGAGCGGGAGAGGCCACTCTGTAACCCAACAACATATGGCGCCAAATGTTGTTTTGAGAAACTTGCACAAGCCAGAACCAAGTTTTCTTTTCTGGAGGCTCGGCGAGGTCTGATAATCAAAATAAGATAAAATCAAAAGCTCACCCAGCGACGACAGAAATAGACAGAAGTCACCAAGTTTCTTTTAGGGAGGCTTGGCGAGGTCTAATAAGACCGTGAGCGGGAGAGGTCCCTCTCTAACCCAACAACATTTGGGGCCAAATGTTGTTTTGAGAAACTTGCACGAGTCGGAGCATACGTCTGCTCAACGCTCGAGATGCTCCTTCTAGACTGCAGCTGGGGTCGGCTTCAGTCACGGCTTCCTCCGCTATGTTATAAAAGTACACACGACCGCATGCTAGCTACCCGACCTCGGATATCCAGCCAGTTGCGCAAAGTCAGAGCCAGTCTTCGCCCGTGAAGCTAGCGATCCGAGGCTTTGTTCATCGGGATGTTCAGAGAAGAAGAGATCTATCTCCGGATCTTAGTCTCAGGAGTAGCAAGCAGTGAATAAACAGATGACCGCTACTCCTCAAGCCTCGGTAACAGACTTGCTGTCGCAGATTGCGCAACTGATCACAGCATCCCAGCAAGAGCAAGAGCAGCCTCCCGCTGGCTCCGGTGGTGAGCTGTTGGACGGTGCTGGGTCGGTCCAGTCATCTGTACATGCAGACCGAATGTCACAGCTGAATCAGTCAGATGGTGAAAGGGACAAGGAAGAGGATTACCCTTCCCTTTCGGAACAGCATATGGTAGCGATGAATTTTATTTATCAGTATATACTGACTTTGTTCGACCTGATCAGCAAGCAGCGACTACTATAGAGAAACCACTGTCGTCTCTGAAGCAGATTTCGTGTGGAGGAAAGAGAATGTTCTTTCCTTCACAAAGCAGTCGGCAGGTTCGGAGGCCTTCGGCCATGTTATCGACGCCATATTCACCTCTCTAGTGCTAAGAGGAAGGCGGTTTCTTATTGACATCTTCAATAATATACTGTTCCTTGGACTACGTTCATTTAAAACGGTTGGAGAAGATGTCCAGAGAGCTCCTCTGCATTTAGATCACCAGTCCGGGGATGAAATTATGTCCCTACCTGCATCATTCAATATATGCTCGGAAGTGATGGAATGTGCTATTTCATCCAGTAGAGCAGATCACCTCACCAGAGCTATGGCACAACGTCTTAATGGGAAGGAATTTGAGGACATTTGTTCCTCGCTTAGAGTTCTTTCCAGGGCAATCATGTATGCCACGTACAACTCTGCCCTGACAGTGGCAAATTTAGAGTTGATCAGACTTGATGCTGCCCTTGCGTTGTCATCACTTATAGATGACAAGGTGAAAAGCTCTCTCCGAGTTGCTCCGGTCTCCGGATATACTCTATTTGATGACAAGCTTTCATTAGTCTATGAACAGGCTACAAGAAAGCTTCCAGTACACTGCTACTGAAGTCTGCGCCTCAACACGCTTCAGCAGACCGGGGTAAGCGAGGCCGTTCCACTTAATCAGCTAAGGCAACTCTTCATGAGGGTACAATAAACCCTCTTATACTTACTCCAGAGTTTGTCAGTATAGCGACTCGGAAAAGGGGCACAGGTCTGATCCAGACGATATGTCAGATGCACCTAAGCCGACGGGATGAGGTTCTTCGTGGGGAGGACGTAGTTTCTCCTTCCGTAAGCCTTGTTAGTCATACAGGTGATGAATAAGACCTCTATTGCTTACCAGTTCATGGAAGGTTATCATCTTCGCGAGAAACTGGATTTATGGCGGCACGGAAGATCAGTGGGTAAAAGTGATGTCTCGGAAGGCCTACTGCTATGATTCTGAACATAACCCCCACTTACAAGATGTCCGCATTGGACAAATCTTCCGGTGCATTCTTTCAAAAGGGAGTCGCTCCTAGTGGAGGTACAGGCTCTCTTATTGAAGGAAGCAATAGAGGTCGTCGAGAATAGACTTCTATTGCTTTCCACTTAGCGGAAGGTTATCAACCTTGCAAAAAAGTGGATGAAAATTGCAGAAGATCAGTGGATGAGAATATAGTCTCTTTGGGAATTTAGGGCTGTTAAATAGTGGCTCTTCATTCCCTACCTTGCACAATGACAGTTGTAAGTCTCCATTCAGTGAGCCTTCAAGGTCGCAACTTACACCGATATATCTGTCTTCATGGAGATGAAGACTTATAAGCTACGGCTAGCATTGTAAGTCTCCTTAGTGAGCTTCTAAGGCCGCAGCTATCAGCCTTTCATTGTCTTCACGTAAAGGAAGACCATAGCTGCTTCAGCTAGGCTGAGTTTGTTGTCCTATCGGGCATGATACCATATGTTAGAGAATGTTATTCTCTTCCTACAGGTATGATTTGGTGTTAGTTATATGAGGCAATAAGCTCTATTAATGATGCCACATTTACCTAGTGTGATTATGTCAATACAGTGTATTTGTTCATCACATCCCTCTCTGTCCTTAGTGGCATTATGGAGTCAGTCAGATGTGAGGGAGCGATTGCCACCTGGATCATGTTCTAACGGCGACTTCATGGGCACGTCCACTTTTTAGTTGGTTTGTTTCCTGTGGTTGTTTGTTTATTTGTCATATGATTCTTTATCAATAAAATTGCTACCCTTCACATACCTGTATGGTTGACATGTCAGTTATCTTGGCGACATTCTCCAATGTGGCAATTAGTCCACTCTGAAAAGTTTTGCTCAGAGCAGTCTAGCCTTTCTTATGACGTATGAGTTTATTACTCAGTTAACTGCATATTAACGTCGTATTATTCATTCAGTTTCCTGGTTACACTTGTATCACTCGGTCATACTGTGGTTACAGGCTGTATTCAGATGAGTACATGCGTGATTTCATTGCCCGCGTGCATAATATGTGTATTATTAGGCAGACGCATTGTCGACAGACTATATAAATTCTTGCTCTGCTTATAGAGCTCATGAGAATTTTGGGGCTATTTGGATCAGTTATGGAATTGCCAATAGGCTGTCTATGCATATGTTCTCATTTTTTTGGCATCATTATTCGGAGTAAAATATTCTTCTCCGAACACTCATTGGTTGTTACGGACCTAGGGAACAATGAAGTATTTCGGGGACGGTCCATGACGGGTCTGTTAATCAGAGCTCTTTCCATGTTCTAATCCAGTTTTCTATGAAGATACAGTACACATTCTCAGATATTCGAACGGTTCATTGGAGTGTTATTATTGGAATCAATTGTACACATGAACGAGGTCACCTGTAGTTTGCCTTAGAAGCGTGTTTGCTCTTCAGATACTTTTTAATTGGTATTAAATTGGACAAGTGTATGGTCGTACACTTTGTATCACCGTTTTTCATCCTATCTACATATTCCAACTCCTGTATACGTAAGAAGCATTCTCTGTTAATTACCGGGATCGCCACAATAGCCTTGGCTTCTGAAGTGGCATTAAGCACCAATAAATAATAATAATTAATAACAGGGTGCTTATTGGGCGAATATATTTGGATTATATAGTATCTCTTTGCACTGATTACAGAATGCTCCCCTCTGTGTTTTGAAGAATATTCCTTCAAAAAAAGGTGGGGGGGGGGATTTTTCTTGTAAAATCTCCTCCGGCTTGATAAGAGTATAACTATGAGTGAAGCTGTTTTTGTCTGTAGATTTTATCTGATCCTAGATACAGCTTGTTTATTATTTATATATGGGGTATGTTTGTGGGGGTTAGTCTCTCACTCTCAAATACGCCATCCTAATTTATGGGGCTTAGTCCAGACTAGCCTTATAAATTGGGGGCTTGTTACACCCAATTAGCATAATCATTCATACTAAGAATATGGAATTACTTGGATATGGCTCCTTATTTATGATATGTCTTCTCTATTATTGTATAAAGAGACATACATGTAATTCCTTTTAAATTTATTTTCCTTTCACCTTGGATTGCAGGCTTAGGAGCTATATTTGGTCTGCTAATTCTTAAGTCCTAGGCCCTCCGCCTTTTTACAATTCAGCTAGTCTGGGCCATTGGTTGTCGTATAAAAATGTGATAAATTTCAAGTAATTTGTATATTTTTTATACTTACCAATGGCCCAGACGGGGATGGCCCTCCCATGAGTGGGCACTCATACCTCCCCGCTGAGTTATTATTAGTATGCTCATCTACAAAGAATGATGTTGGTGCCAATTCTGGTCTCTTCCTGACCACTGTGCATGCGCAGAGAGTAAAAGTATGGAGGGCCAGATAGGACTTTTAATTTTCGGTTTTGTATGCAAATTTTGGGGATTAAGGGGTTCAAAATTTGTGTTTGGCCCTTGATAATATCGAATTTGCACCAGCAAGTCTGGGCCATTGGTAAGTATAAAAAATGTACAAATTACTTAAAATTTATCATTTTCGTGGCAGCTATTTGTATTTCCATTGCAAAAATATCATCCCCATGGCATATTAGTAATATCCAAATATCAGTTTATGCTGTGTAAGACTAAATTTAAGTGTGTTTAGTTTCTTAATCTGTGTTACTAGATGGAGACACACGGGAACCCAAATAACCTTTCGCTTTCAGTATATAGATCTAACCATAAACCGGTGTTAAACCTCTGGAGATAGCCAAACAACATGAGCATGACCCATCACATCCCTGGTAGCTTGATTTAGTTTGTGGAAAATGTGTGGTTAGTTAACACTGCAGCATGTAGACTGATAAAATGTATAGTACATTGGTTCATGTATATGGTCTTTTTGTTCACATTGCAGTCTACTGCCCTCTATTTTAGAACGATGCTTAGATGTGCAAATTGTAAAGACTTGTGGGAAATTCCCATTATCAGCCCCCCACCATCAGTTATTTTTTTTCCCGAATGGCAAAAACAAAAGGCAGAAATCATATGAGACTAAAGCTTTTAAGGGAGTAAATAGGGTTATAACTATCAGCTCTAGCTCTTGGTATAACTTGAACAACTTAAGAGATACAGAATCAAATGGGCAAGATTTGTGACACAGTGTAAAATCAAAAGTAAATTTTACACCCAACTTGGATACATTTATACAGTAACAGGGGGAGCCTTCCATTCTATTCTAATAGACATTAATTAGATAGGTTTCAGTGCACTTCATAAACAAAAAAGCTGCATGACTTGGGCATGATGTGTAAGACATAACTGATGTTTGCATACCGCTAGAGGTGAGGAAGTGGGGGGGGGGGGGGGGGGGGCATACATTTTGCTTTTGTGGCATAGGTTCTACACTTATAGAGACTCATATTCCCATGGCTAGTCGGCTGTGGCTGGGTATTTTGCAGCTGACAAATTTAATGACAACTGGTTGGAAGAAATTAGTGGCTGGCTATGGTTTGGCTTGTACTAATTGCACAAAACCGACCAATGTCCTGGCAAGGCTGCAGACTGGGTCTCAGTGGCCTCTTTGGCTCTTCTGTGTCTTCCTTTCCAGATTTATGAATGTGGCATGAACTTGATTATTATACAGAAACCAGGGTTGCAGGGTTATGAATTTCTATATTGTCCATTTGACACCTACTATGTACAAAAAAGTTAAATACTGGAGCATAAAGATCATGTAATTATTTGAAAAAATAATGTGATTAATAAAAGTAATATAGGTAAAATATAAAAACGTTGACATTTATCAATACATTATGGACGACGAAATGACTAGATGGGTTGGAGCCTTAAGACTTGGTGTGTTGGGCCAAAAAATGACCTGAGGTTAACGTGTCTGAGACTGAAATGACTCGGAACGTGTCTGAGACTGAAATGATTTGGGGTTGAAGTGACCTGTATTTCTATCAACTTTAGGGGAATTGGTTTTGCCACATGATGTCACTTTAAAGTTTTTGACAAGAGAGAAAAACTCAAAATTCCACAATAAGTACCACTCAGCATATGCATTGAAACGGATGGCTTTCCATAGAAATCAAAGTGACCCACTTAAAACTAATGATATTATTTTTACTTTGTAAATTGTGTGTCAGTTGAAAATAGCTTTGTTTCTCAATGATGTAGTTTTTGAGGACCAGTATGATGTTGGTGTAGGATTTTCATGGTTATAACGTAGCATTTCCATTCTTCTCATACATTTTAAGTGATTTCAAAACAGGTGTCTCAAATCAATGACTGGAAACATTTTGCTATAGAAATGTGTATGTGTGTGCAGCATGCCATTAAATCTGAATAACATTCTTTGATAAAAAAATCAAAAAGGACAATTTCCCCTCTACGTAACAATGAGTCACTTTCAGAGATCTTATATTACATCTATCGCAACATTTTGCAATGGAAAATGTTTGTATTGCAATTAGTTTGAGTTCAACTTTTTATCTACAGGACTATTACTGGAAGATCAGAAGACTTGAAACTTTTTACGTTTTGATGTATCTAATTTAAATCTGAAAAGCATAACTAAAGACAGTCTACATCCTGTGGCTGTCTCTCAGTATCTGTATGTTTTTATACACTAGTCAGACTCTATAATTATGCATGCATTATACTGTGACCACTTGAAGCAATAGCATGTCATTAGTGTCTTATATATATGCTATCCAAAAAATGTCACTACTATTTTCATTTATCTACATCTAACCACCTTTTTACTTTTCTTTTTTCTTTTTGTTTTTTCTGGAAAGTGACTGGAAATGGCCAAATGGTCCATGTTGCCTCCTGAAGATGCTAATAACTATCTGTATCCTATTGTATTCATTGTACTTGTAATAACTATAGACAGCCAAGACTTGCCTACAAATGACTGCTAAGGCACTTAGAATGTAACATGCATGTTTCCTCAGGGACAGCATTTTCAGCCACATGTTATGTTGCAGTAAAAAGTTATCAAAGTTGGAATTGAACCCTTGAGGGTTAAAATTAAATGAGTTTGTTTGTATCCTTATCCACTTTCAATATATTCTGTGTGAAAAGACCGCGTAAAGCCTCTCAATCCATGCTCATTATATGCAAGAAAAAAAAAAAACTCACTGATTTGAAAAAAAATTGCCTGAGAATCAATTAATTTATTTTGTGTGGCTTTGGTATGTAAGATTATATTATTACTTGTGTTCTGTCACTTGTTATTCATTATGTCATCCATTCTTTAAATACTGTTCATCAAAAGGCTCCCAACATCTCATGAGTTGCACACCCACCAATCAATTCCTGGTCATGTCTAACCTGTCTTACAAATTATCAATTAAACATGATAATTAAGATTTTTTCTTTCTACAACAAAATGGATATGTTTATTTTGTATTTGTGGGAATGTATACTAATAATTCAATTCTACAGCTCTATGGGGTTGTCAGATTAAATTATTACTGTACTTTTTTCTTTTCATGTTTATCATGTCATCTGTTTATTGATGACCACAATTTTTCTCAAAAATTATGTATATAAGTTTGAAAAGGTTACTGCATAATTTAATTGCTTGTTTTTACTTAACTAAGCATTTATTTCCCTTGATGTAAATTATATCCGTACAATGTTTTGTGGAATGCCTGTTTGGTGTGGTAGACGTTTTTCAAAGCATCATTCTAAATTAGCTCAGCACTGAACTATTAACTGGTTGAGGGCTACATTTTTTTTGGTGGTCTGAATTTGTTCATCAAAATTTGTTTTATTACAAATTATTGAAGAGTGCCCGTAGGCATTCTTTGATAATTTGTGATAAAACAAATTTATATAAACAAAATAATATTTAAATTTGACTGAATATGAAAAATGAGCAAGAAAAATGGTGGCTTTTTCTCTGGTACCCTCATTTTTTTAAAGCCCTGATAGTCGCTTCTAGCACTCAACCAGTTAAGAGGATATGATTGGAATGTAATTGTTTTAATGCTTATGGTAGCCTGAGAGAACAGAAGTATACCTTGGCATATGCAAAAGTATGCACACTAAGATTTTGTCATTTGGAAATTGATAACTCAACTGAATTAACTGAATAAAGTATGTTCCAATGAGACTAAAATTCTTACCCTCTGATTGGATTGGATGAGGGCTCACATAGTTTTTGGCTTTGTGGCTTATGTTACCATTTGATGTCACCAGGCAAAATATTTTAAATGAGGTTGACCATTTCGTAATTATTTTATCAATGGAGTGATTTGTAAACCACTTCATGTTTCTACCTTTTTCACACGAACAGCACATGATGCTCTAAATCAAGTGTTGTTTAAATTACAAATAAGGTTACAATTGGAACTAAGGTAGAGTGACCTCGACCTTTATCTGATTTATTGATTGTCTAGTGACATTGTTGGGTACACGGGAGGTTTATTTACTAAACTTGTTATTAAAAGTTCCCCTGTTCATTTTATGATGTGGGTTTGGGCCTTGGGGCTATGGTAGGGTCTTATTAGAACATACACATTATTGTGATGAATTGACGTAACATGCTCTGAAGTTTGTGGCTCGGAGAATATGTTTGACCTCGACGCTCTGCATCTCAGTTAAATATAAACTCCGAGCTGCAAACCTCAGACTATGTTACCATCTATTCATCACAATAACTTATAATGTTACAATAATATAGTATACAGTTTAACTGATATAGCTTTTGTATTTTAGGAGAACAATAATGAATACTGCCATAAAGAATACTAATGCCCTGGTGGTTGTTTCACAAAACCAGATGTTAGAAAAATTACAGCAATCAGAGGTGAGACAGTTGTTAATTTATAGTAAAAATTGGCTTGCAGAAGCCAAGGAAATAGAAGTGAAATTCAAGACTATGAAGATTTATGGCTTACTTGTTTTTTGGTGCAGTCTGAAAGGAATAAGTTTTCATGAAGAGTGAAGTGTTAAAATAAAAATTCAAATGCACTTAATAATATTTCCTACTGTTATATTTCTTTCTCAATCTTGCATTTTGATCTTTCTCAATCTTGCATTTTGAACAAAATATTCTTGATTGATTCTATTCTTTTTACCTTTATTCCTTTGTAGAGGATGAAAAGTGTTACTGTACTGTGATTACAAAAGTGATCCCTCTCTCAATTGGATCATGATCTTGTTGTGATACACTTACAGCAGTGGGTTGAGATTCAATAAGTAAAATATTGCAAAATCAAGAAGGAATTAAGAAAAACAAATAAAAATAGTATTTCAGAGTCATTGTTCTCACTTTTCACTTTTAACAGGTAAGGTTCTCCATGGCATCAATGGAAGGAAAGCCGACAGAGAAATTTGATCATATTTTGACCCATTTGCAATCCAGTCTATCATCTTATGTAATCAGAAAACTGTATTTCTCTGGTTTGGAGTATTTTTTGTGTTTATCTCCGGTTGAATGACTTTAGTCTATGACATCCACGGAGTGCTAAATTATTTTTAGTTATCAACATTATTTCACAGATCTTTTCCTTGTTACAGTTTATGAGAGAGTGTGTGTTGGCACTCTGTCATAAATTGTAACAAGATAAAACCATACAGAATAAATAATTTCACTTCAAAGGCAATATGAAGTACATCCACAGAATATGAAGTCTTTAAGATGCAGTGCCAGCACCTAAGAATAAAGCTCAAATATGGGCTTCCAACACTCAATCAGTTACAGAAATGAGCATTTGTGATACTGATGCAAGGTCAGTTTTGAGTGTTACAGGCACCCAATTTTGCACATGGCAAAATCTGCTTTAACTTTTGAAAATATCATTATTCAACAGCTCTTTCTTAAACACTTGCACTAGATTATTCACTTACACTCATAGACTGCATGAAGTATGAAACTGGATGATCCATGGATGGAATTACAGATCATTGTATATTTAACACAGCATATTTAATCTGTAGAGTAAAATGGATAAAAAATAAAACAGGAAAACTTTCATTTTATTTAAAACAGTAACATTTGGTTTTTACCAAAATGGCATTGAAGATTGATGCTGTCCCGAATATGTAAATAAGTTTGAAAATATGAAAACTTACAATTTATTCAAAACAGTGAAAACTGATAATCTGCCGGAGGGGAAAAAATATCAAAAATTGAAACAAGATCACAGATCATCAAAATTAGGAGACTTTATAGTTTTAGTGGTCTATATAAGGGAAGTATTATGGCATAAAATGATTAAACTGTATCCTCAGTCCATATTGATGACCATAGAGTGGAATTACACAATTAGAGGCTGTAATAGTTAGAAGGATACACATTTTTCAATTTTATTGAGATTAAATCCTGAAATGATGTGAAAACTGATGAAAATATCCAATATAAAAACATTTCCATAATTATATATATAATTGCAATCTATTTTGAGTTGCAGGCCTTCAAATTACTTCAATTTAGCAACAGTGAATGCTAAGCCCAAATAGAAAATAACTTTGCCTAAATTATGCAGTGTTTAAAAACACTTTGTCAAGTCTTGGTGTATTTTAAGTACAGTTTGGTCATGTTTCCCAAAATACACAACACAGGCAAGACTCACCTGTCAAAAATATTAGATTGTAACTGATAGGTAATCTTAAAAAATCAGAAAGATTGTCAGAGGAAAGCAATCTGCATTGACAGAGCCAAATATGACATCATCAATGCAGGTTGCTTTACTTTGGCAAACTTACAGTATTTAGAGTAAACATTTGCTCAAGGGGGAGGACCACAAACAATGAGAAAACCCCATAACAAAGATACTGTAAACTATTTTTCTAAGCAAGAAAAGTGAAAAATATCTCTTATAGACCACCTGACACTGGGTTCATATTCATCATTATGCCCAAATTGAACCAACCTTAAGGCCTAAGTAGTAGCATGCTATATATCTGATGATAAAATGCATATTTCTAATATTCTTGCAATACATTTTGAATTATTTCAAAATGAAACTATTAAAAATGAGAACATCTGACCTCAAATAAGAGAGAGGGGACATACAACAAGAGTAAGTTAGAAAATACACCTTAACTTTAAACATGTCTGTTTACATAATATATGCATCCAAATGATGAACTATCATTGAGTGGTGGAGATATTTGTTGGGCTGTGCATTTGGAATTGCAAACAGGTGATGAATGTGTTCTTTTGAATGATTCCCCAATAAACTGCTAATCATAGTATTTCTTGTTTTTGGGTTTCCTTGGTTTTACAATGATAGTGATCCTTAAACTAATTTGAGTAAATACAAGGAACTACTGACTGCTGAACTATATAGAACCAACATACTGATACAGTTCTTTTTGGGATGATTCAGTTTCATGTTTTATTACACATCCATTAAACTTTAAACCCTTGTATTCAACGGAATCGCCGCTATGATATAAATGATTCTGTATTCAATGAGTGATGTACAAGCCAGAACTTTTTTACCACACCATTTAGACCTGTTTCTTTTCCGTCGCATCATTAGTTACACTTCTAAAACTTTCCAAATTTTGTTATACATTTATCGATCGTCTGTTGCGCAGCGTGAAAATGAAAACGTCCAAAGCAAAATAAAGTTGGTTCACAAAAATAATAAGTTAACCAAAAAAGAGATAATATTAAAAAAACAATCATTTCAAACAGCTACATTAACCTCGTCCCGTCCCCACGTCATCTGCAGATCCCTTTACAGTTGTACTTAAATTACATTACAATTATATCTAAATTTGTCGACTTTATTTTTGTCGGGAATTTTTTCCAAATGGATAGTGAATCAATGAATTCAAATTACTTTAATTTATCTGAGAGTGATGGAGAATGTGAGGAATGGACATTTGACATAATTGATAAACATTTTTTTGATTTTGAATTTGAAGACATTGAAAAAGCTACCGAGACTGTGGTACTAGTGGTTGCAGAAATTGTCCCACTGCCAATGAAACTGTTCACACTGTCAATCTATCTCCCCAAGTAAATGCAAATATTCATACCCTTATCCAGTACTGTGCGGAAAATAGACCTACATGTAGTACTACCTGTATTGCCATTGAGGGTAGCAGGTCTCCAAATACCAATATGCCAACCCCACATTCTCCAGAACAGGCTACAAAAGTCATTGCAATCCAAAACTTTCCAGATGTGGATAGCACAAATGTGGAAAATGAACACCAATCCCTACCAACTGCAGTAAATTGTGCAGCTAGCTTAAAAAACTATGTTGAAAGTAAGAGAAACCCAATACTGTTAAAAAAAACTGGTCAATGTATGAGGAAATTTTCTGCATATGTCATAGAGCAGCATAATGAGGACAGAAACATCACAGATATACCTCCAGTCCAGTTAAATGTTTTTATTGGTGGATTTCTGTTAACGGGCAAGAAACTGGATGGCATAGAGTACGAGCCAAAGGGAAGAAGGCTTTTCAGAGAGCATCTTGAGAAGTGACTATTTTTTGGTAAGTCGCCACTTCCTTGAAGCTAGGTGTAAGAAGTTAAAAGGCAAAAGACTTAGAAACAAACCCAAGAAAAGTGACCCATTATCAATGTGTGATGAAGAGAAGTTATGGGAGAGTAAACAACTTGGGTGCGACACGCCAACATCTCTCCTTAATATTGTTTAGTACAACAACACCAAGTTACTTGGATTCAGAGGATGTCATGAGAACAGGCAATTGTGTTGGGGTGGTCTTACTCTCAATGAGGACGGACATGGTTCCGAATACTTGGAATTCAATGAATGCTTAAGCAACACACGTGATGGGTACACTTCTGCTATTCGTGCACTTAACCCCAACATTTTTGCTACCCCCAATAATTGAGAGCGTTGTCCAATTCAAGCATATATGCTTTATCGCGAGAACCGACCAACAGCCATGATGAAACCATAAAGTCCATTCTAACTCACTGTCAACGCATCAATTCGAATCGACAGAGCATTTCTGCATTCATCACATGGCAAACAATTATGGTATAAATCCTGCCCTGTTGGAATTAACAAGCTTAGTAACATGGTGAAAGTAATGGCTGCGAATGCAGGCTTTAAAGGTGTAACGGGACGTGGTCGAGGGGTTCCAATATCTTTTATGACCCTGGCAAAACTTATCAAGGGTACACCTCCCTAGACCTCCATGACCCAGAAAAAGGATTCCAGATTCGTTGTTCTTGAACTATGTCCACTAATGAATGTGACTCAACACAGAAAAGTTAATTTGCTATGGTTTTAATTATTTCAACATAAAAAAATATATACATAGCACACCTGAATAATGGGAGGTGAGTGAAAGGTCATGATGTGTGAATCAATGTCTGTGCCCAAACTATAATTTATAGGTTGTCTCAAGCCTCAGCAATGGTTACTCAAAACATGACTACAAACTTCCCAAGATTCACTTCAATCCTCAAAAGAAGTAAAAAAAATGAGTTTGTTGAAGCCTGGTATACTACCATTCAGAGTTATTGTTATACTAAATTATATTCTTTTACTATCCACAAAAAGTGGGTTTATAAGTATCTAGTATACTACTATTGGTATTATATTTTGATGTTACCAAAAGGTGGGTTTATAGGAACATAGTATACTACTATTTTGATATTTCCAACAGGTGGATTTATAACAACATAGTATACTACTATTTTTAATATTACCAAAAGGTGAATTTACAAGGGCCTAGTATACTACCCTACGATTTTGACATGGAAAGTTTTATCTATGGGTGAACTGATATTAATCTTGTCTTCAATTTAGAAAAATAATCCCTCTAAACTTTTTATCTAAGCCTACATTGGCATTAATTTAGCTGATAATTTGAAGGGGGAAAACAGTCATCTACTCATCCTAACAACAGAAAATAATTTACTTCGGTAGGGCCAAGGATTTTTACAACATAATTTTGTTTTATTGCAAAGCACACCAACCACCCAAAGCCGGGCTTGTAAGCCCTTGTCAGAGAAGGTAAAGCTGGCGAACCTGTAGGTTCTTGTGACTTTACCGAAGTGACTTGAAATCCTCGCGTATGTGGATTATATAGCCAAAACAGCCAATAAGATTTGAAGATCCGATTAACTTGTGAGAGATGGGAATCCGTGCATAAACAAAATAACAGCTGCCTCTGGATTGGAGCTGCTGATGGACTTGAACCAATAAAATTACGGCTTTTAAAAACATTTTGGTTTACTTCTCAAAATGGTGGCAGTAGTTAGTTTTCACTGATCGATATAGCGACAGGAATTTTTGAAATAAATATTACAAATATTTTAGTTGTAAGCCAAATTAAGGAATAAATACACTGGATTATTAATTAAAACATGAATGACAAGTGCGGAATAGAAATTTAGAAAATCTGAAGAAAAAGAACCTGAGACAACCGATAAACAATGACAAACATTGATTCACACAAATCAACCCCATCACACTCCACCCATCTTAAACCCCCCTAAAAAAAATATACCCCGTTCTCTTTCTCTGGGAAATATCACAAAAGTCACTTCCACAAACCACACTGTTTCTTGGTTACTGTCCCATCATCAGTCACCACCACACTGACATCACATGCATCCACTGTATCTCTTGACAAATCATGGGATACCGGTGAGAGTGCCTTCCTCTTCCTACGTTCTTCCACCCTCTCATCTGTATGGAGACGAGGCTTAGGACACAAAAAGCCTTGTGGGTTGATGTACTTCAAGTTCCTCCTCATTACTCATTGTATTAGCTCTACTTTCTGGGTTGCCTCTTCTCCCGTAAGATGGTGGATTCTTATCATGTGACGTCGAATCTCCGAACGTTTAATGTCCACAACACTACACCCCTCTACCGCACAGCACCACAAATCAATGGATTCATTATGAAACCTTACATAATGCTGCCGATATGCTGTCAATGTTCTAAACACATGCTCTGTTTTGCAAGCTGCCACAGGGCAAGACATTCCATCATCTGGCCATTCCACTCTCATGTCATTGTCTAATGACGCCATCTCTCTCTTGCTTACTGCAATCTCTAGAGGTTCCATGTCTGGAATTGTGGAAAATTAATATTCATTTACATCTTTATTTTACAGTCATCACTGTGCTCCATCATATGAGACTAACTTCACAAATTCAACTTGTGCTAGTGCATTTGGTACACATATGCTACACAATTAGCATGACCCAACTCCCCCTCTGGAGAGGTCAAAACGAACAATGGTACCATTTTGTTCTTACAGACTCACTATACGAAATGCTAAGACCAAATTTGTTTTTATGTTTATTTTTCTTTTTAGATTTACCATAAGATAACAAATAATTTCCACCTACGGAACTGTTAAACAGTTACTCTCAGTGAATTATCTCTAGGTAAAATTATGCCACGGAAAGTGATATTTTGAACACATGGTATCAGTTAAATTTCCAACTACGGAGCTGTCCTTAACAACTACTCTCAATGGTTGTACCAATAGCATTCAAAAATAAAAAGATTATTTCCAATTGAAAGAGCACAGTGGAAACTTCCATGTTCTCACAGTTCCCAGACACATCACCTTTAAGGTTGCGGAAAGAAAAACGCAACTACTTTCTGAGATCATCATGTCTAAGGAACATTTATTTCTGAAACATCAAGTGTAGAATCTCGATATATGTTACTCAATGATGATGAGTAGTTTGTGTGCTTTGCCAATCATATTTACCCACAAGAAAGGGGTGCTTAAAAAAAATAAAATAAAATAAAATAACCATATTTGTACTTTTATACATATATACATTCTGCTTTGTTAGGGTGAGTAGATGACAGGTTTTCTTACTTGATGCCCACACCTAGTTCTCTTAACCTCCGGGGTCCGAGGAACTTCTGTTTCGTCATCCAACAAATCAACTGCTAGATTGGAATTTTCTAAACTATTGTCTAAACTATTTTCTAAAGAGGTTATTTCATTTTCATTATTTTCGACAGTTAAGTCCCAATTTTCAGGTGATGAAACTCCATTGTAAAGTTTTAATTGATCTACATGAAGAACAATTGGTTTACTTTGCGGGTTTCATTGCAGCTCATATGTAACATCTGTTATTTTTCTAATTACTTTGTACGGACCTATCCATCCTAATCCTAATTTAACCTCTGAAGAAGGTGGGTGCCACCTCCAGACAAAATTATTGGATTCAAATACTCTTGGTTTTAATCCCCTATCATAATACCTCTTTTGTTTCTGAGTGGCTTTTAAGAGATTTTTACGAATGTACTTATACGTATCACTAAGGACACTTTGGAGCCATTCCACATATTCAACATGGCATGAGTATGTTGGGGAGCAAGGTGGATTTCCAATTATCAAATCTAAAGGGCACAAAACTTCTCTTCCAAACATCAGGAGATTTGGGGAACAACCAGTACTTTCCTGAACCGCCGACCGATAGGCCATAAGAACAAATGGCAGATTCTCATCCCAGTTATTTCGATTTTCATTGGCATAGATTGTTAACATAGTTTGCAAAGTACGGTTATATCTTTCAACCAACCCATCTGATTGGGGTCGATATGGAGTAGTTCTAGTCTTTTCAATGCCCAATTTTTCACACATAACTCTAAAGAGTTCTGATTCAAATTCTCTACCCTGGTCTGAATGAAGCTGTTTAGGAACACCAAATCTGCTAATAAATTCATTTACAATTTTGTCACCAACAGTCAAGGCTGTATGATTAGGGACAGTGTATGCCTCAGTCCACTTAGTAAAATAATCACAGAGCACAATGATATACTCATTACCATCAGATGTTTGAGGCATTGGCCCAATTATGTCGACACCAACCCGTTCGAGTGGTACCCCAATTCTCGATGAGTGAAGGGCTGAATACCCCAACCCAGGACCAGGTTTAGTTCGGGCACAATCTATACATTGTTTACACCATCGTCTTATGTCGGATGACATACCAGGCCAATACACCCTACGCCTAATAGAATGAGTTGTTCTATCCCTTCCTAAGTGACCAGCAGTTTTGGATTCATGTAAATGTTTAAAGATTCGGAGCCTCAATTCCCTTGGTGCTATTAAGAGTAATGTTTCTGCATTTTCAGTATTAATCCACTTATAAAAGAGTAAGTTATCGTGAACCACAAGAGACTCCCACAAACCCCAAAGAGTTTTAACTTCCTGTGAAGCCTCAAGCATAACGTGTCTAGGTGGTTTTCTGTCATATTCTTTCTTTAAGGCAATTATTTTACCAGTTGAATAGTCCTTTTGTTGCCACTGAAGTAATTCATCTCGAGACCACGTTTGCAACCAATCAGAGTCCAATGACCTTAACAAACCAGAGTCATCAACATCAACATCTCCCAAATTGGATGTATTTTCAGCAATCCTTACTGGGGCTATATTTAGTTTTGATTTTATCTTACTTTTATCTTCAACTTTATTAGATGACAAATTTTGAGTTAATGACTCAGCATTTATTTTAATATGGCAGTCAGGACAATCTTGTCGTTTGCAATAATTTGCAGGTTTCCTAGATAAACTATCTGCATTACTGTGAAAATTTCCCTTTCTATGCAATATGGAAAAATCATATGTTTCTAAAACGGACAACCATCTAGCCAACATGCCTTTGGGATTTTTGAACTTTCTTAACCATCTTAGTGAGGCGTGATCTGTCCTAACTGTAAAATGTCTTCCCCAGAGAAAATGTCTATATTGCATAACAAAAGTAACAACAGCAAGTAATTCTTTATAGGTGGTGCAATATCGAACCTGATGGTTATTCAAAGTCCTACTAGCATAAGCAATGACTTTCTCCTCCCCATCCTGTACCTGGGAGAGAACAGCACCTAACCCTGTTGAACTGGCATCTGTGTCCAATATGAATTCAGCATCAGGCTTGGGATAGGACAAAATTGGAGCTGTTGTCAATAATTTCTTTAATTTGTCGAAAGCTGTTTGGCTTTATTCTGTCTAAATAAATTTCCTCCCTTTTCTAGTAAATTGAGTAAGGGGAGCAACTACTGTAGAAAAGTTGGGAACAAACCGCCTATAATATCCAGTCAAACCCAAAAAACTTCTCACCTCTGACACATTACTAGGGACTGGCCAATTTTCAATAGCATTCACTTTATCGGAATCACATTGAATTCCTTTATCTGACACAACATGGCCAAGCAAATTTAACCTCATTTTGAAACAGTGTACACTTAGAGGGTTTAAGAGTCAAATTTGCTTTCCTAAGATGATCAAAAACTAACTGGACATTATAAAAAGCCTCATCAAATGTAGATCCAAAAACAATAATATCATCTAGATAACAAAGACATTTTTCCCACCTAAGACCTCTCAATACAAGTTCCATTAACCTCTTGTAGCAACTTGGTGCATTGCAGAGGCCAAATGCCATGACCTTGAACTGAAACAAACCTAGATGTGTTGAAAAAGCTGTCTTTTGCTTATCTTTTTCCTCCATCTCACATTGCCAGTACCCCGATACTAGATCTAAAGTGCTGAACCATTTGGATCCTGCCAAAGAATCCAATGATTCATCAATTCTGGGGAGAGGGTATGCATCTTTTTTGGTTATGGAGTTAATTTTTCTATAATCAACACAAAACCTCCATGTGTTATCTTTCTTGCATACCAGTAAAAGTGGAGCAGACCATGGACTATCACTTGCTTCTATTATGTCATTCTGAAGCATTTTAGAAATTTCCTCCTCAACTATAGGCTTCTGGGCATAAGGTAACCTTCATGGTGGAATCTTTATAGGCCTGTTTGACCCTGTGTCAATGCTGTGTTTAACTATGTTTGTTCTCCCTAAATTCCCATCAGGGGCATGAATACATCTTGGTACTCAACTAAAAACTTATAGAATTTTAATTTTTGCTCTTCATTTAATTTCTCTGATGACCTCTTAAATAACTCCAATAATGATTCAGGGAGATCAAACTTGGCTGTTATTATCTCTTTATTATTTTCATTTAAGATCTCAGCTGGCTGTAAACTACCTATTAATGTGTGTTTCTTCAGTCTAACAGGCCTTTCAGTTACATTCAGAATGGAAAATAAAACTTTTGTTGGCTCTACCAAAGTTCTAGCAATCAATGGGCCTTTTTTTATTTAAATAATTATAAGGTTCTAATAAATTATTTCTAAAGCTAGATTGATCTCCTTCATCATAACCATGAACCACAAGTTCTGAATCTGCTGGAACATTAACAGCACTAGCAAGTTTGACTCGACCACAAACAGGATTAGTTTCCCTTTTCAACTTAATCACTTTCCCGGCTATTTGCATGTAGCCTTTGGAAATACTTAAAACAACATCATTCTGTTCCAAGAAATCCATTCCCAATATTCCACAAATGCCATCCAAATCAGCAACCACAAAATCATGACAGAAATCCAATTCTTCCAAAACAAATGGCAAATTAACCTTTCCCATAACCTCCAAAATACTTCCATCAACTGCCAACAGACAAATCAACGTCCATTAACTGCATAGACTCTCCACCTATTCTTTTCCATGTATCTTTGGATAACAAACTGCAAGCTGAACCAGTGTCAACTAAAAAATTGTGAACCTTACTTCCAAACATAGCCTCAGCAAACAAGCAAGATTTATTAATCAAATTTACCCTAACAATTGACCCTTGACTAGTCTGTTCTGGGGTTACACTATGGGTCACTGGTGTAACCTGTTTTAGTTTGTCTGAGATGATTGCTTTTCCATATTTGCCATGGGTGTATCTTTAAGTGGGCAATTATAAGAATAATGCCCCAATTTATGGCATATATAACATTCTATCGAGGCCATATCTATTGTACTCTTCTTTCTATTCCGTCTACCTCGAAACCTTGACATTTTATCTAAACAGTCCTTCATTTCTTTAACCAATTTTTCCAAATCACCACAATCAGTACCTCTACTTTTGACACTAGCAGTAGAATCCGAATCAGATGATTCTTTTTACTGCACCTATCAATCCTTCACCTATCTCCAATTTTGGTTTAGAAAGACCAACTTGTTTCCCTTTTACCGCCTCAAACTCAGTTGCCAAAGAAATCGCAGTTTCTAGAGACTTGGGATGATGAAATATCACATGTTCATGAATAGCAGAATTTCCAATTCCATTAATGAATTGTTCCAGTACATTTATTTCCCTATCTTCAAAAGTCATGACAGGAAATGCCAAACAACCTAGTCTTCTCAAAATATAACCATAATCTGCTGGCGACTCATTTTTAGTTCGCTTCCTTGATCGAAACTCACAACGATGGGCTATAAGCAATTCCTGAGGATTAAACCTTTTTGTCAGTATTGACTTAAGAATTTCATAGTCTGATCTCTGAGCCAAAGACAGGTCTCCTAATAACTTTTGTGCCTCCTCCCTCAAACACATTACTAATTGCTGACCCTTTTCTCTATAGGACCACCTATTCCATTCAGCCACCTGCTCAAAATGAACTAAGAAATCCTTTAATTCAACTGTCTTTCCATCATACTTGTCAGGTTCTTTTTCACGGCGAAGAGAAAAATTTCTTCCCAGAGAACGTAAACTTTCAGAGTTCACTTGTGGGACGGTTGATATTTTACTTGCAGCCTTCTCCCTTTGTCTGGGAAAACTCTTAAATGTTGAACTAGAGAGTACAGGGGAATCCACATGCCTTTCATTACCTAAACCATCCACAACTGGAAGTGAAGAAACTTTATATGTTTCATTAATTGTTTGTGGCCTAATAGGGCTAGGTAAAACATTTGACTCAGCTCTAAGAGCTCTTTGCCTTTCAAAGTCCGCTTTACACAGATCATAATGAACTGACAACTCCTGAAACTGCCTTTCAAGTTCAACTAATCTATTATCTCCAACATTAGGAGATTCCTGGACAACAACATCCTCCACTATCCTTCCAGACCCTTGTATTTCTGCTGGGGATAAACCTTTATACTTTCCAGATGTGGACATGGTTTCTATTCAAGAACCCTGCTCGCAGCGCCAAAAATGTAACAGGACGTGGTCGACGGGTTCCAATATCTTTTATGACCCTGGCAAAACTTATCAAGGGTACACCTCCCTAAACCTCCATGACCCAGAAAAAGGATTCCAGATTTGTTGTTCTTGAACTATGTCCACTAATGAATGTGACTCAACACAGAAAAGTTAATTTGCTATGGTTTTAATTATTTCAACATAAAAAAATATATACATAGCACACCTGAATAATGGGAGGTGAGTGAAAGGTCATGATGTGTGAATCAATGTCTGTGCCCAAACTATAATTTATAGGTTGTCTCAAGCCTTAGCAATGGTTGCTCAAAACATGACTACAAACTTCCATCAAATGAAAGTAGGAAATAGGTCCGGCCTAAGTCACAAAACACTTTCCATCTCTACGTCTCAAGATATTAATTTCAAACTTCATAATGAATTAAATATTGACCATCCTTTGTCAGTTTAGGACATCCGTCCGTCCGTCGTTCATCTGTTTGGCAGTCATTCTTTACAAGGATTGAACTTCATAATGTTTTAACTATTGTACATCCTTTGTCAGTCTAGGACATCCGTCCATCCGCCGTTCGTCCGTTCGTCGGCCACTCGCCTGTCCTTCAGTCAGTAAATCACTAGTATATAGTTTCAGTCTTCAGTCTGAATCGTAGGATGAAATAGATCACCTGTTTATTTTGTTTTTGCTACAGTGACTGAGTCTTAGGTGTACATCAGGCTGATTCAAGTTGTTATTCACTAAAAATACATTGACATACTGAAACCAAAACGTCATTTTTCTCCCTTCAGAACAAAATGTTTATCTGAAATGATAATAAAAGTATCTGAGTGTCAATCCTATTTTTGAGTTGTCGTACTTTTCCTTTGTGCATATGGTGTTCCCTTGGCCATAGTTCAAGAACCTACAGACTTGTGTGGGATAACCAGCGGTAAGAGGGTGTTGAAGTGTGCCAGTGGATGGTGGGATAGTCTGCCCTGTTCTGCCCCTGTTACATTTTTGGCGCTGCGAGCAGGGTTCTTGAATAGAAACCATGGCTGAAAGAAACACTGCCATAAAACAAGGGATTAATGTTGGGGGTGCTAGGCCTAAAGATGGAAGTATGCACTTAGATCGAAATGAAATGGAAAGGCAATTTCATGAAATAAAAGCCTATTATGAGCGGTGTAAGGCTGAATATGAAAGACAAATGACTTTTAGGGAGTCAAGTGCATCCAGGCGGCCGACACCTACTTTCACTGATCATTCATATCGTACTCCCAATACAGATTTTAGAGAACTTCTGGTCACTTAGGTAGAGATAGAACAATTCAGTTCATAAAAAGGAGGGTATACTGGTCGGGCATGTCTTCAGATATTGAACGTTGGTGTAGGCAATGTAATGATTACGCAAGAGCAAAGACAGGCCCAGGATTGGGAAAGTCATCCTTGCGACAGTCCGTTGCAGGTGCATCTTTAGATAGAATAGCCGTAGATGTGGTTGGTCCGTTGCCTGAAACATCTGAAGGGAATGAATATATTCTTGTATTATGTGACTACTTTACCAAGTGGGCAGAAGCATATGCTGTACCAAATCATACTGCTTTAACTGTCGCTGACAAAATTGTAAATGAATTTGTCTGCAGATTTGGGGTTCCAAAGCAGCTCCATTCAGACCAGGGAAGGGAGTTTGAATCAGAGGTATTTTCTGTCATGTGCAAAAAGCTAGGAATAGAAAAAACACGAACTACTCCATACAGGCTGCAATCGGACGGATTAGTAGAAAGGTATAATAGAACCTTGCAGCAAATGTTGACCATTTATGCAAATGAAAACAGGAATAATTGGGATGATAATTTGCCTTTTGTTCTTATGGCCTACTGTTCGTCTGTTCACGAAAGTACAGGCTGTTCCCCCAATCTTCTTATGTTCGGACACGAAGGGAATCCGCCGTATGCCCCTGTCTATAATTGCCGTGTTGAGTATGTAGAGTGGCTACAAGGTGTCTTGAGTGACACGTTTGACCATGTACATGAGAGCCTCAGAAAAGCAGCTAGAAAACAAAACAAAAATATTATGACAGAGGACTTAAACCTAGGGTATTTAAGGCAAACGATTATGTTTGGCGATGGTATCCTCCCTCGCTAGGGGTTAAGTTAGGATTGGGGTGGAGAGGGCCATATAAGGTGATCAGAAAGATTACTGATGTGACGTATGAGATACAACAAAGTCCTGAACACAGGATGATAGTAGTCCATGTAGATCACCTTAAGCCATATGAAGGCCCATTGCCACCACCCACTTGGGATGTTGCACCCTTGGAGCTTTTAGGTGATGATAATGAACACCTAAGAGATGAGGAAAGCGGAAGCACCAGATGAGGATGATTTTCCTTTGCTGGATGTACCATCTGGGGATGTTACTCCTGAAATTAAAAGAACTCGTCATGGGCGACAAATTAGAAGGCCTATTAAATATTCTCCTTGATACAGTTTGAGATGGAAAGCTGTGTACATATTATATATACATTTAAAATAAATAACTAAAAAGGGATAATACGACCTCAGAGTTTAACTATCAAGGGAGGAGCTGAAAGGTTTCTTGGAATGAAGTAAGAATCAGAATGGTTTTTTTAAATTTTTTTTTTGGTTGACTTTTTCCGACTCAGTGTGTTGTATTGAAAAATTAAATTTTAGCAGTAAATGGACTGTTGAAAGGCATATCAATGAGAGTAGCTGTATAAGTGTTACAGCTCTGTAGTTGATGTTATTTTTCGGAATATTAATAGTCCAGGGCTTCCCCGCCTCTTTACATAGCATGTTAGCACAACGAGGATAGATATATTCATTGAGAGTAATTACGTTAGTAATTCCGTAGATGAACAGTCATTGAATATCTTGAGTATTGTGCTAAACTGCGAAAATAATCTGAACTTATAGTTGATCTGTGTGGGTAATGGATAATCCGGTGAAGATAAGGGAATCTTCGGAGTAATCTTGGTGTTAGCGCTGACCCAAGGTTTTCTGGGGAACGGGTTACACACAGTCATATAAAATAAAGTAAATAATTTAGAAAATTATTTAAATAACAATTGTACAACGCATGAGTCGGGGGGTGTGTCAACAGCCTCAGAATGCGAAAACTAAAAGGGAAGATTTCATTTTTCAGAATGGATATTTTAGAAATTACGGTTAAAGGAAGAGAATTGGCAGAATTGGATGATGATGTGATCATAGAGTGGCCAGAAGGCGGAATGAAGTGCCCTATTGATGGGTGTAGGCCACACCACTTTGGAGTTTTATCTGCTTACAGAGCCCACTACCAAAGGTTCCATATTGGAACCGTTCGGTTGTGGTGTTGCTCCATCGAGGGATGTAAGATGGTAGATATGAAGAGGACAGAGGTGAGGAGGCACCTAAAGAAGAAGCACGGTATTGAGGATGATAGCCAGGTGGTGGAATTGATGGAAAAAGTAACGTCAGTAGAAAAAGAGAACAACAAGTATATCGATCCTGATGGCTTCAGATGCCCACGTCCTAGGGTACGGAAGGAAGAAAGAGAAGTGGCAGCTAAGAAAAGACGTGTTAGTGTGGTGACAAATGGTCATGATTTGTCCAGAGAAGAAGTTGATGCAAGAGATGTCAGAGTAGTAGATGGATGGTGAAGTAGTAAAGAAGCCTTGTTCCCTGTGGAATGTATAAAGACATTTTCTTAAATTTTTTTTAACAAAATTGTAAATTTTGTTTTAAGGAGGGAGGAGTGTGACGGGTTTGGTTTCGGTAAGTCGATGTATCGTGAAAATGTAAGCTAAAGTTGTGCAAACATAGTTTAAATTTACCATGCACAACTTACGGGATGGTCATTTTCCATTTTATTCGGAAATTATTGTTTATTATGTCCTGTTATCCCACTTTAGGAAGTATTCAGCTTGGTGTAAATTCCAATCCCCATTCCATTTATTTTACAAAGTACGCCATTTTGGCAGTTTGGCAAAACATTTTCCACAATCCGCTCTCCGATTGGTCCATTCTTAAATGATAAGACCAGTGGGAGCCTGGTTTGTGGAAGGCGTCTGGCACTTCAGTGATCCAGTCCATGCAGGTTGTTATTGGCTGGCAGTGGTTTTAAAAGCTGTGTCGCGAGAAGTTACTTCACTTAGGTTGTGATCTAAGAACTTCCAAGTTCGCTCTACTTCCTAAGGACTTTTTAGTTCCTCTCTTGGTGGTATTTGATGGTGGGAGGTTTAAGCAGTTTTTTTTTTATCTTGGCATTTTTTTTTTAAAAACGAAATTGTTAGGATAAAGTAGGAAATAGGTCCGGCCTAAGTCACAAAACACTTTCCATCTCTGCGTCTCAAGATATTAATTTCAAACTTCATAATGAATTAAATATTGACCATCCTTTGTCAGTTTAGGACATCCGTCCGTCCGTCGTTCGTCTGTTTGGCAGTCATTCTTCACAAGGATTGAACTTCATAATGTTTTAACTATTGTTTATCCTTTGTCAGTTTAGGACATCCGTCCATCCACCGTTCGTCCGTTCGTTGGCCACTCGCCTGTCCTTCAGGCAGTAAATCACTATTATATAGTTTCAGTCTTCAGTCTGAATCATAGGATGAAATAGATCACCTATTTATTTTGTTTTTGCTACAGTGACTGAGTCTTAGGTGTACATCAGGCTGATTCAAGTTGTTATTCACTAAAAATACATTGACATACTGAAACCAAAACGTCATTTTTCTCCCTTCAGAACAAAATGTTTATCTGAAATGATAATAAAAGTATCTGAGTGTCAATCCTATTTTTGAGTTGTCGTACTTTTCCTTTGTGCATATGGTGTTCCCTTGGCCATAGTTCAAGAACCTACGGACTTGTGTTGGATAACCAGCTGTAAGAGGGTGTTGAAGTGTGCCAGTGGATGGTGGGATAGTCTGCCCTGTGCCGCCCCTGTTACAAAGGAAAGAAAACTAATCACTCATTGCGTAAAACATGTATCACTAAACTTTTGCATGCAGGAATTGCACTCACTACAATATTTTTATACTGTAACCAATGACCCAGAATTATCTGGTGCTAATTCTTAAATATTCAGGGCCAAACACACATTTTAAATAAATAATAATAATAATATACATTTATATAGCGCAAACATCTCACAATATTAAAAAAGTTCCATGGCGCTTTACAACACTGCTCATAAACAAAATGATGACCAACATAGGATTTTGCCCCCCAAATCCCCAAAATTTGCATCCAAATCAAAAAAACTGATGTCCTATATCGTCCTCCATACTTTTGCCTACTGCACATGCGCAATTGGCGTCAAGTCTCATTCTTTGTTTGGCCCTTCTGTTAGTAACATCTCACTGACTTCTGTGCTTATATATCTCAGTTAAAATGATGCCAGCCACAATATCATGATGGAAATGGTGGATCCAAGGATGCAATAAGAGGATGAGAGGAAGAAACAGTGGTTGGATGTGTTAAGCGCTGTAACTTATAATTTTTATTATAAATTATTTCATGTTCCCTAATTTCGGGACATGGGCCTGATGTTCCCTCTCCTTCCTTGAAACCCACCTAGTTAATCTCCCATGCTTTTGGAATATTTTTAGTCGAGTTGTGACGAAGTCAAACTCGACTTATAGTTTGGTGAATGGCGGGCGGGCGGGCGGGCATAAACAATTGGTTTCCGGATGATAACTTGATAGTGGTTCAACTCACATTCATTAAACTTCATACGTAGGTTGGTCTTGGGGGGAGGAAGAACCCTATTGATTTTGGACATGCTACGTCGAAGATCAAGGTCACAGTGACCTTGAACATAGTAAATCTTAAACAATTGGTTTCCGGATGATAACTTGATAATGGTTCAACTCACATTCATGAAACTTCATAGGTAGATTGGCCTTGCTGAGGGGAAGAACCCTATTGATTTTGGACTTGCTACGTCAAAGGTCAAGGTCAACATGACCTTGAACATAGTAAATCGCAACAATTCCTTTCCGGATGATAACTTGATACTAGTTCAACCTACATTCATGAAACTTCATAGGTGGGTTGGCCTTGGTGCGAGGAAGAACTCAATTGATCTTGGACTCACCAGATCAAAGGTCAAGGTCACAGTGACCTTTAACATAGTATATCGCAACAATTGGTTTCCGGATGATAACTTGATAGTGGTTCAACCTAGAGTCATGAAACTTCATAGGTGTGTTGGCCTTGGTGCGAGGAAGAACCCTATTGATCTTGGACTCACCAGGTCAAAGGTCAAGGTCACAGTGACCTTGAACATAGTATATCGCAACAATTGGTTTCCGGATGATAACTTGATAATGGTTCAACCTAGAGTCATGAAACTTTACAGGCGTGTTGGCTTTGGTGCGAGGAAGAACCCTATTGATGTTGGACTTACCAGGTCAAAGGTCAAGGTCACAGTGACCTTGAACATAGTATATCGCAACAATTGGTTTCCGGATGAGAACTTGATAGTGGTTCAACCTAGAGTCATGAAACTTCATAGGTGTGTTGGCCTTGGTGCGAGGAACTGTTGTCACAACTCGACATTGGATCGGTGATCCTGAGCGGCATTTTTTTAAATTTTTTTCTTGAAAATTTCTTGGGAGTTTAACTTGGTTACAGAATGTTTATTCTGTTATCCCCATGGTTACATCCTCACCCTTGGGGTGTTTAGGCATTTTTGGTCATGCATCTGCCATCTAATGTATTGCAGTTTCTTCTGATGAAGATTCTGCTTTACATCAGATAGTTTTAAAAATCTGTTACTGACATCGGGCCGTGTTTTTCAGTGCCTGGAGTCTTGTTTCCGGTTTTTATAGACTTTTGTTTACGTTGACAATGGTTATTTCTTTTAGTAATTCCTTGTCATCTGTTAGGTTAGATATGTAATCAAATACATTTGTATACTCCATGGGTGTAACATTAATTTTTTAGTTTGTTTAAAAAATTTTGTCCACACTTAGGCTTTTTTGGGATCCATTTGGGCTCATCGTTCCCATTGGGAACTTGGGCTCATGTCAAAATTTTTTGAAATTTTTTTTTTTATGAATTATTTTTCGAAATTTTGTTATGGATTGCATTATTATTATGTATCTGTAATATTGAGGATTAGTGCGAGTACTACAGCTTAATAATATTATAAAAATTATGAAAGAATTTTGTTCAAATTGTAAATCGTGGAAGTCTTCCTCAGATTCTCATGCTCATTGTGTTTACTGTAGTTATTGTACTCGCACTAACTCTTATTCAGTTTGTGCCAATTGGGATGACAAATGTTGGTGACGTGTCACGGTACATTGTCAGTGGTGAGAGATCAATGCCTGTTCTCTCACCGCAAGATCACTCTAGTTTTTCAGTTTCTTCTTCAGAGGAACAAGAACATGGTGATGTTTCCATGATGTCGTCTGGAAGTGTGCTGCCGTGATCGCAAATTAATGAAGAGCTAGTGGCAAAAGTGCTCAATGAAATTAGACAAGTGCCTAGCTCTCAAAAGGGATTTAAGGCCTCATCGCCAGCTAGCCTGACCGGCGGGTCTATCACTCAGCATATGGGTGGTGTGACGCCGGGTAAGTCTGTTGCGTTCCAGGAGAGGAAAAAGGGTGTTGCGAGCACTATAATCTCGGATCACACCCACACTGCAACGATGGAACGGAGGACGGAACAGAGGAAGCCAGTCAGTTTTGTAGTAAGCTCGTTCAGGTCATCCCGGACCACGAGCGAGAGAGGTCCCTCTCTCTTACAACAGCATCTGGTGCCGGATGTTGTTGTTCAAAAGGTTTGTCAGTCGGAGCATACATCCACCTCCTGTTCGGGAAGCTCCGTCTTATAGACATCTGGCGTCGGCTAGTCTATCGGCTTCCTCTTCAGCATATCAGCACACACCTTGGCTTTGTGACCTTGGATATAGATATCCAGCCTGCTTCACCAACAAAGAATTCCATGTTGTCTAGGTCATGCCATCCAGTAGCCAGGGACACGAGGCCTCAACAGTTGGGACATTTGCATAAAAGGATTATGTCGGACACACCGTCCCAGGAGCTTCCAGCGGCTAAGCAACAGAGGACCGCAGCTCCACAGGCCTTCGTGACGAACTTGCTGTCACAGATAGTGCAGCTCATCGCAGCATCCCAGCAACCTACGGAACATCCTTCAACAGTTTCTGATCAGGAACTGTCGGATGAAGCTGGGTCGGTTCGTTCCTATGCAAGGTCAGACAGGGATGACCGAGATTCTCATCTGGTCCAGTCGGTTGGTGAAAGGGAAATTACGGAGCTGGATTTTTCTCTTTTGGAACAACATAAGGTGGCGATGGAGTTTATCAACACCTTCCAGACATTGTTCCGTCAGACCAGATTGCTGCGACAAAGGATAAGAGACTGATAGCGTCATTGGATACTGACTTTTTTGGCCAGATTAAGGAAGATGTTCCCGATTATCCGGTCCAGTCCAGCAATGTCTCACAGATGTTTGACTTGCTTAAAGACGCTATTTTTAATTTAGCCTCAAAGACAAGCAAGAACAGTTTCTTATCATCACATGCTCTGGATCTGCCGTTCATCAATAGTAGGAATAGATTTGCAACGGCAGGACAGGGCATACCGAGAGTTCCTCTGCGTTTAGACGATCAGGTTGAGGACTTAGATTTGTCCCTGCCTTCATCTTTTTCTATTCTCCCTAGCACTATGGAGGCGACGATTTTGTCTAATAGAGCGAATTTAGATGCCTTGTCATATGAAGATCACCTTACCAGAACGTTAGCACAACGTCTCGACAGAAAAGAATTTGAGGACGTTTGCTCCTCCTTAAGAGTTCTTTCTAGGGCTATTGCATTCTCCACGTATAACTCCGCCCTATCAGTGGCTAATTTGGAGTTGGTGAGACATGATGCGGCCCTGGCTTCATCCACTGTAGTGGATTCAAAGGTTTAAAATGCTCTTCGAGTCGCTCCCGTTTCTGAGGATTTTCTCTTTGATGGTAAGCTTTCTTTAATCTATGACCAGATTACCAAGAAAGCTTCAGATTCTCGGTTGCTAAAAGACCTGACTCAGCAGAAAAGAGTAAAGCAGGAGCTTCTGGTTTGAGTTCGTCCAGGGGAAGCTCCTATAAAGGATATAAAAAATCCTCTAGCTCTTACACTAGAGACCGTCAGAGTAGCGACTCAGGTAGGGGACGTAGTTCTGACCAAGACAACCGGTCAGATGCCCCTAGGTCAACTGGACGAGGCGCTGGATGGGGAGGATGTAGTTTCTCTTCCCGTAGGCCTCGCAGATCCAGGAGGTGATGGTCAGGACCTCTATTGCGGTCTGGTGGGCGGAAGGCTGACAAAGTTTTTGACCAATTGGTTGTCAATTACAGATGACCAATGGGTGAAAGAGGTTATCTCGGATGGCCTAAAGCTATCTTTCCAAGAAAAACCTCCGCTAACACGAAGTCCGTGCTGGACTCAGCCCTCAGTCCAATCTTCAAAAAAGAAATTCATTTCTATCAGAGGTGCAATCTCTTATGGAGAAGAATGCAATAGATGTCATGGAAAACCAGGAATCCCTGGTTTTTTACAGTCACCTGCTCTTGGTAGACGGCTCGTTCCATCCAGTTATAGATCTGAGCTGGATAAACAAGTTGATCGTGGCTCCAAAGTTCTATATGGAGACGCGAGCGAGCATTCGAGTGGATGATTATGCATCAAGCATAGATCTCAAGGATGCATACTTTCATGTCATGGTACATCCGACATTCAGAAAGTACCTTCGCTTCGCCGTCCTAGGAGTCGTTTATCAATTCCGAGCGATGTGCTTCGGACTCAATCTAGCGCCCTGGGGTTTCACTTGAATAATGAACTCAGTAATGGCTTATTTCCGAGCACATTTGTCTGTGGTAACGTTGGCCTACTTGGACGACATTCTTCAGAGGTACGGCAACAAAACAGTTCTTCAGAACGACGTTCAGAGTCTGCTTCAATTGCTCCGATGTCTCGGTTTCATTGTAAATGAAAAGAAGTCAGATCTAGCTCCGTCCAAGTCGTTCACTCACTTGGGAATGAGCTTCGAGATGCACAACAATCTGTTTCATCTTCCGTTACCCAGAGCGAAGTAAGTCAGTTGCTATGCTCATTTTTGTCTACACTCAGACGTAGTAACAGCGAGAGAATTCATGCGACTGATGGGATTGTGCAGAGCGGCGGCAGATCTCATTCCGATGGGCCACTTGCGCACACGTCCACTCCAGATATTTTTCACTCAAATTTGGAGTGTGAAGATTCATTCTCTCGAAACAAATATTGTTTTAGCGGACCAAGTAAAACAAAGGATTCAGACTTGGGCAGATATTCAGTGGCTGACTCAGGGAGTTCCACTGCAGCTGCCGGATCCGGTTTTTGCGATTATGACGGATGCGAGTCAAACAGGTTGGGGCATGACATTGAGCCCAACAGATTCGAGGTGCCAGGGCACAGCGAGATAATTCATGCGACTGATGGGATTGTGCGCAGCGGCGGCGGCAGTGGATCTTATTCCGATGGGCCGCTTGCGCACACGTCCACTCCAGATATTTTTCACTCAAATTTGGAGTGTGAAGATTCATTCGCTCGAAACAAATATCGTTTTATCGGACCAAGTAAAACAAAGGATTCAGACTTGGGCAGATATTCAGTGGTTAACTCAGGGAGTTCCACTGCAGCTGCCAGATCTGGTTTTTACGATTATGATGGATGCGAGTCAAACAGGTTGGGGGCGTGACATTGATCCCAACAGATTCGAGGTGCCAGGGCCTTTGGGATCCGGTCTTCCTGAACAAGCACATAAACATCAAAGAGATGATGTCAGTTTGGCTTATGCTACGTCATTGAATGAACATAATTCAGAATTCACATGTTCAAATACTGTCGGACAATTCGACGGTAGTAGCATACATTCGGAACCAAGGAGGCACTCATTCGCTTCCGTTTTTCGACCTAACGGAAAGAATTCTTCTGTTTGTTCTAGAACATCACGTTCTTCTGTCGGTCCGTCATATTCCGGGTCGTCTGAACACTCTAGCAGACTCGCTGTCTCGGAAAGGTTGCATGATGCCATCAGAATGGACTCTCAACAAGCGAGTATTCAATCAGATTTGCTACCAATGGGATCGACCAATGATAGACTTGTTTGCGACACACCTCAACAATCAGTTGCAGACGTATGTGTCGCCATGCCCAGATCCTCGAGCGTTCGCATTAGACGCTCTCTCAATTTCTTGGGGTGGAATGATAGGATATGGATATCCTCCAACTCCATTGATTCAACAGATCTTGCTAAAGATCAAGCAATCACACTGCAAGATACTGTTGGTAGCATCTCTGTCGTCTCAGAAACCATGGATAAATCTACTCAGGTGTCTGTTATGGGACGTTCCTCAGAAGCTTCCTCCATGGGAGGACCTTCTCTTTCAGGGGAAATCTCTCACTGCATCACAATCTGCAAGGTCTCAACCTTCACGTATTTCTGTTGTGCGATCCTTCTTGCACGGGAAGTGCTTTACAGGACAAGCAATGGATGCAATTTCTAATGTAGGAGGGCCTCCTCTTCTCTAAATTATGCAGCAAAGTGGAAGGTTTCCTCTCGTTGGTGTAAGAATCATTCTATTGATATTTTTGATCCTTCCATTCCAGACATTGCCAATTTTTTGGTCTACTTGTTTGACGAACTCAAACTGCCACCAGTAACCATTAAGGGTTATAGGTCTATGCTATTGGACACATATGCTCATCATGATAGCTTACAGATTGGATCTAATATTTCTTTATCTAAGTTAGTAAAAAACTTCTCGATAAATAGACCTAGAACTCTCAGGTTAATTCCTAAATGGAATTTAGCTTGGGTTCTACTGAAGCTCAAAGAAGCTCCTTTTAAACCTCTGAACTCTGTAGACTTCAAATTCTTGTCATATAAGACAGCTTTTCTCTTGGCCTTTGCTTCCGCAAAAAGAGTTAGTGAGCTTCATGCTCTGTCTATTGATGATTCTCATTATCATAGTATTGGTAATACTATTACTTTAACTACTAATGTGGGATTTTTGGCTAAGAATCAGGCTCCTAATAAGTATCCTGAGCCTATTGTAATTAAGGCTCTTCCGTCCTCAGATGGCCGTAGGCTTTTGCTGTGTCCACTTAGAGCTATGCATATTTATAAACGCAGCTCAGAGTTTATCAGAAAGGGGCGAAAACGCTTCTTCCTGTCTTTAATTCCCAATAGAAAGGACATTTCTGTTCATTCTATTTCTGGATGGATTCAGTTAGCTATTCGTACTGCTTATGAGAGTTTATCTTCCAATCAGCAGTCTGTGCTTAAGATTTCAGCGCATGAAGTTAGAGCGCTGTCAACATCTTGGGCTTATTCTAACAGTATTGCTATTACGGATCTTATGAAGGCTGCTTACTGGTCACGGCCTTCTACTTTCACTAATTTTTACCTTAGAAATATTGAGTCTATTTCTGGCGACCTTAGATGTTTAGGTCCATTATCTGTTGCTCAGAATGTCGTCCACTAAATGATTACAGCTATAGTTATGTAGGTTTTCTGTTCCAGCAGTGACTCTGTCGCTGCCCTCTTCGTTCTATGGTGATTTGACCCAGAGCAAGGGGAAGGGAGGTGGGGGGGGGGGGGGGGCGATGGTGTTCCCTTATATCACCGGCTTTATAGTGAAAAGCAAGGGAATACCTCCTTCTGAGTCAGTAATTCCGAGTCGGTGCTGGGATGGTTTTAAAGTGTAAAGCTAATGTCTATCTCATTCTCATTTATGTAATATTTTTAAAGTGTAGCTCGGTGTGAAGCATTTTTATATGTCACTTGTCATACGAGCGTTAATATACAATCCTCAGACACTTTTAAATGAGTATAAAGAGTCTCATTTCCTGGACTATCTTTATTTATTGGCTTTCCTTTAAGGAATTAGTATAATGGATTATACTGGATGTTAATGGAGATCATCGATGTTATTGTGCTCAATTATTGATTGGTGATGTGTCTTTCTTATTTTTAATAAACAAGAAAGACATATGTAAATCCTTTCTCTCCTTTTCTCCTTGAGGGGATAATTCTTTATACATAATTGAGCCTATTGGATTTTCGTTCATGTCCTAGACCCTCCAACCTTTTTTCTATTCAGCTTAGTCTGGGTCATTGGTTACAGTATAAAAATATGAAAAAATTTAAAGTAATTTATATATTTTTTATTCTTACCAATGACCCAGACGGGGATGGCCCTCCCATGAGTTGGGAACTCATACCTCCCCGCTGATTATATAACATTTAGCAGGCACTGGTTGTAAGAATGAGGCTTGGTGCCAATTTCGGTACTTCCTTGACACTGCGCATGCACAGTAGGCTAAAGTATGGAGGACCATATAGGACATCAGTTTTTTTTATTTGGATGCAAATTTGGGGGATTTGGGGGGCAAAATTTGTGTTTGGCCCTGAATATTTAAGAGTTAGCACCAGCTAAGTCTGGGTCATTGGCAAGTATAAAAAATATATAAATTACTTCAATTTTTTTCATATCTCAATTATCTGGTCACAAGAATGTGAATAGTCTGAATAATTATGCAACTGCTTCGATTGACCAGCAGCTCGAAATGTGTAATGTTTTGTTTCACAATTCAGAACGAGGTGCATTGGCAATAACCAGTGCTGAAGATCAACTTTCAACTTCAGGGCAATCGAGAATTAAGAGAGTTCATTCACACTCAGCTGTTCCACAATGCAGACTTGATCCTGAGAATTTAGTTAAAGGATTATTCTCAGGTGCCCATTTTGTGGAGGGACATTTAATTTTAACTTTGGTTCCAATTCAAAAGTTTGACTAATCACAGCAGTCAGTCACTAAGTCCGGCAGTGACCCCACCAAGGAAATTTCGTAGACTAATGCCAATCATAGTTTCACAATCTGACCCTGAGGAATGAATTAACTGTCTCATGAAACCTGGATTTATGTCGATCTGAATCACTGAATCTGTTGGCATGTTTGCGAATACACCCAAACCGTCCTCTGGCCAAACCATCGGACTATCCTCTGCAATTTGACCCAAACTGTTTGGTACATTTTGACCCAAACCAGATACTAATTAAACATAAACCACCCCCCAGTGATAATATCTAGAAAATGAACAAATGTATGAACATTTTCTAAACATTTGTTATCTTTGAGTAGTTTATAGTTTATTTTTTATTGTTTCTATTGTTTTTCCGAAAAGAAGTGAAAGTCTTTCCCCCTGATTGATTTTGTACAAACATAAAGTAGACTCCGAGACAGACTTTGTCTGCAGTTTCAATTTTAAATAGCAATTCATAAGGTGTTAAGTAGTTAGTAATTGAAACAATTGTGTGTTTGTTCATACTATTAAATATGTGCCACTTACATGTAACTATCAGCTTATGTCACTTATGTTGACAATAGCAATTGTCATTTAATAATCACTTTATCAGCTAACATATGTGCTTGTTTCTAAATATTATTCTGTTATCAACGGCAATTTTTAATGTGTGCCCCCCTCCCCTCCCCTCCCCCCCAGACATGTTAACTCTCCCGGAATGCCCGGGAGTCTCCCGGAATTAGCTATACCCTCCCACCCTCCCGCACGGGAGTCAATTTGGGCCAAAATCTCCCGGAAAGTCGACATATCAAACAAAATCATGTCAGATTTGAGAAAAATTGGTGGTAATTTGAAACGAAAATGGGCAACTTACGCGCACTGTAATTCAACTGCACGCTGATATAAGCAGCGTTTAATTGCATGAAACATATATGTTCTGGGAATAAAATGAAATATATCTTTTGACCAAGATTATTTATTCACTGTATGTGTTATCCAAATCTCAAATCGAAGAGAAAAACACCACCAAAACAAACAGTCCACTTGACAGGACTACCGTGAAATGTCGACGATTTCCGATGAACTGCACAAAACACAAATCGAGTGAGTGTGCTGTGTATTCCCCATCCCCACCCACGGGTATAGCCCGGTGCCCATCCACCTCATGACTATGAAGTATGAATTGAATGAATTCCCGGCTACACGCCTGATTGCATGACACAGCATTCACGATGTTCATGGCATGTGAAAAGCTTCAGAACTCTCAGATTTGAACAGACTTGTGAAAGGGAGACTACTCTTTTAACAGGAGAGATATTGATGTATTTTTAATTTTTCTTCCTGCTGAAAGAAAACACACTCAAATCTAATGATCGTCGGGGTTCTTTACTGTAATAAAGCAAACCAACATTGAATATATAACTCATTCTCTCAATAAAATAAACATCATTTCCCGGTAAACCCTGAAAACTTATATTCTGAATAAAATCCTTTCCCCTTACGAAACAGAACACATTTGAGGATGCACTATTTTTTCAGATGTGAACTGAACTTTTTTCATCTCTCATTAGCCTTGTTCCAGATAGTAATCAATGGTCTGTTTGGGGTTCAGACTGAAAACGGTTCCCCGGGAGCAAGTAAAATTTATACCAAATCATATTGACGAAGTAGATCAACTCTCTTTTATGCAGATTGCATAACATATTACAAAGAACCCAGGTTGCCAATTTGCCAAGCTGTGATTTGATCATTTTATGTTCTAAACTTTATTTTTATGTTCTACTTTTGAAGTTTTTAGTTAATCAAGTCTGATCACACCCATATTTCAGTTATGTCTACACAAGTTTATATCAATGTCCAGAGATGGAAATGCAGGTATAGGTCAGCCTGGTCAAATCAATACCACCTAACTACCCAGTCCACCCCACTCACTTGTAAATGTAAGTTATAATTACTCTAACCAAAGACTCCAGTGATTCATTGTTCTGAAATACTTATGCCTGTGTGTGTGTGTGTGGGGGAGGGGGGGGGGGTTGGGTGGGTGGGTGGAGGCGGGATATTTGGTATTAATTTGTATTTAAAATTGATCCACACATGGTTTCTATGCGCATAAAATACTTATGCCTGTGTGTGTGTTGGGGGGGGGGGGGGGGGGAGGGGGGATATTTGTATTTAAAATTGATCCACACATGGTTTCTACGCGCAAAAAAAAAATCTCCTTGAAAATCATGTCATCTCCCTGAAAATTTTCTTCAATCTCCCTGAAAAAAATTTTGGGAGGTTAACATGTCTGCTCCCCCCCCCCAAAAAAAAAAAAAAAAAAAAGAATTTAGAAACCAACACTGCGTCCATATTCAATACCTGATAAAAGAATAAAATGGCATCGTGCCCTTCAAGACTTGACCCTTATCGTAGTTAAGTAACAGCCCCAATCCCTAACATATGTGCTTGTTTCTAAATAATATTTTGTTATCAGGTATTAACAATTGCCAACAGGAATTGTAAATATAAAAATAACATGATTTTCATGGGCATTACTGTCCATTTGTGACCCAACAGAAATGATTAACAGGCTGACGTCTTATAAGCTGCCCATGACAGAGGGCTGTTAATCATTTCTAGCGGACCACTAATAGAACCGTAATACCCAAGAAAGTCATTTTTTTTTTTACTATTATTGCCACTTATTGAGGACTTTCAAGCAGCCTGAAAATAACTGCAAATCAATAGTTTAATGAAATTAATAAATAAATGCTTCAGAACTTTAATCCTGTACTTGATTTTCCATTACAAGGGTGCACACATTTCGCCTGGGATGAAAACAAACAAGGGAGACAATATGTCAATTGAAAATAAATTGATGCAAGATCAGTTGACGAATCGGGTCATGGGTGGATAATGAAAATCATTTTCATTATCTGTTTGTAGCCTGATATGTCATGTGAGTTGCTGTGCGTTGTATAATTTAATTGCCTTACTAAACAATGTTAATGAACCAGAGAATGTCAAGTTAATTGGTAATAATATAACAATGAGTTTGGAGGGTGTTACGGCTTATTAACGGCCCGGAAGGAAGTCGTGGGCCGTTAATAAGCTAGACTCACTTCTCTCCAGCTACTATGAATTGGTTTGAAGCATGTTTATTGTATTGTAGATATAAAATGTTTTTTTTTTGTTTTTTTTGTTTGGTTTGTTTTCGCATATTTTTGTTAGCTGCCATTGAATGTTTTAGGAGAGGAACTTATATAAGTTTAATAACTTGTGTTCCAATCCTTTTGTCAGTTTTCAATCTAATGACAATAAAATATATTTAAACTGATAAGCTAGAGGGCTGTTATTCACTCCTTGAGTGCTGTTAATAAACCGGGCCGCCTGACAAAATCATGTTATTTCTATTATTATTTATTACCATGACGACAGGCTGTTAATGAATTTTGTTTTCATTAACAGCCCACTTCTGGTTGCATGAAACCACAAATTACAGAGTTTTAGAACCCTACTAAACTCCGTTAAAACACTAGAGAATGCCCGCTAAAGTGGTAATAATCCCTGACAACAAAATAATATTTAGAAACCAGCCCTGCACCCATATTTAATACCTGATAAATCATAATGAATATTCATAAAGAAGCCCCCACATACAGATCTGAAAATAAAGGATTTAAATCGTAACCTGTTTGGCAGGTTATGCCATAGGGTATGCTCGTAACCCACAGGAAAGAGTGTTGTGGTACTGCTCTGCCTTCTTTGCTTTTACTATGCTAGTCATGATGCTTTTTGACATCTTAATGGGATTCTGGCCTATATAAATATCAACAACTAAGGTGTGATCTTGCTAAAGCGAGAACGCATGTTAGCTGTTGCTATTTATTTTGACAGAAATTCTTTCAAATTGGTAATTGAAAAACTTATGTTGTATTTCTTAAATTTTCTTTGTCATAACTTGTTGCAACCTGCCATAGCCTGTACTTCGTTCGCGTATTTTACAATTGACTTACCCCCCCATCATATTTCATTTCATATAGTTTAGAATTCCAACAAGCTGATTGAATGGACTATGCCTTGGTAGGATTTTTAAAAAAGAATAAAGTGAAACTGAAAATAAATAAGGATCACTCATTTTCTGGGGGCTGTTTAGGTCAGATTGGCAGAGGACGGTTTGTTTTTTATCAACGGCCAGTTTGGGTCAAATTGCTGGAAGACGGTTTGGACAGTGGATGGTTTTGGTGTAATTCTCATGTTGTCAATCTCGTTCAGAAACTGAAATCAAAAAAAAAAATAAAACAAAAAGATCTGTTTTCGACTTTCACTTACATTATTCTGTTATGACATTTCCCACACCATTTTTATAAACTACTAACGGCGACGTTCCGTGATATTTTTCTCACAATCCGAGGTATCATTTTGGTTATTTTAGCAATTTTATTTGTCAAAATCTTCAGACATCCTGACATGCTTCGAACTTTCTTTAAAAAAAGTTTCTCCCAGCCATTTTGCAAACCCGCCCAAATATGTTCTTATATTTTTACCATCAGTAATAACCACCAAATTATTTGGCGTGAATGAACACCAACCGAAGAGAAACAGCGATAAGAATTTCAACAAACACAATCAATCAAAAAGACAATGAATGTAATTTAGACTGGTTCCCTAAAGGTTGTTTTGATTTTTTTATCGATCCATTTGATCAGTACAGCTTCAAATAAAAATAATGGACGATACACCTTTGGGTTTGAATATTGGAATTAAAATTTGTTTATTTAAATGAATTTTAATGCACGGGGATGTGTAATAAACACAGAATGCCATGTGTGTTTGAATCGGTGGGTGTTTTACATAACTTGTTGGAATGGCGTAGTCATATTTTGCTATATATGACTACACCATTCCAACTCATTATGTAAAACCCCCACCGATTCAAACACACATCGCGTTCTGTCTATGTATGCAGGGATGTCTTGGTATATTTCTACAGATAACTGAATTTGGTCACTCGGATATTGCTGATAATTATACCCTTCATCTACACTTCATTTGGGAGGAGTATACTGTTCTAAGCTTGTCTCTTTGTCCACCAGTCTGTCCATCCAACTTTGATTTCCAAATAACATTTGAAAACCTATTCAGAATCAATTGATTTTGGGTATCCTTTTATAACTAAGCAATGTCTAGGTCAAGTTCAATTTGAGCAACTTCCAATTATTTTTTCAGATTCTTTTGCTAAAATTGACGAAAGATTTTTGAGAATTTATTGGTTCTATCCAAGAACTTTTGAAGGACTTTCAGAATCAGTTCATATAAATAAACTATACCTAGGTCAAGTTCGAATTTGAACAACTTCTGACTTTTCACCAGAGATTTTGGAAGTTTTTTGTTACTGTCTAATAATTTCCCAATGACTATTTGCAATCAGTGTAATGTCAGCATGCATTTACAACTGTATAGTGTCAAGGTTGTTTTCAACTTTTAACTTCTGACTTTTTTCAGATTTTGTGGTAAAAGTTGACTCTGAAATTGTCATTTCCATCCAGTACAGCAATTTTTCAATGACATTTCAGAAGCAGTTGATTTTTTGGCATGTCTTTATAACTGAACAATACCTTTGTCATGTTTGATTTTGAACAGTCTCTACATCTTTTTTCTAATTTTTGGCCACCACAGGCCAAGAAATGTTTGTTTCTCTGTGATAAGTTTGGAATAAATATTTGGAAGTGATTGAGTTTTTCCAGACTTTTTTTCAAAACTATAAAATATCTATTCAAATTAAACAAAATGTTTGCCAAAATGATAGGGCAGGTACAAATAGCAGCATATCGGATGGCTACTTTAACATTGAAAGGGATTTATTTATTTTGTTATATGCACTAACAGGTGTAGTTTCATATGTTTGATGTAAGATTTCATGAGCATTGCAAACTAAAGGTAAATTTTATTCATTCAAAATATTACTACATGGCTGTAAACAGATAAAAGTACTTTCACCCTGTTATTTCAGATACATCTCCTCGTTTGTTCTCCTTTTTATACCAGTGTCCTACAAAAACCCAAATTTCATGCAGAAACTAATTTTAGAAAAAAAATATATGTGAACTGGCAGCAGACTTTTATTGGAATTAGCATGATTTTAACTTTACAGTACCACAGTGACATCTTCAATAAATTTAAAAAAAGACATAACATTTTGAGCACCCAGCGTCATAAGCTGTCATTGCTTTTTTTCAGGAAATGCTTGAACTGATTCAAAAAGGACTTAATGATTACTTAGAGAAAAAGAGATTATACTTTCCCAGGTAATTTTAATACATCAGTGGGCTGTTGCTGCAATACCCTCAAAATATGAAACCTGAGTAGCATTTATCACATGATCTAACCATTAACCCATGCATACGGAGATTAAAATGTAAAAAATTGAACCTACAAATTTTTTCCAACAGTGCAACTAGGAATTTAACAAATTCTGTCATGTTTGACACTAATTGAGCTTTATCAAACAAGACTGAATTGGTTAAATTACTAGTTGTATTAATAGAAAATATGGCTCTGTTAAACAACACTGTACACCAAAACCATATAGGAAGCGCTTTATGTTTCTTGATCCATTTGAGCATCTTTTATCAGGATTTTTTTTATCAAATGATAATTAAAATATTCAGCTTGCCTAGTTTATATTGAAATTTATGACATTTGTCAGATGATTTAAGTCTTTGGCTTGGTCCAGGTCTAATTTACTAGCTTGTTCTGTAAAATTTCACAATTAACTGGGGACATATTGAAGTTCCTCTTTTTATTTAATTCTTTCTTGTGCTATCATTTTTGGTCAACTCACACAAGATTCTATGTTCCATTAAGACTAAAATCCTCACCCTGTGATTGGATGAGATCTCGCTTATTTTTTCTCTATGTTTACGGTTCCAGTGGCATATGTTACTGTCTGACATCACCAAGTGAAATATTTGAAAAGATGATAACAATGGGAGGAGATTCAAAGTGCATACTGCCAAAAAATCATATTTTTCGAGGTCAGTGATCATTCAGTGAATGTATACTCACAACCCTGTTATAAAAATGTTGAGGTTACTCCATCTCAGTTCAAATCATGCATAAACTGAGATGGAGTAACCTTGAATCAAAGTTATTGATTTTTTGTTGTCCAGGGATGTAGTGGTGGTACACAAGAGGTTTATTACTAAATTTTCATCATTAAAGTTGCCTTGTTCTTTGAAGTTGTCTTGTTCATTCATAATGTGGGATTTTGGCTTTGGGCAGGGTGTTATTGGAACATATATGTTGTTGTGATGAATTGACGGTAACATGGTCTGAGGTTTGCAGCTTTGAGCGTATGTTCAACCTTGACACTTCACATCAGGGCTGAACAAAAGCGCCAAGCCACAATTTCCGACCATGTTACTGTCAAATCATCACTGTAATAAGTTATAGTATTTTTGGTCTTAGTATGTTACTGCATTTTAACTGACTAATTATAAGCCTTCAAAGTCTGAACCAGTATATCATCTTTAGTACCAGGGTTTCTGCTAGGGTGACCTGGGATCCCCTGAACGGTCCCATTCCCCTCGCCCTAAATTCCCCTAACCGCTCATTCCATATTTGATATAAATTGCTACAAGAAGATTGACATCGGGGAGAATGGGAAATAAAACTCTCATACTACCAACACAACACATTCGATGATAGTAATCATGGGTTACACCAAACAGGAGCAGGAAACGCATTGCAAAATTATACACAAATGTCAGTCAGAGATCAATCAATGACACTGTCTGAGTTCACAAAGACCACATGCCAGTTGTGTGACAGTGTATGAGAGCATCGACAAACTTCAAGTCCATCAGTGACTCACGTCATAACTGCATGCTTTTTGATTTCCATGGAATTGCTTCTGAGTAAACTGTTGCGACATATAATGGTTGTTGACACCCCCGTACACACAATCGTTGTTGAACTGGATCATCCATGCCACCATGGAGCGGTATTATCTATGAGTACTCATGAGTACTCTAATCTCTATGAATGATTTTTCACCTGAATTTCTTCTCATTGATCCGTATTCTTCTGCAGTTACCGGCTTCGGAATTGGAAAATCTACATAAATATCTCTCAGATGCAACAAAATGGGGTTATGGGACCCTGGAATTTAAAATTTTCCTAACATGGGCCAAACCATGGTCAGCCTGTGCTATTGATGACTCTTGGTTGCCCCATATTCCTACAAATACCGGCCTCAACCATGTTAGTACATTCTTAGTATTAATACAGTATACATATTTGGAAATTAATTATTTCCAGGTTTTTCTTTCTGTCAAATGATGAACTACTTGAAATCCTATCAGAAACTAAGGATCCATTAAGAGTACAGCCACACCTGAAAAAATGCTTCGAGGGAATTGAGCAGCTGTTGTTTACCCCCGACAAGATAATTACTTCTATGCAATCAGCTGAGAAAGAGGTTGTTGACTTCTCCAAAACAATTATACCAGCTGATGCCCATGGATTAGTAGAGAGGTGGCTTTTACAGGTAATGTCACGGCGATTGATGGATTTTACATGCAGTGGATATTTGCTTTTAAGAAATAAAATAAATACTAAGCATGTCCACTGAACACGAAGTTTTTCAAATGTTGCTTTCTCACACAGTAAAGCCTAATTATGGGCTGCCAGCACTCAACTAAGTCAGGTTTGTTGCTTTGGATTTTTTTTTCAAAATTTCACACCATGTTGACCCTTTACCTAACATGACTACCAGACAACATTTGTAGACTCGTTTTCTTGATTAACTAAATATTAGTATTTCTTGCCTCCAAAACATAGCTTATGACCCTTCAATGGAACATGCTCAGTGAGCTTGTTCTAATGAATGGTCATAAGTTATGGTTTGTAGATAAAAAAATGAAAAAAATAATAAAATTTGAATGGTGGTTTTTTGTGAATATTGCAGGCCTGATGTGACCATTCATTACATTAGGTAAGAGAGTTAATATTACAATAATGTGAGTTTGGAGGGCATTACAGTTTATTAACGACCCAAGAGGAATGAATAACAGCCCAAGGGTTTATTACCAGCCCGAGATGAAGTTTAAAGATGTTAATAAGCCAGTGGGCCATTATTCAGTACTCAAGGGCCATTAATAAACCAGGTCGCCTGACAAAATGATGTTATTACTGTTATTACCACAACCGGAATCAGGCGGCGGGCTGTTAATGAATATTGTTTTTATTAATGCCCACCACTCGCTTCTGGTTGCATGACGGCATGAATAACTGACTTTTTCTGCCCCGCTAGACTCCATTAATGTACTAGAGAATGCTCGCTAAAGTGGTAATAATGATGTTTATTTTGTATCACTGGCAAATATTGTTTCAGAGTTGTATGAATCCAGAATAGAATTAAACCATAATTGGAACCATCTGAATGGAAGACCACACGATTTAAGTGTTTTAGTGTCCAGGCAATTTAATCTGCCTGGAATATCCACTGATCTCTATACAGCTGGATTGATGGAATGCTCATTGGTCATATATAGAAAAGTGTTTCATCTGCCACCATCTTTGGAAGGGCAGTTTTTGCTATTAAAAAAACAATGCCTATCAACCATATTTTTATATGACAACCAATGGCCAAGACCAGCTGGTGCTAACTCAAATTAATCCAGGACCAAATACAAATTTTGGCCCCAAATCCCCAAAATTTGCATGCAAAACTGAAAAAATTAAGTCCTAGATGGTCTTCCATACTTTTGAGATCTGCGTATGCGCAGTATACAGGAAGGTACTGAAATTGGCGCAAACCCTCATTCTTTGTTTGGCCCTAAAGTCAGCAACAATGAACTGACATCTGTGCTTTTAAATATCCTTTTTTGAGAATGCCAGACACAAATCAATGGTAAAATTGGTGGATCCAAGGCTGGAAATGGATAATGGAAGTGAACAATGGTGGTTAGAAATGTTCAGGGCTGTAACTTTAAAATAATTATAAAAATTATTTCATGTTTCCCAATTTCGGGACATACGCCTGACGTCATCATTTTTGCTAATGAGTTATTCACTGTTTGTTAAGTGTTCCTTCCCTATACCTCCTTGAAGCCCTCCTGTTAAACTCCTAAGCTTTTTGGCTATTTTTTATCGAAATTTTTTATTAAATTTCTTGGGAGTTTAACACATGTAACAGAATGTTTATTCTGTTTATCCCCATGGTTACTTCCTCACCCTAGGGGTGTTAGGTCATTTTGGTCTTGCATCTTCTATCCATGTATCATTTTTTCTTCATTTGAAAATCTTGCTTTACATCTGGTAGTTTTAAAATCTGTTACTGACTTTGGGCCTTTTTTCTGTGCCTGATGTCTTCCTTTTCTTTCCTTTGACGTTGTTTACATTGGCAACATCTTTAATTATATGTAGTATTTAGATATTATATTAATGTAGGATTGTTGTAAGATACATTGATTATGATTCCAGTAGTGTAGCTCAAAAAAATTGGATTTGTCCACACTTAGGCTCTATCGGGATGCCCTTGGGCTGTTATGTTAAGTTTGGGAACTTAAACTTTTTTCAAAATTTTTTCAAAACATTTTTTGAATTTAATTTTTCGATTTTGATTACAATTATTTATGTATCTTTATCATATATTGTGGAGTTTGTAGGAGTACTATCGACTTATTTTTTGAATGAATCATGAATGCTTGCTGCTCTAAATGGAAGGCGAGGAAGTCTTCCTCAGATTTACATGCTTGTTGCCTTGCCTGTAGTCGATGTCCTCCTGCAGATTCTTGTCCTACATGTGTGAATTGGGATGACAGATGTTAGAAACAGGTGTCACGGTACGTTGTTGGCAGTGGGATGCCTATGCCAGTGCTCTCACTGCAAGATAATTCAAGTTTTTCAGTTTCTTTTTCAGAGGAACAAGAACAAAAGGGTGCTACCGTCGTTGTGCCCTGATGAGCAAACAGCTAGCTGCAAAGGTGCTCATGAATATTAAGCAAGGGATAAGGCCTCTAGTTAGTGTTCTTAATCCCTTGCAAGCAACTAGCTCGATCAGAGAAGCGGTTACTCCGTCTACAGGAACCGTAACACCGGGTATGTCCATTGCGGTTGAAGGAAGTGTAGAATTGGATAGAGCGAGGACCTTGAAAACAAAAGCTCACCCAGTGACAATGGAACTAGGGAGGAAGTCAGCAAGTTTCTTGTCAGGAGGCTTGGCAAGGTCTGAAAAGGCAGCGAGTGGGAGAGGTCCCTCTCTAACCCAACAACATCTGGGGACAGATGCTGTTATGAGAAACTTGCACGGGCCGGAGCATACGTCCACACCTGCCGCTTGGGATGCTCCGTCCTCGGCTACAGTCACGGCTTCCTCCACTATGATTCATAAGCACACACGACCGTATCCTAGCTACCCGACTTCAGATATCCAGCCCCTGCACGAAGAAGGAGCCACTCTTCGCCTGTGAAGTCTGACCATCCGGTAGCTAGGGAACTGAGGCTTTGAAGAGATCCATCTTCGGAACGGCGTCCCAGGAGCAGCAAGCGGCTAAAAAACAGAAAAAACGCTTCTCCTCAAGCCTCGGTGATGGACTTGCAGTCGCAGATTGTGCAGCTGATTGCAGCATCCCAGCAAGTGCATGAGCAGCCTCCCGCAGACTCCGGAAGTGAGCTGTCGGATGGTGCTGGGTCGGTCCAGTCATCTGTTCACGCAGATGCAATGGACCGAGATTCATAGCTGATTCAGTCGGATGGTGAAAGGGATAAGGAAGAGGATTACCCTTCCCTTTCGGAACAACACATGGTAGCGATGGAATTTATCCATCAATACTATCCTGAATTTGTTCCACCGAATCAGCAAGCTGTGACAACAAGGAAGAAACCGCTGGCGTCTTTAGACGCAGACTTTATACGGAGGAAGGAGAAGTTCTTTCTTTCCCGGTACAGTCTAGGCAGGTGTCGCAGGCCTTTGGCCATGTTGATGACACCATATTTAACCTCTCTAGTGTAAGGAAGAAAGGCAGTTTCTTGTCAACATCTTCCATAAATATACCGTTCCTTGGACCATGTTCATGTAAAACGGTTGGAGAAGATGTTCAGAGAGCTCCTCTGCATTTAGATGAGCAGGCCGGGGATTTAGATATATCCCTACCTGCTTCATTCAGTATTTGCTTGGATGTGCTATTTCATCGAATAGAGCGAATTTGAACGCTATGTCCTAAGCTGATCACCTTACCAGAGCTATGGCGCAACGTCTCAATGGGAAGGAATTTGACATGTGTACCTCGCTTAGAGTTCTTTCCAGGGCAGTCATGTATGCCACGTATAACTCCGCCCTGACAGTGGCAAATCTGGAGTTAATCAGAAGTGATGTTGCCCTTGGGCCAGCATCACTTATAGATGACAAGGTGAAAAGCTCTCTCTGGTCTCCGGACATACTCTGTTTGATGACAAGCTTTCGATAGTCTATGAACAGGCTACTAAGAAAGCTTCCAGTGCTCTGCTTTTGAAGTCAGCATCTCAACAACACGCTTCAGCAGACCAGGGTAAGCGAGGACGTTCTAAATCAAAATCATCAAAAGGGAACTCCTCGCGAGGGTTCAAGAAACTGTCATATAATTACTCCAGAGGTTGTCAATACAACAACTCGGGAAAGGGGCATAAGTCTGATCAGGATTATCGGTCAGACGCCCCTAAGCCATCGGAGGATCTTCATGGGGAGGACGTAGTTTCTCCTCCCATAAGACTCGCAAGTCCTACAGGTGATGGTCAAGACCTCTATTGCTTGCCAGTTGGTCGAAGGTTATCAAACTTCGCGAGAAACTGTATAACAGTCATGGAAGATCAGTGGGTGAGAAGTGTAGTCTCGGAAGGCCTACGGCTATCATTCCGAGCGCAACCCCCCTAACAAGATGTCTGCATTGGACAAATCTTCCGGCAGATCCTTTCAAAAGAGAGTCTCTCCTAGCGGAGGTACAGGCTCTCTTATTAAAGGAAACAATAGAGGTCATCGAGAATCAAAATTCTCAAGGCTTTTACAGTCACCTGTTCTTCAAACCGTAGCCAAACGGCTCGTTCTGACCAGTAATAGACTTGAGCTAGATAAACAAGTTAATCGTGGCTCCAAAGTTCTATATGGAAACCATTCGGTCGGTAAGCGCAAGGATTCGAGTGAATGGCTATGCGGCAAGCATGGATCTAAAGGACGCTTACTTTCATGTCATGGTACATCTGGCATTCAGAAAGTACCTTCGCGTTCACCATGCAAGGAAAGGTTTATCAGCTCAGAGCAATGTGCTTTGGTCTGAACCTGGCTCTTTGGGCTTTCACTGGAATAATGAACTCTGTAATCTCATACTGCCAATCTCCTTCGTTTGCGGAAAAGTCGGCTTACTTGGACCACATTGTTCAGAGATACAGCAACAGAATTATTCTTCAGAACGATGTTCAGAGTCTGCTACAATTGCTCCGACGTCTCGGTTTCATAGTAAATGAGAAGAAGTCGTATCTAGCTCTGTCCAAGTCATTCACTCACTTGAGCTTCGAGACTCACAACAATCTGGTTCATCTGCCGTTACCCAGAGCAAAATTAGTCAGTTGTTATGCTCGCTTTTGTCTGAATTCAGACGCAATAACAGCGAGGGAGTTCATGCGACTGATGGGGCTGTGCGGAGCAGCTGCAGATCTTATTCCAATGGGCCGTCTGCGCCCGTGTCCCCTCCAGGTATTCTTTACCCAGAACTGGAGTGTGAAGACACATTCGCTCAAAACCAGTATTGTTTTAATGAACCTAGTAAAACAAAAGGTTCAGATTTGGGCAGATCTTCAGTGGTTAACTCAAGGAGTTCCGCTTCAACTGCTGGATCCTGCTTTCACGATGATGACGGATGCGAGTCAGACAGCCTGGGGCGTGACCTTAAGTCCCGCAGACTTGAAGTGCCAGGGTCTTTGGGACTCTCGGTTCCTAGAGAAGCACATAAACATCAAAGAGATGATGTCAATATGGCTAGCACTACAACATTGGATTCGCCAAATAGCGAATGTCCATGTTCAAATTCTGTTGGACAATTCGACAGTAGTTGCTTACCTCAGGGACCAAGGCGGCACTCACTCAATTCCATTATGTGAATAAACGGAGATGATTCTCCTATTCGTTCTGAACCATCACGTTCATCTCTCAGTCCGTCATATACTGGGTCGTCTGAATGTATTAGCAGACTCCCTCTCTCGGAAAGGTCGCCTGTTGCCATCGGAGTGGACTCTCAACAAGCGAATATTCAGGCAGATTTGCTACCAGTGGGATCGTCCCATGATAGATCTTTTTGCGACACACCTGAACAATCAGTTACCGATGTTCATGTCACCATGTCCAGATCATTGAGTGTACGCAGTAGATGCTCTGTCGATTTCATGGGACGGGATGATAGGATATGCATATCCTCCAGCTCAGTTGATTCAGCAGATTCTGTTTAGATCAAACAGTCTCATTGCAAAATCCTGCTAGTAGCATCTCTGTCATCACAGAAACTTTGGATCAGTCTTCTCAGATGTCTGTTATGGGATGTTCCCTGGAAGCTTCCTCCACGAGAGGATCTTCTTTATCAGGGGAAGTCACGCACACTGCATCACAACCCGGAAGGTCTCAACCTTCACGTATTTCCATTGTGCGGTCCTTCTTGCACGGAAAACATTTTACAGGATGATCAGTGGACCAATTTCTAACTATAGGAGGGCCTCCTCTTCATTGAATTATGCAGCGAAGTGGAGGGTTTTCTTCCATTGGTGTAGGGATCAGTCGATAGACTTATATGATCCGTCCATACCACATATTTCCAATTTCCTGGTCTACTTGTTTGACGATCTCAAACTGCAGCCCATCACTATTAAGGGCTATAGATCTATGTTATCAGATACTTATGCTCATCATGATAACTTGGCTATTGGATCTGATACTTCCTTATCCAAGCTAGTTAGAAATTTCTCTATCAATAGACCTAAAACCCTCAGATTAATTCCTAAGTGGAATTTGGCCTGGGTTCTGTTGAAGCTCAAAGAAGCTTCTTTTGAGCCGTTAGACGTTGTAGAGTTCAAATTCTTGACCTATAAAACGGCATTTCTCTTAGCCTTTGCATCTGCTAGAAGAGTCAGTGAACTTCATGCATTATCTGTTGATGAATCTCATTACCGTAGCGTGGGTAATACCATTACCCTCACTACGGAAGTGGGATTTTTGGCTAAGAATCAGATTCCGGATAAGCAGCCTGAGCCTAATGTCATTAAGGCTTTACCGTCCTCCGATAACCATAGACCTTGGCTGTGTCCAGTCAGAGCAATGCGCATTTATAAATGTCGATCAGATTTTATTAGAAAGGGAAGAAATTTTCTTTCTTTCTTTGATTCCTAACAGAAAAGATATTTCTCTTCATTCTATCGCTAGATGGATTCAGTTGGCAATACGCATTGCCTACGAAAATCTATCTTCGGATCAACGTTCTGTCAATAAGATTTCAGCGCACGAGGTTAGAGCACTGTCCACTTCTTGGGCTTATTCTAACAGTATAACCATTACTGATCTCATGAAGGCTGCTTAATGGACACAGCCCTCTTCATTTACCAAGTTTTACCTGAGAAATTTAGATCAAGTCCTAAGCCCTCCAGCCTTTTTATGATTCAGCTAGTCTGGGCCTTTGGTTGTCATATAAAAATGTGATAAATTTTAAGTAATTTGTATTATTTTTATACTTATCAATGACCCAGATGGGTATGGCCCTCCCCTGAGTGTGCACTCATAGCTCCCCGCTGTTTATAACATTTAGCAGGCATCTGTAGAAAGAATGATAGTATGTGCCAATTTCGGTACCTTCCTGGATACTGCACATGCGCAGATCACAAAAGTATGGAGAACCGTCTGGGACTTAATTTTTTCGGTTTTGCATGCAAATTTGGGGGATTGGGGAGCAAAATTTGTGTTTGGCCCTGGATTAATTTGAGTTAGCACCAGCTAGTCGGGGCCATTGGTAAGTATAAAAAATATACAAATTACTTAAATTTATCATATTTTTCTCGAAAGTTTTCAATTTTCTGTTACCTCGCAATCACTGATTGCATTTTAAAGAATATACTTTGCTGGCTGCAAAAAATAAATATCTAGATGATGTGTACCTTTTTGCTGCGATACAAATTGAATATTTACATATTTTTGTTATTGACAAAAACAAGAATGAGCAAAGTTTATACAAGTTTTTGTGCAAGGCAAAAACCATAACGTTTGATGAAATGAAAGCTGTTTTGCTGTGATTATAGTCACAGGATAACAGCTTTCTCATTATCAAATGGGGGAGTTACAACTGTGATTCTTGCACGGAATAGAGCAGAACAAGGTGTGATATTTTTGGCTAACATTCCAGCAAATCAGTTTCATAGAGTTTTGTGGGAATATCTCACATCATTTCTGGTGTGCCTTGTATGGAACTGAAAAACGCTGTGCCTGTTCAACAGTAAAGAAAATTGTTTTGTTTAGTTCATGCTTTTCTGATTTTTTTCTCATATTTCTGTGCTTATACATTGTATTGTTAAAAAGAACACAAATATCTACATTGTCTAACTTTTCAACCACTTTAAAATGTCCTGTATGATTGATTCAGGTTGAAGAGGTGATGAAGCAGAGCCTTCATGAAGTTATGCAAAAGGCTGTGGAAGCATACCCTAAAACGAAGAGAAAAGAATGGGTATTACAGTGGCCAGGTCAGATTGTATTAGCTGCTTCTCAGATTCATTGGACAACTGAAGTCACACAGGTATCCATGGATATTTGTAGGCTATGTGTGCTTTTGAAATACCCTTATTATTTTGAGCAGTACCGTGAACATAATCTACATTGAATTCATTTTGAACTTTTCTTTATAATAAAAGTATTTTAAGTCTAGTTTAACATTTGAACTGCTTTTATAAGTTTGATTGGCAATATTTGTTGATAAAATTATTTCATGTAGTTCAGTGATGAATTTTCTGCAGACTCAAAAAGTGGTTTCCATCACTTTCTATTAAATGCACAATGACAGCTTTTAGCTGTGCAGTGTCACTTGTTAAGTCATCATAACTATTCCCAGATCCAAATCTGCTTAACAACTGCCAGTTTAATATCCTTAGCATTCATGATGATCAGAATATATGTTTGGTGGACTGGCTGTTAAAAACTATCAACATTATTTGCTTGAAGACAAACTACTACATGTGACCTTTCATACATCTTTTTGCATTTCTCATTTACTTTGCTAACCCACTCCCATATGTCAGTAAATTTCCATATTGCATTCAAGCTTTCATTAAATTCTTGGCTTTGGTTGTAAATTTCATCTGTTTGTCTAAATCCATTGGGCACTAAAGTGTCTTTTAGCCACAAACTATACTTTTGAAATTTCTCAACCCATTCAAACCAATTGTTAAACTCGGTTTCAGAGAAGCAAATCTCCAACAAACTGTAATGAGCATCTGTGTCAACAAGGTTTCTCATTTGAATGTTCATCTTACTTTATAGTGTAGACCACACGATTGCTAATGTATCCTCCAAAAGGCCTGACCATTTCAGGTGTGAATGGCCCCCACTCCCTCTTCCAACATGAAATCAAAATAAGATTATCACAATTTTTGCCTCAAAGGTATAGCTTATGACCACTTGCCTAAAATGACCATGATAACCTCATTCCAGTGCAAGGGTGGCGCCAGGGATTTCTCGACAGGGAGGCTGACCTCTACGACAGGGGGGCTATAATATTTGACCTCCCAAACGAAGGAAAATGAGTGAAAATTGGTAAATTGGAGAACCAAAATAGAAGGAAATTGAGTATGTTTGTTGATTATTTAACGTAAACATTTTATAATAAGGTCGGGAAATATTTAAGTTCTTGATCGGCACAAGATGAGATATCTAGATTCGATTGTCAGAAATTTCATGTGAAGTCAGGTTTACGAGATTCTCCAACGGATTGACTAAAAATCTCCCCCCCCCCCCTCCCCCGGCACCACCACTGTTCCAGTGACAGGATTTAAGCTATCTTTTGTAACAGGCCAAAGATGATGACAAATAATAAAATAGAAATGATTTTTGGTGAACTGTGTCGACAGGACGTGGCCATTACATTAGTTAAAAAGTTATTTTAGAAGCCGATAGTATATATTCCGGATTTCAGATTCTTGAACTGTAAGAAAGCAGACCCATTGATGTGATTAACGTTCACAGTAGTATCCCTAGTTCTGTTTATTCCTTAGTACGCTTCATGAAATGATTACATCAGAGCATCTCTATCTTCAAAGTGTGGTTCACTAAAGTATCACGTCAAGAGCAGCCTGCTCATCAAAGCAATGTCCACTAGTGTTTTCATCTAGTGTCTATTGTCATTGGAGCATTTAACATCGTGATCACATCAGAATTGCCAATCATCAGAACACTGTTCAGTTAAGGGTCAAAGCATAATAATATATTCAGATTTCTTCTGTGGTAAAGTTTATGTAATAGTCTTTCAATCAGTGTAGACTGAACAAGAATCACAGCATAACACTGTTCACTTTGCATTAAATAAAATGGTATCATTCTGTTGAGCCCTGCTCATTCAGGTACAACATCCAGGCATTTCTAGTATCACTGATTAGGTTGTGATATTTCAGAGCATGTCTGTGATTAGAGCACTAATTAGGGATCACAAAGTGATATCTTTGTCATCAGAAAACTGGCCAGTCAAGGATCACATTAAAGCACCTTTTTAAATATTGATCAGTTCAATATTACATCATAGTGTCTGTCATTTGAACACTGATCTGCCAGGGATCACATCATAGTATCTCTTTCATCAAAACTAAGATTAGTCGGGGATCTATCATCTGAAGACTAGGCAGACAGGGATCACATTATTATATCACTCATCAGAACGTTTGTCAGTCAAGGGTCACCTCATAGAGTCTATTATCGGAACTCTTGACCAGTTAGGAATTACAAAGTATATCATCGGAACACTAATCAGTCATAGATCACATCATAGTATTTCTCTCACCTGAACACTGGTCAGTGAGGGATCCATCATAGTATCTCTATCATCAGTACATTGGTAATAGTGTCTGTTATCAGAACTCTTGACCAGTCAGGAATCACATAGTATATAATCAGAACACTGGTCAGTTAGGGATCCAACATAGTATAAAATCAGAACACTGGTCAGTTATGGATCCATCATAGTATCTCTATCATCAGGACATTGCTCCAGGGACCAGACATGAGGGTGACTTGGGTGATTATGTTGCCCTTCTAAGCCCAAAGTCACCTAGAAAAATAGTCTGGGTGATAGCAAGTCTCCCTCTAAAAATTGGCCAAATGGGGAAAGGCTGAACTGAGTGATCCGAGGTTTACATGAAAACGATTATATTTTTATACTATAAACCAATGGCCCAGACTAGCTGGTGCAAACTCAAAGTTATCAAGGGCCAAACACAAATTTTGAACCCCCCAATCCCCAAAATTTGCTTGCAAAACTGAAAATTAAAAGTCCTATCTGGTCCTCCATACTTTTACTCTCCACGCATATGCACCCATCAGGAAGTGACTGGAATTGGTGCCAACATCATTCTGCGTTTGGCCCTATTGTCAGCAACAATGAACTGACATCTGTGTTTTAAAATCTCCTTTTTTGAGGATGCCAAACACAAATCAATGCAAGAATTGGTGGATCCAAGGCTGTTATTGGATGATGGAAGTGTTCAACGGTGGTTTTAGACGTTCAGGGCTGTAACTTTATAATAATTATAAAATTATGTTATGTTTCTCAATTTTGGGACATACGCCTGACATCATCATTTTTTATACATAATGATTATTCCAGTGTTTGTTAAGTATTCCTTCCCTATCCTTCCATGAACCCTTCCTGTTAAACTCCTAAGCTTTTTGGCTATTTTTTATTGAAATTTTTTATTAAATTTCTTGGGAGTTTAACATGTTATACAGAATATTTATTCTGTTTTCTCTCATGGTTACGTCCTCACCCTAGGGGTGTTAGGTCGTTTAGTCTTGTATCTTCTATCCGATGTATAGTTCTTTCTTCGTATGAAGATCTAGCTTTGCATCTGGTAGCCGTTAAATTGGGTTCTGACTTTTTGTGTGTCTGATGTTTTGTTTCTGGTTTTTTAGCTCACCTGACTGAAAGTCAGGGTGAGCTTTTCTTATCCCTCCTCGTCCGTCGCCGTCTGTCGTCCTGTGTGAAGGTGGTGTTTAAGCATCTTTCTCCTAAACCACTGGCCACATTTTAATTAAATTTCATGTAAGTAGTGGTTATATAGGGGCATTTTGATTTTTAGGCAAATTAGGTTTCGGCTCATATTGAGCTGAGGTGTGTGGATAAAATGGCCAAATTTTTTGAAAATCTTCTTCTAATGAACCACCAGTAGCAGAGACTTGATATGTGGTATACAGAGTCCTTTTGAGGTTCAGAATCAAATTTGTTCAAGAGAAGTTTGTCAGGCATTATTTGCCTTCATTATGGGAGGGGCAAGAATTTTTGCCACTCCCAAAATTTCTATTTTCCAAACCGAGAGGCAGATTTGAACCAAATTTGATATGAGGGCTTATTGGGTCATAAGTACTTAATTTATGCCCAAATTTTTTACCCTGTCACCCCATGGGAACCGCAGGAGCTAAAAATAGAAAAAAATTAAAACGCCCATATCTCCAAAACTACACGGCACTGAGAATTCTTATTTGGTGTGAAGCTTCCTTAGACCAACAGAATGGAATGGTAAAAAATAATTGCTATCGGTTTTATCATGGGGTACTTTTTGGGGACTTTGAAAAAGTGCTGAGTCAGCATTTTTTAACACTGTAGGTAACGGGAAAAACATGTAAGACTACTTTTCTCACAAACCACTGCCCCAAAAGCTTTCAAATTTCACATATAACATCTTTGGAAGATTGTTTCTCATGTTTGTTGAAATCCATTCCCTGGGTCAATATTTGGGCTCTCTATGGGAGCCCAAATGTTTAAATTAGTGCAGTATGAGGAATATTCTTTAAAAATCTTCTTCTTCAGATCTGCCAATAAGAATCTTTTGATATTTGGTATGAAGCATCCTTAGGGGGGGGGGGGGGGGGGGGGGGGGGGGGGGGGGGGTGAGATTCAAGTTTGTTCAAGCCAAGGCCCTGGGTTCATATTTAGGCTGAAAATTTGGGCCCCATTCCAGACTTAGAAATTTTGGACCAAAATCCGTAAATTTTTTTGTTTTTTTATGCGTTTCGGTAAATTTTAAGACAAAAAATTTTTTTTTTTTACACTGAAAATTTGGGGACCTGGTGGGACTTCGAAAATTTTGGACCAAAATCCGGAATTTTTTTTTTATTTTTTATGCGTTTCGGTCAATTTTAAGACAAAAAATTTTTTTTTTCTTTACACTGAAAATTTGGGGTCCGGGTGGGAATTAGAAAATTTTGGACCAAAATACGGAAAATGAGTTTTTTAGTTTTTTATGCGTTTTAAGAAGAAAAAAAAAATTTAGGCTGAAAATATTTTGTTTGGGAAAAAAATCAGTTTTTTATGTGTTTATCTCAATTTTGGGACGTAAAAGTGCAGGAACTGAAAATAGAAGGAAAATCCTGTGTATTGTGTGGGCACAATCGCTTTATCTAGTTGGTATGTGCTTTTCTTAGGAGGGGCGTATGCAGCTTATTCAAGTCAAGTTCCTGGTTTGATATTTAGACTACCATGTCAGGTGAGCGCCTTCAGGCCCCCTGGGGCCTCTTGTCTTAAAAAATCTTCTCCTTCAGATCCAGCTGTCGGAATGTTTTGATATTTGGTGTGCAGCATCCTTAGGGGGGGGGGGGGGGGGGTGAGATTCAAGTTTGTTAAAGCTAAGTCCCTGGGTTCGTTCATATTTGGGCTCCCTATAGGAGCCGGAATTATAACTTAGTTCAATATGAGGAATTTTTCTTTAAAAATCTTCTTCTTTAGATTCAGCAGTCGGAATGTTTTGATATTTAGCATGCGGCATCCTTAGGGGGGTGAGATTCAAGTTTGTTCAAGCCATGTCCCTAGGTCCATATTTGGGTTCACTGTGGGAGCTCGAATTGTAAATTAGTTCAAAATAAGGAATTGTCTTTAAAAGTCTTCTTCTTCAGATCCAGTGGTTGGAATGTTTTGATATTTGGCATGCAGCATCCTTAGGGGGGTGAAATTCAAGTTTGTTCAAGCCAAGTCCCTGGGTTCATATTTGGGCTCTCTGTGGGAGCGCGAATGATAACTTAGTTCAAAATGAGGAATTTTCTTTAAAAATCTTCTTCTTCACATGCACCAGTCAGAATCTTTTGATATTTGGTATACAGCATCCCACTGGAGGTGAGATTCAAGTTTGTTTAAGCCAAGTCCCTTGGTTCATATTTGGACTCCCTGTGGGAGCCCGAATTATTACTTAGTTCAATATGAGTGATATTCTTTAAAAATCTTTTTATTTAGATCCACTGGTCAGAATCTTTGGATATTTGGTATAAGCTTTTCTTAGGAGGGGCAGATGCAACTTGTTGAAATCAATTCCCTGGGTTGATATTTAGGCTACCATGTCAGGTGAGCGTCCTCAGGCCCCCTGGGGCCTCTTGTTCATTGACGTTGTTTACATGACAATGTCCTCATATATAGGTAGTATTTTATATTCTGTTACTGTAGAATTACTGTAGAATACATGGATTATTATTCCGGTAGTGTAGCTCAATAAATTTGGATTTTGTCTACACTTAGGCTCTATCAGGATGCCCTTGGGCTCTTAATGTTCCCTTTTGGAACTTAGGCATTTTTTCAAAAAATTGAAAAAAAAAAATATTTTGAATTTAATTTTGATTGCTATTATTCATGTATCTTAATTATATATTTTGTTGTGGAGTTTGGAGGAGGGTTATCGACTTTAGTCGATGCACTTCTGCAGACTCTTGTCATTCTTGTGTTCACTGAGATGACTAATGTTGGAGATGGGTGTCGCGGTACGTTGTTGGCGGTGAGGTCCTGAGGCCATACCTCTCACCGTATTATAATTAACTTTTTCAGTTCCTATTTCAGAGGAACATGAACATGGTGATGATATTGTGACACCCATCCAAGTGTGCTACCGTCGTCATGCTCTGTTGAGCATATAGAGCTAGCTGCAGTGCTGATGATATGCAAGGGATAAGGCCTCTAGTTATAGTGTTCTTAATCTCTTGCAAGCAGCTAGCTCGACCGGTGAAGTGGTTACTCGGAGCCGTGACACCGGTAAGTCCTTTGCAGTCGAAGGAAGTGTAGATGTGGGTAGAGTGGACACTTAAATATAAATAAGCTCACCCAGTGAGGACGGAAATAGGGAGGAAGTCAGCAAGTTTCTTGTTGGGAGGCTCGGCGAGGTCAAATAGACCGCGAGCGGGAGAGGCTCCTCTCTAACCTAACAACATTTGGGGCCAAATGTTGTTATGAGAAACTTGCATGAGCCGGAGCATGCATCCGCCCCACCGCTCGGGACGCTCTATCTAGTCTGCAGCTGGGGTCGGCTTCAGTCATGGCTTCCTACACTACATTTTGCAAGCCGAAATGAAGTTTTCTTCGGAGACTTGGCGAGGTCGATGAGACCGCAAGCGGGAGAGGTCCTTCTCTTACCCAACCACATTTGGGGCCAAATGTTGTTATGAGAAACTTGCACGAGATGGAGCATATGTCCGCCCGCCGCTCGGGACAATCTGTCTAGTCTGCAGCCGGGGTCGGCTTCAGTCATGGCTTCCTCCGCTACGTTATTAAAGCACACACGACCACAGGCTAGCCACCCGACTTCAGATATCCTGTCAGCTGTGCGAAGACTGAGCCATTCTTCGCCCCTGAAATATAAATTTTATAGTGAATTTCCTTTCTTATTATACCTAGCACAATTGCTTACTACAGGCTTGCACTACAGTGGAAGACCCCTAATCGGATAAAATACTCTCTATTTTAATCTTTCCCAAGAGATGTGGAAAAGAAAACACCACGAAAAAATAAGCCAAAACTGGGCCGAGCACCATCGGCGCAACCCAGTATGGGATGCTCTTCCCTTAGTACAAATCCAACTTCCATCAACCAATGTACAGTGCGTCATCAATTCATCATTCTTTTGAGTCCGCCAACATACAAGTTATGTGATCAGCAGGGAGGAAGAATTCTTACCGAAAAAGAAGACGGGAGGGCCTCCATGTAAACAATTGCGGCAGGTATAATAAGAAAGGAAATTTACTATAAAATTTATATTTCTTATCAACCTACCTTACAATTGTTTACTACAGGCTGAATAGACAATAGGATGGAGGGAATCACATAACCAACCCACACATAACTCAATTGCACTGGAACCATGGACAGAGGAATAGATCCCTAGGCCTATCAAACCATAGCATCACAAACATTAGTAAAAGACAATGAGAGATGAGACGTATGGTGAAGTGCAACGCACAGACAGAAAGGGCAGTAACAGCGTGGAGCTGGAACTGACCCTGTAAAAAAAGCTGAATGGCTGGGATAAACAACAGCCTGAGCCGAAGAAAGAGGGCCCGTAGGACAAAGGTCCTCTGTCGGCTCCTGCAAATGTCGCAGATAAAAGGAGAAGGTAGCATTTCCCCAGTAGGCTGCTAGTATAACATCCGACAACATGACAGAGTTAGTAAAAGAGGAAAACGATTGGTAATACAATCACCAGTAGCTAGACGAGCGGAAGCTGCACGAATAGCAAGACAAATCCATCGAGAAATGGATGCTGGAGAGATCTGGCATGTGAGAAAAAACATATCCATCCAGGCTAAAGGCGCGAATGCCCCGCACCCCCCCCCCCCCCCCCAAGCAGAGCAGCACCCAAGAAAGTGTCCATCTTGGAGTAAACTGCAAAGTTCTGGGCCTTTTCAAGGAAAAGAGCTGGATGAGTGTCGAAACAATGCGGTACCGCATATGAAAAAAGGTCTCTGAAGCATGGTCTTGTACCCATTGCTGGAGACCCCCAGAAACAAACATATACCAGAAACTCTGCAAGCGGTGTGATCGAAGGAATGACAGACGCAACAGAGTGATTGCACACCATCGACAGAAGAACCTTCTACTTAGCCACAGAGGCCAAACCAGTGGAGTGAGTGCCTCCTTGAAAAAGAAAAGCAACTCAACTGCTTGTCTCTAAAAACCACTACGGAGGAGACAGGACCCAATAAAGACATGCGCGAAGGCACAATGAAGTCGGGTCAACTTGAAACCTCCTCAAGCGACTTTGGCAAAGAAAGTTGCGACGTAGAGGGAGACATGCCGGAACCGCCGCTAACAGAGAGCGGAGCAGATTGATCCACACCCACCACGGCGACAGGGGTGTGATCGAAATGATTTGACGACTGCAGGTCGCATCTGGGCTAGAACCTGAGGCGGAATCAGAACTGGCAGGAAGGCGTAGCCGACAAGACCGTCCCAAAGGAGGGTCAGAGCGTCCGCGGTGAACACGAATGTATCCACCTGATGGTTCCAATAAGTTGCAAAGAGATCGATGGAACACCGGCATGTGGAGCAACCACTCGGTGGAAAAGAACCTGCCCTGTCGGGACAGGGAGTCGGCTAGGACGTTCAGACAGGGACACCTCAATATGCCGTCCCCTATTCTTCTCAAAATAAGAGAGGGCAGTTGGAGAACAATAGAGATTAATGTATAGTCTGTATCTGATATCTTTGCTGTTTAACTGAACACTAATTCACTTGTATAAACATTAGAGGGACGGCATGTCAAGGTTAGTTTTTAACCTCGATATGCCGTCCTTCTAATGTTTGCACAAGGGAATTCTTTCATGACAGCAATTTCTTATTCATTATATTTTAATTAGTCTGTTCTACTATAGTAGAAATGGTAACAATTAGCATGGAATTTTAACAATAAACATACAACATTTTAAAGTCCAACCATCTTTGCCACACGATCGGCATACTCTACTGGTGATTTGAGTCCTAATAACAGTTTTTGCTTCTCGTTTTCAATGTTTGCATCCACACGTCGATATTTCCTGCGCTTCGGTGGGAGTCTACCTCCCGATGCTAGTTGGAGTAGAGTTGCCTCCACAAATGCCTGTTCATTTTAATCATGTCTATAAATTTATAAATATTTGGGCGACTTGCTCCCAGTTTTTTAAGTTTTCCATGCCAGCCTTCAATGTGGTTTGTTGTTCTCAGACCATCGGTCTCAAAATGATTCCACATTGCTCTAAGTCCACTCTCCATCCACTGTTCAGTCACATAATCACAAAATTTAACAACTTTCTGATTTCCAGATCCACGTCTTCCAAGGCATTCATCCAGATATCCTCAATGTCACAGAGTCGCACTAACGGTAGAACACATGCTCGCCGAACTAAAAGAGCCACCTCTTCATCATCTGAGAATACTTGTTGGAGACCACATTTTTGGACATTTCGCCAAACTGCCTGATGAAAAATTAAATAAACATCCTTTAACGTCACAACCGAAGATCTCTTGGGCATCATTCTGTGCCACAACCTCAAAGTCAGTCATTATTTTTGTTGGTGCCAACGGAATATTTCGCTCAGCTGTCTTCTGCTTTATTGTGCTGAAAAAACGTCTGTATGTAGTCTGTATTTTATCTCGAAGAAGTCCATACACTAAAGGGCACATTTTGTTGCTAATGAATGCATGGACAGAATACAACTGTTAAAAAAGTTCTGGTGATTTATCAAATGCCCCATCACAGAAATATGTATCAGCAACAGATAAACGATTAAGATTATCATTGGTGGCAAAGATCAACATACTCTCGTCTTTTTAAAGCAGAAATTCTTCAACAACAGTAGTATGAGTATATTCTGTCGTCAACTCTATTTCTGAGGGAAGTTTTGCCAGTCGCGGACGATTCTTGGACCTTGACCGATAAAGGCTGGCCTGTACACTATAATATGTTGGAACTGACTGCACCATTTCAACAGAACTGCATGAACGTAATTCACTTGGAATACACTTGGAATACACTTGGAATCATGTTTCACCCTGTCTTTCTTTACTTGATACAAACTATAACAGGTTACCTGAACACTAATCCCCTTGTATAAACATTAGAGGGACGGCATATCAGAAGATCCCGAGCCAATTCGTACATTGGAACCGAGTGTGTGCCGCCCTGGTTCCGAATGAAGCAACCACTGTCGAATTGTCGAACAACAGAAGGACCTGACGATTCGACAGGTGAGGGATCCACTGCCTGAAATTCAGAAAAAGAACAAGAAGCTCCTTCTGGTTGATGTGTAGAGATGCCCTATCCTGGTCCCACATCCCGTGAAGTGAAAGACCTAGAGGATCCAACATCACACCCCATCCGAGATCGCTGGCATCTGCCGTCAGAATGCAATCGGCCATGGGTAAGTCCAACGGGACACCCTGCGTGATCCACTGAACATGCATCCAGTGGAAAAGGTGAGGATGAAGAGGTTCTGGTAAATGACGCATCAGATCCAGAGAATCGACATTCGGCCTCCAACGACTGAGCAGAAAGTGTTGGAGAGATCTGACATGCAGCCGACCTAGAGGAATGAGATCCGTCACCGAACCGCAGAGACCGAGCAGCCGGAGAATACCCTGTGCTGTCGCGGATGTGGACTGGGACAGAGTCGGAGCAAAAGCTGAGAGAATCACAGCCCTGGCCTGGGGAACCGCCACCGTATTGAACTGAGTGTGGAAGGCCATCCCCAGATGACAAAACGACGGAGAAGGGACCAGATCCGACTTCCCCTCGTTGACTCTGAATCCTAGCGACGTGAGCAAGCTCAACAGAGTGTCGACATCCAACTCCAGTAAGGCAGCATTGGAATGCCTCTGGAGGATATCGTCTAGATATGCCGAAGTAGTCACCCTGGACTGTGTGCGATGGAAGGCTATCACATGCGACATCAGTCGGGTGAAGGTCCAAGGAGCCAGGTTGAGGCTGAAAGGCATGGCCTTCAACTGGTAAACTTGCCCCAGAAAAGCGAACCTGAGATACTTCCGCGACACCCGATGAATCGGAATGTGAAAGTAAGCATCTCACAGGTCGATGCTGGAAGCGAAATCTCCCTGGTGAATGGAACAGCGGACCGACCTGAAAGTCTCCATGCTGACCTTGGGAGCAACGATAGACTGGTTCAGGATACTCAGATCGATAACTGGTCGGAGGCAGCCGTCCTTGTGCGGCACCAAGAACAGGCGGGAATAAAACCCCACTGACTGAATGTTCTTGATGACCTCGAATGCCCCCTTGGCCAGGAGATTGTCTATCTCCATGGACAAAAGCTCCCGACGTAAAACGTCTGAAGGAACTGTGGTTGGAAGAGGCACTCTGCACAGAGTGGGGTGCCTTCAGAAGGATATTTGCATCCCGGACCGAACAACATCTAACACCCAAGGATCAGATGTGATGGTGGCTCAACGATCCACGAACTCTGCTATCCTTCCTCCAACCTGGGACGAATCGAGGTGAGGACCTTCAGTTCGAGCCCTAATGAGGCCCACGAGAGGAGAAACCACCTCCTCTACTGAATGAAGAATCCTGAGACTTCCCTCTAGCCTGCCGACGCTTACCCTTACCCTGTGAGTAAGAAGTTGAAGCGGTGGCAGAAGGATCAGCCTTTTGCTTCGCAGAGGAAGCAGAAGGGCACTTGTTAGGCTTTGAACGGTCCCTGCCTTCCCTAGAAGGCTGATCAAGCTGACGAAGCAGCAGCTGATCTTTGGAATGATGTAGGACGTCATCCCAGACCATCGACATGGAACCCATGGAACAGTAGTGGACCCGCCAAAGAAGCAGACCGGAGAGCAGCACACTGCCCCAGGAAGGGATTGGCCTGTGTCCAGCACAGAGTCCCTTTGAACTAGTTCCAAAATAGCCGTGTCACAGGCATGCATGTGAGTAAGATGCATGAGCGCCTTGGACAGCACACACAAAGGAGCCTGTAGATCATCAAACCTATCTAGAGGCAGGTAGGCAGCTAAGGCAGAGACGATGTGATTGGAGAGAGAAAGCATACCCAGCATTCCTCTCGATAATCCCAACATGGACTCCAGCGTCGTCATAGGAATGACGGCAGACTTGGGCTTGGAAAGCCCGAGGGAATTGGAGTCCTGATAGAAAACCGTCAAAGTCTGGCAGACTGATGGATTGGCGAAATCGTAGTAACGATGACGCACCGGAGGCAAAAAGGTGTCAACCCTGGTGAAGAACGGAGCCTTCATAGCCTTGGAACTCAGCTTAGAGTCCAAGGCTGAAAATGCTTCAACCACCTGGCACGGTCGAAGACGCCCAGAAGCAGGTTGCTCCACAGGCTGTATGCGCACGACCGATGATCGCAGCCTGGCTGACATTGTTTGCTGGTTTGATGGTTGGAGATCCGGAAGGAACCCAAACACAAAGTCAAGAGCTGCCCCCAAGTCAGAAGACTGCAGGCTCTCGACATCAAAGATGTCTGACTCTTTCCCGGAGTCCGAAGACACATAGCCCATTGTGGGCAAACCAGCTGATGCCTCCCATGGTGTAGGCACCAGGGGGATCAGAAAGCGGCCTGTTTCCAATCCCGGGAGGCGGCACCATAGGGGGCGCCTGGAAACCACTCACTGCCTCGCTGGAAGCAATGGGAAGACAGAACCTGAGTGAGTAAGGAGAGGGCATCCCTAAGCTCACTTCCCGTACCAGCCGGCTCGACATGGGGATGAACCAGCAAAGTGGCTTCACACCTGACCCTCTTAACCAGCGAAGGGTCATGCTCCTCCAATACACCCGAAGCGGCAACCGAAACATCTGAGGACAGACGTGTATAGGGGTACGACACACCCCGAGGATCAACATAGCGGGAACTCAGGAGAGTTGCCGCAGACCTCTGTGGGGCAGAAGGTCCAGGCTGCGCAGAAGGCGTTGGTCCCGCAAAACTGGCCATGTGACCAGAATGAGTGGACGGAAAATGCCAATGACAAAACTGTGGTACTCGCTGGCGCAGAGACCACAGTAGAGGGTCCGGCCGGCAGCCACTTCAGGGAAGGCTGAGGCCAATACCCCATGTCTACACTACCAGACACCGCTGCAGGTATAAAACTGCTGTGCTCAACGGCTGAGAGGACACAGCAGGGGGTTCAGTCGGCAGCCACGTCCGACTTCGCCGAGTTGAAGTCGGGGAAGGCTGAGGCCGATACCCCACAACCACACTACAGACATCCTTGCAGGGATAAGCCGAGGCCAGCTAAAAATGGTGCCCGATGACGTTGTAGACGGAACAGCAGTAGCAGCAGATACGACAGGAGCTGTTGGAACTGGTGGAAAAGGGGAGAGAGCCACCTAGCTCGGCCTCCAAAGGAGGAGTCACAACCCTAGTGACAGCCTCAGATGTCGACTGGAGAGGGCGCATAGTCCCGGAACCAGGCATCTCTTCACCAGAAATCCAACAGCTCCCGCGGTATCCACCACGGTAAAAAAAAACTGCACATCCCCCATGGAAGGGGAATAACTCTCACCAGACGTGGTCGAGTCGGGAGGCCCCGAAATGACAGCGTTCCCCACCCCCCACTGGTGCGAGAGGAGCTGCACATCCCCCATGGTGGGGGAGAAATTCTCACCAGACATGGTCGAGTTGGGAGGCCCCGAAATGACAGCGTTCCCCACCCCCCGCAGGTGTGGGAGGAGCTGCACATCCCCCATGGAGGGGGTATAACTCACACCAGACGTGGTCGAGTCGGGAGGCCCCGAAATGACAGCGTTCCACACCACCCACGGGTGCGGAAGAAACAGCCATGAGAACGCACCAAGGAGAGGGCAAAAGGAATTGCCCTAAAGGAACCGAACTGGAAATAACAGAGGTGAGAGCAGTAGAAGAAAAAGGTGAACTCAACAGTTACAGAAAGTAGAAGAACATCCTTAACTATGAGAGAAGGTGGCTGAAAAAAAAAAACAGTGGGTACACGACAGAACCCAGACGGCCAACAGGGACTGGAAAAACAGAAATTCACAACAGAGTGAAGAAATCCTGTCCAGACAGTCCCTCATTGACACCTAACTCCAATAACAAATTAAATTTATCAATCGAAAAATTTCATTGTCGAACCTTGTTGACACGATGTCGAAAAAACATTCGCGAAAATGGAATAAGAAATAATATACAATGAGAAAGTGGTTGAAAATATTAATGAGAATATATAAAACACAGTCCTGTTATTATACGATCTTTAGATCCATAATCCAGTCACAGGAAAACCATTATCGACGAGTGGAATTATCACTGTTTCATAGAGCAAAAATGGCCACACATCCTCCATGTGTGCGGACAAAAAAAGGAATGCTGAATTGATGACGCACTGCGCATTGGTTGACGGAAGTCGTGGATTTGTACTAAGGGAAGAGTGTCCCATACTGGGTGTGCGCTGTTGGCGCTCAGCCCAGTTTTGGCTTATTTTTTCGTGGCGTTTTTTATACCACTTTTCTTTCCCACATCTCTTGAGAAAGATTAAAATAGCAAGTATTTTATCCGAGTTAGGGTCTTCCACTGTAGTGCAAGCCTGTAGTAAACAATTGTAAGGTAGGTTGATAAGAAATCGGACCATCTGACAGCTAGTGATCCAAGGCATCGATCATCGGGACACTCGGAGAAGAGATCTATCTCCGGATCTTCGTCCCAGGAGCAGCAAACGGTGGGAAAAACAGAACACTGCTGCTCCTCAAGCCTCTGCTCCTTAAGCCTCTGGAACGGACTTGCTGTCGCAGTTGCACAGCCATTAGCAGCACCCCAGCTAATGCAAGAGCAGCCTCCCGCAGACTCCAGTGTTGAGCTGTCGAACTGTGCTGGATCGGCCCGGTCAATTGTGCATGTAGAAAAAGCCAGAAGTTTCTGTATGGGATGCTCGGCTAGATCCTCTCCGTCCCGTTAACAGTCTTTGTTGTTTGTTGTGAGAAACCATATTGAGTCAGAACACGTGTCGAACGTTCCTTCCACACTGCAGCCGGGGCCAGCGGCAGTTATGGCTTCTTCTGCTCATATGGAAGCGCATGAAAGAGGATTAGTCTAGGGGTACTCTGCGAGATCTGGGGACAGATCTGGGGTCAGATCGAGATTGCAGAGCGTTTTTCCATCCCGTTAACAGTCAGGGACGGTTGTAAGAAATTTCAATGAGGAGGAGCATCCATCCTATGTGACGAGTCGGGATGCTTCTACCGCTCTTCAGCTGGGATCGGCTGTGGCTACGGCTTCCTCTTCTTCCATGGATATGCATGATAAGGGATAGATGCCTACAAGTTTCAAACGGAACGCTTGGCGAGGTCTGGAGCAGACTACAAGCTGGAGAACCTTCTCCTTTCCGTCAGCAGTTGGGGTTCGACTGTTTTTGGTGCGAGAAACATTTGAGTTGGGATGCCCATTCACGCTTGCGGTTCGGGACGCTTCTTCCACACTGCAGCCGGATTCAGTGGCAGCTATGGCATTTTCTCGTGCTTCATTAATGAAGCACGTTGACCACAGACTAGCTATCTGACTTCGTAAGTTAGGGTTGATAGCTAGTCGTTTGAGACTAGTACTACCGTTTAACAGACTCCGATGGTGAGCTGTCAGACGATGCTGCATTGGTCCAGTCATCCGTTCAGTTGGATGGAGTTGACCATATTTGCGGATGGAACATTTGGATGGTGCGAGGGATACGGAGTGTGTGTCTCCATCTCTCACAGAAGGGCACTTTAAGACTATGAAAAGTCTTAAGCCCTTAAGAATATTGTTCCATCTGAATATAAGTCTGCGTTTAGAGCAGGCCAGGGATGAAAATATGTCCCTACCTGCATCATTTAATATATGCTCAGAAATAATGGAATGTGCTATTTCATTGAAAAGAGCAAATCTGGGCGCAATGTCCTCAATGGAAAGAAATATGAGGACGTGGTTCCTCGCTAAGAGTTCTTTCCAGGGCAGTCATGTATGCCACGTACAACTCCACACGGACAGTGAATTTGGAGTTGGTAAGACATGATGCTGCCCTTGCATCGTCATCACTTATAGATAATAAGGTGAAAAGCTTTCTCTGAGTCGCTCTGGTTACCGGAAATATACTATTTGACGACAAGCTTGCATTGATATATGTGCAGGCTACAAGAAGCTTCAGTGCTCTGCTATTGAATAGTGTTGTGCGGTTTTATTTTTCTTGTTTCGGTTCGGTTTCGGATCGGTTATTTAAAAAAAACTCGGTTTATAGGTCGGTTTTCGGTTTTTTATAGTAAGACATCTGCAGTTTCCAACAGAAACTATGTAGTGTCGATATAATGCCCATACTGTCATATTTTCAATGATGAATCGATGATTTAATTGGCATTGACTAGCATTTGTGCTAAGTGTATAAATGGCAGGCATTATCAAAACAAAATAATATAAAAGAAAATAAAATGTAACAGTGTTCGTAGAATATCACCACTCACCAATTCTAGGCACATGCCCCCCCCCCCCCCCCACCCCACCTCTGGTCTTTAAGTTCAGGCATAGAGAGTCTATGATGAATTGATATTAACACATGGGTGTGAAAAGAGCTAATTCACAATTTCCCAGCGCTCTGTTCAGTGCTCACTCCTAGGTGGGCCCTGGGCAGCCTAACAAAATTACCCTACCAGGCATTGCAAATAATAACAAGCGTTGCCAAGTGGGTCACCTAGACACCCATCCTAACATATTTGACAATGAACTGATGTATGCACTCTTTTCAATACTCCCTCCCCCCCCCCCCCCACACACACACACACAGTGGTGACTAGTGCCACCACCCGTCCTAGTAAAATAATCAGCAATCATTTTATGTCAGCCTGGAATGGGAAAGTCATATTGTTTGTAGCTGGGTGGGCTTCAAAACGAACCACTTTACCAAATACCTATTGTCTCTCCCCCCACCCCCCCCCACCCCCCCCCCCCCCACCTCGCGCAAAGGTTTTAGCTCAACGGAATTGATTTCACAAATTCACTGGTGTACCGTTATATATTGTAACTTTTTTGCGTTTGCCTCTTGCCATTCCAATTTCTGTTTCTACCGCTGAGTTGTTCATTTGGTTGGCCCCCTTAAAGTAAGTTGTGTGGGAATGCAACCGTGGCGCGTTGACAGCGATATTATGGAACGCAGCTTTATCCCGTGGATATGGACGATTCGGCCTTGGGACGTTTCGGCCTCGGGACGTTTCGGTTCAAGACGTTTTGGCCTTCATATATTGAACTAAATAGAATAAGAACTTGCGGTTTCGCGTTTTAGTGGGCCGAAGCCTTCAGGACAAATCGTCTCGGGTCGGACGTCCCAAAACTGAATTGCAGTAAAACCTCTTCCCAGATAAGCACATAAAGGGAGGCAACAGACAACATCCGATGCACGTTGTGGGGCAATCCGTGACAAATGTTATTTTTGAATACGACAATGAAATACCAAGACCTTTTTCTGATATGATATTATTCCCTGTCCAACAGATTGTAGATAAGTAATTTTAATTAAACTGATTGACTATGTCATATAAACCTGTTCAAAAACGAAGCCAATTGTGCAAGGTATTTCCTGTAATCAGTGAAATGTAGGCATGTTGGCTGTCTGTTTTGTCATTCTCACAGAAAACAAAACCCATTTTTACGTCAACGATGTGTGATTGACAACTTGTCATACATAATTCTCGAGTGATCTGGACATGCTGCAGTGGCCTCTTTGCACCCAGAATGTGGCGTGCATTGACAACACTGTTATTTCCTGACAAAGCTTGACATTTCAGACATTGTTAGTGCAGACTGAATAAAGAAAACATCTCTTCCCGACATTTTAGGAAAAAACCGAAACCGTACTCATTTACCAGTTACACGGTTTCGGTTTTCAAGCAAAACCGAAACCGACTTATAAAACCGGTTAACCGTACAACACTACTATTGAAGTCACAGTCTCATCAACACACTTCAGTAGACTGGGGCAAGCGAGGCCTTTCTGCTTCTAAGAAAGCATCATGAGAATGTCTGGCGAGGGTACAATAACCCTCTTATATTTACTCTGGAAGTCTTCATTATAGCGACTTGGGAAAGGGGCATAGGCCTGATCAAGGCTATGGATCATTCCTCCCTAGGCCAACGATTAATGGAAGGTTATCGGGGCACGGTGGCTCAGTTGGTAGAGGTGCAGGCTGCAAGCCAAAAGGTCCTCAGTTCGAATCCCACCTGCGGCAACCGCGTTGTGTCCTTGGGCAAGACACTTCACCCCCATTGCCCATGTGGGGGGGCACGGTGATGCTGTGTACTAAGACGTACTGCACGTCGATGGTGCACCTGTCTTCAACCAATGCTAACCCTGCTTATGTGGAGTTATGTATGTTGGGGAGCTGACAGTTGCTCGCTGTTGCTCGGTGGTTCTCTCCGGGTACTCCGGCTTCCTCCACCTGTAAAACTGTCACGGTCATGGTTAGCCGTTGTGCAGAAATATGTGACCTTAAACACCAATATATAAATAAATACATAACGGAAGGTTATCATCTTCACGAGAAACTGGACGTTAATCATGGAAGTTCCTTTCAAAGAGAGTCGCTCCGAGTGGAGGTAAAGGCTCTCTTATTGTAGGGAGCAATTGAGGTCGTCTAAAATAGATTTTGGTTGCTTGCCACTTGGCGGTAGGTTATCAACCTCGCAAAAAGTGGATAAATTGCGGAAGATCAGTGGATGAGAATGTAGTCTCGGCAGGCCTGTGGCTATCAGCCCGAGCTTGTTAAACAAATCTTCCAAGAGAGGCTTTCCTTCTGGAGGTATAAGCTTTCCTATTGAAAAAATGCATTAGACGTTGCCGAAATAATTCTCCAGTTTTTTATTATCACCAGTTTCTCGTCCTGAATCCAGATGGATAGTGAATAGATAGGCTGAGATATGCCATGGCGTCAAGAGAATTATGTCATTGTGGACGCCATAGCAGCCTTCTGTACGGTTATAGCGGTCTCTTGGGTTAGGCTCTGTCCGCTGTCTTTTGGGAATAAAACCAAAAAAGTTACTGTGCTTTTTGGTTTGTTTTTCCTAGGTGTCATAGACTTGAGTCTTATTGTTACACCATAGTAGCCTAGCTAAAATCATGAGTGAGATTTTTTCAGTTTTATGCAGTGGCATAACTGAATTTATTATCTCTTGGGACTGCGGTCTCTGAGAATTCAGGGCTGTTTATATAGAGGCTCTTCATTCCCTACTTGCGCGACGATAATTGTAAGTCTCCATTAAGTGAGCCTTCAGGGTCGCAACTTACACCGATATAACTGTCTTCATGTAGATGAAGACTTATGGCTATGGCTAGCGTTGTAAGTCTCCTTAGTGAGCTTCTAGGGCCTCAGTTATCAGCTTTTAATGGTCTTCACGTACAGGAAGACCTTTAGCTATTTCAGCTAGGCTGAGTTAGTTGTCCTATCGGACATGATACCGTTTGTTAGAGGAGGTTATTCTCTTCAAACCGGTATTGTTTGGTGTGAGTTATTATGTTAATATGGTGTATTTGTTCATCATGTCCTTCTCCGCCTTTAGTGGTATTTTGGAGTCGGTCAGACGTGAGAGAGTCTTGCGGTTCCTATACTATTTGATGACTAACACAAGAACGATTCAAGTAATGCGGGTGAGGGGGGTTCGATATGATTTTGAATCCCCCTCCCCTCCCCACCGCCAATGTGTTAAGAGGCGATTACTGGGCAAGACATAGTTTTCTTCCTGTAAGCTTCGTATGCATTTAAGTATATACATGCATTTCATGACTTCTCGATTGGCGGCTGGGTCGAGTTCTATGGCGACCTCATGGGCACATCCACTTTTTAGTTGTTTTTTTTCCTGTGGTTGTTCGTCTATATTTCATATACGAGCATATGATTCATCATCAATAAATTGCTAGCCTTTGGATTCCTGTAAGGCTGTCTAGTCAGTTAACTGGTATTCAGATGATTACATGCGGGATTTAAATGCTCACGTGCATAATAAGTGTATTATTAGGCAGCCACATTATTGTATGTTATGGACCTTAGAAACGATGAATTATTTCGGGGGCGGTCCATGACGAGTCTGTTAATGACATAGCTGGTTCCATTTCTAAATCCAGGTTTCTATAAATTTCGGTACCCAATTGAATATAACTTGTCTATACATTCTCGTATATCCGCACGTGTCTGGGTGCACAGATATCGGATAGAACACGTCTGGGAGTGTTATTTATTGGAATTTATTGCACACCTGAATGGGGTCGCCTGTGGGTTACCTCGGAAGTGTGGTTACTCTCCAGAGATCGTCCATTGTGATTCTATTGGATATGTGTATGTTGTATATATTATATCACCGGTTTTCGACCTATCTATGTATGCCGTTACAAGCGGGTGCTATTAATTACCGGGATCGCCGCGATAGCCTTAGCTTCTGAAGTGGCATTAAGCACCAATTTATTAATAATAATTAATATCTGGGTGCCTGTTCAACGTATATATTTTGTTATTTGGTAAGGGTTTTACTGATTCCAGAGCGCTCCCCTCTTTGTTTTTGAAGAAGATTCCTTCAAAAAGGGGGGGGGAGGAGGATTTTTTAAATCTCCTCTGTCTTGATAAGTGTTTAACTATGAGTGAAGCTGTTTTGTCTGTGGATTATATCCTTGATACAGCTTATGTATTATTGTATATGGCGTATGTTTGTGGGGGTTAACCTCTCATTCTCAAATACACCATCCTAATTTTTAGGGCTTAGTCCAGACTAGCCTTAAAATTGGGAACTTGTTACATCCAATTAGCATAGTCATTCATGCTAAGAATACGGAATTACTTGAATTTGGCTCCTTATTTATGATATGTCTTCTCTATTACTGTATAGAGAGACATACATGTAATTCCTTTTAAATTTAATTTCCTTTCACCTTGGATTCCAGGCTTGGGAACTATTTTGGTCTGCTTATTCTGAAGTCATAGACCCTCAACCTTTTTACAACTCCGCTTGTCTGGACCATTGGTTTACAGTATAAAAATATGAAAAATTTAAAGTAATTTGGATTTTCCTTTGAAAAAGGAAAATACATTTGTTATTCTTCGGAATTCTTATTTTTTTTTTTTTTTTGATTTTTTTTTTTCCAACGCTTTTATAATCACTAAATCTCCGAAAAAAACTTTACGATTTTTTTTAAACTTGGGGAACGCATAGAGCGTCCCAAAGTATATGCCTGTGTCGCTAAACCGTTCCGGACTTAATTGTCCTATGACCCTCTTTGGAGGCGAAAGGCCCGAAATGGCCAAAAAATCGGAAAAAAAAATTCGATTTTTTGTGTGCTTTGTATCAGTCATTAGCCCAAAAAACACCCCTCAAAATTTTTCCTCCTAAAACATTTCGGTTCGGACTCCACGACCAAAAAATGAAAAATCGGTCTTCGGACTGGTAGTTTGACCTGATTATACTGTACTACAGGAGTGGGTTAAAAACGCCGGTGATTGAGAATCTGTAGTCCGTATATAGGTAAAAAGATTCCCCGTAGTTTGGAAGCACAATTTTGTTGCGTTTGGCTTCGAGCGGTCACCAAATGTACACTCTCGGCCTCTCAACGGTCCATACACCCTCTTTTTGGCATGAGAATACTCGGCGTTCTTGACTCGTATAAGGTATCAGTGATTGAAATGGCAACATTCACGGTCTCTTTAAACTTTTCCCCACCCCACGGGAATAGGGTTTTATTTCACTTGGCTTCTGATGGCTGGAGAACTACATGTCCAGTTCGGACTTGGAAATTTTTGAACCAAAATCAGAATTTTTTTTTCGGTTTTCTATGCGTTTTGGACAAGTTTGAGACGGAAAAAAATTTTTTTTTTTTTTTACCTGGAAGTTTTTGGTCCGGTCTTCGGACTGGTACTACGACCTGATTATACTTTGCTACCAGAGTGGGTTAAAAGCGGTGGTGATGGAAAATGTGTAGCCCGTATATAGGTAAAAAGATTCCCCGTAGTGTGGAAGCACAATCCTGTTGCATTTGGCTTCGGGCGGTTGCCAAATGTACACTCTCGACCTCTCAACGGTCCGTACACCCTCTTTTTGGCATGAAAATACTCGGCATTCTTGACTCGTATAAGGTTTCTGTTATTGAAATGGCAACATGCACGGCCTCTTTAAACCTTTCCCCACCCCATGGGAATAGGGTTTTATTTCATTTGGCTTCTGATGGCTGGATAACTACCACTCCGGTTCGGACTTGGAAAATTTTTTTTTTTGGGGGGGGGGGGGGGGGGCAGGGTATGGGGGGGGGGGGTATCGCAGGTTTCTGCCGCAAAGTAACAGGTGGCCAACAGCAATTGTTGATGCTAGTGGGGTATTTGGGCATGCTCCCATAGAAAAGTTTTGAAATAGGACACTCTTAGAATGCATTTCTAGCGTTCTGGCATATGACAACCGCTTCCAAAATTGTTTGTTACCTGTGTGAAAATAGTGAGTCAAAACCTGTTTTTAACAAATATTTGGTGTCGGCATGAATATCTTGGGCTTCAATACTTCTCCTGGTGCGGATAGAACCCTCTGTAACACCGAGCAAGTTTATTTGCTGAGAAGGATCTCGTAGAGTGGACTGTGTATTTTTGTGCTTGCATGCCTCCCCCGAACTGATTTAAGTCGAGAGACCTGCCGGACAGTACAAGTCTTTCAACGAGGAATCTCCATAGACTTGCGCCGGTCGTCGCTTAGACTCGATCTCACCGGACAGCACAAGTTTTTTAATATGAGCACTGGTTCCCATAAAGTCGATAGTTTGCCTGTAGTTCTCCCACACAAGTTTGATAAGTTTGTACTATTTGTAGGTCTACCGACTACAATAGCATTATGTTCATGTAATATCTGAAACTAAAGAATCTTGAAAAAATATATTGTTTTGTAATGCGTATCCTTTAAATATTCTGTTCAACTTTTACATCACTAAAATACCCACTCTCACGAAAGGCATGCACAACAGGGCTTACAATAGCTTGAAGATATGTGTACCACCAACGTTCAGTACAGTACGCCTTATAACAAAGCACTTGCGAATGATGGCGCTGTGTACTATAAGGTATACTGCACTTGGATGGTGCACTTGTTTTCGACTGCTGCTAACTCTGCTCGTGCCGAGTTAGTAAGTTGGGGAGTCTGACAGTTGCTTGCCGCTGCCCATTGGTTCTCTCCAGCATCTCCGGTTTCTCCACCGTAAACTGCCTGTAGTATATAACGGACGATTCCGGCATTATTTATAGGAGCCTGGCAGGTGCAAACAGTGTTAACAAACATTTTTCCACAGAAACCGGATCTTTGCCATCAATGGATTTCGTTACTGAAAGCTCTACAACATCCTCTGCAGACTACAGCGCTTTCACATACTGGTTTATCACCTTTGAATGTCTGACCATTTGTCTGGGCGTGACCCAGGGGCATAGCCAGGACTCAATATTTTTGGGCCTTGTCAGTGGTTTGTTGGTGGGAGGGGGGGGGGGAGGTCCTACCATGATATTTGAAAGGTTGTTGTCGGTTTTCAGGGATCCTCTGGTCATTTCTTCATCCTCACACTTCCATGAAGGGAAGAGGGAGGATGGGGTAATGACCAGAGGATCCTAGTTGAGGAGCTCGTTCCAATGAGGGGTCATAACCTATGTTTTTGAGACAAAAATGAAAAAAATAATGAAAATTTATTGGAGATGTGTGAGAATAGCGCTGGCCGCTTTTGGCCATTACGTTGGGCAAAGACGATTTTCTTCAAGTAGCTTTATTTCATATTTTAAATAATGAATAAGAATTTGCTGTAAACCTACCAAAATAAATAACAGTCACCTCAATTTAACCTTGATGACTTTCATTAGGTATCAATCAAGTTCTCATAAGCTCAAAAATTCCGGAATAAAAGCCGCAAAATAATTATGGCGAATTTCACAGTTTGCAGTTCCATATAATTACACGCAAAGTTCAAATTGGATTCAATTTACAAGAAATGATTTGGGCACCCACGGATATGTGATTTCAACGAAATCACATCCCCACGGATGTCCAAACAATCTCTAATAAAAGATGTACACAACTCGATCAAACGCCGAACGTGTTTCAATCACCAGGAAGAGTTTTTGTGTACACGAACCACTCTTTCGACACAAAAATACCCAATATCCGCAAGGGATAGAACATTTCTCTGATTGAAAAGTAGAATTGACAGTCTATTAAAACTTTTTATCGTATTTTGAAAGCAAAATTTGTTTCATTTCGCTCCTGATAGCTGCGAAAACTAGCTTCTCGGATCCATTATCTGACCCATTCTTGCTCTTTTGACACAATAATACCCTATGTCATTGACAAGTTAAAAGCCTCTGTGGTTGAAAAAAATGGAATTCAAAGTCCATATGAACTTTTTATCATCTTTTGTAAGTAAAGTTTTGCTTCATTTGCCTTCTGAAATGTGCCATAAGTAGCCTCTTGAATTCCTTATGTGACCAAAAATCGCGTATCGGTTGTCTTATTTTCCTTTCTCCTCGCTGCTGGAGAGCCCAGACCACCTATTGGTGGCGATGACCTCCTATAAGCTATGATATCGTGGTATTCAAAAGGCATTAACCCCAGCCAGCCAACCAGCTAGCCACCCCCCCCCCCACCACCAACAAAGAGCAAGCGAAGGCTTCAATACTTTACTTGATGCGGATAGAACCCTCTGTAATGCCGAACAAGTTTATTTGCTGAGAAGGAACTCGTAGCGTGTACTGTGTATTCTTGTGCTTGCATGCCACCCCCTCCCCCACCACCATAAAAAAAACAGCAAGCGAAGATCTGTTAAAAGTCCATTTTCACATAGCCGCCGTCAAGATTTTCGTGACGATCGCTTAAAAGGGAAGGATGGCGGGGTGAGGTACCCTACAAAACGTTGCACAGAGCCGGCTTATTTCCCAAACAGGTCTGGTTTGGCTATTATAGACTGTTGTGTGACCTTGACCTCCAACTAAATTGTACATGACTGTACACGGTCTGAATCAAGACATCAGTAGATTATTTTGGTTATATCACCAGTAATAGCCATTATTTACTAAATGCACACCATCACAAAATAAACTTATGGTTCGATATAGTCGTTTGGCCGTCGAGGGTATACCATCACCCCGGATGTGACCCTTTACTGCCAAAACGAGACCTCAGTAGGGAACAATTACCCAAACCAGACACAACAATTGTCACATGCGCGGACGAGAAGTCGCTGATCAAATAGATGTCTCTCTCTCTCTCTCTCTCTCTCTCTCTCTCTCTCTCTCTCTCTCTCTCTCTCTCTCTCTCTTGCAGTAGCTGTAAACACAGCCCATTCCTTCATTTATTTATACACTCAGAACAGGATCAAGCCACTCCATTTGATAATTCCATCGCCAAAGTGAATTCTCGACGAGAAAGTAACCCATGTGTCTGCCCGTGACCATTTATTCTAATAAAAAACATTCAGAGAGAGTGGGGATAGAGCTCAATAGTCAATCACTCATATATTTGTGGGAAGCAGCATTAATGTGTTAATAGGCTCATCAAAAATTCATTTTTCTGCGTTCTTCTCAATTTTCAGATGAAAAAGCTCAGGAACTGAAAATAGGAGGAAAATCCTGTGTATTGTGCGGGCACAATCACTTCATCTAGTTTTTTTTATTATTGTTGTTTGTTTTTTTTCCAACCCTTTTATAATCACTAAATCTCGGATACGATCTTTACGATTTTTTTTAAACTTGGGGAACGCGTAGAGCGCCCCAAAGTATATGCTTGTGTCGCTAAACCGTTCCGGGCTAAATTATCCTATGACCCTCTTTTGGAGCCGAACCGTCCTCCAAAGCACCCGAAATGGCCAAAAAATCGGAAAAAAAAATTTGATTTTTTGTGTGCTATGTATCAGTCATTAGCCCAACCCCCCCCCCCCCAAAAATTTTTCCTCCCAAAACATTTCGGTTTGGACTCCACAACCAAAAAAACGAAAAATGGGTCTTCCGACTGGTAATTTGACATGATTATACTGTACTACAGGAGTGGGTTAAAAACGGCGGTGATTGAGAATGTGCAGCCCTTATGTAGGTAAAACGATTCCCCGTAGCTTGGAAGCACAATTTTGTTGCGTTTGGCTTTGGGCGGTCACCAAATGTACACTCTCGGCCGCGTAACGGTCCGTACACCCTCTTTTTGGCATGAGAATACTCAGCGTTCTTGCTTCGTATTAGGTTTCCGTGATTAAAATGGCAACATTCACGGTCTCGTTAAACCTTTCCCCCACCCATTGGGAATAGGTTTTATTTCACTTGGCTTCTGATGGCTGGAGAACTACCACTCCGGTTCAGACTTGGAAAATTTTGAACAAAAATCAGAAATTTTTTTTTTTAATTTTCTATGCGTTTTGGTCAATTTTGAGATGAAAATTTTTTTTTTTTTTTTTTACCTGGAAGTTTTCTGTCCGGTCTTTGGACTGGTACTACGACCTGATTATACTTTACATCCGGAGTGGGTTAAATGCGGTGGTGATTGAAAAAGTGTAGCCCGTATATAGCTAAAAAGATTCCCCATAGTGTGGAAGCACAATCCTGTTGCATTTGGATTCGGGCGGTCGCCAAAGGTACACTATCGGCCTCTCAACGGTCCGTACACCCTCTTTTTTGGCATGAGAATACTCGGTGTTCTTGACTCGTATAACGTTTCCGTGATTGAAATGGCAACATTCACAGTCTCTTTAAACCTTTCCCCGTCCCATGGGAGTAGGGTTTTATTGCACTTGGCTTCTGATGGCTGGAGAACTACCACTCCGGTTCGGACTTGGAAAATTTTGAACAAAAATCGGAATTTTTTTTTTTGCTTTTCTATGCGTTTTGGTCAATTTTGAGACGAAAAAAATTATTTTTTTTTTTTACCTGGAAGTTTTTGGTCCGGTCTTTGGACTGGTACTACGACCTTGATTATACTTTACTACGGGAGTGGTTTAAAAGGGGTGGTGATTGAACAATGTGTATCCCGTATATAGGTAAAAAGATTCCCCGTAGTGTGGAAGCACAATCTTGTTGCATTTGGCTTCGGGTGGTCACCAAATGTATACTCTCGGCCTCTCAATGGTCCGTACACCCTCTTTTTGGCATGATAATACTCAGCGTTCTTGACTCGTATAAGGTTTCTGTGATTGAAATGGCAACATGCACGGTCCCTTTAAACCGTCCCCCACCCCATGAGAATAGGGTTTTATTCCACTTGGCTTCTGATGGCTGGATAACTACTACCACTCCAGTTCAGACTTGGAAAATTTTGAACAAAAATCGGAATGTGTTTTTTCGGTTTTCTATGCGTTTTGGTCAGTTTTGAGACAAAATTTTTTTTTTCTTTACCGGGAAATTTATTGGTCTGGTTGGGACTGAAAATTTTTGATCAAAAACCAAACTTTTTTCTTTCGATCACCACTTTGACCTAACAAAACTGTACTACGAGACGGGTTAAAGTGGCCGTTATTTAGAATTTGGATGTTGTGTCTCTTCCTCCACCCGTAAAACTATCCGACGCGTCTGCCCAACCCCCACCCAACACAGACACCCATTAGTTGGACTCTACAACTGTGGCATCCATGCCAGGAAACACTTCTGAAAAACATTGATCAGATTGCACCCGGTGACCTCAACTTCAGTGAACGCTGTACATAATTTGAAATCAAAATTTGCAGTAAAAAAACCTACAGACATTGGAATTCGCGTTTCTTTTAAATATTTAATATTACTTAATCAGTCCTTACGGATAGAATTCCAATTCAAATGATTTGTTGTAATTTGTAATATATTCAGAAAAATATGCGCTTTTAGGTTATATAGGGTAGGTGTTAAGTGTCATTTTACGTTTTGAGTGAAAAATCATTGAAACTTTAAGGGTGTCTAATTACAAGAAATATCCTGACAATTACCTACCTGCAACTACCCATTTGCTTCCTAGCATTCTGACATGGAAGCCAACAGTAATAGAGCACCACGAAGGCCTGGAATTAGTTGCTGTAGCCAGATTGAGGACTGGGAAACTCTGCCCCCCCCCCCCTCCCCCCCCCCCCCCCCCCCCAAAAATATATATATTTCGGCTTCTAAAAGCCGCGGAAGTTGCAGATCTGAGTCAGGTGGGTATGCGACGATGGGGAACCGCGACCTCAATAAACATCTCTGTCGAAAATTTACACATTCTGTCGGAAAATAATTTCTGACCAGTGAGGCATAGACTCAGAGCCAGCAGCCGACAGAAGCTAACAAATGTCCGATGACCTCCTACACAACTGTTAGAATATCATGATTGTCAAAGAACTCATTATTCAAGTCGGCAAAGAGATTTCCCAACACCAGACCAGAACTGAGACCGGAAAGTGCGGGATTTAGAAATGTCACACACCACTGTTAACCATTGACTAAATGCAGAGCCATGACTAGCCTCAAATGAGGCATTACGAGGTTCTAGAATTGTTATCAGAGCCTCTTATTTAAAAAAAAAGTCGGGAAGGGGAGGACCCCCTCAAATACTCTCCCCCATCTCTGGGCTGTGCACTGTGGATATGCCTAATATGTTACGGATTTGGGTTCAAGTTTGAATTAGCTTTAGGTATTCATATCCCCCCCCCCCCCCCTCCCCACACCCATGTCAAATTTTTAAATACTTCTGACTTGTAGCCTGGGAAGTTGCCTTCTGGTACCGAGTTTTAATTTCAGGCTTTCACAATAAGAGCTCACGGCATAGATAAATAACTGAGAACTGTTCATCTACCCGAAGACCCTGCGACGTACATGTAATTAAGAAGCAACAGGAATTTTTGGGGCAATATGACCAATGCCTGGTGGAATTCCTCTAAAGTGACAACAGTATACATGATTGGTTAATCTTGACTTTAGACCTATACTTGTTGTGATCGTACACATCCAGGCTTGTCATTATTAGAATGGCAGGAGAGCCATAATGTTCTGCCTAAAATGGGTCCATGAGGTCCATTCTTGGTCCACCTTAATTCATTAAAGGCGGGATACTGGGATCGGGCCTATTCTTGAGTTGACACGAAGTTAGTTGAACTTTGCTGATCCAGTGACCAGTGATGTCCCACAAATATCAAACAGTTTACCTTTGGTACCGGCAAGAAATTTGGTGAAAAAAACCCAAAGAATAATACATACTGGTAAATATATTGGAAGAATTGTTACTCAATAAAGAAATATTTTGATAACCTGTTATTTCGAGAACAGAATGTTCCAAAAAACGGGAATGTGAAAAGCAAGAAAGGAAAGTTGTATTCAGCTGCTCTGCACATCAAGGGAGAGTACTCAACACAATTCTCTTGCCAAAGCCTTTTGTTTCAAAAACGCATTGTCATTCACTTCACGTGGTTACATGAAGAAGGCTGTGCACTGCACAACACAGCGTTATGACAGAATTTGTGTCTTCCATTTGCGACATGATGGAACTGGGATCTAATATGCATATATGGGAAGAACAGTTCTTGAAACCGATTGTATATCGAAGACCGACCTTCACTTCATATAAAACTAGCAGTTGGATACGATAATAACTCACATGTTAGTGATTACTTGAAATTTGCAGTAAAACCCGCAGACCTCGGAATTCGTGTTTCTTTTAAATATCTAATTTTACTTAATCAGTCCTCGTGAACAGAATACCAATTCAAAATGATTTGTTGTAATTTGTAATATATTCAGAAAAATATGTGCTTTTAGATTATATTGGGTAGGCGTTCAGTGTCATTTTACATTTTGGGTGAAAAATCATTGAAACTTTGGGGCGTCAGATTACAGGAAATACCCGGACAGTTACCTACCAACAAAAACCTATTTGCTTCCTAACATTCTGACATGAACGCCAAAGGTAATACAGCACCACGAAGGCCTGGAATTAGCTGCTGTTGTCAGATTGGGGTCTGCCCCCCCCTCCCTCCCCCCCCCCCCCCCAAATTCATTTGGCTTCTAATAGCTGCGAAAGTTGGAGACACGTGGGTGTGCGGCAGTGGAGAATCCCGTTCCCAATGATCATCTCTGCCGGAAATTTCCACATTCTTTCAGAAAATAATTTCTGACCTGACCAGCGAGGCATAGACTTGGAGCCAGCAGCCGACAGAAATTAACAAATTTCAAATGACCTCCCACATAAGTGTTAGAATGTCATGATTGTCAAAGAACTCATTATTCAAGTCGCCACAGATTTCCCAACACCAGACCAGAACCGAGATCGGAAAGTGCGAGATTTAGAAATGTCACACACCATTGTTAACCATTGACTAAACGCAGAGCCATGACAAGCCTCAAATGAGGCTTTAGGAGGCTCTAGAATTGTTCTTAGAGCCTCTTATTTAAAAAAACATCCGGGAAGGGGAGAACTCCCTCCAATATCCTCCCCTGCCTCGGAGCTGTGCACTTCGGGTATGCCTAATATATTACGGACTTTGGGTCCAAGTTTGAATTAGCCTTAGGTATACAAAAGTACCCCCCCCCCCCCTCCTCCGTCGTCTCCCCACACACATATCGAATTTTTAAATACTGCTGGCTTCAGGCCTGGGAAGTTGCGTTCTGGTACCCGCGTTTCAATTTCAAGCTTTCACTATAAGAGCTCACGACATAGATAAATAACTGAGAATTATTCATCTACCTGAAGACCCTGAGAGGTACATGTAGATAATAAGCAACAGGAAGGGTTGGGGCAATATGACCAATGCCTGGTGGAATTCCTCTAAAGTGGACAACAGTATACATAACTGGTTAATCTTGACTTTCGGCCTGTACTAGTTGTGGTCGTACAAATCAAATCCATCAGGTTTATTGAAGTAGAAGTGGAACTTATTAAGAAATGACATAAACTAACACTACTCATAATGATTTGTCAGCTCCCATGCGAACCAACGCCCCCCCCCCCCCCACTCCCACCCAATTACGCGCTCGTTTTTTATTTCTGAACTCTAGATATTTCTTCTGCAATCGTGAGGAACCACGACATCACTGCCCATCATGTAGTAGTGTTTCCGCCTCCACGCATAAGAATCAGATGCAAAACGTTTGGAAATCTTCGAAAGTAACCTTCATTGAAACACTTGAGGTAGCAGTTGTTTTGGACTTCTGAATGGGAGTTACAACTGACATGGATTTACTGGCAAATGTCGTCCACTTGTTGACAATTAATGAGGTCGACATAGTAATAATGCGCAGTTTGGAATGGCTGTGGTTGTTCCAATGTATGGAGCCTTGGCGGTCAGTACAGAATTTCATTAGATGCGACCTTTGAGGGCTGGCATACTGCATAAAGGTCTTGCAATTATATTGTCTACTGTCAATGTGTTAATAGGCTCATCAGAAATCCGTTTTTCTGCGTTCTTCTCAATTTTGAGACGAAAAAGTCCAGGAACTGAAAATAGGAGGAAAATCCTGTGTATTGTGCGGGCACAATCACTTCATCTAGTTTGTATATTTTTTTATACTTACCAATGGCCCAGATGGGTATGGCCCTCCCATGAGTGGGCACTCATACCTCTCCGCTGAGTTATTATGAAGTATTCTCTTCTACAAAGAATGGTTGGCGCCATAGCCGTCACTTCCTCACAGCTGCGCATGCGCAGAGAGTATAAGTATGGAGGACCAGATAGGACTTTTAATTTTTGGTTTTGCAAGCAAATTTGGGGGATTGGGGGAGGTGGTTCAAAATTTGTATTTGGCCCTTGATAACTTTGAGTTTGCACCAGCTAGTCTGGGCCATTGGTGAGTATAAAAAATATACAAATTACTTTAAATTTATCATTTTCAAGAATCGAATGTGCTTAAGTGTGATAAATGGGCATTTTCATTCATCAAATAAGCGACCATTTATTTGAAATCACAGGAGAATCAATTGTCCATTGTCGCTTTTTGCAGATTTTTTATTTCTATTTTATTCCATTTCAGTCGGAGCTTCAAGTGTCGAAACGAAAATAGGTGACTTACGCGACTCAACAAAATAACCCAGTTTGAAAGTAGGTTACGTTGCTTAGGATGCCGAAAATTCTCTGCTGAAAATGTATACACAACAGACTTATGTTCTAAAATTGTATTTTTATTTCGTTTTGCTGACGACTGTTAACTGTTGGGCTGTCTATTCCCAGAAAAACACGAATGGAATTGAAACACGTGAAAAAAAAGCTTTAGTGATGACAAGAAAAGCTTTGTACAGGGCACAAGTGTGCATATGAAGGATCTTGGAAAAAGTACCTTCCAAGCAACCCTCTTACATCTGGTCCTGTTTACACTTTCAGACTTAGGAAATTATTAGCTCAGTAGACTTTGATGAAATGCAACTACAAGAGGGTGCTGGGGGATTAGCACAAAGAAGAGGGGATGGGTCATGAAGGAGAGGGTAGCAGTGGGTGATTTTAAATCAATAATTACTCAGTAATTTTTAAACCTGGCGTAGATGCATCATAGATAACTGGACCTGGATTAATCGGGCATTAATGGAGGACCAAGAGCTGAAAATATGAAGGGGTGGCAAGGGGTGGTACATACATATCCTTAATTTTCGCTGCTTGCCTATGAAGTCTCCCTACTTGACTCTGCAGTCTCCCTATATTTTCTGGAGGGAGACATGAAGTCTCCCTAAAATTCCCCCTAGGCTGGTCCCTGCATTGCTCAGTAAGAGCTCACATCATAGTGTTTATTATCAGAACTCTTGGTCAGTCAGGAATTACTTCGAATATGATCAGAACACTAATCAGTCATCACATCATAGCATTTCTATCACCAGAACACTGGTCAGTTAGGAACCCATCATAGTATCTCTGTTATCAGAGCTTTGGTCATAGTGTCTATTATCAGAACTCTTGACCAGTCAGGAATCACATAGTATATCATCAGTAAGGGATCCATCATAGTATCTCTATTTATTTATTTATTGGTGTTTAAGGTCACATACTTATGCACAATGGCTAATCATGACTGTGACAGTTTTATGGGTGGAGGAAGCCGGAGTACCCGGAGAGAACCACCGAGCAACGACAAGCAGCAACCAGCTCCCCAACATCGTAATACCGCACTGCAGCACAGGCAGGGTTAGATTGGTTGAAGACATGCGCACCATTGACGTGGGGACAATCAGGGTTAAGTGCCTTGCCCAAGGACACAATGCGGGAGTCCGAAACGGTCACTCAGATGGTTACCCATCCAAGGATTAACCGGGCTCGACGTTGCTTAACTTCAGTGATCTGACGAGAACCCATAGTATCTCTATCATCAGGACATTGCTCAGTAAGGGATCACATCATAGTGTCTATCATCAGAACTCTTGACCAGTCAGGAATCACATAGTTTATCATCAGAACACTAATCAGTCATAGATCACGTCAAAGCATTTCTATCACCAGAACACTGGTCAGTTAGGGATCCATCATAGTATCTCTATCATCAGCTCATTGCTCAGTAAGGGATCACATCAAGTATCTATTATCAGAACTTCTGACCAATCAGGAATCACATAGTATGTCATCAGAACACTAATCAGTCATAGATCACATCATAGCATTTTGTGTCATCAGAACACTGGTTAGTCAGGGATCACATCATAGAATCTCTATCATCAGAGCATTGTTCAGTAAGGAATCACATCATAGTGTCTATTATCAGAACTCTTGATCAGTCGGGAATTACATAGTATATCCCATGATCAGTCATAGATCACATGATAACATTTCTATCACCAGAACACTGGTCAGTTAGGGAATCATCATAATATCTCTGTCATCAGAACATTGGTCATAGTGTATATTATCAGAACTCTTGACCAGCCAGGAATTACATAGTATATCATCAGAACCATAATCAGTCATAGATCACATGATATCATTTCTATCACCAGAACACTGGTCAATTAGGGAATCATCATAGTATCTCTATCATCTGAACATTGGTCATAGTGTCTATTATCAGAACTCTTGACCAGTCAGGAATCCCATAGTATATCATCAGAACACTAATCAGTCATAGATGACATCATAGCATTTCCATCAACAGAACACTGGTCTGTTAGGGATCCATCATAGTATCTCTATTATCAGAACATTGGTCATAGTGTCTATTATCAGAGCTCTTGACCAGATAGGAATCACATAGTATATCATCAGAACACATGTCAGTTAGTATCTCTATCATCAGGACATTGCTTAGTAAGGGATCACATGTGACCATAAATTTGAAACTTTTAATGATTTGAGAGTGAATGGTTAGATAGTAGCCTCAATCAGTTGATATCTTTTGTTGCAGGCTATAAAGTATTCTTCCATAGGCCCGTACCTTGCCAGAAGTAATAAGAATATTGAAGAAATTGTTCAACTTGTTCGAGGGAAGTTGTCAAAAATGTCAAGAATTACTCTTGGTGCTCTTATTGTAATTGATGTGCATGGTAAGATTTTGTTTGAATATCGACCTGAGGTTAATGTATTTCAATGAGTGATTGCCCTTCCCTTTTATAATACCATGTTTCCTTGGTTTAGTTCCATGAGTGATTGCTTTTCCCTTATATTGGACATCCAGCTTAACTGGAAATTGCTTTTGGGATATATTGCTTTTATTTCTAATAGTGTTTTTACTTCAAAACTATTTATCACACTTTTAGAATAAATTTGACCTATTAATTGCCTATAGGTTATGGAGTGAATATCTGTTAATTGAATAATAAATACTGTGAGCTAGTGAAAAAAAAACACCGATATGGCCCTCTCCCCACCCAATTTCATAGCTTTACAGATCACTTTGGCTTTAGTACTTCCCAATGTAAGTATTCAATCAATTATATCTCGATTGACAAAGTTTATGTAGCTATATTAAACAAAATGTAATAGAATGAATACTCATTTTTTTCAATAGTGTGATAGAAAATGAGCATCAAATTCTGGTTGGTAAATTGAAGACTCTTGTGAACAGAATTTTTCCAAAATGAAGTATTTAAAATAAAAATGCTCTACTGTGTTATACATTTCCCAGGATGTGAGTTTAGGGGAGTTTGTTATGATTTGTAAAGATGTATTTAACCTTTTGTATAAATTGCTGTTTGAGCACATGTATCTGAACAAGAAAAGGTAGTTATTTGTCAAGCAGCAATGTTTACTTTGGTTAATTTTCCTGTCCAAAATTATGTTAAGTGCTTCAGTTGGTATTAATATTTTGATCAAGCTATATAAATTAGGCAGAACTTTTGATTTTTGTTCTTTTTAACAATTGCTTTTATCTGGCCTAGCACCTGACCTTTTCAACAATGAAATTAATATAAATTTTAATATCTTATAGATTTGCTGATTATAAAGTGATAGAATTGTGTAAATATTTGTTATTACTGTAGAATTTAACTATTTTTTCTCAACTTACCAATGTAATACAAAGTGCCTTAAATTCCTGTTTACTCCCAGGTGAAAAAGAGTGCAGATTTTGAAGACCCTAAGCAAAATCTCCTTAGGAAACTATAAAAGTGTCAAAAAGACAAAAAGAAAACCAAACTGGTTTCACCAGGTGCCGATTTGTGTGGGTACACAAAAGTCTGGTGAATAGTATCCTATTTGACCTGTCACCTATTGTCCAGTTCCCGCCAGTCATGCGCTATAATAGTCAATTTCCAATTTTTCATGTCCTCCAATGAGGACCTGAATTTCTCAGCTCTGTAAAAATTCACAATTATGTGCAGGTTTAGGATGTTCCAAGGAGGTTTTGGATGTTTTCAATGGTGCTGCAGCATATTCTAAGGATGCCTAGCAGTTTTAATAAGATTGCATTCAGGAAAGTGCTTTCTTTAAATCTTTGTTATTTTCATTGATTTACGATTTATTAAGGTGTCACCTATTTTCGTGCAAAATTTTTTTTTTCAAAAATGCTTCAATTTGGTTTAGTGTGTAGTTACACTAAATAATGTGCATATATATAGGTGTTAACCACTTTCCTGATGGCTAACTTCCTCTTTTATCCTTCACCATGACGTAATTTGTATTTTTGGCTCATGTCTTAGTCTGTTTCTCCCCGGCAGTGCATATCTTAGCACCTGCTAATATCATTGTGTGGGTGTGATTGACTTGGACCTATGTGAAGGCTTAATTTTATCCCCTTATTTAGGAGATTTTTCGCCTTATATGTAACTTATAAAAAATCCCCCCTTTTTTCATGCCCTCAGCCAGTGCATTGAGGGGTCACGGGTTGATTTTTAGCTCAACTTTGGCAAAGCCAAATTTAAGTTTATGCCATGGCCAGTCGTCCGTCGTCCATCTGGCCATCTGTCCGTCTGTCCATCGACAATTCAATACGGCTCGGGCTAGAGGCCGTATTTATGAACCATTCTTTACGAAACTTCTTGGTTACCTTTGTTATGACCGTAGGACGAGAACGAGTGTTTTTGGGTCCGATCCGAAATTCAAGTTGGCCGCGGACGGCCATTTTGTACAGACTTAGGTGAAATCAGATTTTTGCGCAGAACTTCCATGAAAGCGCTGATTTGAATAATTTTTTGTTTGAATGTTTAGTACCATGGGATACATCACATATAATATGGGTTTTTTTTCTTGTACGTAAATTATGCAAATTAGACTAACTTTGATGTATTTAGTTTTACTTTCAGCACTGTAAGTGCAAATGCACAAAATTAGGTGCAATCAGATTTTTGCACAGAACTTCCATATGAAAGCGCTGATTTGAAAATTTTTTTGTGTGAATGTTTAGTACCATGGGATACATCACATATAATACGGGTTTTTTTTTTCAGAAATTATGCAAATTAGATGAACTTTGATTTTTTCAGTGCTACTTACACATAGTAAGTACACATGTCAATACGGCTTGGGCTAGAGGCTGTATTTATCAACCGATCTTCACGAAACGTCTTGGGTACCTCTGTTATCACCTTGGGACGAGAACGAGTGTTTCTGAGTGTGGTCCAAAATTCAAGATGGCTGCCAGTGGCCAGTTTGTACCGAAATTAGGTCTAATCAGTTTTTGTACACAACTTCTATACGGCTCAGGCTAGAGGCCTTATTTATGAACCAATCTTTACAAAACTTCTTGGGTACCTTTGTTATCACCGTGGGATGAGAACGGGTGTTTTTGAGTGTGGTCCGAAATTCAAGATGGCCACCAGCAGCCATTTTGTACAAAATTAGGTGCAATCAGTCTTTTGTACAGAACTTCTGTATGAAAGTTCAGATTTGAATAAATTTTTGTATTAATGTTTAGTAAAATGGAATACACCACATACAGTATGGGTTTTTTTCTCGTGCAGAAATTATGCAAATTAGATGAATTTTGATTTATTTAGTGGTACTTATACACTGTAAGTGCACATGTCAATACGGTTCGGGCTAGAGGCTGTATTTATCAACCGATCTTCACGAAACTTCTTGGGTACCTTTGTTATCACCTTGGGACGAGAACGAGTGTTTCTGAGTATGATCCAAAATTCAAGATGGCTGCCAGTGGCCATTTTGTACCAAAATTAGGTCCAATCAGTTTTTTATCACAACTTCTATACAGCTCGTATTTATGAACTGATCTTCACAAAACTTCTTGGGTACCTTTGTTTTCACCTTGGGACAGGAATGAGTGTGTTTTGGGGTGCCTTTGTTATCACTGTGCTATGGGAACAAATATTTTGGGGTTCAGTCAGACCCACTCTGGGACTCAAAGATTTCTTTTCTAGTTTAGCATCTGACTTAACGGATGTTCTCCCGAGGACCATTGTGCTGTATGTGGGGTCTGGTCTTACAAAATGAGGACCGATGTTAAATCGATATTAAAATCCAATGCCAGTAAAGATGCCAAGTCTTCTTCAGTTTCAATTGTATCCTCCCCCCGCCCAACCTGTTATTGATTATATAGTTGCTGTTAACCCTTCTTCTATTTCAGGTACTGTTGTGGTCTTGGAGTCTCTGGTTGCGCGGTGTTCTGGTGTTAGGGCCCCCCCTTGAGACGAGTGTAGCTAGAACATATAAAGAATCTGTGGCCATAAGGTCACCCTGAAGCAGTCGTTCTTGTTCCGTATCAGTCTTTCAGACTGGCACTGCTACACTCAATAGGGCTGAATTGTTATCTTTGAATAACAATCCAGTCAGGTCTGGCTTTTGTCATTTCCTGGTGACTTTAATGAGTTCTATGTCTCTAGGGGTAGTGTGAGTGTTGTGTCTGGTAAGAGTGCAACACAAAGAGCTTAAGCTCTTTCTAGCTCACACTCTGAGGTTCTTTTCTGTGGTGTAAGCTTCTCAGGTAGGTCAGGGGTTAGAAGCTTTCACGAACCTCAGACATATGTAAGCGGTGTTGATACTAATACTCACACACTCTCATCATGTATCAACACCAATAGCTTACAGCAGGTACTGGTTTGCAGTCAGGTGGCTCCTTCTCAATACCCTGAAACTTACCATTGTACCAATACCACAGAAAATATGGTTGATCGGCTGCAGACATATTTACACATTCCCAATAACAGGTCTGGTTTGTTTGATAATTCTGTTCAAGCGTCCACTTCTCAGTCTGCTCCAGAACTGATGAAGCATCTCAATCTTCAGATTTTAATCAGTCGTTTCAATATGGTCATGCTTCTGATTTTCAAGGGCAATCTTCTCAGCAATTCTCTAGTTCTGTTCCCATTAGTAGAGATTAGTAGAGCGCTTCTAATCAGCATATGGTCTCATTTAGGTCTCCCATTGCAGACCATGCTGATTTGAGTCCTTCTGACGTCTACAAAACAAATTGCTCAGACATTCTCTTTAGCTGAATCTCTTATCTCCTTTAAGAGACTGCATGAGCAATCTGTAGATTTGGCACCAAAAGGGAGTCACGTTGCACATTCCGATACTCCCATTGTGGCCACTCCTTCTTCTGATTACGTCGCCACTGAAGACGAGGGTGACGATGAGGCTGATTTCACTGAGGATTCTGCTTACTTACAACCTTCAGATTTAGCAGAATTGTTGGAATTTGTTTTTCAATATGTTCCTGAGATTAAGCTTGATGAAGAACCCCCTTCGATTCATAGAATGTCCAGAGTTGAAAGACGGTTGGCCTCTACTGTTTCTTATCCTTCTGCTCTGATGAGGCCTATTCATTTGCCTTTGGTTGATGATGCCTTTGCGTTTATTGATTCCCAAAGGCATCTAAATCTGCTTTTTTCTCAAGGCTTGACACTTCTCTTTCTGCCAAGAGATTCAAGAAACATCATAGTTCCGGCAAATCTATCTCGGATTCTCCCAGGTCTGTGACTCACTGTTGGGCTTATCCAGAAAACTTATTCACGTGTTATCATATGCTGACCATTTTGTTGCAGCACTAGCTGCCAGAGTTTCTGCAGATGAGCAGATGGATGACACTGCAGCTACATTCAGACTGCTTTTTCATAGTGTCATGATTGCTATGAATGCATCTTCTGTCAATGTTGCTAATTTGGAGATTTTAAGGAGGGATGCTATGCTCCAGTCGAACTCATCCCATCCAGATGTCCAGCGTAATCAATTACACACAGCTCCAATTTCCAATCAGCTTCTTATTGATGGCTCAATATCTATGGATCAAGAAGGAATTTTAAAGTTTGCTCACCAACAATTGCTATCACATCAGCTTGCAGCTGACCGTCATGGCTCTTCCAGAAGGGATCGAGATTTTGGGCATCGTTAGTCCTCATCTCGGTTTTCAGCTCAATCTCAACTCAATTCTTCTCAATCTTCTACTCGTTCTGGTAGATCAAGAGGCAAAGGTAGAAGAGGTGGAGGTTGTTTCTCCTCCAGTAGGCCTCGAGCCTTCAGGAAGTAATGTTCTTCATCTCGAATCACTTCCAGTGGGCGGACAGATTGCACATTTTTCTTCCTCAGTGGTCCATGATTTCAGTGGATCCTTGGATTCATCAGCTTGTTCAGTATGGTCTCAGAATGTCCTTTACAGAAAGACCCCCTTTCGGCCTCAATTTAGCTCTGTCGGTGTTTACTCGTCTCATGAATCAGGTCATGGCTTATCATCGAGCTCATTCTTCAGTCACATCATCTGCGTATCTGGACGATATAGCTCTGTGGGTGTTTACTCGTCTCATGAATCAGGTCATGGTTTATCATCGAGCACATTTTTTAGTCACATCGTCTGCCTACCCAGACTATATTTTCCAGAGAGATGCAGAAAAATCTCTCTTGGAGAAGGTTGTTCAGTGCCTTTTTCAGCTTCTTGAGTCACCGGGATTCCATCCAAATTGGAAAAAGTCAGATCTTGTTCCATCTCAAACTTTCAGTCATTTGAGAATGGAATTTATCACTCACCTCAACTTAGTGAGACTTCCGCTTGCCAGAGCTCAGATTATCAGTCTTTTTGCTCTTTGTTTTTACAAAATGAATCATCTGACAGCTCGGGAATTCTTGCATCTTATCAGTCTCTGCAATTCGATGACGGATCTTATCCCATTGAGCATGACTTCATCACCGTCCTTTCCACTTTTACCTTCTTCGGAATTGGAGACCGGAACATGTCCATTCCACTGGATAAACACATTTGGAATCCGACGCTTTTATGGCAGGATGTGTCCTTGCTCATTCAGAGAATTCCCCTAGATGCTCCCACTCCGGATCGTATTATCACAGCAGATGCAAGCGATCAGAGGTGAGGAGCGATGTTGAGTCCTCTGAATTTGCATACAAGCGGTCTGTGGTCTCAGGAACAGTCCTTGATCCACATCAATCAGAGAGAGTTGTTAGCTATTCTCTTTGCTTTTCAGCATTGGAAACATCTCCTGTCCAACCACTCTCTGCTAATTCTTTCAGACAACTTGACAGTGGTTGCTTACATATTCCAGGCTGTCTGAACGTTTTAGCAGATACTCTATCTTGCAATGTCAAGATTCTTCCATCAGAATGGACTCTGAATCATCAAGTTTTCAGCTTGTTGTGCACCAAGTGGGGCACTCCCCACATCATTCTGTTTGCAACAAGGTGGAACAAACAGCTGGACAATTTTGTGTCCCCCCTTGTCCCGATCCTCAAGCATTTGCAGTTGACGCCCTTTTGCTCAACTGGAATGGGATAGAGGGTTATACCTTTCCTCCAACACCCATCATTCAGGCTCTTCTGAACAAGATTCGGAACTCTCACTCCTTAGAAAGTCTGGATCAACCAAATGCGTCCACATCTGCTCGATTGTCCAGTCACACTACCTCTTTGAGATGATCTTTTTCAAGGCTGTCCATGGTGATTCTCACTGATAGTGAGGCAGCTCCACCTTCACGCTTGTCTTTTATCAGGTCCTGTCTCAGAAAGAGAGGTTTTCACGATGAGCAGTGGAGTGTATTTCTGCGCCATGTAGATTCTCCACTAGTTTAGCATATAATGCAAAGTGGCAGGTGTTTACACGCTGGTGTATTAGTAAGGGCATTAATTTTAGGAGTCCATCTGTGTAGCTCAGCTGGCTGACTTTTTTGTTTACCTCTTTGACACTAAGGGTCTTCAACCTGTTACCGTTAAGGGATATTGATCCAAGCTGTCAGAGACTTTCTTGTTCACCAGAAATCTGTCTATTGATTCTGATCTTTTTGGAGTAATCTCATGAAACATTTTACTTTGAAAAAACCAAGAATTCTCAGAATTAAACCCAAATGGAATCTTTCTTGGGTTCTTCATATCCTTTCAAAGGCTCCTTTTGAACCACTTGCTCAAGTAGACTCTAGATTTCTGACGTACAAGACTGCTTTCTTGATGTCATTTGCTTCAGCTAGAAGAGTTAGTGAGCTTCATGCTCTGTCAGTAGACCCTCATTTTTATTGTAGTGTTGGCAGTTTTTAGCTCACCGAAGGGAGCTTAACTTATCACTGGCCGTCCGGCGTCCGGCATTGTCGTGAACATACTTCAAACGATTTCTTCTCTGAAACCACTGGTCCAATTTTCACGAAACTTCATGTGGATGTTCATTACTATATGGCAATTCATGTTTGTTCAAATGAAATGGCCACGTCCCTTGGGGGCTCTGTATGGGGCATAACTCTGATAGCACAGTATCAATTATAAAAAAAATATTAAAAAATCTTCTTCTCCAGAACCAGTGGGCAGAATCTTTTGATACTTGGTATGCAGCATATTGGTATGGGTCTGATTCAAGTTTGTTCAAATCGGCCCCCTGGATTCATATTTGGGCTCAGTATAGAAGCCCAAATTCGAACTTAGTGCATTTCAGGCAAATTTCTTAAAAAATCTTCTTCTCAAGATCCAGCAGGCAGAATCTTTTGATATTAGGTATGCAGCATGCTTGGGGGGGGGGGGGGGGGGGGGGGAGATTCAAGTTTGTGAAAGCCAAGTCCCTGGGTTCATATTTGAGCCCAAATGATAACTTAGTTCAAAATGAGGAATTTTCTTTAAAAAAATCTTCTTCTTCAGATCTAGCAGATGAATGCTTTTGATATTTGGTATGCAGCATCCTTAGGGGGGTAAGATTCAAGTTTGTTCAAGCCATGTCCCTAGTTCCATAAAATTTGTCTCTCATGACTTCATTCCTTTGTAGTGTTGATGAACCATGTCTAACTGAATGTGACCCCAAATACTTCTTTGAACCACTTTGTTTGAATCACTTTGCCCGGTGAGCGATTAAGGCCCCTTGGGGCCTCTTGTGTTACTTTTACTACTAATGCTGCATTTCTTACCAAGAATCATGTTCCAGATACTTCTCCACCTCCTATTGTTATTAGAACTTTACCTCCTTCAGATCAGTCCAACAATAGGCCTTTATTATGCCCAGTTCAAGCTATTAGGATGTATGTTGAGAGAACTAGTGGTTATAGGAAAGGCAGGAAAAGATTCTTTCTATCTCTTCTTCCAGGCAGGAAAGATATTTCCATTCATTCTATTTCTAGATGGATTCAGTTGGCAATTTGACTATCCTTTCAACAATTGATTACCCCAGATAGGATTTTGAATAATATTTCTGCTCATGAAGTTAGGGCACTAGCGACCTCGTGAGCATATGTAAACTTGGTGTCAATTAGTGACCTAATGTCTGTGGCTTACTGGAGAAGCCACACTACATTATCATCTTTCTATCTTCAGGACCTACAGGAACAGTCTGGAGACCTCTTTTCCTTTTGTCCCACGGTAGTAACGCATTCAGTTCTCAACTCAGGTCATTAATAGCTACCAACTTCTTCTCTGTACTACTTGTGTTATTCATGCTCTTGTCTGTCCATGTTGTGTATAGTTTTGGATACATTCGGACTAGGCTTTACTCATGAACTCGCCAACACATCAAGAGGGCTAGGTTTGTCTTGGCAACCACTATCAAGGGATGGATGTATTGCATTTATTTGCTTGGGGAAATTTTAACCCAGGTTCTGATCTCCATCATATTATGGGTTGTGGAATTTTTCAATAATATTATTTGATTCATAGGCATGTATCACAGTTGAGAATCAAATGTATGTATTTTGAATACATGTGGTATTCAAGTTTAAGTTCCAAAAGGCTTAGCTTTCTAGGGGTTTGTTTCAAGCCTGTTTCCTTATTAATTGTCTGCTCTAACAGTTACTCAGAAGCCTGCCATGCATTCATTGCTTTGGAGTATTGCCTTTTTGCTTTGAGCATGAATAACACCACATGTATATTTATGTATATGTTTACCAGTATTTATATGGGAGAAACGTGTGGAGAAAATATAGAAAAATGAAAATAGTTCAAATGACAGAGAGTAACATAATAAATATATTTCGATCTGAAATGCTGCGTTTTTCAATGTTTCTACATATCGTCAGAGATCAAGTCAAATATGTCTGTGTTTATGTATGACACAGTTTGTTGTGTTGTTAAGAAAACAACTTAATCGTTATTGTATCACTCAAGGTGATAAGTAAGCTTAATACAATACTTGTATAACAAGTTTCTTGAATGGTAGTAATATCCGCATATTATGGTAGACTTACATGACCACCTCCCTCTCTCCCCTTTCTCTCTCTTTTTTTCTCTCTCTCTTCCTCTGTCTCTCCCCCTCTCTCTCTCTCATATGTGCCCTATTCGTTTGCCCCTCCACTCGCCTGCTCCTCCACCCCACAGCCCTCACACACACATGCACACGCTTTCATATCCCCCACACACACTCTCGACCCCACACACACACCCCCCCCCACACATACACACACTAACACACACGCTGCTGCACATATATATATATATATATATATATAACTATGTAAACAACATTTCGGCAACTTCTTGTCATTTGGGCAACTTGCGTCATTTGGGCAACCTCAGAGATATTCATCAATATATTTGTCACAAACGACTATATTTATTAAAACATCTCTTATCACTTCTATTTTATCAATAAATAATGCATTTGTGTATTAAAATTGAAAATATATGCATTTTTAAAAGATATATGATTTTGCGTTGCCCAAATCCGGTTGCCTTAATGTTGGTTGCCTAAAGGTCAGAAAGTGTTTACTATATAAACGTCCTTTGGGCAACATTCTGTATATATTTATTTTCATATGGGAGTCATTCAGGCAACGTTATATATATGTTCGCTTTCTATATGAACGTCATTCAGGCAACGTTTTGCATTATTATCAATAATAAATAGACGACATCTAAATAACAAGTATTTGTTTTTTTAAAAGTGCGAAGTGGATCAGAATCTTGAATATCTGTCACAAATACAACATCAGAGTCGCATTTGCGAAGTGCAATCATTCCTTGATCAGCACAGTGAACTTCAAATTGAAAGATCACGAGGACGGTTCGCTCATGATCCTCATTCCTCAACTGCAATGTGGCCTTAGACAAGGCTCTTGGAATCATTTGCCAATGTGAGGTGTGGTGGCATTGTTTACTAATGCACAGAGCATGACAGTACAGTATGTGGTGATATATTTGGCTTCTGACACTGTCAACCCCGTTTCCACCGAAATAAAATGTTGGAGAGTCTGATAGTTACTCGCCCCAGTTCAATGGTTTCCTCGGTCTTATAAAGGAGTTCCTCGTTCTGCAGTGTACCATGCGTTTTTACCGAGAGGAAACACGTTGTCCATTTTTGCGAGGGTAGGGGCTCTCCGAGGAGAGCCAGCTACTTTAGATACTTTTGACGAGCGGCCTCAACTGCGATTGTCTGGGAGGCTTCTATTGAGTGGGGCTCGTGAGATACTCGTCCGTTTTTACCAGAGAGGAGGTTCATCTGCAAGTCACTGTCCAGATAAATTCAACCACGCCGTCTATTTTGATGAAGGGGGATAAATTCAACCACGCCGCCTGTTTTGATGAAAGGGGACCTCGTCTGCAATACATCGTCTTCTAACGAGGACTGTGTGTATATGTGTGTGTGTGTGTGGGGGGGGGGGGGGGGGGGGTCCAGATATACACTATTTTCTGGGGGCAGGTCGGCCTGCATTTAAATTATCTTTGAAAGCACGATCGCTTTTACAGATTGTAAATGCGTGTGTGAGGGGAGGGGGTGATGGTTGTGGGGAACCAACAGCTGCCGATCTTACCAGGACGGCTGAAATCGTCGATAAAGGGAGTGCTGCTCGCGTGCAAAACACTCCGCTCGTGGACTAGGGGTGTGGGCATTGTGCACTCTCTAAAATTCATCCAACCGCGCTCCCAGTGAGCAAGAAAATTATCTTCTAAGGAGAGTACTACTTACTACCGTTGCTTTCACGCGAGTACTTAACTATCGCCCTTGCCATCCACCGTCCACTGCAAAATACGGTCCATGGTCTGATGAAAAGGCCCGCGTCTGAAATGCATAACTGGCGACATTCTCGTCCTCCGTGTGCCAAAGTTCAGCAGGGATGGGAGGACTCTTCTTCAAAGACACTCCTATAATTACTCTCCCCGATTACCTGCTAGCGCATTCTTGACGCGATCCACACACACTCTTATGTGGGTAGGATCCCAGTTCAACATATTCGGTGTTAACAAAAGGGTGTTTAACAGGAAGAAAAGTTCAACTGCAGGCTCGGATTTTAATAAACTCTCTATCTCGAGAGCCTGGATTGCCTCTAATGAATAGTCCTATTTGGTTCCCAAAATCATTTAAGAAAAATTATTTGAGTGTGGATTGGTCTCAAATGCAACTAATGGCTCGTGTATTCATAATTTGGACAGTTCTTCACGAAAACCAGAACAAATCAAACATATCCGAATATCACAAAAAGGTTAGCAAATTATAGTCAAGTCTGACTCGGGGTTTGAATTCCAATTAAACCCACATCTTAGGGGTGGGGTGGTGAGGGGTGTACTTTGCAGTGCCCCCAAAGGCAACTATGACTCGTCTTACCATGAGGTGGGTCCATTTGGATGAAAACCAGGCATGGTCGGACGCGGCGTGTGCACATCCAAAGTGCGCAAGGGTATGGCAAGAAGGAAAAATCAGGTTTTGGGCTCGAAATTACAATAATGATCATTATCATAATTTGTGCTCGACAGCATAAAGACAAGGCCCATTCCGACCTTGGCGGAACACATTCGGTGTTGGTAAGTGGATGGCAAATAAGAATTGTTCGATTTCAGGCAGGCCTAGATTTCAATAAAAAACAATATTCTTCAGAACCTGGATTGGTTTTAAGGGTGCTAATTACACGTGTTATTAAGTAAAATGCATGAAAACCAAGGCGGGTCGGATCCTAATTGAACACGCCCGCAAAACACAGAGATGGCAAATAATGAAGGTCCCACTTTAGGCCCAGGTTTCAATAAAATCCTTATCTTGAGAGCCTGTAGTTGTCTCAAAGATAAGAGATGATTCAGATGAACACGATTTGGGGTCATTGGCATGAAAACCAGTATGCGTCGGCGTTCCGCTAACATATCCACAATTCACAGGAGGATGGGGAATTTAAGAAAAATATGCATTTTGGCCGGATTTAAAAAAAGACCACATCTTGTGAGCACGGAGTGACCCAAATGGCAACAAATAACATGTTTATCTTTATTTGGACTTGTTCGGAAAAAAGCAGACAGAGACTGAAATCCGGTTAAACGTCATTTGGGCAACGTGTTGTATATATTTTTATCATATGGGAGTCATTCAGGCAACGTTATATATATGCTCGCTTTCTATATGAACGCCATTCAGGCAACGTTGTGCATTATTATCAATATTAAATAGACGACATCTAAATAACAAGTATTTGTTTTTTAAAAGTGCGAAGTGGATCAGAATCTTGAATATCTGTCACAAATACAACATCAGAGTTGCGTTTGCGGAGTGCAATCGTTCCTTGATCAGCACCGTGAACTTCAAATTGAAAGATTACGAGGTCGGTTCGCTCATGGTCCTCATTCCTCAACTGCAATGTGGACTTAAACAAGGCTCTTGGTGTCATTTGCCCATGTGAGGTGTGGTGCCTTTGTTTACTAATGCACAGAGCATGACAGTACAGTATGTGGTGATATATTTGGTTTCTGACACTGTCAACCCCGTTTCCATCGGAATAAAATGTTGGAGAGTCTGATAGTTACTCGCCCCAGTTCAGTGGTTTCCTCGGTCTTATAAAGGAGTTCCTCGTTCTGCAGTGTACCGTGCGTTTTTACCGGGAGGAAATACATTGTCCATTTTTGCGAGGGGTGGGGGGGGGGGGGGGGGGGGGGGGCTCTCCGAGGACAGCCAGCTACTTTAGATACTTTTGACGAGCGGCCTCAACTGCGATTGTCTGGGCGGCTTCTATTGAGTGGGGCTCGTGAGATACACAACGAAGGTCTCACTTTAGGCCCAGGTTTCAATAAAATCCTTATCTTGAGAGCCTGTAATTGTCTCAAAGATAAGAGATGATTCAGGTGAACGCGATTTGGGGTCATTGGCATGAAAACCAGTATGCGTCGGTGCTTCGCTAACGCATCCACAATTCACAGGAGGATGGGAAATTTAAGAAAAATATGCATTTTGGCCGGATTTAAAAAAAACACACCTTGTGAGCACGGAGTGACCCAAATGGCAACAAATAACATGTGTATTGTTATTTGGACTTGTTCGGAGAAAAGCACAGAGAGACTGAAATCCGGTTAAACGTCATTTGGGCAACGTGTTGTATATATTTTTATCATATGGGAGTCATTCAGGCAACGTTATATATATGTTCGCTTTCTATATGAACGCCATTCAGGCAACGTTTTGCATTATTATCAATATTAAATAGACGACATCTAAATAACAAGTATTTGTTTTTTAAAAGTGCGAAGTGGATCAGAATCTTGAATATCTGTCACAAATACAACATCAGAGTTGCGTTTGCGAAGTGTAATCGTTCCTTGATCAGCACAGTGAACTTCAAATTGAAAGATTACGAGGTCGGTTCGCTCATGATCCTCATTCCTCAACTGCAATGTGGCCTTAAACAAGGCTCTTGGTGTCATTTGCCCATGTGAGGTGTGGTGCCATTGTTTACTAATGCATAGAGCATGACAGTACAGTATGTGGTGATATATTTGGTTTCTGACACTGTCAACCCCGTTTCCATCAGAATAAAATGTTGGAGAGTCTGATAGTTACTCGCCCCAGTTCAGTGGTTTCCTCGGTCTTATAAAGGAGTTCCTCGTTCTGCAGTGTACCGTGCGTTTTTACCGAGAGGAAATACATTGTCCATTTTTGCGAGGGGTGGGGGCTCTCCGAGGACAGCCAGCTACTTTAGATACTTTTGACGAGCGGCCTCAACTGCGATTGTCTGGGGGGCTTCTATTGAGTGGGGCTCGTGAGATACACAACGAAGGTCCCACTTTAGGCCCAGGTTTCAATAAAATCCTTATCTTGAGAGCCTGTAATTGTCTCAAAGATAAGAGATGATTCAGGTGAACACGATTTGGGGTCATTGGCATGAAAACCAGTATGCGTCGGTGCTTCGCTAACGCATCCACAATTCACAGGAGGATGGGAAATTTAAGAAAAATATGCATTTTGGCCGGATTTAAAAAAAACACACCTTGTGAGCACGGAGTGACCCAAATGGCAACAAATAACATGTGTATCGTTATTTGGACTTGTTCGAAGAAAAGCACAGAGAGACTGAAATCCGGTTAAACGTCATTTGGGCAACGTGTTGTATATATTTTTATCATATGGGAGTCATTCAGGCAACGTTATATATGTTCGCTTTCTATATGAACGCCATTCAGGCAACGTTTTGCATTATTATCAATATTAAATAGACGACATCTAAATAACAAGTATTTGTTTTTTAAAAGTGCGAAGTGGATCAGAATCTTGAATATCTGTCACAAATACAACATTAGAGTTGCGTTTGCGAAGTGTAATCGTTCCTTGATCAGCACAGTGAACTTCAAATTGAAAGATTACGAGGTCGGTTCGCTCATGATCCTCATTCCTCAACTGCAATGTGGCCTTAAACAAGGCTCTTGGTGTCATTTGCCTATGTGAGGTGTGGTGCCATTGTTTACTAATGCACAGCGCATGACAGTACAGTATGTGGTGATATATTTGGCTTCTGACACTGTCAACCCCGTTTCCACCGGAATAAAATGTTGGAGAGTCTGATAGTTACTCGTCCCAGTTCAGTGGTTTCCTCGGTCGTATAAAGGAGTTCCTCGTTCTGCAGTGAACCGTGCGTTTTTACCGAGAGGAAATACATTGTCCATTTTTGCGAGGGGTGGGGGCTCTCCGAGGACAGCCAGCTACTTTAGATACTTTTGACGAGCGGCCTCAACTGCGATTGTCTCGGAGGCTTCTATTGAGTGGGGCTCGTGAGATACACAACGAAAGTCCCACTTTAGGCCCAGGTTTCAATAAAATCCTTATCTTGAGAGCCTGTAATTGTCTCAAAGATAAGAGATGATTCGGGTGAACACGATTTGGGGTCGTTGGCATGAAAACCAGTATGAGTCGGTGCTTCGCTAACGCATCCCCAATTCACAGGAGGATGGGAAATTTAAGAAAAATATGCATTTTGGCCGGATTTAAAAAAAGACCACATCTTGAGAGCACGGAGTGACCCAAATGGCAACAAATAACATGTTTATCGTTATTTTACTTGTTCGGTGAAACGCAGACAGAGACTGAAATCCGGTTAAACGTCATTTGCGCAACGTGTTGCATATATTTTTATCATATGGGAGTAGTTTAGGCAACGTTATATATATGTTAGTTTTCTAAATGAAGGCCTTTCACACAACGTTTTGCATTTTATCAATTTTAAATAGACTACATCTAAACAACCAGTATTTGTTTTTTTTTTCAATGTACGAAGTGAATCAGAATCTTGAATATCCTTCACAAATGGAATATGAGAGTCGAGTTAGTGAAGCCCAATGGTTCATTGATGGCACAGTGATTTTAAAATTGAAAGCTCGCGGTGACTGTTCGCTGATGATCCTCATTCATCATCTGCCATCCGTGAGCCCTTAGACAAGGTTCTTGGAGTCTTTTTCCCATGTACTATGTGGTACCATTGCGTACGAAGGCACAGAGCACAACAGAACAGCATGCGTGGTACACTGGCTTCTGACACTTTCAACACGGTATCCACCAGATTAAAATGTTGGGGAGTCTAATAGTTACTTGTCGCAGCTCGGTTGTTTTTTTCGGCTGCGTTAACCAGCAAAATAGTCGCGTTCGTGTGTATATATGCGTGCCAATGGTTTAAATGAAAGTGTCAATGACACTTTAGCATAACCTGACTTTGTGTTGTGTTTTGTGAAATGGATAATGTTGTCTATGAATTGATTATGAAATACGACAAGAAGTTTGATAAATGAGAATATGTTAATTTCTGTTCCCTGTATGCTATGTTTCCAATAAGAATAGTTCGAAGTTTAGACTGTACTAAAGAAATGAGGCCTGGGTTAATGTGGCACTCAGTTAATGCATGGCGACCAAAGTTACCAAGTTTCAGTAAACTTATTCCAAAACAAGCCATTTTACCAGGTTGCAATGAACTCCCTTGTTAAATATAGCTCGAAGACGTTGCTGAAGGAATCTAGTTCACACGACAGCTCGGCGGTCACGGTTGGCCGATCATGCCCAAAATAGGAAAGACTCACTTAGAGATCATACCGCGTTATTCTACCAACTTGCAATGGAATCCTTTCATAAAAACAACCTGTAGACAGTACTAAAGGAATATAGGTCAACTGACCAGGCGGGATAACGGCTGAACGATCGCGACCAAAACAGAGCAGACTCATCTAAACATTATACCGAGTTATCCGTCCAAGTTAACATGAAATCGCTTAACAAATACGAACTGTAGACTGTGCTAACAAATCTACGTCACAGGCGTCGATCATGACATTATACTGAGTCATCCTACAATTTTGCAATGGAATTCCCTTAATAAATGCAATCTGTAGACTGGGCCAAAGAAATCTAGGTAACGCGCCTCTGCGATAGTCACGGTTGACTGAACCCAACCAAACATGACGTTCTGCTCCAATAATTACGCAGAGTCATCCTACGACGTTAAAATATAATCCATTCATAAATTTGACCTGTGGAGTGTGGTAAAGATTTTCGGGCTTCGGGACTTGTAGCCGTCACGGTGGACCGATCGCTATCAAAAGGGCGCGTTCTTGTCTAGACATCATACGGAGTCACCCTATAAAGATTCAATGAAATCCCTTCTTAAATACGACCTTTAGACTATGTTAAAATTTTTCGGGCTTCGGACCCGCGTAGTCGTCAGGGTTGACCGATCACGACTAAAATAGGACGTTCTCGTCTAGACATTATACTGAGTCTTTGTACCGAGTTACGATGAAATCCCTTCATAAATACGACATTTGGACTGTACTAAAAGTTTTTGGGTTTCAGCCTCGTGCATTTAACACGGCGTACTGATGGGAACAAAAGGGGGAAGTCTCACCCCGACATGACCGTGAACCCACATATGGAATTTTGTGATGATCTGACAAGTACTACGGGGTGTAGACTGTGGAAAAAAAAATCTGAACAGATTGACAGACAGACTGACTTCCGTACGAGTGGTGGTAATAGCTTATCTTGACATTGTCAAGTTCAGTTATAAAGCAGTATGAACTAACGATCCACTAGAACAAATTATATGGGATGTGGATGCTATGCCAAAGTAAAATGGCAAAACAAACAGGAAAACATATTTTATGCACTTCAGCAAGCGTAAGCTATCGTCCCTTCATTAATTCCTACTGAAAGTGAAATCATGAAAAATATGGCTGAAGATAAGTGGTGCTCGAAATATTCCCCACAATATATCCGGTAAGTACAGACACCTGTCGATGTATCTGCCGAGGAACCTGCTCACAGATTGATTTGGGATTAAGTTGGCAGACTGGTCGGCGAGTGGATTTCATGTGGTCAACATGCCCATAGCGCGTTGAGGATACACCATTCAGTAAAGAGAGTGCTTTCGCGTACAAAGCACTCCGCATTCTAGCGAGGGCTGGGTGCACTGTTCACTCTCAAAAACTCATTCAACTGCGCTCCCTCATAGGAAGACGCTCATCTTCTGAAGAGAGTATTAGTTACTGCAGTGGCTTTCCCGCTCATGGTTAGCTATCTCGACCTTACCTTCCACTTTGGTAAGAGGAAGCCCTCGCCTAGAAGTACGGTCCGTGTTCTGATGAAAAAACCCTCACCTAAAATGCACAGTTCGTGATCAAGATCGGTGAAGCTCTCGTCTCTCTGTTTATGAAATGAAATACAAGAACTGATAACTGAGAATATGTTAATTTCTATTCTCTGTTTGCTATGTTTGGAATAAGAATAATTTAAGGTTTAGACTGTGCTGAAGAAGTGAGGCCTGAGTATAAATTATTTCAAAAAGAGTCATCCTACCAAGTTCCAATGAAATTCCTTTATAAATATAACTCGCAGACATTGCCAAAGGAATCTAGGTCACATGACAGCTCGGCGGTCACAGTTGGCCGATCATTACCAAAATAGGAGAGTTCCATCTAGATATCATACCAAGTTATCCTACGAAGTTACAATGAAATCCCTTCATAAAAACAACCTGTAGACAGTTCAAAATGAATCTAGGTCACGTGACAAGCCGTGGTAACAGCTAAGCGATTGTGACCAAAATAGAACAGACACATCGAGACATCATACTGTGTCATCCTGCCAGGTTACAATGGAATCGCTTCATAAATATGAACTCTAGACTGTGCCAAACAAATACAGGTCACAGGCCTGTACGGCCGTCACGGCTGATCAATTTTGCAATAACAAAGCTTTATTAAATGCAATCTGCAGACTGTGCTAAAGGAATCTAGGAAACGCCCCATGCGGCCGTCACGGTTGACTGAAACCGACCAAAAAGTTCTCATCTCGACATTATACAGAGTCATCCTACGAAGTTAAAATCAAATACCTTCGTAAAAACGACCTGTAGACTGTGGAAAACATGTTCGGGCTTCGGGCCCGCGTAGCCGTCAAGGTGGGCCGATCGAGACCAAAAGGGGAAGTTTTCTTCCTTCTGCACATTATACGGAGGAATCGTCGTACAAAGTTACAATAAAATCACTTTCTAAATACTACCTGTAGGGTGTGTGAGTGGTTTTCAGGCTTCGGACCACGTAGCCGTTACGGCCGATCGGTCGCGACCAAAAGTGGACGTTCTCATCTAGACATTCGAAGTTATCCCACCAAGTTACAGCGAAATCCCTTCATAAATTCGACCTGGGGGCTGTAGTGAATGTTTTCGTGTTTCGGGCTCCGACAGCCGTCACAACTGACCGATGACGGCAAGAAGTGGACATTGTCATCCGGAAAGGACCTTAAATCAGCATGTGAACATTCGCGAGGATCCGAGTAGAACTGTGGAGTGTAACCTATGCTAAGGTAAATGTAAACAGACTGACAGACTTCCACACGCGTGATGGCAATAATAGCTTATCTTGACTTTGTCAAGTTAAGCTAAAAATCCGTATGAACCTACGATCCACTAAAGCAAATATAGATGGGATGTGGTGCAAGACAAAGTAAAAGGGCAGAAAAACCTGAACAGATGTTTCATGCATTTTAGTAAACGTAACCGATTTTCCCATCATCAGTTCCTACTGAAACTGGTATCAGGAAAAATATGGCTAAAGATGGATGGTGCTCGAAATATTCCCCACGATATAGCCGGTAAGTACAGACACCTGTCGGAGTAACTGTCGGGGAATCTGCCCACACATTGATTTGAGATTAATTTGGTAGACTGGTCTGCGAGTGAATTCCATCTGGTCAAATTACTGCATACCGCGTCGAGGATACACCACTCAGTGAAGAGAGAGTGTCTTCACATCTACACATACAACCGGTATAGGTTTATGAACCGACAGATAACCCGCCCTACCCAAGCATACACATACCCTCACTCAAACACACCAACATCTGTCCTTGTTTACTTGAGTTTAAATGAAGAAAGTACTATTGGACGAAACTATATATTTTACAATAACAAACAGAGAAATTTATTATAAATGAAGACGATTGGTCTGTTACAGGGTGGTTATTTAGCACTGTCCCCAATACATCAAAGGGGGTGGGGTGGATCGTACAGAATCGGGTCGTATTCACTCAACACAGTGGATGTGGGTTAATTTGTAGCCTAACTGATTTAAGAGTATAATTCTGCAGTGAGCCGTGGGTGAGCTTTCAAGTAATGAAGGTCCCACTTTAGCCCCAGGTTTCAATAAACTCCTTATCTTGAGAGCCTGTAGTTGTCTCAAAGATAAGAGATGATTCAGGTGAACACGATTTGGGATCATTGGCATGAAAACCAGTATGCGTCGGTGCTTCGCTAACGCATCCACAATTCACAGGAGGATGGGAAATTTAAGAAAAATATGCATTTTGGCCGGATTTAAAAAGAGACCACATCTTGTGAGCACGGAGTGACCCAAATGGCAACAAATAACATGTTTATCGTTATTTGGACTTGTTCGGAGAAAAGCAGACAGAGACTGAAATCCGGTTAAACGTCATTTGGGCAACGTGTTGTATATATTTTTATCATATGGGAGTCATTCAGGCAACGTTATATATATGTTCGCTTTCTATATGAACGCCATTCAGGCAACGTTTTGCATTATTATCAATATTAAATAGACGACATCTAAATAACAAGTATTTGTTTTTTAAAAGTGCGAAGTGGATCAGAATCTTGAATATCTGTCACAAATACAACAGCGGAGTTGCGTTTGCGAAGTGCAATCATTCCTTGGTCAGCACAGTTAACTTCAAATTGAACGATTACGAGGACGGTTCACTCATGATCCTCATTCCTCAACTGCAATGTGGCCTTAGACAAGGCTATTGGTGTCATTTGCCTATGTGAGGTGTGGTGCCATTGTTTACTAACGCACAGAGCATGACAGTACAGTATGTGGTGATATATTTGGCTGCTGGCAGTGTCAACCCCTTTTCCACCGGAATAAAATGTTGGAGAGTCTGATAGTTACTCGCCCCAGTTCAGTGGTTTCCTCGGTCTTATAAAGGAGTTCCTCGTTCTGCAGTGTACCGTGCGCTTTTACCGAGAGGAAATACATTGTCCATTTTTGCGAGGGGTGGGGGCTCTCCGAGGAGAGCCAGCTACACTTTAGATGCTTTTGACGAGCGGCCTCAACTGCGATTGTCTGGGAGGCTTCTATTGAGTGGGGCTCGTGAGATACACAACGAAGGTCCCACTTTTGGCCCAGGTTTCAATAAAATCCTTATCTTGAGAGCCTGTAATTGTCTCAAAGATAAGAGATGATTCAGGTGAACACGATTTGGGGTCGTTGGCATGAAAACCAGTATGCGTCGATGCTTCGCTAACGCATCCCCAATTCACAGGAGGATGGGAAATTTAAGAAAAATATGCATTTTGGCCAGATTTAAAAAAGACCACATCTTGAGTGCACGGAGTGACCCAAATGGCAACAAATAACATGTTTATCGTTATTTCGACTTGTTCGGTGAAACGCAGACAGAGACTGAAATCCGGTTAAACGTCATTTGCGCAACGTGTTGCATATATTTTTATCATATGGGAGTCGTTTAGGCAACGTTATATATATGTTAGTTTTCTAAATGAACGCCATTCACACAACGTTTTGCATTTTATCAATTTTAAATAGACTACATCTAAACAACCAGTATTTGTTTTTTTTTTCAATGTACGAAGTGGATCAGAATCTTGAATATCCTTCACAAATGGAATATGAGAGTCGAGTTAGTGAAGCGCAATGGTTCATTGATGGCACAGTGATTGTAAAATTGAAAGATCACGGTGACTGTTCGCTGATGATCCTCATTCATCATCTGCCATCCGTGAGCCCTTAGACAAGGTTCTTGGAGTCTTTTTCCCATGTACTATGTGGTACCATTGCGTACTAAGGCACAGAGCACAACAGAACAGCATGCGTGGTACACTGGCTTCTGACACTTTCAACACGGTATCCACCAGATTAAAATGTTGGGGAGTCTAATAGTTACTTGTCGCAGCTCGGTTGTTTTTTTCGGCTGCGTTAACCAGCAAAATAGTCGCGTTCGTGTGTATATATGCGTGCCAATGGTTCAAATGAAAGTGTCAATGACACTTTAGCATGACCTGACTTTGTGTTGTGTTTTGTGAAATGGATAATGTTGTCTATGAATTGATTATGAAATACGACAAGATTTTTGATAAATGAGAATATGTTAATTTCTGTTCCCTGTATGCTATGTTTCCAATAAGAATAGTTTGAAGTTTAGACTGTACTAAAGAAATGAGGCCTGGGTTAATGTGGCACTCACAGTTAATGCATGGCGACCAAAGTTACCAAGTTTCAGTAAACTTATTCCAAAACAAGCCATTTTACCAAGTTGCAATGAACTCCCTTGTTAAATATAGCTCGAAGATGTTGCTGAAGGAATCTAATTCACACGACAGCTCGGAGGTGACGGTTGGCCGATCATGCCCAAAATAGGAAAGACTCACTTAGAGATCATACCACGTTATCCTACCAACTTGCAATGGAATCCTTTCATAAAAACAACCTGTAGACAGTACTAAAGGAATATAGGTCAACTGACCAGGCGGGATAACGGCTGAACGATCGTGACCAAAACAGAGCAGACTCATCTAAACATTATACCGAGTTATCCGTCCAAGTTAACATGAAATCGCTTAACAAATACGAACTGTAGACTGTGCTAACAAATCTACGTCATAGGCGTCGATCATGACATTATACTGAGTCATCCTACAATTTTGCAATGGAATTCCCTTAATAAATGCAATCTGTAGACTGGGCCAAAGGAATCTAGGTAACGCGCCTCTGCGATAGTCACGGTTGACTGAACCCAACCAAACAGGACGTTCTCATCCAATAATTACGCAGAGTCATCCTACGACGTTAAAATAAAATCCCTTCATAAATATGACCTGTGGAGTGTGGTAAAGATTTTCGGGCTTCGGGACTTGTAGCCGTCACGGTGGACCGATCGCTATCCAAAGGGCGCGTTCTTGTCTAGACATCACACGGAGTCATCCTATAAAGATTCAATGAAATCCCTTCCTAAATACGACCTTTAGACTATGTTGAAGTTTTTCGGGCTTCGGACTCGGGTAGCCGTTAGGGTTGACCGATCACAACCAAAATAGGACGTTCTCGTCTAGACATTATACTGAGTCTTTGTACCGAGTTACGACGAAATCCCCTCATAAATACGACATTTGGACTGTACTAAAAGTGTTTAGGTTTCAGCTTCGGGCATTTAACACGGCTTACTGCTGCGAACAAAAGGGGGAAGTCTCACCCAGACATGACCGTGAACCCAGATATGGAATTTTGTGATGATCTGACAAGTACTACGGGGTGTAGACTGTGGAAAAGAAAATCTGAACAGACTGACAGACAGACTGACTTCCGTACGAGTGGTGGTAATAGCTTATCTTGACATTGTCAAGTTCAGTTATAAAGCAGTAAGAACTAACGATCCACTAGAACAAATTATATGGGATGTGGATGCTATGCCAAAGTAAAATGGCAAAAAACAGGAAAACATATTTTATGCAGTTCAGCAAGTGTAAGCTATCGTCCCTTCATTAATTCCTACTGAAAGTGAAATCATGAAAAATATGGCTGAAGATAAGTGGTGCTCGAAATATTCCCCACAATATATCCGGTAAGTACAGACACCTGTCGATGTATCTGCCGAGGAACCTGCTCACACATTGATTTGGGATTAAGTTCGCAGACTGGTCGGCAAGTGGATTTCATCTGGTCAACATGCGCATAGGATACACCATTCAGTGAAGAGAGTGCTTTCGCGTACAGAGCACTCCGCATTCTAACGAGGGCTGGGTGCACTTTTCACTCTCAAAAACTCATTCAACTGCGCTCCCTCATAGTAAGACGCTCATCTCCTGAAGAGAGTATTAGTTAGTGTCGTGGCTTTCTCGCTCATGGTTAGCTATCTTCCTACCTTACCTTCTACTTTGGTAAGAGGAAGCCCTCGCCTAGAAGTACGGTCCGTGTTCTGATGAAAAAACCCTCACCTAAAATGCACAGTTCGTGATCAAAATCGGTGTGAAGCTCTCGTCTCTCTGTTTATGAAATGAAATACAAGAACTGATAACTGAGAATATGTTAATTTCTATTCTCTGTATGCTATGTTTGGAATAAGAATAATTTAAGGTTTAGACTGTGCTAAAGAAGTGAGGCCTGAGTATAAATTATTTCAAAAAGAGTCATCCTACCAAGTTCCAATGAAATTCCTTTATAAATATAACTCACAGACATTGCCAAAGAAATCTAGGTCACATGACAGCTCGGCGGTCACAGTTGGCCGATCATTACCAAAATAGGAGAGTTCCATCTAGATATCATACCAAGTTATCCTACGAAGTTACAATGAAATCCCTTCATAAAAACAACCTGCAGACAGTTCAAAATGAATCTAGGTCACGTGACAAGCCGTGGTAACAGCTAAGCGATTGTGACCAAAATAGAACAGACTCATCAAGACATTATACTGTGTCATCCTGCCAAGTTACAATGAAATCGCTTCACAAATATGAACTCTAGACTATGCCAAACAAATATAGGTCACAGGCCTGTACGGCCGTCACGGCTGATCAATTTTGCAATGGCAAAGCCTTATTAAATGCAATCTGCAGACTGTGCTAAAGGAATCTAGGAAACGCCCCATGCGGCCGTCACGGTTGACTGAAACCGACCAAAAAGTTCTCATCTCGACATTATACAGAGTCATCCTACGAAGTTAAAATCAAATATCTTCGTAAAAACGACCTGTAGACTGTGGAAAACATGTTCGGGCTTCGGGCCCGCGTAGCTGTCAAGGTGGGCCGATCAAGACCAAAAGGGGACGTTTTCTTCCTTCTGCACATTATACGGAGGAATCGTCATACAAAGTTACAATAAAATCACTTTATAAATACTACCTGTAGGGTGTGTGAGTGGTTTTCGGGCTTCGGACCACGTAGCCGTTACGGCCGATCGGTCGCGACCAAAAGTGGACGTTCTCATCTAGACTTTCGAAGTTTTCCCACCAAGTTACAACGAAATCCCTTCATAAATTCGACCTGGGAGCTGTACTGAATGTTTTCGTGTTTCAGGCTCCGACAGACGTCACAACTGACCGATCACGGCCAGAAGTGGACATTGTCATCCGGAAAGGACCTTAAACCAGCATGTGAACATTCGCGAGGATCCGAGTAGAACTGTGGAGTGTAACCTATGCTAAAGTAAATGTAAACAGACTGACAGACTTCCACACGCGTGATGGCAATAATAGCTTATCTTGACTTTGTCAAGTTGAGCTAAAAATCCGTATGAACCTACGATCCACCAAAGCAAATATAGATGGGATGTGGTGCAAGGCCAAAGTAAAAGGGCAAAAAAACCTGAACAGTTGTTTCATACATTTTAGTAAACGTAACCGATCTTCCCATCATCAATTCCTACTGAAACTGGTATCAGGAAAAAATATGGCTAAAGATGGATCGTCCTCGAAATATTTCCCACGATATAGCCGGTAAGTACAGACACCTGTCGGAGAAAATGTCGGGGAATCTGCCCACACATTGATTTGAGATTAATTTGGTAGACTGGTCTGCGAGTGAATTCCATCTGGTCAAATTGCTCCATACCGCGTCGAGGATACACCACTCAGTGAAGAGAGAGTGTCTTCACATCTACACATACAACCGGTATAGGTTTATGACCCGACAGATAACCCGCCCCTACCCAAGCATAAACATACCCTCAGTCAAACACACCAACATCTGTCCTTGTTTACTTGAGTTTAAATGAAGAAAGTACTATTGGACGAAACTATATATTTTACAATAACGAACAGAGAAATTTATTATAAATGAAGATTGGTCTGTTACAGGGTGGTTATTTAGCACTGTTCACAATACATCAAAGGGGGGGGGGGGGGGGGGGATCGTACAAAATCGGGTCGTATTCACTCAACACAGTGGATGTGGGTTAATTTGTAGCCTAACTGATTTAAGAGTATAATTCTGCAGTGAGCCGTGGGTGAGCTTTCAAATAATGAATGAAGGTCCCACTTTAGGCCCAGGTTTCAATAAACTCCTTATCTTGAGAGCCTGTAGTTGTCTCAAAGATAAGAGATGATTCAGGTGAACACGATTTGGGGTCATTGGCATGAAAACCAGTATGCGTCGGTGCTTCGCTAACGCATCCAGAATTCACAGGAGGATGGGAAATTTAAGAAAAATATGCATTTTGGCCGGATTTACAAAAGACCACATCTTGTGAGCACGGAGTGACCCAAATGGCAACAAATCACATGTTTATCGTTATTTGGACTTGTTCGGAGAAAAGCAGACAGAGACTGAAATCCGGTTAAACGTCATTTGGGCAACGTGTTGTATATATTTTTATCATATGGGAGTCATTCAGGCAACGTTATATATATGTTCGCTTTCTATATGAACGCCATTCAGGCAACGTTTTGCATTATTATCAATATTAAATAGACGACATCTAAATAACAAGTATTTGTTTTTTAAAAGTGCGAAGTGGATCAGAATCTTGAATATCTGTCACAAATACAACAGCGGAGTTGCGTTTGCGAAGTGCAATCATTCCTTGGTCAGCACAGTGAACTTCAAATTGAACGATTACGAGGACGGGTCGCTCATGATCCTCATTCCTCAACTGCAATGTGGCCTTAGACAAGGCCCTTGGTGTCATTTGCCCATGTGAGGTGTGGTGCCATTGTTTACTAATGCACAAAGCATGACAGTACAGTATGTGGGTGATATATTTGGCTTCTGATACAGTCAACCCCGTTTCCACCGGAATAAAATGTTGGAGAGTCTGATAGTTACTCGCCCAGTTCAGTGGTTTCCTCGGTCTTATAAAGGAGTTCCTCGTTCTGCAGTGTACCGTGCGCTTTTACCGAGAGGAAATACATTGTCCATTTTTGCGAGGGGTGGGGGCTCTCCGAGGAGAGCCAGCTACTTTAGATACTTTTGACGAGCGGCCTAAACTGCGATTGTCTGGGAGGCTTCTATTGAGTGGGGCTCGTCAGATACACGTCCCCTTTTACGAGAGAGGAGGTTCATCTGCAAGTCACTGTCCAGATAAATTCAACCACGCCGTCCGTTTCGATGAAGGGGATAAATTCATCCACGCCGTCTGTTTTGATGAAAGGGGACCTCGTCTGTAATACATCGTCTTCTAACGAGGACTGTGTGTATGTGTGTGTGTGTGGGGGGGGGGGGGGGGGTCCAGATATACACTATTTTCTGGGGGCAGGTCGGCCTGCATTTAAATTACCTTTAAAAGCACGATCGCTTTTACAGATTGTAAATGCGTGTTTGTGGGGAGGGTGTGTGATGGTTGTGGGGAACCAACAGCTGCCGATCTTACCAGGACGGATGAAATCTTCGATAAAGGGAGTGCTGCTCGCGTGCAAAGCACTCCGCTTGTGGTCGAGGGGTGTAGGCACTGTGCACTCTCAAAAATTCATCCAACTGCGCTTCCAGAGAGAAAGAAAATTATCTTCTAAGCAGAGTGCTACTTACTACCGTTGCTTTCACGCGAGTACTTAATTATCGCCCTTGCCATCCACCGTCCGCTGCAAACTACGGTCCATGGTCTGATGAAAAGGCCCTCGTCTGAAATGCATAACTGGTGACACCCTCGACCTCCGTGCGCCAAAGTTCAGCAGGGATGGGAGCACTCTTCTTCAAAGACACTCCTATAATTACTCTCCCCGTTTACCTGCTAGCGCATTCTTGACGCTATCCATACACACACTTATGTGGGTAGGATCCTAGTTCAACATATTCGGTGTTAACAAAAGGGTGTTTATCAAGAAGAAAAGTTCAACTGCAGGCTCGGATTTTAATAAACTCTCTATCTCGAGAGCCTGGATTGCCCCTAATGAATAGTCCTATTTGGTTCCCAAAATCATTTAAGAAAAATTATTTGAATGTGGATTGGTCTCAAATGCAACTAATGGCTCGTGTATTCATAATTTGGACAGTTCTTCACGAAAACCAGAACAAATCAAACATATCCGAATATCACAAAAAGGATAGCAAATTATAGTCAAGTCTGACTCAGGGTTTGAATTCCAATTAAACCCACATCTTAGGGGTGAGGGTGGTGAGGGGTGTACTTTGCAGTGCCCCCCAAAGGCAACTATGACTCGTCTTACCGTGAGGTGGGTCCATTTGGATGAAAACCAGGCATGGTCGGACGCGGCGTGTGCACATCCAAAGTGCGCAAGGGGTATGGCAAGAAGGAAAAGTCAGGTTTTGGGCTCGAAATTACAATAATGATCATTATCATAATTTGTGCTCGACGGCATAAAGACAAGGCCCATTCCGACCTTGGCGGAACACATTCGGTGTTGGTAAGTGGATGGCAAATAAGAATTGTTCGATTTCAGGCAGGCCTAGATTTCAATAAAAATCTATATTCTTCAGAACCTGGAGTGGTTTTAAGGGTGCTAATTACACGTGTTATTAAGTAAAATGCATGAAAACCACGGCGGGTCGGATCCTAATTGAACACGCCCGCAAAACACAGAGATGGCAAATAATTAAGGTCCCACTTTAGGTTTCAATAAAATCTTATCTTGAGAGCCTGTAGTTGTCTCAAAGATAAGAGATGATTCAGGTGAGCACGATTTTGGGGTCATTGGCATGAAAACCAGTATGCGTCGGTGCTTCGCTAACGCATCCACAATTCACAGAGGATGGGAAATTTAGAAAAATATGCATTTTGGCCGGATTTAAAAAAAGACCACATCTTGTGAGCACGGAGTGACCCAAATGGCAACAAATAACATGTTTATCTTTATTTCGACGTCATTTGGGCAACGTGTTGTATATATTTTTATCATATGGGAGTCATTCAGGCAACGTTATATATATGTTCGCTTTCTATATGAACGCCATTCAGGCAACGTTTTGCATTATTATCAATATTAAATAGACGACATCTAAATAACAAGTATTTGTTTTTTAAAAGTGCGAAGTGGATCAGAATCTTGAATATCTGTCACAAATACAACATCAGAGTTGCGTTTGCGAAGTGTAATCATTCCTTGATCAGCACAGTGAACTTCAAATTGAAAGATTACGAGGACGGTTCGATCATGATCCTCATTCCTCAACTGCAATGTGGCCTTAGACAAGGCTCTTGGAGTCATTTGCCCATGGTGGGAGTGTGGTGCCATTGTTTACTAATGCGCACACATGACAGTACACTATGCGGTGATATATTGGCTTCTGACACTGTCAACCCCGTTTCCACCGGAATAAAATGTTGGAGAGTCCGATAGTTACTCGCCCCAGTTCAATGGTTTTCTCTGGTCTTATAAAGGAGGTCCTCGTTCTGCAGTGTATCGTGCGCTTTTACCGAGAGGAAATACATTGTCCATTTTGCGAGGGGTGGGGGCTCTCCGAGGAGAGCCAGCTACTTTAGATACATATATATTATATGTTCGTTTTCTAAATGAACGCCATTCACGCAACGTTTTTTCATTTTATCAATATTAAATAGACTACATATAAACAACCAGTATTTGTTTTTCTTTTAAAGAACGAAGTGGATCAGAATCTTGAATATCTGTCACAAATGGAATATCAGTCGAGTTTGAGAAGCGCAATGGCTCATTGATAGGCACAATGATTTTAAAATTGGAAGATCACGGTGACTGTTCGCTGATGATCCGCATTCATCATCTGCCATCCGTGAGTTCTTCGAGAAGGTTCTTGGAGTCATTTCACCATGTACTATGTGGTACTATTGCGTACTAATGCACACAGCAAAACAGAACATCACGCGGATGTTTACCTGGCTTCTGACACTGTCAACCCCGGATCCAGCGGGTTAAAAAGTTGGAGAGTCCTGATAGTTACTTGTCACAGCTAGGTTGTTTTCTCCGACTGCGTTAACCAGCAAAGTAGTCGCGTTTGTATGTATGTATGCGTACCAATGGTTCAAATGGAAGTGCCGATGACACTTTAGCATAGCCTGCATGTGTAGTGTTTTGTGAAATGGATAATGTTCAATGTCTCTGAAAGGATTTTGAAATACGACAAGAATTTTGATATGTTGTTTTCTGTTCCCTGTATACTGTACATAGATTTCAATAAAAACCTATCATCTTTAGAAACATGAGCGGTCTCACAGGTGCTAATTACGTGTGTTATCAAGTAAATTGCATGAAAACCACATCGGATCAGATCCAAATTGAACACATGCGAAGTACACAGGGGTGGCAACAAGGAAAGTCACATTTTAGGTTCAAGTTTCAATGAAATCCTCAACTTGAGAGCCTGTGATTGTCATCTTGAGAGCACGGGGTGACCCAAATAGCAACTAATAACACCTTTGTCGTTATTTGGACTTGTTTGGGTGAAAAGCAGGCAGAATCTGAAATACGGGGTAAACGTCATTTGGACAACGTGTTGTATATAGACAGAACGCGATGTGTGTTTGAATCGGTGGGGTGACTTACATAACTCATTGGAATGGCGTAATGATATTTCGCTCGAGCCAAATCGGTGGGTGTTTTGCATAACGAGTTTGAATGGCGTAGGCATATTTCGCGAGAGCCGTAGGCTCGAACGAAATGTGATTACACCATTCCAAGGAGTTATCGACGCATGAGTGCAATAATGTTCTATCTACCATTTTACCTTTTTGTGGGAAATTGGATTTGAAGTTTTTGACCTTCAGTTCATATATCCCCAGAAACGTTTCATATAAAACCACACCAGATTTTGGTCGGGCATTCAAAATAATGTAGACTTGGCAAATGTTTTTACAGATAATTATATTATAAAAGTTGGCATGTCGGTTCCAATGTAATAAGCATTTTTTCTGTTTGCAGAATGACGCAGATAGAACATTTTTTAAACAAATTTACCATTTTTGCTCAGTGCTATAATGTCCGAGTACATAGAACATTTTAGCACAACAATTATGGCGCACTTGTATTGCTAAATTAGTCTAACTGAGAAAATAGAAAGGATAGGAAGCAATAACCTTATTGTGTTTATTATTATCTTAGCTGTATGTACATACCCGGAAATAGCTATAGGTTGGTGTTGATGGATGAGATAGCGGGGGTTCCCCCGCATTCTCGCTAAACCATAATCTCTTAGGTATCGACATCCAACTTCAGGAAAATGCATTTGCACCCTCCCCCCGTGGTGTAGCGGGTGGGGGGGGGGGGGTGCTGAGGGAACCAGTACACCCCAAAATTTGAGCTCCCCCCCCCCCCCATAAAAAAAAACATTGACCCAGTGGAAGTTTCACATAACTTAGAGCCCCAAAGCTGCTCTCCACTTTATGCTTTACATGCTACAATTGCTTCTGATGCGATCTTCGAGCGCTGAATTTTGCAACATTCTCTCGGGAGAGGACTTATCTTAACTAGGACCCACCGGTCGCTAACCCCTCCTCCCACTTATCTTACCTAACTCAGACCATTCGTCGGTACTCCTTCCTCCCACTTCCCTGGCGGGATGTGGGAGGAGGGGGTGAGGGGGGTAACGATGGAGGGTCCTAGTTAGGACTAGGGGAGGATCCCCGAAATCCTACATCAACATTCCAAATCATGGTAAAATGGCTACCCCCCCCCCCCCCCCATTATAGAATCCTGGCTACGCCCCTACCCGAACCCATAAACGGCTGTACACTGGGCCAACCTTGTAAAGGGGAAGCTAGTGAGGACAGAAAGAGATGATAAGATATCACAATGTTTAATAAGAACAAAGAAAAACAAAGTACGCATACTACTTTCATTCAACTAATTGGTCGACATGCAGGGATATCTCGCAATGCAGTACCTTCTGAACCATCTGGCTTCGGTCACTAACAGTTAATGTCATTCGCAGCTGATATACCTTCTTAACCCTTTACCAATGTGAGTTGCAGACGACACTTGGGAACAAATCCTGGTATAACTAAAACGTTTCATTTTTTACTTACAAAACATATGTTATGATCCCTCATTGGAACGAGCGCCTTATAAACAAATTGAATGGCGATTTTCGTGGGTAGCGCTGGCCGGTTTTGGCCGTTACATTAGGTAAGGGGTTAACACGACTTAAACAACAATGTGCTCGCTGACGCTGTCACGTATATAAGGGCACAAGACTGCATGTGCAGTACATACAGAGTCATTTGGAACTTTGACTCTCACTGTGTGGACATCCATCATTGTGCATTCCTGTCAGTCTAGTAGAGCTTGAAAACTAGGCTACAAATTTGTACACCGTGTGTCAACGGTAAACTATCCTGTGGGCCACGGTGTGCAAAGTTGCTATTGAGTTACCAAGTTCCCCCTGGAACTTCAGTGAAGTCGTGTTGAAAAGGCGCTAGGCGATAACAACGCAGATCAGTCACGCTGTTACTATTTTGAAGTAATAAAGGATTAATTAGAAGGGTCATGCGGGCTTCGGGAAACGCCTTTTTACCAAACGTGATCTATTTGTTTTATATCGTTAGAAGGCTAGAGTAAGAATTATCTCGCTCATCATCTCTATAAGGGCATTCCGAAGAGGTAATTGGCAATCGAATCCAGAAATATCAAATCGAATGGATGAGCAATTCACTCCATCGCTCCAAAAAGTGAGTAACAGTTTGAATCTAACCCGAGGACTCAGAACGAGAAACACATCTGCGAAAGTAGGCGTATGATGAATATAACACCTCACTTTGGACAATTTTGGCAAAGATAATGCCACAAGCAGAATTCGTATAATGGTGCAATGCAGACATTTCCGCATCCTGGATTACTTTCAATCTGAATTCTATTTGCCACAGTATAAACTTTATATATGCCCCAGTTGTTCAAGATGAGGTGTTCGATTCTTCAGGCAGGTGCAAAATGTACTTCTCAGACTGTTTTCGTTTCATCTTGAGCCTGCAGGTTATAGACACAATTTGGTTTTGCATTGGTGACCTGCACGGTAAAGCAGACCAGAGGATATGGGGTCTAATACAGAAAACGATATAAAACTCTAAAAATCGTTAGGCGGTACACTAATTCATGTGAGGTTATCTGGCACGAACAATCAGAATATTGAAAATAGAAATAGATTACGATGCAACAGTATTGCCAAAAGCTAATGGGCAAACTTTTGAATGTGAAGCGTCCTCAAAGTGGTGAAAATTATATATATACGAGTGGTGATCCTAATGTTTAATGTTTTGGTTGGTATTATTTTCTGCATTGTTCTGATTGGACACATCAGACATCGTACATTGAGTTCGTGTAACCTATTCAAGACTGGTCTGAGCCAAAAGTGTCGTATCAGCGGTGGAGTTAAACGAATACATTGAGGGCACAAAACACCTTAAGTTTAGCATATTAAAAAAACTCCCATTTACTTAGAATGCTAACACATGCACATGAAATGAAACAAAATTATGAACAAGGTTCACTCCTAGAAATTCGCCGTGAAAATCGGCAATACCATGGTGAGAGGTCTGGCATCCAGCCACGGCTCTTACCGTCGCATTGGCGATGGCCGTGGCGAATTTCTAAGGCTGTCGGTTTACCTGACGGCGAATAATTGTCGTTTAACTGAACGCAACTCTGAGGGCGAAAACCATGCCCACTAAAATTGAATTTTAACATGTAACAAACCAATAATGAACCAACAACCAAGCTCATAAAAAGAAAAATAAACAAGACTTGAAGGCTAAACCTATACCTTCTCAAAGTTCAGGTCATTAATTGAAAATGAACAAAAAACAAAGGAATTTCGCCTTTGTCCCCAATCGAACACAAGAGATAAATCAACATTTTGCCTTTTAGAAATCGCGTAGATGAACAACGGAAATCATTTATTTAAAAAACAATGTGTGGAAAAGATGTTGGTAAACACATTTTCGTTGACCATCTTCACGAATTCTAACTGTGTGACATCTGTAACCTTAATGTCACTATTGTCATGTCAGTACCATGGAAGCAATCTTCGCGTCCAAAAAACGAAAAAGGGCCTAGTGACATCACTTTTTAAGCTTATGGACGCGAAGATTGCTTTATAGAACTCCCTATCCAGTAACGGCATAAACATGGGCATAATGTCCGTTGTCTTATTCTTAGGCAGAATTCGGCGTCTGCATCACAGTGACCCCTGGCAAATCACGCGGTCACACATAGACTTGTCGTTGCTCTTCGCGTATCAGGAAACTTCCATGAACTCTGCTGAAGAAATGGTTTTCCCTTCTCGAGCACCAAATGTTTTATTTGGGTAAATAGGACTTTCGTGAATTTCATTTGACACGCAGCCTTCTGGAAGTCCATGAAATCCTTCTCTTTTAGTTGCACGACTCTGGTATGATCAGGTCTCACAGTTGTGAGTCCACGGACCAAACCAACTGGGCTGAAAATTTCAGAGACAGATAACGCCTTCTGGTTGTGGGAGTTGCACACTCGATTGCCCAGGAGTTGAAAGCTTCTGCTCAATAGTATCTAAAGTTAAATCTGGTGGCAAATCCATCAACTGATCCGGGGTTTTTAAGTAAAAGTTGTTCGACAAAATAATAAATCCCTGTATTGCCCGGGCCGCACAGTACGTCACATTGCATTTTGCGACTAAAATATCGACTATTTATCTGTGTTAAGGTTACTTTGAAGTAAAGTAAAGCGGTGCTTGTTTACTGTGGTCTCTTTTACCGGTAAAATGTTAACCGGTAGCCAGTGTCGGGGGCGGGAGTCCTTTAAAATGGGCAACAGGGGTATAAACGATTGGAAAAACCTGACTTTAAATCTTCTCTTGTGGCCACAATTATTCATATCTGCTCCGATAAGTAAATATAAACACATTCCATCCATTTTAGAGGACATCCATCACAGGCAATAGTTACCGGATTATTTTACCAGTGAAGCGGAACTTGTTTACCACAATAAAGAGTATTGCTTCACCTACCATGGCTCTCGCCGGGGCGGGGGGGGGGGGGGGGGGGTATCGACTAAAACCTACTTGAAACACAAAACATTTAGAGCAAGCCCAATCTCCCATAGCGCACTGACACAGTCCATCAAAATTGGCAGATTGTGTAAATTTATTTTGTACGGGCGGATTCAGCTGGTAAGCACCCTATGCGGGCCCCTCCTTTTTAACTCCACTTTTCAAGCCCCAGGACAAGAGGGTATAATATTATCCACGATAAAACATAGGCGTCAGGTGCCTGGGTAGTGGATGTCTGTGTAATATCGTGGACAATACCTATCCCAGTAGACACACAGAGATCCTGTGTGTTGCCAATGTCGTATGAGCCGTTATTGACCCACCATCACGTCAATTTTGAATCCGCAACCATGCATTCGAAATTTCCTTATGAAATTACAAGCGATCAGATTCTCCATATTTGAAGTTAAGAACAGATGCGTTCCAACTACATATCGAGTTTGTAAAACAAATACTGTAGTCTTCAATACTAGACTGTTCTATCATACACGGGTGTATGGCAGTTAGTAATTTTGTTCATGCTAAAATGTTCTATCTCCGTGCTGCCTCAAAATAAATGTTATACAGAAAATTTAACATTCATATATATCAAAATTACAAGAACACGATATAAACTATACATTTGTGGAGCAACTTGATTACATTGTGTGAATACTGGGCGCAATATATTACCGATTTGAGATCTTAATAATATTTATCTTTCGTTCTGTAAATTCGCATACGCCATTCGTTAGCTTTCAGCATGTGATCCAATTCGAAGAGTTTCATTGGGCAAGCACATAAAAAATTTAAGCACGCATGATTTTGCCATTTTTTGGAGATAGAATAATTTCGCATAGCGTTTTGCGTGAATACGAACCAATAAACCCCAGATATTTTTTCATCTGCCGGCGCAGAATGGAGCGGCCAATACGATGACACCAATATCTCATTTTCGCGCCAAAGTACAGATAGAACATTATCGCACCCATGCGTCGTTATGTAAAACATCCACCAATTCAAACACACATCGCGTTCTGTGTTTATTACACAACCCATGCATTAAAATTAATTTAAATAAACAAATTTTAATTTTAAACCCAAAGGTGAAGAGTCTGTTTGTTTTGGCTGAAGGATCGATAAAAAATAATAAAAAAACCTTTTCGGAACCAGTGTTTGTTGAAAATCGTATCGCTGTTTCTCTTCGGTTTGTGCCCATTCACGCCTAACAATTTGGTTGCTATTACTGTTAGTAAAAATATAAGTACAAATTTGATTTGCAAAACAGCTGGGAGAAACATTTTTAAAAGAAGTTCGAAGCATGTCAAGATGTACGATGATTTACCGAAATTAAGTTGACCAATTTAGATGTAACGGATCCACAAAACCAGACGGCCACTGGACTGGGTTAATGTTCTGGTTGGAAATGATTGGGGGTTTTTTTTGGTTTTTTTCTTATCTAATTTTTTGTTAACTAATTTTTTTGTGAACCGACTTAATTTTGCTTTGGACGTTATCATTTTAACACTATGCGACAGACTGTCGATAATAATTGTGTGACAACATTTGGGAACTTTTCGAAGCGCAACTAATGACTCGACGGGAAAGGAACTACTATAAACGGTGCTGGGGAAAAAATGTTCCGGCTTGTACACTACCCATTGAATACATAATAATTTATGCCATAGCGGCCAATCCGTTAAATACAGGGATTTAAAGTTGATTGGATGTGTAATAAATATTTTTATCATATTGGAGTCATTTAGGCAACGTTATATATAAGTTCGTTTTCTAAATGAACGCCATTCACGCAACTTTTTGCATTTTATCAAAATTAAATAGACTACATCCAAGCAACCAGGATTTGTTTTTTTTAAAGTACGAAGTGGATCAAAATTTTGAATATCTGTCACAAATGGAATATCAATGTCGAGTTTGAGATGCACAATGGTCCATTGGTGTGCAAAGTGATTTTGAAAGACCAAGGTGACAGTTCGCTGATGATCCTCATTCATCATCTGCCATCCGTGAGTCCTTAGACAAGGTTCTTGGAATCATTTTCCCATATACTATGTGGTACCATTGCATACTGATGCACTCAGCACGACAGAACAGTACACGGGGGTATACTGGCTTCTGACGCTGTCAACCCGGTATCCAACGGGTTAAAAAGTTGGGGACTCTAATAGTTACTTGCCGCAGCTCGGTCGTTTTCTCCGGCTGCGTTAAACAGTAAAATAGTCGCATTTGTATACATGTATGTATGTTTGCCAATGGTTCAAATGAAAGTGTCACTGACACTTTAGCATAACCAGACTGTGTGTTGTGTTTTGTGAAGTGGATAAGGTTCAATGTCTATGAAAGGATTATGGAATACAAGAAGTTTGATAATTGAGAATATGTTAATTTCTGTTCCCTGTTTGCTATGTTTTCAATAAGAATAATTTGAAGTTTAGACTGCACTAAAGAAGTGAGGCCTGTATTAATGTGGCACTCACAGTTAATGTATGGCGACCAAACTTACCAAGTTTCAGTAAACTTATTCCAAAACAAGCCATCTTACCAAGTTGCAATGTAATCCCTTGTTAAATATAACTCGAAGACGTTGCTAAAGGAACCTAGTTCACGCGACAGCTCGGTGGTCATGGGTGGACGATCATGACCAAAATAGGAAAGTCTCACTAAGAGCTCGTACCATGTTATCCTACCAACTTGCAGTGGAATGCCTTCATAAAAAAACAACCTGTAGACAGTACTAAAGGAATCTAGATCAAGTGACCAGGCGGCGATAAAAGCTGAACGATCCTGACCAAAACAGAGCAGACTCATGTAAACATTATACCGAGTTATCTGTCCAAGTTAAAATGAAATCGCTTCTTAAATATGAACTGTGGGCTGTGCTAAACAAATCTACGTCATAGGTCTGTTTGCCGTCACGGCTGATCGATCACAGCCAAAATAGGATGTTCTCATCCAGACATTATACTGAGTCATTCCACAATTTTGCATCGAAAATCCCTTCGTAAATGCAATCTGACTGGGCTAAAGGAATCTAGGTAATGAGCCCCTGCGACTGACACGGTTGACTGAACCCAACCAAAAAGGACGTTCTCATCCAGTTTTTTTTCAGAGTCATCCTGCGATGTTAAAATCAAATCCCTTCAAAAATACCACCTGTAGAGTGTGGTAAAGATTTTCGTGCTTCGAGCCCGCGTAGCCATCATGGTAGACCGATCGCGACCACAAAGGCGCGTTCTCTTCTAGACATCACACGGAGTCATCCTAAAAGATTCAACGAAACCCCTTCATAAATACAACCTTTAGACTATGTTGAAGGTTTTCGGGCTTCGGATCCGCGAAGCCGTCAGGGTTCATCGATCGCGACCAAAATCGGACATTGTCGTCAAGACATTACATGGAATTTTTTTTTTACCGAGTTACGATGAAATCCCTTCATAAATACGATCTTTAGACTGTACTAAACGTTTACGGGTTACAGGCTGCCTGATCGCCATCAAAAGGAGAAAGTCTCTTCCAGACATGACCGTGAACCCGCATATGAAATTTCGTGGTGATCGGACAAGAACTACGAGTTGTTTCCTGTGCTAAAGGAAATCTGAACAGACAGACTGACTTCCGAGCGCGTGGTGGCAATAGCTTGACATTGTCAAGTTAAGTTAAAAAGCAGTATGAACGAACAATCCACTAGAACAAATATAGATAGGATGTGGTGCTAGGGCAAAGTAAAAGGGCAAAAAATATTTTATGCAGTTTAGCAAACGTAAGCTCTCATCTCTTCATTAATTTCTACTGAAAGTAGAATCATGAAAAATATGGCTAAAGATAGGTGGTGCTCGAAATATTTCCCACAATATAACCGATAAGTGTAGACACCTGTCAAAGTACCTGCCGGGGAACTTGCTCACACATTGATTTGGGTTTAAATTGGCAGACTGGTCGGCGAGTTGATTTCATCTGGTCAACGTGTCTCATACCGCGTCGAGGAAACACCACTCAGTGAAGAGAGTGTGAATTCACATCTACACTTACAGTCAGTATAGGTTTATGAACTGACAGATACCCCCCCCCCCCCCCCCAACACACCCAAGCATACACATACCCTCACTCAAACACAACAACCTTTTTCCTTGTTTACCTTGAGAAATGAAGAAATTATTTTACTTAATGATATTGGACGAAACTTTTTATTTTACAATAAGAAACAGAGAAATAAATTTATTATAAATGAAGAAATCTGTTCTGGTACAGGGTGGTTAGTTAGCATTGTCCACGTTACATCAGGAAGAGTGAGGTCGTACAGAAACGCGCCATATTCACTCAACACAGTTGATTGTGGATTAATTTTTAACCCAATTGATTGAGTGTAATTTTGCAATGACCTGTGGGCTTTTTACCTAACGGTTCGTTTTTATGGGCTGAGGGGATGGGAGGTATTTGCATGCATTCAACTCTGTCCGCGTCTCCACTGCACTGTCCACGTCTTATAAAGGGGTCCTCGTTCTGTAGTGTGTCGTGTGCTTTTTACAGAGAGGACCTATGACTGAATGTACACAGTGTCCATATTTGTGCGAGGAAGGAGGGTGGGGGAGGGGGGGGGGGGTGCTTATCCGAGGAAAGCCAGCTACATTCGACCTTTCTTTTATACGAGAAGCCTCATCTACGATGGTTTGGAAGGTTTTTGTCAATGGGCCTCGTCGAGAGATGGAGGTCCGCTTTTACCAGAGGGGAAGCTCATCTGCTAGTCACTGTCCCAATAACGTCAAATACGCCGTCCGTTTTTGAAGAGAGATGCCCTCGTTTGCAAAGCATCGTGTTAGAACGAGGAGGGGTGGTGCTTTTTTCTATCCACCAACTGTTTTCACTTTTCACTTCAACGATTGTGGGGGGGGGGGGGGGGGGGCGTTTAATTACCTTCAAATAAAAGATCGCTTGTACCGACTATGTACAAAGTACTCCGCATTCTAACGAGGGCGGAGAGCACTGTCCACTCTCAAAAACTCATTCAACTGCGTTCACTGCTTGTAAAATACTCATCTTCTGAAGAAAGTACTAGTTACTACCGTGGCTTTACCGCTCGTGGTTAGCTACCTATCGACCTTACATTTCACTTTGTTAAGAAGAAGCCCTCGCCTGAAAGTACGGTCCGTGTTCTGATGAAAAGGCCCTCACCTAAAATGCACAGTTCGTGGTCAAAATCGGTGAAGCTCTCGTCCTCCATTCGCTAAAGTTCTCGAACGACACTCAAATTCTCCCGTTTTCCTGCTATCGCATTTTTGACACTGTCCCTTCGCCTGCTATGGTGAGTAGGATTCCAATTGAACATGTCCGGAGTTAACATCATGGGGATGTTAAATAAGAACCGTTCGATTTTACGCTCTGATTTAAAAAAAATCTTTATCTTTAGAGTCTGGAATGCCCCTATAGAATAGACACTTATCTCAGTGCGAATGGGTCTCAGATGTAAGGTATGACATGTGTATTCATAATTTGGACTGTTCGTTACAAAAACAGGACAGATCCCGTGAATCCGAAGTTCACTAGGGGTTGGCAAATTATAGCCATGTCCGCCTTAGCCATGGTTTACATTCCAATTAAACCCATATCTTGAGAGTCAGCAGTGCTGGCAAAAACTACCATGACTCGTCTTGTCATTGAGGCGAGTTCAGTTGGATGAAAACCAGACATGCTCGGACGCGGCGTGTACACATCCAGAGTTTGCAATGGTATGACACGTGAGAAAAGGCCGATTTGGGGCTCGAAATAAAAATAATGATCGACGTTGTCATAATCTGGGTTTGTTTGTATGAAAACAGACCCATTCCGACCCTGGCGAAATACATTCGGTATTGGTAAGTGGATGGCAAATTAGAATAATCCCATTTCAGGCCCAGCTTTCAATAAAAAGCCTATAATCTTTAGAACCGGGAGTGGTCTCAAGGGTGCTAATTACTTGTGTTGTCAAGTAAATTGTATGAAAACCACGGCGAGTCGGATCATAAATGAACACATCTGGGGTACACAGGGGTGGCAAACAAGGAAAGGATCCATTTCAGTCCCAGATTTCAATAAAATCCTTAACTTGAGATCCTGTAGTTGTCTCAAAGATAAGTAATGATTCACGTTAACATGATTTGTGGTCGTTGGCAAGAAAGCTAATCCGCGTTGGCCTCTGGTTGAATCCATTCCCAATTCACAAGAGGATAGAAAATAAAAAAATATGCATTTTGGCCTGATTTCAAAAATGACCACATCTTTAGATCATAGAGTGGCCTAAAATAGCAAGCAACTAATGACATGTTTGTCGTGATTTTGGCTCATTTGGGTGAAAATCAGCCAGAGTTTCAACCCTGTTTAACGTCATTTGGGCAACGTGCTGTATATGTATTTTTATCATATGGGAGTCATTTGGGCAACGTTATATGTATTTTCGCTTTCTATACATCAAAGTCATTCACAAAACGTTTTGCATTTTATCAATATTAAATAGACTACATCTAAACAACAAGTATTTGTTTTTTTCAACGAAGTGGATCAGAATCTTGAATATCTGTCACAAACAGAACTTCAGAGTCGAGTTTGAGAATCGCAATGGTTCATTAATCAGCACAGTGATTTTCAAATAGAAAGATCACGGTGAAGGTTCGACCATGATCCTCATTCATCATCTGTCATGTGTTCTTCGACAATGTTCTTTGTGTCTTTTTCCCATGTGGTGCGTGGTACCATTGTGTACAAATGAACACAGCACAACAGAACAGCACGCGGGTGTATAATTGGTTTCTGATACTGTCAGTCGGGTTTTTTCAGGGTTAAAATGTTGGAGAGTCTAATAGTTATTTAACACAGCTCGGCGGTTTTCTCCTATTTGTTTTTTCAACAAAGTGGACCAGAATCTTGAATATCTGTCACAAACAGAACTTCAGAGCCGAGTTTGAGAAGCGCAGTGGTTCATTAATCAGCACAGTGATTTTCAAATTGAAAGATCACGGTGAAGGTTCGACCATGATCCTCATTCATCATCTGCCATGTGTTCTTAGACAATGTTCTTAGTGTCTTTTTCCCATGTGGTGTGTGGTACCATTGTGTACAAGTGAACACAACACAACAGAACAGCACGCGGGTGTATAATTGGTTTCTGATACTGTCAGTCCGGTTTTTACAGGGTTAAAATGTTGGAGAGTCTAATAGTTACTTAACACAGCTCGGCGGTTTTCTCCGGCTGCGTTAACCAGCAAACCAATCGCGTTTGTGTGTATGTATGTGTGTCAATGGTTCAAATGAAAGTGTCAATAACACTGTAGCTTAGCTTGGCTGTGTGTAGTGTTTGGTGAAAAGGATAATATTGAATGTTTATGAAAGAATTATGAAATACGACAATGATAGTTGTGAATGTGTTAATTTCTGTTCCCTATATGCTATGTTTTCAATAAGAATAATTTGTGGTTTAGACTATGTTAAAGAAGTGAGGCCTGGGTTAACGTGGCCCTCACTGTTAATATATGTCTACCAAAATTACTAAATTACTGTCAACTTATTCCAAAACGAGTTATCCTACCAAGTTACAATGAAATCCCTTCATAAATATTACTCGTAGACTTTGCTTAAGGAATCTAGGTAACGCGACAGCTCGGCGGTCAAGGTTGGCCGATTACGACCAAAATAGGAGAGTCTCATCTAGATATCATACCAAATTATCGTACCAAGTTACAATGAAATCCCTTCATACAAACAGTGCTAAATTAATCTAGGTCACATGACCAGGCGTCGGTAACGGCTGAACTATAGTGAACAAAATAGGGCAGTCTCATCTAGATATCATATCGAGTTATCCTTCTACGTTACAATGAAATCGCTTCATAAATATGAACTGTAGGCTGTGCTAAATAAACTAGGTTTGCGGCTTGAGCGGCCGTCACGGCTAAAATACGACGTTTTCATCTAGACATTATACTGAGCCATGCTAGAATTTTGCAATGAAATCCCTTCCTATTCCAAAATAGCACTCGCGAACTATAGTCTTAACAAAGTCAAGAGGATTCTCCCCCATGGGGCCATGAAAACACTATACTACGCCTTAATACACAGCCAATTGTTATACGAAGTCCAGATATGGGGTAGTTCCAGGGCCACTAAGAAAGTCATGAACATGCAAAAGCGATCACTACGAATAATTTGACGGGAGGCCTCTCACCTGTGATGCGTGGTTCGTTTTCATGGGCGTGAGGGGAGGGGGAAGGGGTGCATGCATTCAATTGTCCAACTTTTATTGGATGGGGACCTCGTCTTCACTGCACCGTCCACGTCTTCTGAATGGGAGGGGAGGTTTTCGTTCTACAATGTGCAGTGTGCTTTTTATTGTGAGGTTCTATGCCTGAAGAACAGTGTTCATTTTTTCGGGGGTGGGGGGGGGGGGGGTGGGGGGTCTTATCCGAGTTAAGCAGGCTACTTTCGACCTTTTTTGACGATATGCCTCACCTGCAATGGTTTGGAAGGTTTTTATTCAGTGGGCCTCGTCGTAAGATACACGTCCGCTTTTACAAGAGAGGAGGCTCAAATTGCCGGTCACTCTCCCGATAACATTAACATCATCCACGCCGACCGTTTTTGATGAGGGAAGCTCTCGTCTGCAAAACATCGTGTTATAAAGAGGGGGGGGGGCATCTTCTTTTATTCACAACAACTGTTCTTATCGAATGTGGGGCGGGGGGGTGCATTTAAATTACCTTCAAAGACTCAATCGCTTTTACCGAATACATATGCGTGTATGTGTGTGTGTGTGGGGGGGGGGGGGGGGGGGGGGGGGGGGAATGCATGCATTCAACTGTCTTACTTTTATCGGACGGGGACCTCGTCTTCACTGCACCGTCCACGTCTTATAACGGAAAGGGGAGGGGGGGGGGGGGGGGGCTCGTTCTGCAATGTGCAGTGTGCTTTTTATGGTGAGGTTCTATGCCTGAAACACAGTCTCCATTTTTTCGAGGTGGTCTTATCCGAGTTAAGCGGCTACTTTCGACCTTTTTTGACGAGACGCCTCACCTGCAATGGTTTGGAAGGTTTTTATTCAGTGGGCCTCGTCCTCAGATGCACGTCCGCTTTTACCAGTCACTCTTCCGATGACATTAACATCATCCACGCCGCCCGTTTTGATCAGGGAGGCTCCCGTCTGCAAAACATTGTGTTATAACAAGGAGGGGAGGGAGGGGTGCATCTTGCTATTCACAACAACTGTTCTTATTGAATAGGGGGGGGGGGGGGGTGCATTTAAATTACCTTCAAAGACACAATCGCTTTTACCGAGTATACATTTTGGGAGAAATGCACAGTTCGCGATCAAAATCGGCGAAGCTCTAATCCTCCATGCGCTCAAGTTCAGCTTGTATGTGTGTGTGTGTGTGGGGGGGGGGGGGGGGGGGGCACTTCTCGAACGACACGCCAATATTTACTCTTCATGTTTTGTTGCTACCTCATTCTTGACGCGGTCCCTTCGCCTGCTTCGGTGGGTAGGATCTAAGCTGAACATATCAGGAGTTAACCCTTTACCTGACACCAAAAGCAGACATCACAAGCAAGCAAAATTATTGAATAATTATTTGTTTTATTTTTTGCATGAAAACATAGCTTATGACCCATCATTTGAATGAATAAACTTAATGAGGTTGTTCCTAAGAGGAGTCGTAAGTTATGTTTTTAAAACAAAAAATGTAAAAATAATGAAAACTGAATGGTGATTTTTGTGAATATTGCTGGCTAGTTTTTGGCGTTACGCTGGGTCAGGGGTTAACATGGGGATGCTACATAAGAAAATCTGATTTTGGTCTCATACTTCAATAAAATCTATATCTTGAGAGCCTGAAGTGTCCGTAATGAATAGTCAGACTTCGGTCCCAGGGTCATTAAAAAAACCGCTTAACTGAGTGTGAGGGGGTATCAAATGCAGCTTATAGCTCGTGTAATTCTTCACGAGAAAAGAGGACAGATCAGGCGTATTTGAAGTTCATAAGGGATTGGCAAATTATAGCCAAGTCGGCCTTATAGAATCTACATTTTCTTTCCATTCCATATCTTGAGTGTCTGCATTGCTCTTAAGGTCAAGTGTACTGTTTCATTCTGCGATCTGCCTCAAGAGATGTTAATTTCAATAACTTCTTCGTCTTCTACTACTAATATAGGAGTCATTTAGGCAACGTAATATATATGTTCGCTTTTCCATGTGAAGGTCATTGAAACAACGTTTAGTATTTTATCAATATTAATATGCGAGATTTAAAGAACAAGGGCGCCGGAACGATTTTCAAAGTGGGGTTGGGGGCTGGATAGGGCGATCGATGGTCGTCGGTATAAACGGGCCGCGGTACAAAAATTTAGATTCCAGTGTCCCAAAACCCCCATTTCCATGCATCTGAGCGGATATTTGGAGATTTTTCAGGAGGCGTATTTGAATGATTTCACACTTTGAGAGCCCTTAACAATTTTACGAGATTTTCAGACCTATGCCACTGCTTAACCAGCTGTATGATAGTCACAATTCTGACAAACATCAAACACGCTAACCTTATACCAGTACGAGAGAAACATAGCTGGCGAAAATATGGGGGAGGCTCTGGATCCGCCCCGTGTTTCACCAGGCATTGTTTGTGTTAAAACATATGCATACAACAAAACATGACCCGGCAAAAAAGTGTGTGTGTGTGTGTGTGGGGGGGGGGGGGGGGGGGGCTGCCCCCACCCCCCCCCACCCCCCGTTCAGCCGTCTCTGAACTTCTTTTTGCACAATTCGAAGCGGGATCAGAATCTCGAATAACTGTTACAGCTAGAACATCAGCGTTGAAAAAGCGGAACACAATGGTTCATTGATCAAACTGAAGGATCACGGCGTCGTTTTCGATCATGATCCCCATTCATCGTCTGCAATGTGCCCTTAGACAATGCTCTTGGTGTCATTGTTTACTGCTGAACACAGCACAACAGTACGCGGTAGAATACTTGTCTTCTAACACTATCAACTCCGTTTCTACCGGTTTCAAAAGTTAGAGTCTAATAGTTACTCACCGAAGCTCGGTGGTTTTCTCCGGCTTCGTTCGTAGGCAAAACAAAGTCGCGTTTACAAGTGTGTATGAGTGACAAAGTTTCAAAAATCAGTATGAACTTACGATCCACAAGAGCAAAAATAAATGGGATGTGGTGCTAGGCCAATGTAAAAGGGTAATAAAAATTGGAAATATGTTTTATGCATTTTAGCAAACATTAGCTAACTTCAGTTCCAACTGAAAGTGGTATCATGAAAAATATGCATAAAAATGGGTGATGTTCGAAAAATGTTCCAAAAATATAGCTGGTAAGTAGTCATCTGTGGAAGTACCTGCTGGAGAACCTGATAGCACTCAGATTTCGGATTAAGTTGACAAACTGGTCGGCGAGTAGATTCCATCTGACCAACGTACCCCATAGTACACCAGGATCCTCCACTCAGTGAAGAGAGTGTCCCCTTCAATCTACACCTATAGTCAGTATAGGTTTGTGAACCGGCAGATAACCACTCGACCCAGGTACATACACAATCACTCAAACACACCAACATTTTTCCTTCTTGACATTGAGATTAAATGAAGAACGTTTTGTGTAGTTAATGATATTGGACGAAACTTTATATTTTACAGTATCAGAGAAATTTATTATAAATGAAGAAGCCTGGTAGGTTAAAGGGTGGTTAATTAGCACTGTCCACATTATAGCAAGAAAGTGTGTGTGTGGTGGGAGGGGGGTCCTACACAATCGGGTCATATTCACTCAACCCCGTTGATTTGGGTTAATTTTTAACACAACTGTTGGGTCGCAGCGGCACAGTGGTAGACTGTTGGACTTCCATGGTAGAGGTCCCGAGTTCGATCATCGTCCGGGACGACCCACGTTGTGTTCTTGGGCAAGGCACTTTATTCCGGTTCCCTACATGGCCGCACAATAACGCCAAGTACTCAGGCGTATTGCACATGTTTTCAATCGCTGTAACCTTGTCTGGGCGGAGCTTGAACAGAGTTGGAATGTTGAGGAGCTGACAATTGCTCGTCGATGCTCGGTGGTTCTCTCCGGTTACTCCAGCTTCCTCCACTTGTAAAACTGCCACGATTAGGCATCGTGCATAAGCATGTGATCTTAAACACCAAAATAAATAAAAAACTCAACTGTATTCAGAATATAGTTTTGTAATGAGCTGTGAGCTTTTTACCTACTGGAACCCCCGCCCTACAAGGCACCGTCAGACTTTCCACTATTTGTCGAGCGAGAGTCGCATCTAAACTGTGCCTGTCAGCTTTTGATGACAGAGCCCACTCCTATAATGCGTGATTCGTTTTTTTTTTTATGGGCGGGGGGGGGGGGGGAGGGTAAGATGGAGAGGTTGCGTGCATTGAACTGTCCATCTTTGCTCGGATGGGGACTTAGTTACCTCTACGTCGTCCTCGTCTTGCAATGAAGGTCCTCGTTCTACAATATTCTGGGCGCTTTCAACCGATAGGGCCAATGCCTGAAATACACTGTCCATATTTTTGCGAGGGACGGCGGGAGGGGGGTGCTTATCCAAGTAACGCCAGCTACTCTTGTGGAGAGAGGCCTTGAGATGGTTTGGAAGGTGCTGATAAGCCTTCTACTTGGAAACATTGTGAAGTGTATCTCACGACGGGGCACATTCAATAAAAACTTTCCCAACCATCGAAGAATTACCAGAACCGGGAATGGTCGTTTAACTAGTGGCCCGTGTTACGATTCGACCTCGATTGCCTAAACACCAGGCCATGTCAGACCATGGATTAACACATCTGGAGTTCACAAGTTGTTGTTCAATAATATTACTCTGGTCTCAGGCCTGAATTTCAATAAAAAATCTAATCTTGGTAGCCGAGGCCGGTATCAAAGGTTCCTAACGACATATGGTCTTATGATTTCGGTTAGTTCGAAGGAAATCCAGGGCGGTTAGACAGATCCGGAGTTCACGGGGGATAACAAATAAGAGAAGTCCGCTTTTAGGTCCCGCCCACAGTTGAGCGCATTAAATGTCTAGCTTTTGGGCCCAGATTGCATTGAGACCTCCATTGCATGGCAGCATTTGGTGGTTTCAAGGGCAATTAATGACTCGTGTATTCATAATTTGAACCAGTTGAGATGAAAAGCAGGTCGGGTCGGACACTTGTTGAACAATTCGGAAGTTCACACAGGGGCGGCAAAATTCAAAAGATTCCACTTTTAGACGAATTTCAATAAAGCCAACTTCTTGAGAGTCCGGGAGGGCTCAGAATTCAGTAGTGACTACTGTTATTTTATGTTGGGCACATTTACATCGTAGTTCACATGATAATGTGAAATAAACAAGTGTGATTTTAGGCCGCGAGTTCAATAAATCTATATCTTGGGTGCCTGCATGAAAACGAGGTCTGATCGGACCCTAGTTAAGCATATCCGTAATACATAGGGTGGGGGGGGGGGGGGGGTCTTGGAAGGGGGGAGAACGCGGGGAAAATAAAAATAAATGTCCACTTTTCGACCAGGATTTCAATAAAACCGATATCTTGGAGAACTGGGAATGATCTCAAAGGCAACTAAGTACCCGAGTTATTATGATTCGCTAGCTTGGTTGAAAAAACCCAGGTCGAATCAGCTCTTGAAAAACACATCTTAAGTTTGCAGGGGTATAAGAAAATCTGTTTTGTAGGCTCAGATTTCAATTCATTCATATCTTGTGTGTCTGGAGTGGTCTGAAAGGTAACAAACCATTCACGAAATTATAATTTCAGCTGGTACCCATGATAACCAGGCCGGGTCAGACAATGGTTTAATATATCTAGAGTTCACATGGGAATATAAATCGGAAAATCCGCTTTTTGGTCGGATTTTATCAAAACCCATATCGAAAGTCTGGGGTTTTCTTAAAAGTTATAAGTGACATGTATTTTCATGATTGAGGATTGCTTCGATGAAAAAGCATGCTAGGTCGGAATCATCCCATGTTCACAGGGGGTGAGAATGCCAAATAAGAAAAGCCCTCTGTTTGGCCATATTTCAATAAAACCCACATGTTGAGAGCCTGGTGTGTACCGTGAAAGTCTTGCTGGCTTGTGTTGTCCCGATTGGGGCTCTTTGGAATAATAACATGCCGGGTCAGAGACTGGCCGTACACACCCGGAGTTCAGGGGATTTGAAATAAGAAAGGACTTCTTTGATGCCCAGATTTCGATAAAACCTTTTAAGGACGAACCAAACCAAAAAATTAAAATATGGCATTTCAGGTCATGTTTGGACAACGGACAAGAGGTGTAAGGAAACACTAATGCACAGGTGGATCGTGATACTTCGCCTGACGATACACGCATCGGTGATAACAGTCAAATACCGTTGATCGCGATACATGCAAACCGAGTTCAGCTGAGGTCACAGACTTCTTTTTGGACAGGGAATCAGATTCTCGTAATATTTTCGTAAAACCACAATATTCCCGTATTCCCGTAAAATCGAAGTGGATTGCAGCTATTCAAATGTAAATAAAGATTTGTTTATATGTGCGCGTGACAAACGTAATATCCGAATTATCAAAAGAAAATCAATATCCAGGTAATTGCGAACGCAGTCACGCAACAGTGGTTTGTTACAACGAAAAGGGCAAGTTGGGTCCGTTGAATTGAGCTCACGGAGTCTCCATGTAATAGAGATTCACATTCTAAATTCGATATATCGTCCCCTCAGTTCCAATGTGTTCTTTGTGAGAACTGACACACAGAACACTTTGGAATTCAGGGGACGGTATGATCAAATGATTTCTGTGCGCCGAAGGCTCGTAAGGACGGTGTGGGGACACGCTCCTTGAGACCCTCCACAGCTGCCTACTTTTGTGGTACATGGGCGTGGAGAAGGAGGGGAAAGTATGAAGAATTTGGAGGAAGATCCGCGGTTGAAATTCTGGTTTCGTTTTTTATGGTATCTTATTTGTTATTGAAACAGTTCAGGGTCATGTGCTGGTTTCTTGCATATGTGATCTTAAGTTGTCTTGATATTGTTTCATTGTGCCGATGGAGTTGATTTTTACTGAGCCGTTTCCGTTCTCAAGCAGTCGTCTGTAAGGTTGGTAAATTCATCCCAGGACATGTTCTGGAAGTCGTATGGTGGTCTGTCCTCCTCCATCTCCTCGGGTACCTAAAAAGTGGATTTGAGGGATGGGTGGTTGGATTGATCAGAACCGGTAGGTGATCCAGGTTTAAGTCGGTTAACTTCCATCTCGTCGACCTTCTTCCCGCCTTCTGTCCTGTGTGATGCAAAGGGGTGGGGCGGGGGGGGGGGGGGGCGAGAGTGTGGACTGTGTTGGGGATAATGCAATCATGATGATTATTATCATGATTTGAGCTCCTTCTGATGAAAAGTGGGCCGGGACGGACCCTGGTGGAACCCACCCGGAGTTCTCAAGAGATAGCTTACAAAGAAAACCATTTTTTCGAACCGGATTCCAATAAGAAACAATATCTGAAAGTCTGGTGTGGTCTCAGCGGTTACTAATGATTCACTGATTTCGGCTCGGATCAAGGAATACAAGGTCGCATCAGACGCTGGTTGGCCATAATTACCCGGAGTTCAAAGGGTATGGCAAATACGAAAGGTCCACTGTTACCCCCAGATGCCAATAAATTCTCAGGTCTGCCCCTACCCCTTAAATTTAGTGTCCCACTCAAAATGGGAAAATTAAAGCACCAGAGGCGCCCAGATTCACTCTGAGAGTATTTTCAAAATTTTCTCGGGTAGACCCCTTCCCGAAACCCACCAATGGGAGGAAATAACGTAGGCCTGGGGTGTGATGAGTATGGCCCTCCAATTGGCGGGGTGGGGATTGGGAGTAGCCCTTCCCCACACACACACACAACAATGGGAGGTCCATACAAGTTAAGAGTCTAATAGTTACTCGCCGCAGCTCGGTGGTTTTCTCCGACTTCGTTCACCGGCAAAACAAACTCGCGTTTCATGTGTGTATGAGTGACAAAGTTTCAAAAATCAGTATGAACTTACGATCCACTAGATCAAAAATAGATGGGATGTGGTGCTAGGCCCATGTAAAATGGCAAATAAAAATTGGAAATATGTTCTATGCATTTTAGCAAACGTAAGCTAACGTCCCTTCAGCAATTCCAACTGGAAGTGGTATCAAGAAAAATATGCCTAAAAATGGGTGAATTTTAAAAAAACATTTCCCACAATATAGCAGGTAAGTAGTCATCTATGGAAGCACCAGCTAGAGAACCTGACCATACACAGGTCGACGAGTGAATTCCGTCTGGCCAACATACCGCGTCGAGGATACCCCACACAGTGAAGAGAGTGTGTCTTCCCATCTGCACCTTCAGCCAGTATGGGCGTATGAACTGACAGATAACCCCTCTAACCACGCATACACATACCTCACTTATTGTAGCACTTCCGCGTTACATCTAGGAGAGCTGGGGGTCGTACGGAACGAGTCGAACTCACTCAACTCTGTTGATTTGGGGAAATTTTTAACCCAAATGATTTTAGTGTATAATTCTGCAATGGGCTGTGAGCTTTTTACTTAACGAAACCTCGTCCAGTAAGACACCGTCGGACAGTCCACTACTTGTCGAGCGGGAGCCACGTCTGAACTGTTCCGATCCGCCTTTTACGGGAGAGCTCTCACCTGTGATGCTTGGTTCGTTTTTATGGGCGTGTGGGGGGAGGGGGTGCATGCATTCAACTGTCCGCGTTTTATCGGATGGGGACCTAGTCTCCACTGCACCGTACACGTCTTATGAAGGAGGAGGAGGGTCCTCGTTCTGCAATGTGCATTTTACCGTGAGGTCCTATGCCTGGGATAAAGTGTCCATTTTTTCGAGGGGGCGGAGGGAGGGGGGGGGGGGGTCTTATCCGAGTTTAGCCGGCTACTTTCGACTTTTTTGACGAGACGCCTCACCTGCAATGTTTGGAAGGTTTTCATTCAGTGGGCCTCGTCGTGAGATGCACGTCCGCTTTTACCAGATAGGAGGCTCAAATTGCCGGTCACTCTCCCGATAACATTAACATCAACCACGCCGTCCGTTTATGATGAGGCAGGCTCTCGTCTGCAAAACATCGTGTTATAACGATGAGCGGAAGGAGGAGTGCATCTTGCTATTCACATAAACTGTTTTTATCGAATGGGGAGGGAGGGGGCATTTAAATTACCTTCAAAGACACAATCGCTCTTACCGAGTATATATGCGTGTGTGTGTGTGTGTGTGTGGTGGCTGTGTGTGTGTGTGGGGGGGGGGAGGTTATATGGGCGGGGGAGCCGTTTTCGATCTTGGGGAGGCGGCTGAAAGTTTCGTATAAAGCACTCAGCATTTTATCGAGGGCTGGGGTTCACTGTCCACCCTCAAAACCTCATCCAATTGCGCTTTCTGTGTTCAAAAACATCATCTGAAGAGAGTCCTAGTTACCAGCGTGGCTTGTCCGTACACAGTGAGCTACATCTCGACCTTATCTGCCACTTTTGTAAGAAGAAGCCATCGCCTTCAAAGTACAGCCCGTACACCGATGAAAAGGCCCTCGCCTGAAATCCACATTTCGCGATCAAAATCGGCGAGGCTCTAATCCTCCATGCGCTCAAGTTCAGCTTGGTGGGGGAGGGGCACTTCTCGAACGACACTCCAATAATTACTCTTCCTGTTCTGTTGCTATCTCATTCATGACGCGGTCCCTTCGCCTACTACAATAGGTAGGCTCTGAGGTGAACATATCCGGAGTTAACCCTTTACCTGACACCGAAAGCAGACATCACATGCAAGCAGAATTATTGAATAATACTTTTTTTTTCATTTTTTGCATGAAAAACATAGCTTATGACCCATCATTGCAAGGAATAAGCTTAAAATTAGCTCGTTCCAAAGAGGAGTCGTAAGTTAGGTTTTTAAAATCAAAAATGTAAAAATAATGAAAATTGAATGGTGAATATTGCTGGCTAGTTTTTGGCGTTACGCTGGGTCAGGGGTTAACATAGGGATGTTACATAAGAAAATCCGATTTTAGACTCATACTTCAATAAAATCTATATCTTGAGAGCCTGAAGTGTCCGTAATGAATAGTCAGATTTCGGTCCCAGGGTCATTAAAAAAGCCCACTTAACTGAGTGTGAGGGGGTATCAAATGCAACTCATAGCTCGTGTACTCAAAATTTGGACGGTTCTTCGCAAGAAAATAGGGCAGATCAGGCGTGTTTGAAGTTCACAAGGGGTTGGCAAGTTATAGCCAAGCCGGCCTTAGAAGTTAATTTTGCTTTCCAATACATATCATGTGTGTCTGCATTATTCTCAAGGCCAACTGTGATGGTTATATTATATCGTCTGTACTGTGTTTCATTCTGCGATCTGCTTCAAGAGATGTTAATTTCAAATAACTTCTTCGACTTCTACTACTACTATGGGAGTCATTTAGGCAACGTGATATATGTGTGTCGCTTTTTCCATATGAAGGTTATTCTGAAACGTTTTGCATTTTATCAATATTAATATACAAGATTTAAAGAACAGGGGCGTCGTAACGATTTTCAAGGTGTGTTCAGGGGGTAGGGGTGGGTACGACGGACCGACCATGTTTCAACCCTCGTTACGAACATTTTAAATTCCAGAGCCCCCAAACACCCCTATGCATCTGAGCAGATATTTTGAGATTTCTCGGGAGACGCGTTTGAAAGATTTCATACTTTCAGAAGTCAGAATCTTGAATAACTCTTACAGTTATGGTTGGGGTTTGGCCTGGAATTACAACTCGTTTATACGGCATTTAATGTAACTCTAGCACAGCATGACAGGAACACTTTCTATGGACTTATGGTAGACCTGAAGTAAAGACGAATGAACGATATAAATGATTTATTTTACATGACTGGAGTATCTGCCAGTTAAAGAAGAAACATTTATATCCTCCAGTGTGGCCCAAACAACGGTAAACAAATCAAACTCAACATCATGGCAAATGGGAAAGCTCAATTAACAGGCACAGATTATTTATTCAAGGGATGGGGGGGGGGGGGGGCGTTGCGGTAATTGGTTCTCGTCAGGTCACCGAAGTTAAGCCACGTCGAGCCCGTTAGTCCTCAGATGGGTAACCGTCTGAGCGATCGATTCGGACTCCCGCGTTGTGTCCTTGGACAAGGCACTTAACCCCGATGGTCCACATGGGGGCACGATGACGCCGTGCACAAAGGCGTACTGCACGTCGATAGTGCGCATGTGTTCAATTAATGTAACCCTGCCTGTGCTGCAGTGCTGAGTTACGATGTCGGGGAGCTGGCAGCTGTTAAGCAACGTCGAGCGCGGTTCGTAGTTTGACGGGTGACCATTTCAGCGACTGCTTCGCTCTCCCGCGTTGTGTCATTGGGCAAGGCACTTAGCCCCGATTGCCTACATGGGGGCACGATGACGCTGTGGACTAAGGCGTACTGCACGTCGAAGGTGTGCATGTCTTCAACCAATCTAACCTTGGCTGTGCCGCGGTGCAGAGTTCAGAGTTACGATGTTGGAGAGCTGGCAGCTGCTCGTCGTTGCTCGGTGGTTCTCTCCGGGTACTTCGGCTTCCACCACCCGTAAAACTGTCACGATCATGATTAACCATCGTGCATAAGTATGTGACCTTAAACACCAATAAATAAATAAATATTTATTTATTCAAAGCGCCATAATCATTTACTGAGAACAACAATACGCGATTTACTGGCTAATCGTCTGCTTTGCTTAATAATACAATGACGCTCGCTGATTGAGTCGAAGGGATTAATTACAAAATACGTGTTTCTATCACCTGATTTTCAGCTTACAACAATAGATAGAACATCAGAGTCGAGTTTGATCAAACTGAAGGATCACGTCGACGTTTGGCACAGTGGATCACCGTTGGACTTCCATGGTAGAGGTCCCGAGTTCGATCCCCGTCCGGGACGACCCGCGCTGTGTCCTTGGGCAAGGCACTTTATCCTGGTTGCCTACATGGGCGCACGATAACGTCAAGTACTGCACATGTTTTTAACCGCTGTAAAAAGTTGAAAAGTTGAAAAGCTGACAGTTGCTCGTCAATGCTCGATGGGTCTCTCCGGTTATTCCAGCTTCCAAAATCTGTAAAACTGCAACGGTCACGATTAGCCATCGTGCATAAGTATGTGACCTTAAACACCAATAAATAAATAAATAACTCAACTGATTTTAGAATATAGTTTTGTAATGAGCTGTGAGCTTTTTACCTACTGGAACCACGCCCTACAAGGCACCGTCGGACTTTCCACTATTTGTTGATCGGGAGCCACGTCTAAACTTTGCCGATAAGCTTTTGACGACAGGGCCCACTCCTATAATGCGCGATTCGTTTTTGTGGGTGTGGGGGTGCATTGAACTGTCCATCTTTGCTCGAATGGGGACCTAGTTACCGCTACGTCGTCCTCGTCTTGCAATGGAGGTCCTCGTTCTGCAATATTCTGTGCGTTTTCAACTGATAGGGCCTATGCCTGAAATACACTGCCCAAATATTTGCGAGGGACGGCGGGGTGGGGGTGCTTACCTGAGTAAAGCCAGCTACTCTTTTGGTGAGAGGCCTCGTCTGCGATGGTTTGGAAGGTGCAGATAAGCCTTCTAACTGGAAACATTGTGAAGTGTATCTCACGACGGGGCCCACTCAATAAAAACTTTCCCAACCATCGCAGTATTACGAGAACCGGGAATGGTCCTTTAACTAGTGACCTGTGTTACGATTCGACCTCGATTGCCTAAACACCAGGCCATGTCAGACCATGGCTTAACACATCTGGAGTTCACAAGTTGTTGTCCAATAATATTACTCCGGTCTCAGGTCTGGATTTCACTGAAAAACCTAGTCTTGGTAGCCGAGTCCGGTATCAAAGGTTCCTAACGACATATGCTCTTATGATTTGGGTTAGTTCGAAGGAAATCCAGGGCGGGTGGATCCTAGTTAGACACATCCGGAGTTCACATGGGGTGACAAATAAGAGAAGTCGGCTTTTAGGTCCCGTCCACAGTTGAACACATTAAATGTCCACAAAGGGTGGCAAATAAGAATAGTTAGCTTTTGCGCCAAAATTGCACTGAGACCCCCATGACATGGCAGTCTGTGGTGGTTTCAATGGCAATTAATGAGTCGTGTATTCACGAATTTGAATTTGAACTAGTTAACATGAAAAGCAGGTCGGGTTGGACACCAGTTGAACAATTCGGAAGTTCACAAGGGGATGGTAAAATTCGAAAAATTCCACTTTTTAGGCGAATTTCAATAAAGCCTACTTCTTGAGAGTCCGGGGGGGGGGGGGGGGCGGGGGCTCAGAGTTCACTAGTGACTACTGGTATCTTGTGTTGGGCTCATTTACATCCGTAGTTCACATGATAATGTGAAATAAAAAAAAGTTTGATTTTAGGCCGCGCATTCAATAAATCCATATCTTGGGTGCCTGCAAGAAGACGAGGCCGGATCGGACCCTGGTTAAGCACATCCGAAGTACACGGGCGGGGGGGGGGGGGGGGTGAGGGGTGTGTGAAGGCGGGTTAAATAAAAATAAATGTCCACTTTTCGACGAGGATTTCAATAAAACCGATAACTTGGAGAACTGGGAGCGATGTATGTATTTATTGGTGTTTAAGGTCACACATTTCTGCACCATGGCTAATCATGACCACGGCAGTTTTATCGGAATACAGGAGAGAACCACCGATCAACGGCGAGCGACTGTCAGCTCCCCAGCATACTGGAGTGGTCTGAAAGGAAACAAACCATTCAGGAAATTATAATTGCAGCTGGTATGCATGATAACCAGACCGGGTCGGACCCTGGTTTAACATATATAGAGTTCACATGGGAATGATAAAGAGGAAAAATCCGCCTTTTGTCCGGATTCTATCAAAACCCATATCGAAAATCTGAGGTTTTCTTAAAAGTTATAAGTGACATTTATTTTCATGACTGAGGATTGCTTCGATGAAAAGCATGTTGGGTCGCAATCATCCTGTGTTCACAGGGGGTGAGAATGTCAAATAAGAAAAGCCCTCTGTTTGGCCATATTTCAATAAAACCCATATGTTGAGAGCCTGTGGTGCTTTTGAAAGCCTTACTGGCTTGTGTTGTCCCGATTGGGGGCCCTTTGGAATAAAAACATGCCGGGCCAGACTCTGGCCGTACACACCCAGAGTTCAGGGGACTTGAAATAAGAAAGGACTTCTTTGATGCCCAGATTTCAATAAAACCTTTTCAGGACGAACCAAATCCAAAAATTAAAATATGGCATTTCAGGCCACGTTTGGACAAGGGGCTGGAGGTGTACGGAAACACTGATGCACAGGTAGACCATGATACTTTGCCTGACGATACACGTATCGGTGATAGCAGTCAAATATCGTTGATCGCGATACATGCAAACAGAGTTCAGCTAACGTCGCAGACTTCTTTTTGGACAGGGAAAGAGATTCTCGAAGTATTTTCGTAAAACTACAAAAAACCCGTATTCCCGTAAAATCAAAGTGGATTGCAGCTATTCAGATGTAAATAAAGATTTGTTCGTATGTGCGTGTGACAAACTTCATATCCGAGTTATCAATAGAAAATCAATATCCCGGTAATTGCGAACTGCAGTCACGCAACAGTGTTATGTTACAACGAAAAGGGCAAGTTGGGTCAGTTGAATTGAGCTCACGAAGTCTCCATGAAGAGCTTCGCATTCTAAATTCGACATATCGTCCCCTGAGTTCCAATGTGGTCTCTGTGCCAATTGACACAAAGCACACTTTGGAATTCAGGGGACGGTATGATCAAATAATTTTTGTGCACCGAAGGCACATGGGACAGTGTGGGGCAAGCTCTTTGCGACCCTCCCCAGCTGCCTAATTTTGTGGTACATGGGCGTGCAGAAGGAGGGAAAAGTATGAGGAATTTGTAGGACGATCAGCGGTTGAAATCCTGGTTTCATTGTTTAAGGTATCTTAATTGTTAGTGAAACAGTTCAGGGTCATGTGCTGGTTTCTGGCATATGTGATCTTAAGTTGTCTTGATATTGTTCCATTGTGCCGATGGAGTTGATTTTACTGTGCCGTATTCCGTTCTCAAGTAGTCGTCTGCAAGATTGGTAAATTCATCCCAGTACATGTTCTGGAAGTCGTATGGTGGTCTGTCCTCCTCCATCTCCTCGGGTACCTAAAAGTGGATTTGATGGATGGGTGGCTGGATCTCATTCCTGTCGTGGCGGGGGGGGGGGGGGGGGGGGGGGTGACGAGAGTGTGGACTGTGTTGGGGATGGTGAATTTATGATGATTATTATTATGATTTTGGTTCGTTCTGATTAAAAGTAGGCCGAGACGGTGATAATCCCCATTTCATCGTCTACAATGTGTAGGGCTCTTAGTGTCATTGTGTACTACTGAACACAGCACAACAGTACGCGGTAGAATACTTGTCTTCTGATACTATCAACTCCGTTTCTACCGGGTTCAAAAGTTAGAGTCTAATAGTTACTCGCCGCAGCTCGGTGGTTTTCTCCAGCTTCGTTCAGCGGCAAAACAAAGTCGCGTTTACATGTGTGGGTGTGTGACAAAGTTTCAAAAATCAGTATGAACTTACGTCCCACAAGAGCAAAAATAGATGGGATGTGGAGCTAGGCCAATGTAAAATGGCAAATAAAAATTGGGAATATGTTTTATGCATTTTAGCAAACGAAAGCTAACTTCCCTTCAGAAATTCCAACTGGAGGTGGTATCATAAAAAATATGCCTAAAAATGGGTGAAGTTCGAAAAATTCTCCAACAATATAGCTGGTAAGTTGTCGTCTGTGGAAGTACCTGCTGGAGAACCTGACCACACACAGATTTGGGATTAAGTTGGCAGACTGGTCGGCTAGTAGATTCCATCTGGACAACATGCCCCATACCGTGTCGAGGATACCCCACACGGTGACGAGAGCGTGTCTTCCCATCTACACCTACAGCCAGTATAGGCGTATAAACTGACAGATAACCCCTCTACCAACGCATACACATACCTCACTTATTGCAGTTATAATGATTCTGGGCGAATATATACATTTTACATTGACAAATAGATAAATTTACTATAAATGAAAAAGTCGGGTCGGTTACAGGGCGGTTATTTAGCACTGTCCACGTTACATCTAGGAGAGGTGAGGGTCGTACAGAAACGAGTCGAATTCACTCAACTCTGTTGATTTGAGGTTATTTTTTTACCCAAATGAATTATATGGGTGGGAGAAGCCGCTATCGGTCTTAGGGTGGCGGCTGAAATTTTCGACAAAGAGGGCGATGCTCGCGTACAAAACACTCCTTTATCGAGGGCTGGGGGCACTGTCCACTCTCAAAACTCATCCAACTGCGCTTTCTGATTTCAAGAAAATCATCTTCTGAAGAGAGTGCTAGTTACTAGCGTGGCTTGTCCGCACATAGTGAGATACCTATCGACTTTATCTTCCACTTTCGTAAGAGGAAGCCCTCGCCTTCAAAGTACAGTCCGTGCACCGATGAAAAGGCCCCCGCCTGAAATACACATTTCGCGATCAAAATCGGCGAGGCTCTAATCCTCTAGGATCTCAAGTCCAGCTTGGTGGTGGTGGTGGTGTGTGTGTGTGTGGGGGGGGGGGGGGGGGCACTTCTCGAACGACATTCCAATAATTACTCTTCATGTTTTGTTGCTACCTCATTCTTGACGCGGTCCCTTCGCCTGCTATGGTAGGATCTCAGTTGAACATATCCAGAGTTAAACCTTTACCAGACCCCAAAAGCAGACATCGCATGCAAGTAAAATAATTGAATAATTATTTTTTTTTTATTTTTTGCATGAAAAACATAGCTTATGACTCATTTTTGGAATGAATAAGCTTAATGAGCTCGTTCCAAAGAGGAGTCGTTAGTTATGTTTTTAAAGCAAAAATGTAAAAATAATGAAAATTGAATGGTGAATATTGCTGGCTTGTTTTTGGCGTTACAATGGGTCAGGGGTTAACATAGGGATGTTAAATAAAAAAAAAATCCGATTTTAGGATCATACTTCAATAAAATCTATATCTTGAGAGCCTGGAGTGACTGTAATAAATACTCCGATTTCGATCCCAGAATCATTAAACAAACCCACGTAACTGAGTGTGAGGGGGTATCAAATGCAACTTATAGCTCGTGTACTCATAATTTGGACGGTTCTTCACAAGAAAACATGGAAGATCAGGCGTACTTGAAGTTCACAAGGGGTTGGCAAATTATAGCCAAGTAGGCCTTAGAAGTTACATTTGCTTTCCAATCCATATCTTGAGTCTCTGCATTATTCTCAAGCCCAACTGTGATGATTATATCGTCTGCATACTGTATACTGTGTTTCATTTTGTGATTTGCTTCAAGAGGTGTTAATTTCAATAACTTCGACTTTTACTATTACTATGGGAGTCATTTAGGCAACGTAATATATATGTGTCGCTTTTCCACATGAAAGTTATTCAGAAACGTTTTGCATTTATCAATATTAATGTAAGAGATTTAAAGTACAGGGGCGTCGTAACGAATTTCAAAGTGTGTGTGTGTTTAGGGGTGGGTGGGTGGGGGGGGTGGTTAGGGCGATCGATGGTTGTCGGTATGACGGGCCGACCATGGTTCAGACCGCGGTATGAAAATTTTAAATTCCAGGGTCCCAAAACCCCCATCTCCATGCATCTGAGCGGATATTTTGAAATTTTTCAGGACACGTATTTGAAAGATTTCACACTTTCAGAGCCGTTAAAAAATTGTCAAGATGTTCATACCCAAGCCACTGCTTAACCAGCTGTATGATAGTCACAGTTTGTGACAAACCTTAAACACGCTAACCTTACACTAGTACGAGAGAAACATGGCTGGCGAAAATATGGGAAGGCTCTAGATCCGTCCCTTGTTTCACCAGTCATTGGTTCTGTTAAAATGTATGCATGGCCTGGCCCCAGCCACCCCACCCCCCCCCCCCTCCCCCGGTTCCGCCGCCCCTGAACAAGAACTTCTTTTTGCACAATGCGAAGTGGATCAGAATCTTGAATAACTGTTACAGTGTTATGATTGAGGTTTGGCTGGGAATTACAACTCGCTTATACGTCCTTTATTGTAACTCGAGCACAGCATGACAGGAACACTTTCCATTGACTTATGGTAGACCCGAGGTAAAGACGAATGAACGATATAAATGATTTATTCTACATGACTGGAGTATCTGCCCCAGTTAAAGAAGAAACATTTATACCCTCCAGTGTCGCCCAAACAACGGTAAACAATTCAAACTCAACATCATGGCAAATGAGAAAGCTCAATTAACAGGCACAGATTATTTATTCAAAGGGGGGGGGGGGGAGGGGGCGGTGGCGTTGCGGTAACCGGTTCTCGTCAGATCACCGAAGTGAAGCAACGTGAAGCCACGTAACCACGATTGTCCACATGGGGGCACGATAACGCCGTGTACTAAGGCGCACTGCACGTCGATGGTGCGCATGTCTTCAACCAATCTAACCCTGCATGTGCCGCAGTGCGGAGTTACGATGTTGGGAAGCTGGCACTTGCTCGTCGTTGCTGGGTGGTTCTCTCCGTGTACTCCGGATTCCTCCATCCGTAAAACTGTCACGATCATAATTAGCCAATGTGCATAAGTATGTGTAAATAAATATTTATTCAAAGCGCCATAATCATTTACTAACTGAGAACAACAATACGCGATTTACTGGCAAATCGTCTGCCAGCTTAATAATACAATGATGCTCTCTGATTGAATCACAGGGATTAGGTTAAACATATTTTTATTTGCCAAACAAATAAGTTGCAAATTAGGATAGGAGGACAAGTGCTTTCCACTTAGTGTACCCTCCGCTCCCTTAACATGATACAAAAAATCAATACAATGGCGAAACAAACAAATGAGAGAAATGTAAAAAAAAAACATGTGCAAGAAAATATAACTTCGCAATAAAAAATAGCGAGAAAGAGAGAGAGAAAAACAAAGTGATTGATTAATTGATTGATGTCCTTTCTGCACCTTGAGTCTGTCTCTGTGAATTTGATTTTCCATGCCGAGGGTCGACCAGGCGCTGCACTGACACTGCACTCACAGGGATTAATTACAATATAGGTGTTTCAATCACCTGGTTTTTAGTTTACAACAATAGATAGAACATTCGAGTCAAGTTTGATCAAACTGAAGGATCACGGCAACGTTTCGATGATAATCCCCATTCATCGTCTGCAATGTGTCCATAGACAACGCTCTTGGTGTCACTGTGTACCACTGAACACAGCACAACAGTACAGCACGCGATAGAATACTTGTCTTCTGACACTATCAACACCGTTTCTACTGGGTTCAAAAGTTAGAGTCTAATAGTTACTCGCCGAAGCTCGGTGGTTTTCTTCGTTCACCGGCAAAACAAAGTCGCGTTTACATGTGTGTATGAGTGACACAGTTTCAAAAATCAATATGAACTTATGATCCACTAGAGCAAAAATAGATGGGATGTGGTGGAAGGCCAATGTGAAAGGGCAAATAAAAATTGGAAATATGTTTTATGCATTTTAGCAAACGTAAGCTAACTTCCCTTCAGCAATTCCAACTGGAAGTGGTATCATGAAAAATATGCCTAAAATGGGTGATGTTCGAAACATTTTCCCACAATATAGCTGGTAAGTAGTCATCTGTGGAAGTACCTGCTGGAGAACCTGACCACACTCAGATTTGTGATTAAGTTGGCAGACTGGTCCAGTGGATTCCATCTGACCAACGTGCCCCATACTGCACCAGGATCCTCCAGTCAGTGAAGAGAGCGTCCCCTTCAATCTTCACCTACAGTCACTATAGGTTTGTGAACCGATAGATAACCACTCGACCCAGGCACATACACAATCACTCAAACATTTTTTTCCTTGTTGATCTTGAGATTATGAGACGAACTTATTGTGTAGTTAATATTAGACGAAGCTTTATATTTTACAATAAATTTATTATAAATGAAGAAGCCTGGTCGGTTACAGGGTAGTTATTTAGCAGAGTTCAAGCTACAGCAAGAAGGCGGAAAGAGGGGTTACGACACAATTGGGTCATATTCTCTCAACCCTGTTGATTAGGGTTAATTTTTAACTCTACTGATTTTAGAATACTGTTTTACAATGAGCTGTGAGCTTTTTCCAAACGGAGCCCCGCTCTTCAAGGCACCGTCGGACTTTCCACTATCTGTCGAATTGGAGTCACGTCTAAACCGTTCCGATCTGCTTTTGACGAGAGGGTCCTCTCTCGTAAAGCGTGGTTTGTTTTGTGTGTGTTTGTGTGGGGTGGGGTGGGGGTATTTGCGTGCAGTGAACCGTCCGTCTTTGGTCAGATGGGGACCTAGTTACCACTACGTCGTCCTCGTGTTGTAATGGAAGTCCTCGTTCTGCAATCTTCTGTGCGCTTCCAACCGAGAGGGTCCGTGCCCGAAATGCACTGTCCATATTTTTGCGAGGGACGGGGCACGGGTGTGGGTGCTTATCCGAGTAAATCCAGCTTCTCTTTCGGTGAGATGCCTCGACTGCAATGGTTAGGAAAGTGCAGATGAGCCTTCTATCTGGAAAAGGGGGAGTGTATTTCACGACGAGGCACACTCTAACTTCCCCAACCATCGCAGTACCACGAAAAAGTAACTAATGACCCGTGTTATCATGATTCGAACATCTGGGGTTCACAAGTTGATGTCCACTAATATTAGTCCGGTCTCAGGCCTGGATTTCAATGAAAAACCTAATCTTGGTAGCTTAGATTGGAATCAAAGGTTGCTAACAACATATGCTCTTATGGTTTATGTTAGTTCGCAGGAAAGCCAGGACGGGTGGATCCCAGTTAGACACATCCGGAGTTCACATGGGGTGACAAATAAGAGAAGTCCGCTTTTCGGCCCCGCCCACGGTTGAGCACATTAAAAGTTCACGGAGGGTGGCAAATAAGAATAGTCAGCTTTTGGGCCTACATTGCAATGAGACCCCCTTACATGGCAGCTTGTTATGGTTTCAAGGGCAATTATGACTCGTGTATCCATAATTTGTACTAGTTAACATGAATAGCAGGTCGGGTCGGACACTGGTCGAACAATTCGTAAGGTCACACGGGGGTGGCAAATTCGAAAATTCTACTTTTTAGGCGCGGATTTCAAAAAGCCCACATCTTGAGAGTCCGGGTGCTCTCAGAGTCCACTAGGGACTTATGTTATCTTGTGTTGGGCACATTTAGATGCTTGAGCACATCCGTAGTTCACAGAATAATGGGGAAAAAAGGCGTGACTCTAGGCTGCGAGTTCAATAAGGGGGCGGGGGCGCGGCAAATGAAAAAAAAAATGAAAATTGTGCGCTTTTCAATAAAACCGTTATCTTGGAGACCCGAGAGTGATCTCAAAAGCAAATAAGTACCTGCGTCATTATGATTCGCTCGCTTGGGTGAAAAAACAGTTCGGGTCAGCTCTGGTAAAACACATCTCGATTTTGCAGGGGCATAGCACATCAGAAAATCTGCTTTTTAGGCTCAGATTTCATTACACCCATATCTTGTGTGTCTGGGGTGGTCTGGAAGGTTACAAACCATTCAGAAAATTATAATTTCGGTTGGTATGCGTGATAACCAGACCGGGTCGGACACTGGTTTAACACATCTAGAATTCACAAGGGAATGGTGAAGAGGAAATTCCGCTTTTCGGCCGGATTCTATCAAACCCCATATCGAGAGTCTGGCATTTTCTTAAAAGTAACAAGTGACGTGTATTTTCATGATTGAGGATTGCTTCGATGAAAAGTATGTTGGGTCGGAATCACAGGGGATGAGAATGTCAAAAAAGATAAGCCCTCTGTTTGGCCATATTTCAATAAAACTCATATATTGAGAGCCTGTGGTGCTCTTGAAAGCCTTACTGACTTGAGTTTTTCTGATTGAGGACCCTTTGGAAGGTCACTCCAGTCAGACTCCGGATGTACACATGCGGAGTGCAGGGGATTTAAAATAAGAAAGGACCTCTTTGATGCCCAGATTTCAATAAAACCATTTCAAGGACGGATACCAAACGAAAAATTAAAATATGGCCCTTCAGGAAACACTGCTGCGTCGGACATCACGATACTTCGCTTGACGCATCGGTGAAGCGGTCAAATATGGTTGATCGCGATATATGCAAACAGAGTTCAGCTCACGTTCAAGACTTCTTTTTGGACAGGGAATCATATTCTCGTAATATTTTCGTAAAATCGTAATATTCCCGAATTCCGGTAAAATCGAAATGGATTCCAGCTATTCAAATTTAAACTGTCAATAGATTTGTTTTTGTTTGTATGTGCGTGTGACAAACTTAATATCCGAATTATCAAAAGAAAAGCAGTATCCGGGGAATTCAAACTGCAGTCACGCAACAGTGTTATGTTACAACGAAAAATGTAATTGGACCTGTTGAGTTAAGCTCACGAAGTCTCCAAAACTGCTTCGCATTCTAAATTCGATACATCGTCCCCTGAGTTCCAAAGTGTTCCATGTGAGTAGTATAACATGTACCCGAAGGGTCCTATTTGACGTCATGTCACGTGACCCAGTGGCGCCAGGTTTGGTTGTTGTGGTAACCCACGTGAGCGGTTATTTTGTGACGTTATCCCCATAGTAATACGTGATGTGAGTGCGCACGCGCAGCTCATGTTAGGGTGATACATGTTTCCGTCGTCCATTTTGTACACTTGAGGCCGCCATCTTGGTTTCTATGGTAGCACGTTGTTGCTATGTGACCCAAAAGCTTATGATAGGACAGGGGTATGTTCGGAGGGTATGTTCTTTTGTACAGGAGTAATTTCCCCGATTCGAAGGATTACCACAAACAATCCGACAATCCCCCCAAAACACCAACAACTACCTTATTTACTGCGGATTCCCCATTTTGTCGGCTTAGCACGTAGTGTTATGGTACCGAGGGGGCCCCGGGGTATTTAGCCATTACTGGTCTGTTCTTGTCAGTTCTGACCCTATTCCGAGTAGTTTTGTGGTTTCATTCATCTAGATCATGGAATCCCATTTTTTTCGGAAACATATGGCCTACCGAACCCCTTTGTAGTCGTCGTTTGGGGCCATGAGAAAACCCCTCAATGAAGCCTCATTTACTATCCCAGACTCATCTCGGTATTTAACAGGCATTTCCCATGGAATCCCACTTTTTGGAAAACATCTGGCCTTCCGAACCCCTTTTAGTACTTATGTGCCTTCTGACACACAGAACACTTTGGAATTCAGGGGGTCGATATGATCAAATGACTTTTGTGCGCCGAAGGTGCGCAGGGCCAGAGTAGCGAAAGCCCCGTAAGACCCCCACAGCTGTATTAGTTTGTCGTTCATGGACGTGGAAAATAAGAGACAAGTGTGAAGAATTTTGAGGACGATCAGAGGTTGAAATCCTGGTTTCGTTTTTTATGGTATCTTCTTTGTAAGTGAAACTGTTCAGTTTGCCAGAAACCATGTACAGCCATAAAAAAAAACCCAAATATTAACCAAGGGACTCGATTTGAACAAACATGAATCTGACCCCAAAGAGATGTTGTATATTAAATATGACAGGATTCTAAATGGTGAATCTGAAGAACATTTTAAAGAAACTTCCTCATATTGCACCAAGTTAAAATTTGGGCTAACGTAGGAAGCCCAAGTATGAACCCAGGGAATCGATTTCAACAAGTTAAATTGTGACACCCCCCCCCCCCCCCCCCCCCACCAACCCCAGAGATGTTGTATACCGAATATGAAAGCATTCTGAATGGTGGATCTAAAGACGATTTCAAAGAAATGCGCTCTTATTGCACTAATTTAATAATTCGGGCTGCTGTATTGAACCCAAACATGAACCAAGAGGCTTCGTTTTAACACACTTGTGTCTGACCCCCCTATGTATGCTGTATACCAATATATCAAAAGATTCTGAGCAGTTGCTGTGGAGAAATTTCTTTTAATATTTTTGCAACTATGTTGACTAGCATTTTTTCGCTGCCCCCCCCCCCCACCCCCCACCCCACGCACACACTACAGAACACATTGACACAACCGGTGGTAATTTGTTTTTATCTTTCAATTCGACTGGTCCTAAGATTGCTTCACACCAAATAAACACTCTCTTTCCCACGGAACACGGGAAAATAGGTTTTTTTTTTGCATGAATCAAGCAAGTACTTATGACTCAATGATACCACATATCAAATTTGGCTCAAATCGGACCATCGGTTCAGAAAACAGAAATTTTGGGTACGGCCAAAAATCTTGCCCCTCCCACTACGAAGGCAAATCCTGATCCTGAAATTTCGTTTAAACAATCTTGATTCTACATCTTAAAAGGAAGCTGCATGCCAAATATGATGTCAATGTACCCACTGGTAGATTTTTAAAGAACTTTGGTGGATTTTTCCCCACCCTCTCCCTATTAGGCTGGGCAAGTTGATTTGAAAAAAGAAACCCAAAATGCGCTGTCACAATAAGCAATCACCTCAAATATAACTAAAATTGGTTCAGCGGTTTACGAGGGGCAGGTGCAAACACCATGTTTACGGATGCCGGCGACAGATGACGGACGATGAGTGGTAACTATCGCTCATCCTGAAGCTAAGAAATACGTAGACAAGAATATATTTTTTGTTTTGTATGCAGCAGTCTTAGATCCAGCGGAAAACCATCCTATCGGCTTTGTCAGGCGGGGGCGGGGGAGTCGGGGGGGGGGGGGGCGTATGGGGATGCAAATTTTAACAATGGCAACGGGAAAATGCTGAGTCATCTTGTATATTCCCATCAGCTGATTTGAAACTTGCCTTCTTTAAAACCAATGGGCTGAATTCATTCACACATGGTCCAGACTATATTGGGAGTATACCCTTTCTACTTCGTTCAAATTAAAACCGATTGTCTGAATTGAACTAAATTTGGCATGTAGTATAATAGGGTAAACATACTTTATTGATGCCAAAAAAAAAAATGCACAGCTCCGTGGGAACCCAGAAGCTAAAAATAGAAAAAAAATGAAAGTGTCAATGACACTGTAGCTCAACTTGTCAAGACAAAGACATGTACATGTATAGTATGTGACACAGCAATGACAAACATCTAGGTAATGACCTGATAACAAAGGTACATATAAACTATTGTAACAGTCTGTACATAAATACTGACCGTTGCCTGTAACAAATGTATAGGTAAAGTATTGTAAAGGTGGGTGACAGTCAGATGCTGAACTAGAAAAGAAATCTTAGTCCCAGAGTGGGTCTGACTGAACCCCAAAATATTTGTTCTCATAGCACAGTGATAACAAAGGCACCCCCAAACACACTCGTTCCTGTCCCAAGGTGAAAACAATGGTACCCAAGAAGTTTTGTGAAGATCAGTTCATAAATACAAGCTGTATAGAACTTGTGACAAAAAACTGATTGGACCTAATTTTGGTACAAAATGGCCACTGGCAGCCATCTTGAATTTTGCACCGTACCCAGAAACACTCATTCTCGTCCGAAGGTGATAACAAAGGTACCCAAGAAGTTTTGTGAAGATCGCTTCATAAATACAGCCTCTGCCCTGAGCCATATTGACATGTGTGCTTACATTATGTAAGTAGCACTGAATAAATCAAAGTTCATCTAATTTGCATAATTTCTGCATGAAAAAAAAAACCCTTACAATATGTGATGTATTCCATGTTACTAAACATTCATACAAAAATTTATTCAAATCAGAACTTTCATACAGAAGTTCTGTACAAAAGACTGATTGCACTAATTTTGGTACAAAATGGCTGCTGGTGGCCATCTTGAATTTCGGACCACACCCAAAAACACTCGCTCTCATCCCACGGTGATAACAAAGGTACCCAAGAAGTTTCGTAAAGATTGGTTCATAAATATGGCCTCTAATCTGAGCTGTATAGAAGTTGTGCCATCGGCCATCTTGAATTTCGGACCGGACCCCAAAACACTCGTTCTCGTCCCACGGTGATACCAAAGGTACCCAAGAAGTTTCGTAAAGATCGGTTCATAAATACGGCCTCTAGCCCGAGCCTGATTGGACCTAATTGGCAGCCATCTTGAATTTTGGACTGCACTCAGAAACACTTGTTCTCGTCCCAAGGTGATAACAAAGGTACCCAAGAAGTTTCGTAAAGATCAGTTGATAAATACGGCCTCTAGCCCGAGCCTGATTGGACCTAATTGGCAGCCATCTTGAATTTTGGACTGCACTCAGAAACACTTGTTCTCGTCCCAAGGTGATAACAAAGGTACCCAAGAAGTTTCGTGAAGATCGGTTGATAAATACAGCCTCTAGCCCAAGCCGTATTGACATGTGAACTTACAGTGTATAAGTAGCACTAAATAAATCAAAATTCATCTAATTTGCATATTTTCGGCACGAGAAAAAAACCCGTACTATATGGGATGTATTCCATGTTACTAAACATTCATACAAAAATTTATTCAAATCAGAACTTCCCTACAGAAGTTCTGTACAAAAGACTGATTGCACTAATTTTGGTACAAAATGCCTGCTGGTGGCCATCTTGAATTTTGGACCAGACCCCAAAACACTCGTTCTCATCCCACGGTGATAACAAAGGTACCCAAGAAGTTTCGTAAAGATCGGTTCATAAATACCGCCTCTAGCCTGAGCCATATAGAAGTTGTGTACAAAAAACTGATTAGACCTAATTTCGGTACAAAATGGCCACTGGCAGCCATCTTGAATTTTGGACTGCACTCAGAAACACTCCTTTTCGTCCCAAGATGATAACAGAGGTACCCAAGAAGTTTCGTGAAGATCGGTTGATAAATACAGCCTCTAGCCCAAGCCGTATTGACATGTGAACTTACAGTGTATAAGTAGCACTGAAAAAATGAAAGTTCATCTAATTTGCATTGAAAAAAACCTGTCTTATATGTGATGTATCCCATGGTACTAAACATTCACACAAAAATTATTGAAATCAGCACTTCTGTGCAAAAATTTGATTGCACCTAATTTTGTACAAAATAACTGCCAGCGCCAAAGTTGAGCTAAAAATCAAAAAGACATATTTCAAAAAGAGGTCCCACTGGCCCTGAAACGCTCGCCTTGAACAGAACACGATAAAAAAAAGAGTCCCTATAAACAGATTCCAAGAATGAGTCTACATTAAGCAATCCATCTCCATAGGATACATTGTCAATCCTTGAGCCCCTTCAGGAGTGACAAAAATAGTCCGAGCAACATGCCTTTTCTTCAGTTGTTCATAATGTAAAATGCAGAGCTCCCCAACGAAGCTCCACAACCTATGTGGATTCATTATTACACACCTCAAAAGGGTACTGAATACAATTTAAAAAAAAAAAATCAGCAAAATGGCTACTTCTGGCTTCCATAGGAAGCCCACATGTTAACCTATGGATCCGATTTGAACAAACTTGAATCTGACCCCCCTTGAGATGTTGTATACCAAATATGAAAGCATTCTGAGTAGTGGATCGGAAGATGATTTTTAAAGAAATTCCCTCATATTGTACTAAGTTAAATTTCAGGTTTCCATATGGGGCCCAAATATTAACCCAGGCACTCGTATTGAACAAACTGGAATCTGTCCCCCCCCCCCCCCCCCCCCCCCCCCTCTTAGAGACGTTGTTTACCAAATATGAAAGCATTCCTACTGGATCCGAAGAAGAAGATTTTTAAAGAAATTTCATCATATCACACTAAGTAAACATTCGGGCTACCATAGCGAGCCGAAATATATACCTAGGGATCTGATTTGAACAAACTTGAATCTGACCCCCACCCCCCCCCCTCCCCCAGAGATGTTACATACCAAATATGAAAGCACAAAGTTAAAATATTAACCTGGGGACTTGGTCTGAACAATATTTTTAAAGAATATTCCCCATATTACCCTATGTACAAAATATGGGCTCCTGTATTGAGCTCCCATAGTTTCCATGGGGATGCAGAATTTTTTTTTTTTACATGGGTCAAGTACTTATGATCCAATAATACCACATACCAAATTTGGTTCAAACCGGACCATCGGGTCAATAAATAGAAATTTTGGGTGGGGCCAAAAATCTTACCCCCTTCCATTACAAAGCCAAAAATTGCTTCACAAACTTCGTATGAACAAACTTGATTCTACACCTCAAAAGGAAGCTCCATAGCAAATATCAAGTCATTGTACACACTGGTTCATGAGAAGAAGATTTTACAAATATTTTGGAGCGTTTTTCCCCCAATCCCTCCCTATGGGGGGGGGGGGGGGGGGGGGGCTGTGCATGTTAAGTTGAAAAAAAAAATGCAATGCCCCTTTGGGACCATCACTCACACAATGAATTGGCCCAGTAGCTTTGGAGGAGAAGACCAAAAACATGGTGTTGACGGACATCGGATGGGCAGCGATAAGATTAGCTCAGCTCGATTTTGTCAAGATGAGCTAAAAATTCTATCGGTTTTGTCATGGGATTCTGTATGGGGAGGCCCATTTTAAACACTGTTAGCAATGGGAAAATTCTGAGTCATCGTCTATATCTATCACATGTTCTATCAATTAAGTGATCTTCTTCAGAACCTTTGGGTCGAATCTAAACTAATTTGGTACAAAACATCTTGGTGGATAACACTCTTTTTTTTCAAAACAGTGCTACTCACCTTGGGTTTAATGCCCCAAAAACCTATACAAGTTTTAGAATGTTCTTTTCATGAACTACCATGGAGAATGATTTAACATTTTGGTATGAAATGGCCTTTGGTGGCAAAGACTGGATTTTGTTCAAGGTCAATGTTTTGGCTCTGTGGCAGCATGCTCATTGTGGGCCCCCACCTAAAAGTTCTATTTCACGAAGAAGACTTTTAAAGAATATTCCCCATATTGCCCTAAGTTAAAAATTTGGACTCCTGTATTGAGCCCAAATATGAACCAAAGGGCTTTAGTTTAATAAACTTGTATCTGACAGCCAGCACCCACCCCCCCCCCCCCCCCTCCCCATGAATGCTGTATACCACATTTCAAAAGATTCTAACCACTGGTTCTGGAAAATTATTTTTTTTAATTTTTGCAAATATGCTGACTCAGCATTTTTTCGATGCCCACTACATAACACCCTAACATAAACAATGACATTTTTATTTTACCATTCAATTCTACTGGCCCTAAGGATCCTTCATACCAAATAACAGCTCTCTGTTCCGTGTGGTTTGGGAAATATGGGCATTTGAAAATATTCCTATTTTAGCTCCTGAGGTTTCCATGGGGATGCAGGAAATTTTTTTTTTTTTGCACAAGTCAAGTCCTTATGACTCAAGAATACCACATGCCAATTTTGGTTCAAATCCTACGATCGGTTCAGAAAAAGAAATTTTGGGCGGAGCCAAAAATCTTAAAATATTGCTTCACGAACTTTTTTAGTACAAACCTGATTCTACACCTCAAAAGGAAACTGCGCAACAAATATCAAGTCATTCTACTCCCTGGTTCATGAGAAGATTTTAAAAATATTTTTGAGCATTCATTCAGAATCCCCCCCCCACCCCACCCCTCCTCCCACCCCCCCTATGGGCATGTTGAGATGTTGAGTTAAACAAAAATGCAATGCCTCTTCAGGACCATCACTAACACAAACCTTTCACTTGAATTGGCCCAGTGGTTTTGGACAGAGAGCGATTAGATTAGCTCAACTTGACTTTGTCAAGGTGAGCTAAAAATAAAGGAGTAGTCACCAAAGAACTAACTCGGCAAAAGCATGGTTAACATTGGTTGAAGAAAAGTACTGTATCAAAATGGAGTACACATCAGTACACAGCACTACTGAACCCCAAACAATGGCAATCCGGATTATAAGTGCCTTGCCTAAGGACCTTTCAGCTTGAAGTCCAATGTCGTAACCATTGAGCCACCGCCCTCCCCAAGGCTGATTAGTATTTGGATTGAAATTGAGTGAATCTATCAGTGTGTGAAGAAATAAAGTGAAATGGCAAAATTGTGACAACAAAATGATTGAGACAGTTTTTGAGACAGTTTTTCCGAGGGACTAAATTTAAACCAAACATGAATCTAAATTCCACATGGATGCTGTACACCCAAATATCAAGAGTCTAATTGTTGGTTTTAGAGGAGAAGATTTCTCAAAATTATTCCTGATATTGCACTGAGTTAAAACTCAGGATCCCAAACAGATCCCAATAATGAACCCAGGGACTTCACTGAAACAAATTGAATCTGACCTCACAAAGGATCCTGTAAACCATATACAAGCCTTTGACAGGTGGAGGTGAAGAAAAGTTTGATTTTATTTTTTTAACAAGAGCCCCAATTGCAAGTTGCCTTAATTGCTCACCTGCCAAAATGGTTCAAAGAAGTATTTGGGGGTAACATTGAGTTAGACATGGTTAATCAACACTACAAAGGAATGAGGTAAATTTTATGGAAAAACACTAAGGAATGCGATCCAGGATTTGAACAAACCTGAGCCTAGCATACGCCCTCCTGCCATCCCCTCACCCCACCCATAGAAAGCCCAAATATGAAGCCTGGGACTGAAATTGAACAAACTTGAATCCCCCACCCCCTCCCATACATGATGCATGCCAAATATCAAAAGATTCTGATTGGTGGATTGGAAGAAGATTTTTAAAGAACATTCCTCATATTGCACTAATCTGAACATTTGGGCTCCCTAAGAGAGCTCGAACATGGACCCAGGGATCTGATTTCAACAAACATGTGTATGAATCTTCCAAAGATGTTATATGTGAAATATGAAAGCCTTTTGGAGCAGTGGTTTGGGAGAAGATTCTTTAATGTTTTTCCCATAACTCACAGGAGTCAAAAAATGATGACTCAAAATTTTTTCAAAGACCTGGAATAGTACCCTATGATGAAACCGATGACAATCTTTTTACCATTCCTTTCTGCTGTTCCAAAGGAAGCTTCACACAAAATAAAAATTCTCAGTGCTGTGTAGTTTTGGAGATATGGGCACTTTACATTTTTTTTCTATTTTTAGCATCTGTGGTTCCCATGAGGGCGACGGGAATTATATTGGCATGAATTAGGTACTTATGACCCAATGAGTCCTCATATCAAATTTGGTTCAAATTGGCCTCTCAGTTCGTAAAACAGAAATTTTGGTATAACTTGGGCTCCCACAGGAAGCCCAAATGTGAACCCAGGGACTTGGCTTTGATAAACTTATATCTCACCTCCCTAAGGATGCTGTATACCAAATATCAAAAGATTCTGACTGGTGGATGTTAAGAATAATATTTTTGAAGAATATTCCTCATATTGAACTAAGTTATAATTTGAGCTCCCACAGGGAGTCCAAATATGAACCCAGGGACTTGGCTTGAACAAACTTGAATCTCATCCCCTAAGGATGCTGCATAACAAATATCAAAACATTCCGACTGCTGGATTTGAAGGAGGTCTTAAAAGAAAATTCCTCATTTTAAATTAAGTTACAATTTGGGCTCCCACTGTGAGGCCAAATATGAACCCAGGGACTTGGCTTGAACAAACATGAATCTCACCTCCCTAAGGATTCTGCGTAACAAATATCAAAAGAGTTTGATTGGATGATCTGAGGAAGAAAATTTTTAATGAATATTTCTCATATTGCACTACTTTGAAAATTTTGGCTCCCATAGAGAGCCCAAATATGGACCCAGGAAATTGATTTCAACAAATATGTGAATCAATCTTCCAAAGATGTTATATGTGAAATATGAAAGCTTTTGGAGTTGTGGTTTGGGAGAAGAAGGTTCTTTAATGTTTTCCCTATTATCCAGCGTGTTAAAAAATGCTGACTCAGTTCTGAAAAAGTACCCTAAGATCAAACTGATAGCAATTTTTTTTTGACCATTCCATCCTGTTGGTCCTAAGGAAGCTTCACACCAAATAAAAATTCTCAGTGCTGTGTGATTTTGGAGATATGGGCATTTTAATTTTTTTCTATTTTAGCTCCCGCAGTTCCCATCCGGGCAATGGGAAATATTTTTTTGGCATAAATTAATTACATATGACCCAATAAGCCCAAATATCAAATTTGGTTCAAATCAGCCCCTCAGTTTGTAAAATAGAAATTTTGGGTGGGGCAAATACAGCCCCTCGAACTTCACTTAACAAATCTGAGAGTACACCTCAAAAGGAAGCTGCACACCAAATATCAAGACTCGGCTACTGCTGGTTCGAGAGAAGAAGATTTTTAAAGATTTAGGCACACGTTTTGGGCCTACCGAGGGGCAGGGCAACTTGATTTGAACAAACATGAATTGACATATGATAGGGAACATGCACATCAGATTTGGTTAGATTTGATCAAGTAGTTTGTGAGAAGTCGATAATGTGAAGTGGACGACAACGGACGGCGTCGACGGACAAAAAGAGATTAGTAAAGCTCCCCTTTAGCTTTCCTCAGGTGAGCTAAAAATTATCCCATATATAGCTTGAAGTTAAAATTCCCACAGGGAGAATACATATCAACTCTAGACACATGATCTGAAGTTGAATCTGCACCCTTTCCCTCCCCCACCCCCACCACCAACATACACAAACACACAAGAATGTTGCATACTAAGTACCAAAAGATTCTACAGGTGGTTCTGATGAAGTAGAATTTTGAAGAATATTCCTAATATTGCAGGAGTCAATAAAGGGACTTGACTGGAACAAACTTGAATCTGACCCACGTATGAATGTTGTATGTCAAAATTAATATCAAAAGATTCTGATAGGTGGTTCTAAAAGAGAAATTTTTTAAAGAATATTCCCAATATGGATTAAATAAAAATTCAGGCTCCCATACAGAGCCCATATATAAACCTGCATGGGTATTTGATCTGAACAAACATGAATCTGCCCCCACTACAATTTTTATAATGTTGTATACAAAACATCAGAACATTCTGACTGGTGTTTCTGGAGAAGGAGATCTTTAAAGAATATTCCATAAGTTAAACCTCAAAAACCTGTATTGAGCCAAATATAAACCTGGAGGCTTGATTTGAACAAAATATAAAAAAAAATTTCAGATATGAATCAGAAAAAGATTTTTAAAGATTATTCCTCATAGTTGAAATTCAGGCTCTCATAGGGAGCCCACACAGCAACACAGCAACTCAATCTGAACAAACTTGAATCAGGCAACTCAATTTGAACAAACCCAAATCTGACCTCTCTAAGGATGTTGTATATCACATTTCTAGAGAAGAAATTTTATACAAGCTGCTCATATTGCACCAAGTTAAAACTTGGGCTCCTACTAGTAAGGGGACTTGATGTGAACAAATGTGAATTCCTGATTCTAGTGGTTGACACACTGGTATATTGTATACATGTATGTATGTGCCAGCCACTCTGTAATTAACTAAGATTGACTTCAATTCATTCCAAGAAGAACACACACCATTTACTGGGCATTTGGATGTTTGTGAAGAAAAAAATAAAAAAAATAGTTCTGGAGAGCAATTGACATATCTGAGTAGCTACAAGGAGAGTGATTTTTGTTGCGACACTGAATTTTTCACAAAGCAAAATCTGCTGCATCTTAAATTTAACCTAAATTAAACTTAACTCATATTAAATGTATACGGATGTGTTTAATTTATTTATTTATTGGTGTTTAATGTCGCATAATTATGCACAATGGCTAATCGTGACAGTGACAGTTTTACAGGTGGAGGAAGCCGGAGTTCCCGGAGAGAACTACCGAGCATCAACAAACAACTGTCAGCTCCCCAACATTCTAACTCTGGTCAAGCTCTGCTCAAGCAGGGTTACAGCAGCTGAAGACATGTGCACCATCGACGACCAGTATGCCTTAGTACACAGCGTCATCGCGCCCCCATGTAGGCAACCGGGATAAAGTGCCTTGCCCAAGGACACAATGCGCGTCGTCCCGGACGGGGATCGAACTCGGAACCTCTAGCATAGAAGTTCAACAGTCTACCACAGAGCCACCGTGCTCCCAATGTGTTTAATATTACAAAACATGTACAAGAATATTTGAAAGAGGCCCCCCTCCTTAAATGCTTACCTAATAAATTTGTTTAGAGAAGAATTTAAGGTCACGCTCATCATCTGCATGTTAATATTTATTTATTTTTATTTATTGGGTTTTACAACACTTTCGAAAACCATGGTCACCCCACATCGGACAGTTTATGGGTGGTGAAGCCAGAGTACTGGAAAGAACCAGTGAAAACCTGGTGAGCATCTGACATACCCCCAGCATACTAACTCCATACAAGCAGTGTTAGCATTTGTAGAAGACAAGTGCACCACTGACATGCAGTACGCCTTTGTACAAAGCGCCACCATTCCCCACTTGGGCAATAGGCATTAAGTGCCTTTTTATCCAAGGACACAACACAGTTATCCCTAGCAGGGATCAAACCATGGACCTTTCAGTTTGAAATCCAATGGTATACCTACTGAGCTACTGTGCTCCCATCTTATACTTAATCTAATTTAGCTATGAGTGTGGGGAAGAAGGGTGGGAGATTTTTAGCCTAAAATCACTCAAACCTCTTCAAAAAACATTTTGAAACAAAGAGAAAAAAAAATCCCTTAGTGGACTCCTTTCAACTACCCACACCCCCCCACCCCAGGGCAGAAGTTCATTTTTTTCATAAAATCTGATAAAATAACAAAAAAATCCTCTTTTCAAGCAAAAAAATTGCTCAAAAGAACAAAATTGTGTTGTGTACTTGGGTCCTCAAGTGGCCTGATGGTTCCCATTTAAGCAAACTTAACGTTAATGTCACATTTACATCTAAATGAAAGTTATCACCATTCATTTAACCCCCTGCACACTGATGTCAAAATATCTAAATTTCAGGCAGAAAAAAAATACCCATGATGCAACTAGAAATTTAACCAATTCAATCTCGTTTGACAGAGCTCATTGAGCTCTGTCAAACAAGATTGAATTGGTTAAATTTCTAGATACATTCTGGGAATAAACAGCTTCCTGAAATTTTGGTATTTTGACATCAGAGTGAAGGGGGTTAAACAAACAGTAAATTTTTATTGGATTCTGTGTTAAACTCCCCTGATACCTACCAAAATCAATCAAGCCTAATACTTTGTACAAATTTTTATCCATGAGTCATAGACATACCAAATATCAAGAGATTCTGCTCCTGCCTGGTGGGTCTGAAGAAGAAGATCTTTAAAGAATAGTGCTGCTACATGCTTGTTGAATTCATTGGAAATGACTATTAATCGACTAATGATCGATTAAGGCCAGCGATTTATCGACTTCTAAAATTAATAGTCGCAGCAACCTAAATGTGAATTCGACCTCTGTAAGATCCACATTTTCAAATCCTTCTGACTAGACTAGCGGTTCCAAAGTACCAGAGGCTCAAGCAAGCCTAAAACGCTCACCTGGCTCAAGTTGCCAAAAAGGATAAGTATATCATTAAGTGATCAGCAGCAAGAGCAATGTTTTGATTTGCTTTGACACAACCAGCTGGTGCTAAGAAAGCTTCTGAGCAAGCTCTGTTTTGTGAAGTATTAAAAATAATCCAACAAAATTTTTTCTTTTGTTTTCAACAACTAAGGTTCTCTCTACCCCGCCGCCCCCCCCCTCCCCCCCCCCCCCAAAAAAAATGAAAGTGTCAATGACACTGTAGCTCAACTTTTCAAGACATGTACATGTATAGTATGTGACACAGCAATGACAAACATCTAGGTAATGACCTGATAACAAAGGTACATATAAAGTATTGTAACGGCCTGTACATAAATACTGACCGTAGCCTGTAACAAATGTATAGGTAAAGTATTGTAAAGGTGGGTGACAGTCAGATGCTAAACTGAAAAAGAAATCTTTGAGTCCCAGAGTGGGTCTGACTGAACCCCAAAATATTTGTTCTCATAGCACAGTGATAACAAAGGTACCCCAAAACACACACATTCCTGTCCCAAGGTGAAAACAAAGGTACCCAAGAAGTTTCGTGAAGATCGTAAATACGAGCTGTATAGAAGTTGTGACAAAAAACTGATTGGACCTAATTTCGGTACAAAATGGCCACTGGCAGCCATCTTGAATTTTGGACCACACTCAGAAACACTCGTTCTCATCCCAAGGTGATAACAAAGGTACCCAAGAAGTTTCGTGAAGATTGGTTGATAAATACAGCCTCTAGCCCGAGCCGTATTGACATGTGCACTTACAGTGTATAAGTAGCACTGAATAAATCAAAGTTCATCTAATTTGCATAATTTCTGCACGAGATAAAAACCTGTACTATATGTGATGTATTCCATGTTACTAAACATTCATATAAAAATTTATTCAAATCAGAACTTTCATACAGAAGTTCTGTACAAAAGACTAATTGCACTAATTTTGGTACAAAATGGCTGGTGGTGGCCATCTTGAATTTCGGACCACACCCCAAAACACTCGTTCTCATTCCACGGAGATAACAAAGGTACTCAAGAAGTTTCGTAAAGATCGGTTCATAAATACGGTCTCTAGCCTGAGCCGTTTTGAAGTTGTGTACAAAAATCTGATTAGACCTAATTTCGGTACAAAATGGCCACTGGCAGCCATCTTGAATTTTGGACCGCACCCAGAAACACTCGTTCTCGTCCCAAGGTGATAACAAACGTACCCAAGACGTTTCGTGAAGATCGGTTGATAAATACAGCCTCTAGCCCGAGCCGTATTGACATGTGTACTTACTGTGTGTAAGTAGCACTGAAAAAATCAAAGTTCCTCTAATTTGCATAATTTCTGCACGAGAAAAAAACCCGTATTATATGTGATGTATCCCATGGTACCAAACATTCACACAAAAAATTATTCAAGTCAGCACTTTCATATGGAAGTTCTGTGCAAAAATCTGATTGCACCTAATTTTGTACAAAATGGCTGCCATCGGCCATCTTGAATTTTGGACCGCACCCAAAAACACTTGTTCTCGTCCCACGGTGATACCAAAGGTACCCAAGAAGTTTCGTAAAGATCGGTTTACAAATACGGCCTCTAGCCCGAGCCGTATTGGCATTTGTACTGACAGTGCTGAAAGTAACACTAAATACATCAAAGTTAGTCTAATTTGCATAATTTACGTACGAGAAACAAACCTGTATTATATGTGATGTATCCCATGGTACTAAACATTCATACAAAAAATTATTCAAATCAGCACTTTCATATGGAAGTTCTGTACAAAAAACAGATTTCTGCATCGTCGGTACAAGATGGCAGCTGGCGGCCAACTTGAATTTCGGATCGGACCCAAAAACACTCGTTCTCGTCCAAAGTCATAACAAAGGTACCCAAGAAGTTTCGTAAAGATCGGTTCATATATACGGCCTCTAGCCCGAGCCGTATTGAATTGTTGACGGACAGACGGCCAGACGGACGACGGACAACTGGCCATGGCATAAGCTCAAATTTGGCTTCGCCAAAGTTGAGCTAAAAAACTGATTGGATCTAATTTCGGTACAAAATGGCCATTGGCAGTCATCTTGAAAGTGTCAATGACACTGTAGCTCAACTTGTTTAAGACATGTACATGTATAGTATGTGACACAGCAATGACAAACATCTAGGTAATGACCTGATAACAAAGTTACATGTAAAGTATTGTAATGGTCTGTACATAAATGCTGACCATAGCCTGTAACAAATATATAGGTAAAGCATTCTAAAGGTGGGGGTGACAGTTAGATGCTAAACTAGAAAAGAAATCTGAGTCCCAGAGTGGGTCTGACTGAACCCAAAAATATTTGTTCTCATAGCACTGTGATAACAAAGGCACCCCAAAACACTCGTTCTTGTCCCAAGATGATAACAAAGGTACCCAAGAAGTTTTGTGAAGATCGGTTCATAAATAGACTCTAGCCCGAGCTGTATTGACATGTGGACTTACATGTACTGCGTATAAGTAGCACTGACTAAATCAAAGTTCATCTAATTTGCATAATTTCTGCACTAGAAAAAAAACCTGTATTATATGTGATGTATTCCATGTTACTAAACATTCATACAAAAATTTATTCAAATCAGAACTTTCATGCAGAAGTTCTGTACAAATAAACAGCTGTTCAATGAGCGCATGATACGCCTGTTATTAATTACAAGAGGGAAGCACGCAATATGAGCATACATGTGTACTAAGCATTTTCAAGTTATTGTTCAACATGTGGAAAATTGCTTATATTTTGATGAATAAAGTCCCATAACTCTGGAATGACATATCGGACAGCGACACAAATCGAAAGTGGGAATCCTTCCATCAACATATACTTGCAACCAAAAAATCATGAAAATTGCTCGAAGCGTTTTCGAGTTAACATACGACGTGTGGATGGACGGATGGACAGCAATATACCATAATACAACCGTTTTTTCCAAACGGGCATATAAAAACTGATTGCACTAACTAAAGTAGAAAATGGCTGCTGGTGGCCTCCAGCCCGAGCCGTATTGGCATTTGCAGTTACAGTGCTGAAAGTAACACTAAATAGATCAAAGTTAGTCTAATTGGCATAATTTATGCACGAGAAAAAAACCTGTATTATATGTGATGTATCCCATGGTACTAAACATTCACACAAAACATTATTCAAATCAGCGCTTTCATATGGAAGTTCTGCACAAAAATCTGATTGCACCTAATTTTGTACAAAATGGCTGTCAGCAGCCATCTTCAATATTCTTGAATTTCAGACCGGACAAAAAACCACTCGTTCTCGTCCCACGGTGATAACAAAGGTACCCAAGAAGTTTTGTAAAGATCGGTTCATAAATACGGCCTCTAGCTAGAGCCGTATTGGCATTTGCACTTAGAGTGCTGAAAGTAACACTAAATAAATCAAAGTTAGTCTAATTTGCATAATTTCGCATGAGAAAAAAACCTGTATTATATGTGATGTATCCCATGGTACTAAACATTCACACAAAAAAAAATTATTCAAATCAGAGCTTTCATATGGAAGTTCTGTGCAAAAATGTGATTGTACCTAATTTTGTACAAAATGGCTGCCAGTGACCATCTTGAATTTCGGACCGGACCCAAAAACACTTGTTCTCCCACGGTGATAACAAAAGCACCCAAGAAGTTTTGTAAAGATGGGTTCATAAATACGGCCTCTAGCCAGAGCCGTGTTGACGCCGCAACAGGCGGGCAGATGGACGATGGGCCATGACAATACCTTACATTTAGCTTCGCCAAAGTTGAGCTAAAAAGTCTTCATAAATAAAATACTCAAGACCCAGTTATGTACCACATGACAAATTTGATTTACATCTGTCCATTGGATCTGAGAAATTTTGAGTGCAGCCCAAATTTTGACATACCGAGTTTCTTTGAAAAAAAGTGAATTTGCATCTCTAAAGTAAGTTCCAAACAAGAAATCTAAGCATTATTGCAAGCGGCTTACAAAAAGAGGATTTTAAAAGCATTTTAGGCTTATGGAGCAATAACCACACCCCAAAGGATATAGTAATTTGTTTATTTTTTTTTTTTATTTTTGGGTGGGGGGGGGGGGGGGGAATCAGACGAGTAACTTTCACCAGCCTGAAGATGGCAGCAACTTCATTTGAACAAAGGAGAAAAGGTTTACTCCGAGGGAGGATGGTAGGTGCCATAAATGAATGAATTTGGCCCAATGGGTTTAAAGAATAAAAAATTTCAAACTGGAGAAACAAAATTTTACTGCCCCTGTAAATTCATGTCTGTGTGAAAATGGTTCAAGCATCAAAAATAAACAAAGCAGAAAGAGAATTTTTGGTGGCTTATTTTGGGGGATAAACTATTTTTAAAGAAATCAGAAAAAAGTTTTCGTTAACAGTATTACATGAAATAAAATCTCTGGAACCCACATTGAAGTCTTGAGAGGGTTAAATTAATGACATTCACGCAGGAATCGGAAAAAAAAAATTCCAAGAAAACAGAAAAAACATACAGTTAAAACTAAAAGTCCCGTCACAAACTGTGCACCTATCTAGGCTTAATTACGCATAGGAATTGTGCGCAATTGCCATATTGAGTGGAATCCAAAACATGGCAGGTTCTCCTAGTTACTCATAGCAAGGACAGGCAATGTGTCTGCAAATGGACCTCCGGGTTATCCCCGGAGGTCCTTTGGTTGAAACAATACTTGTGCACAGGCCATATGCACAGAATTTGATAGCCTGTCTATGGTCATAACGGGCAGATTAACATGCAGATCAGTGCAGATCAACGTGCTATTTGTGCGTATTTCATTACAGGACTTCTAGTTTTAACTGTATGAGCATCGAAGAGCAACTGTCAGCACTTCAACATTTCAACTCTGTTCAAGCTCCGTGCAAGCAGGGTTACAGCAGCTGAAGACATGTGCACCATTGACGGGCAGTACGCCTTAGTACACAGCGCCATGTAGGCAACCTGGATAAAGTGCCTTGCTCAAGAACACAATGGGGGTCGTCCCAGACGAGATCGAACTCGGGACCTCTAGCAAAGAAGTCCAACAGTACACCTCTGCACTCCCTTTTCACTCAATTAACCCTTTACCTAATGAATCAGCCTCATCCGTCTGCACAATATGCAAATTCAGCAGTTGAAGAAATATTAATTTTCAGAAAATTCCAACCACACTATATCATGTGACCCCTCACATTGGAATGAGCTCATCGAGCTCGTTCCAATGAGGGGTCACATGATATGGTTTGTTGAAATATTTAGAAAATTCTGAAAACACTATAATTAAAATCATGAAGTTTTTATATCATCTGCTTTGGATAACCGTCAAGGGTTAAGCTTAAACTAATATAGAGAACATGTGTGTTCGACAGGTAACAGGAGTCTCTCCTGTCTCTTGTCGACATTAAGTGATAATAGTAAACAGTCTGAAGAACTTTTAACAATTTGTACAGGGAAAAATATTACAGCAACAATGCTGACTCATCATTTTTTCAATGCCTCCTACCACACACCCCAACATTACCAAGGGCAATAGTTTTTAACCATTCCATTCTACTGGTCCTAAGGATGATCCATACCAAATATCTGTTCTTTGCTCCAAGTGGTTTGGGAAATGTGTTCTTTTGAATTTTATTTGGTTTGTAGCCCCTCGCGTTCCCACGGGGCTGTGAAAATTTTTTTTTTTTGCATCAATCATTTACTTGGGACCCACTTAACTATATGCCAAATTGGATTGAAACTGGCCCATCAGTCCCTCAAACAGAAATTTTGAGCGGAACCCAAAATGGATACGCCCACACAGAGCCCAAATATTGACTTACCAACTTCCCTTGAACAAACTTTAATCTTCAACACTAAAGCATGTTCCATACCAAATCACAAGGCATTCCCTCTGGTGGATCATGAGAAGAAGATTTTTAAAGATTTTGGGCATTAACCAGAGCCCAAAGATGGCGGCTGCTTCATTTGAACAAAACAGAAAGGGTATACTCGTTAGATGGTCTGTGCAATATGTATTTGAATTTGGCCTGATGGTTGTGAAGAAGAAGTCACTTTTGCAGAAGTTAATGGATGACGGACGATGGATGCCAGACAACGGACGCAAGATGACAAGTGATGGCGGTAGCTCCCGTTGACTTACAGTCAGGTGAGCTAAAAAGAGTTTTAAAGATTATTCCTCCTATAAGACTAAGTTAAAATTTAGTCTCCAACAGGGAGTCAAAATATTAAGGCATGGACTTGGTTTGAACAAACTTAGATCTGGCCTCCCTATAGGATGCTGTAAACCAAACATCAAAAGATTCAGCCTGGGGGATCTGAAAACTGAAAAACATTTTTGAAGATTATTCTACAGATTGCACAACATTAAAATTTAGGCTCCTATAGAAAGCCCAATTAATAACTGATAGACTTGATTTGAACACACATCAATCTGACCCCTGTAAAAATTCAGTATGCCATATATCAAAAGATTTCAACTAAAGGCTCTGGAGACAAAGATTTTTAAAAATGATTCCTCATATTGCCATTATTATTCGAGTAAGTTAAAATTTTGGCTCCAACAGTAAGCCCAAATACTGACACAGGAACTTGGTTTGAACAAACTTAAATCTTACCTCTCAAAGGATGATGTATACTTCAAGTGCCGAATACAAGTGTTTGCCGAATAAAAGTGCTGGGTAACAATTTACACTACTGAAAAGAATAATAGTGCTGGTGCACAATAAATGTGCTGGCTTGCAAACTTAACTAATTTCACATGAGTACCAAAATATGTCGCTCCCCTGTACTGCTACTGACTTGCCAAGAAATTGCCAAACACAATTTCAGTTGGTTCGATAACCGTTCCATGACCATAGATAAAAATCTGTATTATACACTTAATTGCTGACTGCAGTAGAAATTGATATAAAATAACTTTTGCTGTCTTTTTATTGGAAAATTTAATGAAAAAAAACCCAGCCTCAATGGTTGACTTTCTCAACACCAAGGGTGAAGCATTGTAAAATATTAATCACTTTATCAAACACAGTTTCAGAACTGGAACTTGACACTTGCTCCAGATTTACAATGTCAAATATATTTATTTCTACCAGGGACCCCCAATGAGAGAATTTTAGGTAGATGTGACTTCTCCCTCTCAGAAAAAGAGGGAAAAGCAAGAGCTCTTTTGGGAGAAGTGAAATTTCTAAAGAGAAAAATTCAGAGATGAGAATTTAATATTTCAAAATTCAACAGAACTTTCAAACTCTGAAAATCAAGTTTGTGGGATCCAGTAGAGGAGCCATGAGATTCCAGCCTCCACCTTACCTCCCCCCCCCAAAAAAAACCAAAGAGGAGCCATGAGATTTCCAGTCTCCACCTTACATCTCTCCCCCCCCCCCCCCCCCCCAATCAGATTTTTTTTTTTTTATTTCCCTGCCATCAGTACAAGTACAGTGCCCGCTGTCCTGCCCCCCCCCCCCCCCCCCCCCCCATTTTCTACACTCTTCACAAGCATAGCCTCACAGGATTTTGGCAGAGAGAAGTAAAATTTCTAAAGAAAGAAATACTGAGAAGAGATTCAACCCCGGGAAGTGAAGCAGTGCCTGTTCAGTGTTGTACACAGGCACTGTTTTTCGGGTAAAATAGGACCCAGTCACCAATGCTTGGGAGGTGCAAATACTTTCTAAAATGGGCAAAATTGCTTATTAATGCTCACCCCTGGTCTTGGGTTGATAGTCATGTTGTGGTCATGATTAGCCATTGTGCAAAAATATGTGACCTTAAACACCAATTAATAAATACTGAGAAGAGAATTTAATTAAATATTTCAAATTTATTTGTCAATAGACATGACAAACACTGAAAATCAAGTTAGTGCCCCCACAAGAACCCCGGGAAGATAGGTGTTAGGCAGTGCTTGTTTACTGTGGTTTACTGTGGTAAACGTACCGTTTTACTGGTAAAATAGAATGCAGTCACTAATGCTCTAAAATAGGCAACATGGGGCATAAACGATTAACTGACCTTGACTTTACCTCCATTCTGTGGTCACGATTAGCCATTATGCAGAAGTATGTGACCATAAACACCAATAAATAAATCAAGTTAGTGGGTGGGATCCAGTGGAAGAACAATGGGATTTCTAAGGAGCAAAGAGCCTACCCTGAAAAGTTATTTTTTTATTGGCCTCACTTGGGGAAAAAAATAAAGGTAATGGGTCACAATATCCATGACGGTTTGTATTTTTTTTCACAAATTAATAAACATGACCAAATATCAAAAGATTCTGGATAGTGGGCCTGAAGATTTTTAAAGATTATTCCTCATATTGCAAGAAACTAAAATTTGGACGAGAAGATTTTTGCAAAATTTTTGCAACTATGCTGACACAGCATTTTTTTCATTCCCCTCCTACAGTACACTATGGGAACGCGGTGACTCAGTAGGTAGAGGTGCAGGCTGCAAGCCGAGAGGTCCTCGGTTCGAATCCCACCTGCGGCAACCGCGTTGTGTCCTTGGGCAAGACACTTCATCTCCATTACCCGCGTGGGGGCACGATGACGCCGTGTACTAAGGCATACTGCACGTCGATGGTACGCATGTCTTCAACCAATCTAACCCTGCCTCCTATGCTGCAGTGCGGAGTTACAATGTTGGGGAGCTGGCAGCTGCTCGTCGTAGCTCGGTGGTTCTCTCCGGGTACTCCGGCTTCCTCCACCCGTAAAACTGTCACGGTCATGATTAGCCATTGTGCATAAATATGTGACCTTAAACATCAATAAACATAAACAGTACACTATGAACAGAACTGATGGCAAAGTCAATTCTACTGGTCTAAGAATACTTCATATCAAAATAACATATCTCTGCTGTGTGCAGTTTGGGGAATGTGCATGAAAATGTTTCTATTTTTAGCTCCTGGGGTTCCCACAGGCATACAGGATATTCTTTTGTTGCATGAATCAAGTATTTTAATATGATTAAATAATACAGGCAACCCACTAAATTGGATATCCCTCAACTGGTAGACTGCTGAATTATTTTTAGTCATCAAAATTTGTTCACATATCTTTGCCTTGTTACAATAGGCACTCTCCCATAAAATGTAACAAGACAAATCCTCACAGACTTAATAATTTCACTTCAAAGGTGGTATGGAGGACATCCACTGAATATGAAGCCTTTAAGTTGTGGTACCGACACTTCAGAATAAAGCCCAAATATGTGCTACCAGCACTCTGTCAGTTAACTGAATAACCCTGTTAATTGAATATAGTTTTGTAACACCAGGCCTTTAGATTAGCCCAAGTTCACACCATTTACAGGTGTGCTCAAATTAGAGATGGTGTGAAGACAGCAAGAATGAGAGTGTCAATGACACTGTAGCTCAACTTGTCAAGACATGTACTTGTATAGTATGTGACACAACAATGACAAACATCTAGGTAATGACCGGATAACAAAGGTACATATAAAGTATTGTAACAGTCTGTACATAAATACTGACCGTAGCCTATAAAAAATGTATAGGTAAAGTATTGTAAAGGTGGGTGACAGTCAGATGCTAAACTAGAAAAGAAATCTTTGAGTCCCAGATTGGGCCTGACTGAACCCCAAAATATTTGTTCTCATAGCACAGTGATAGCAAAGGCACCCCAAAACTCACTCGTTCATGTCCCAAGGTGAAAACAAAGGTACCTAAGAAGTTTTGTGAAGATCAGTTCATAAATAGGAGCTGTATAGAAGTTGTGACAAAGAACTGATTGGACCTAATTTTGGTACAAAGTGGCCACTGGCAGCCATCTTGAATTTTGGACCGCACCCAGAAACACTCGTTCTCATCCCAAGGTGATAATAAAGGTACCCAAGAAGTTTCGTGAAGATCGGTTGATAAATACAGCCTCTAGCCCGAGCCGTATTGACATGTGCACTTACAGTGTACAAGTAGCACTGAATAAATCAAAGTTCATCTAATTTGCATAATTTCTGCATGAGAAAAAGACCTGTACTATATGTGATGTATTCCATGTTACTAAACATTCATACAAAAATTTATTCAAATCAAAACTTTCATACAGAAGTTCTGTACAAAAGACTGACTGCACTAATTTTGGTACAAAATGGCTGCTGGTGGCCATCTTGAATTTTGGACCACACCACAAAACACTCGTTCTCATCCCACGGTGATAACAAAGGTACCCAAGAAGTTTCGTAAAGATCGGTTCATAAATACAGCCTCTAGCCTGAGCCGTATAGAAGTTGTGTACAAGAAACTGATTAGACTTAATTTCAGTACAAAATGGCCACTGGCTGCCATCTTGTATTTTGGACCGCACCCAGAAACACTCGTCCTCATCCCAAGGTGATAACAAAGGTACCCAAGACGTTGCGTGAAGATCGCTTCATAAATACAGACTCTTGCCTGAGCCGTATTGACATGTGTACTTACTGTGTGTAAGAAGCACTGAAAAAATCAAAGTTCATCTAATTTGCATAATTTTTGCACGAGAAAAAACCCGTATTATATGTGATGTATCCCATGGTACTAAACATTCACACACAAAAAATTATTCAAATCAGTATTTTAATAAGTTTTGCGCAAAAATCTGATTGCACCTAATTTTGTACAAAATGGCTGCCATCGGCCATCGTGAATTTCAGACCGGACCCAAAAACACTCGCTCTCGTCCCATGGTGAAAACAAAGGTACCCAAGAAGTTTCGTAAAGATCGGTTCATAAATACGGCCTCCAGCCCGAGCCGTATTGGCATTTGCACTTACAGTGCTGAAAGTAACACTAAATACATCAAAGTTTGTCTAATTTGCATAATTTGAGCACGAGAAAAAAAACTGTATGATATGTAATGTATCCCATGGTACTAAACATTCATACAAAAAATTATTCAAATAAGTGCTTTCATATGGAAGTTCTGTACAAAAAACAGCCATCTTGAATTTCGGACCGCACCCAAAAACACTCGTTCTCGTCTCACGGTCATAACAAAGGTACCCAAGAAGTTTCGTAAAGAATGGTCCATAAATACGGCCTCTAGCCCGAGCCGTATCCAATTGCTGACGTACGGACAGACAGACAGACAGGCGACGAGCAATGACAAAAGCTCAAATTTAGCTTCGCCAAAGTTGAACTAAAAATATATAAATTCTTCATTCCTCTTCTACATTTAAGAATAACTTCCCTCACAATATGATCATAGAAACACAAAGGAAGGCCTGACAATAAATCATAACCATATAAGACTGTTATTTCTGGTTTAATGTGCCCAAAGTAGGGCAAAATGGTGAGCCCAAAATAAATGAATTTAAAGGCCTGTTAACACAAAACCATTTACCATTCTTCCAGTACAAATTTGACCTGTTATTTGAATATAGAGTAATGATGAGTAAACTCCTATTGATAGAATAATTAAAGTATCAATGACATTGCTGCTCAATTTGTACAAGGGACTGAACTAAATAGAAAGATCCAGTAATGCCCCGTCATTCACTCACGTTTCTATACAAAAGGCATCAGATTCACACCAAAGCTACATATGAAATCTGAAAAAAATTGGGTGAGGGAAGGAGTCTGTTGGGTGTACCAATAGAATTGTTGACAATTTATATGTCAAATCCAAGATGGACGGTGACGGCCATCTTTTTCAATGGAATGCAGTCAAATTTGATAACTCCCATCTTGACATCATACCTAACTTACATATAAAATTTGAAAAAGACTGGGTGAGAGGTGTGGCCTGTAGGGTCTGCTAATGGAATTGTTGACAATGTATATGCCAAATCCAAGATGGTTGCTGGTGGCCATGTTTAGCAACAAAATTCAGAGAAATTTGACAGCTCCATCTAGACATTCACCACAGCTACACATGAAATTTCGAAGAAGATTTGGTGAGGGATGTTGCCTGTAGGGTGTGCTAATGGGATTGTTGACAATTAATATGCCAAATCCAAGATGGCCACTGGCAGCCATGTTTTTCAACAAAATGCAGAAATATTTGATAGCTTCCATTTGGACATTATGCCAAAGCTACATATGATATTTGAAAAAGACTGGATGAGAGATGCAGCATGTAGGTTGTGCTAATGGAATTGCTGATAGTTTATATGCCAAATCTAACATGGCCACTGGCAGCTATGGTTTTCAACAAAATTTGAAAACGAATCGATTGCTCCCATCTAGACATTGCCTCAAAGCCACATATGAAATTTGAAACCCATCAGGTGAGAGCTGCAGCTCATAGGGTGTGCTAAAGGAATTATGGACAGACAAACGTACCTACAGACATACGTACATATGGAGATACGGACAGATGACAGATCACAACCAATCCCAATAGCTCAACATTGTAAAGTTGAGCTAAAAAGATAGTAAACTGTCGAGAAATTACCCTGACTCTCCCCAGTTTTCCTTTGTTTACAGACCTATTTGGCTTCAGTACAACCAATACAGGCATTTACAGTACAGCCTACAATAAAGTGGAATAATAACTTGCTATTTGGTCAATATTTGCACCACATTCATATCTGAATATCGCGATATTTTTATAGCAATAACGCGTCAGTTGGTCTTGTTATGTTGGTCATAATAACACACTAAGAGGACAAAATCCCCAAACCCTATATACATGCTATCAACAGCATGTCCCATGTGTACCTGTCCGTGTTGTAACCACCCCCCCCCCCCCCCCTCCACACACAACACACATTTTAATCGGCTCATCTTAACATTTAATTAGGCCATTTTGTTGCGTTCACATAGATTTTTAATTCATTTTACATGCACATCACCCCCATTCGTGGTCAATATTGTCGTTATCGAAACGTGAAAGGAAGAGTTGCCCCACCCCTTCCCTCTCCCCTTGATTTTAGAGCTTTATATTTATAAAAGTTTTACCTATAGTTAAGTAAAGATACTCTCATTTGACTCTCGTGAAGCTGGGGAGACCAGGGAAATCTAAGCTTTAATTGCATTGACATCAATTAATATATCGACTACGTCAGTTTATTTAACATAGAAAGCTTTGCATGGCTCTAATCGTCCATATTATTATAAATATTTGCTACTCTTCTTTCCACCCAAAAAATTATGAATGATAGTTTTGGAAATCTTCCATCATGCGACTCATGCATGCATTTGTCTTACGATATTTGCCACAACACGTTGAAAATATCGCGTTAATGCTATAGAAATATTGCCAACATAAGGCGCTACTATGGCATCATTAACAAAATAATATAGCTCAATGGTATACTTTGTAATAGGCTGTACTGTAATCTATTATATCTTGTTTGACATTGACAGAGCTCATGGAACTCTGTCAAACATTAACAAGATAGAATAAATACTACAGTAATCTGTAGAATACGGGAAGGTGATACAATCCCTGTTAATTGAAAACCATTGTTAATTAAATACCCCTGTTAAATGAATACTCCTCTTAATTGAATACTCCTGTAAGTCCTGTTAATTGAATAATTCATTTGGCAAAGTGGTAATTCAGTAAACAGGGTTCCACTGTACAGTGTACTGCATGCCAAATTTGGTTCAAATTGACTCATCTTTTCAGGAAACAGAAATTTTAAGCAGGGCCAACAAAATTTTCCCCTCCAATTTCAAAAGCAAAGACTGTTCTACAAACTTTGAACAAATTTGATTTTAGGCCTTAAAAGAAAGCATGGTAACAAATATCAAGTCACTGTACTGACTGGTTCATGAGATCTTTTTTCAAATTTGGAAGCATTTACCCCATCCCAACCCCCTCCCTATGGGACTGGGCATGCTGATTTGAACAAAAATACAAAAACAAAATGCAGTTGGCCCAGAAGTTTTGAACAAGTACAAACAACATGTTCATGGACGATGGACAGACAAAGGACAAGTGACCACTATAGCTCACCCTTAATTTCAGACAGGTGAGCTAAAAAAAAATAATCCTCAGATAACAATAAGTTAACAAGGGTTTGCCTCATGGCTAACAAAATGGTAACTGTGAACTAGAAAGCATTAGTGTACATTTTCTAAATAACTTATCTGCAAAAAACTTACATGTATTTATTTATTTACTGGTGTTTAAGGTCACATATTTCTGCACAGTGGCTGATCATGACAACAGTTTTACAGGTGGAGGAAGCTGGAATACCCCAGTGAACCACCGGGCATTGGAGAGCAGATGCCACTGTCAGCTCCCTAACATACAAACTCCACACAAGCAGGGTTAGCATTGGTTGAATACATTGGTGCATCATCGACACACTGTATGTCTTAGTACACAATGCCACCATGCCCCCACATGGGCACTGGGGGGGTGAAGTGTCTTGCACAAGGACACAACGTGGTTGCCGCAGGTGGGATTCGAACTGCATGACCACTTGGCTTGCAGCCTGCACCTCTACCTGCTGAGCGACTTACTTACAAGTCTGCCCAATAATTCTGATGCCGAATATCTGATGGTGCCCATTTTCAAACTCAGTCAAGACAATTTTCCTGGAAACCCATATAATAAAAAATGAATCAAATCATTTACATTTGTTCAAGTTATGGCAATATCAAGCACAAAATTTGCAAAATTAAAGTGTCAATGACACTGTATCTCAACTTGTGTAAGACATGTACATATATTGTATGTGGCACAGCAATGACACACATCTAGGTAATGACCTGATAACAAAGGAACATGTAAAGGATTGTAAAGGTCTGTACATAAATATTGACTGTAGCCTGTAACAAATGTATAGGTAAAGTATTGTAAAGGTGGGTGACAGTTAGATGCTAAACTAGAAATCTCCACTGGGTTAATGTTGCAATCTATGGTGCACCATAAGCCAAATGTCAGCAACTGTTTTAGCCTGTGTGATTCAAACCCTTCTAAGGTTGTTGATTCAACTAATTAGTAAATATTTGTCCAGTCCTTCTTAAAATATAGGTATTTGAATTTTTTATCTGTAGCTTGATAACAAACGTAGTCCTTGAAGTTCTGAACAAAAAACTGACTACACATAATTTTGGTATAAAATGGCCACTAACAGCCATCATGAATTTCAAACTGCACCCAAAAACACTCCTTCTCGTCGCACGCTAATAACAAAGATACCCAAGAAGTCTCGTAAAGATTGGTGCACCAATACGGCTCCAGTCCGAGCCATATAGAAGTTCTGTACAAAAAACTGATTGTACCTAATTTTGGTACAAAATGGCCACGGCAGCCATCTTGAATTTTGGACCGCATCCAAAAACAATTGTTCTCATCCGAAGGTGATAACAAAGGTACCCAAGAAGTTTCATGAAGACCGGTTCATAAACACAGCCTCTAGCCGGAGCCATATTGACATGTGTGCTCACTGTGTATAAGTAGCACTGAATAAATCAATGTTCATCTAATTTGCATAATTTCAGCATGAGGAAAAAAAACCTGTAGTATATGTGATGTATTCCATGTTACTAAACATTCATACAAAATTTATTCAAATCAGAATTTTCATACAGAAGTTCTGTACAAAAAACTGATTGCACTAATTTTGGTGCAAAATGGCTGCCTGTGGATCTTGAATTTCGTACCGCACCCAAAAACACTCAATCTCATCCCGCGGTGACAAACAAAGACACCCAAGAAATTTTGTAAAGATTGGTTCATAAATATGGCCTCTAGCCCAAGCCGTATTGAATTGTTGACTGGTGGACGGACATACAGCCAGACAGAGAGATGGACGACGGGCCATGGCATAACCTCAAATTTGACTAGATCAAAGTTGAGCTAAAAAATGACAAAGTCAGCCAATAATTCTGCTGCCACATATATTGGACAGAGCCCATTTTCATACTCGATAAAGAAAATGTTCCTGGAGACCAACATAACACAAATGAATTGGGTCAGTTGACTTTTGTTGAAGTTATTGCATTATCAAGCACAAAATTCGCAAATGAAAGTGTCAATGACACTGTAGCTCAACTTGTGTAAGACATGTACATGTATAGTATGTGACACAGCAATGACACACATCTAGGTAATGACCTGATAACAAAGGTACATGTATAGTATTGTAAAGGTCTGTGCATAAATACTGACAGTAGCCTGTAACAAATGTACAGGTAAAGTATTGTAAAGGTGGGTTACCTGGGGGTCCAATGGCAGAAACATAGCATGTGCACAGGATGGCAGAAACATAGCATGTGCACAGGCCATATGTACAGAATTTGATGGCCTTACTATGGTCATAACGCTTAGATTTAACGCGCAGATCGACATGCTATTTGTGCGCATTTCATAACAGGACATCCAATTTTAACTGTATACAGAGGCATCCTACCTAGTTACAATGAAATCCCTTCATAAATACGACCTGTAGACTGTGCTAAATTTTTTTCAGGTTTTGGGCTTGGGCAGCCATCAGGGTTTACCGATTGTGACCAAAAGTGGTTGTTCTCATCGAGACATGACCCCAACCCGGCATATGAAATTTTGTGACAATTGGGCAAGAACTCTGGGGTGTAGCCTGTGCTGAAGGAAAATGTGCACAGACTAACAAACTTCCGCACACGTGATGGCAATAGCTTATCTTTTCTTTGTCAAGTTAAGCTAAAAAACTGATTGCTCCTAATTTCGATATAAAATGGCCACCAGCAGGTATCTTGAATTTTGGACCACACCCCATATTGACATGTGCACTTACATGTACTGTGTATAAGTAGCACTGAATAAATTAATGCTCATCTAATTTGCATAATTTCTGCACAAGATAAAAAACCTGTATTATATGTGATGTATTACATGTTACTAACCATTCAAACAAAAATTTATTCAAATCAGAACTTTCATATAGAAGTTCAGTTCAAAAAACTGATTGCACTAATTTTGGTACAAAATGCATGCCGGTAGTCATCTTGAATTTCGGACCACAATCCAAAACACTCATTCTCATCCCACAGTGATAACAAAGGTACCCAAGACGTTTCGTTAAGATCGGTTCCCCTCAAATTGCCATGTCAGCCCATTAATTTTGCTGCCGTATATCGGACAGAGTCTGTTTTCAAAGGACCATAACTCTGTCAAAAAATATTGGACCAAGCCCACTATCAATCCCATCCTGTATCATGTGGTTATAAACCTATGTATAAAGTTCTGTTTCATTCTGTACACTCAAACTAAAGTTATCACCCAGAAGCCAATATCAACATGTTTTCTAAGTTGGAAAAGGACCAAACATGTAACTCGGATAAAAAATATTGGACTAAGCCTACTATCAATCCCAACCTGTATTATGAAGTTATAAACCTATGTATAAAACTACATTTCATTTTGTTCAGTCAAACTAAGTTTCATTTTGTTCAGTCAAACTAAGTTATCTCCCAGAAATCATTTCTTTCGGATGGGCAACTATATGCTCCCCCAAATTTTTTTTTGGAAGCATAAAAATATCAGATCAAGCCCACAATCAATCCCACTCTGTATTATGTGGTTATAAACCTATGTATACAGTTTTTTTTTAATTCAGTCAAACTAAAGTAAACCAAATTTATTCGGGTTTAATGACACTTTCGACAGCCAGGGTCACTTCGTGTTGGAAAGTTTTACGGAAGGAGGAAGCTGGAGTACCCAGAAAGAACCACCATGCAATGTCAAGCAACTATCAGGCTCCTCAACATACTAACTCCACACAAGCAGGCTTAGCATTGGTTGAAGACATTAGTGCACCATCGACGTATTGTATGTCTTAGTACACAATGCCACCGTGCCCCTACGTGGGCAATGGGGTGGAGTGTCTTGCCCAAAGACACAATGTGGTTGTTGCAGGTGGGATTCAAACAAAGGACCTCTCGTCAGGAACCTGCACCTCTGCCTGATCCACCACTCCCCAAGTGAACCAATATAATGTCTACTAAGTTGGAAAAGGGTCATAGCTCTGCAGAAAAATATTGGACCGAGCCCACTATCAATCCCAACCTGTATTATGTAGTTATAAACCAATGCATAAAACTTTGTTCTATTTCATTCAGTCAGACCAAATCTATCATTCAGAAACCAAGATCAACATGTCTTCTAAGTCGGAAAAGTGCCATAACTCTGTCTAAAAATATCAGACTAAGCCCACTATCAATCCCAACCTGCATTTTGTGGTTATAAACCTACATATAATATTTTGTTTAATTTCGTTCACTCAGACTAAAGTTATGATCCGGAAACCAATATCAACATGTCTAAGTTGGAAAAGGGACATAACTCTGCCACAAAATACCAGACCAAGCCCACTATCAATCGCAAACTGTATTATGTGGTTATACACTTACGTATAGAATGCTGTTTCGTTTCACTCAGTCAAACTAAAGTTATCATCCGAAAACCATTTTTTTGAGACGGAGAGACAGATGACAGTGTGGCTACTATATGCTCCCCTAAAGTTTTGGGAAAAGCATTAAAATTGGGCTCCTACAGTGGTTGGGTCAGCTCAAACATCATTTCAGGGACTTGAATCTGATGATTGATACCTTAAGGCTGCTCTATACCAATCATCAAAAGTTTCTGACTGATAAATCTGAAGAACTTAGATTTTCAATAAATATTCTTCATATTGTACTTAGTTAAAGCCAGAGTTCCTATTTGGAGTCCAAATATGACATACATAACATACAGTATGGCTGCAGTGTACTGGTCACTTTCCCCAGGTGGGTAATATTTCCACAGACACACTAATATTAGATTCCAAACACTGATTATAGGAATAATCATCAAAATTTTAATTAACTCTTTACCTGAAATGAAAATCAGAAATTTTAATAATTAAATTTCCACATATATTGTCAACAGCTCAGCTTGTGACCCCTCACTGGAATGTGCTCAACATGCTCGTCCTGACAGATGGGTTATAAGCTATGTTTTTGAGATAAAATATAAAAAAAAAATGCCGCTCAGGATCACCGATCCAATGTCGAGTTGTGACAACAGTTCCTCGCACCAAGGCCAACACACCTATGAAGTTTCATGACTCTAGGTTGAACCACTATCAAGTTCTCATCCGGAAACCAATTGTTGCGATATACTATGTTCAAGGTCACTGTGACCTTGACCTTTGACCTGGTGAGTCCAACATCAATAGGGTTCTTCCTCGCACTAAGGCCAACACGCCTGTAAAGTTTCATGACTCTAGGTTGAACCACTATCAAGTTATCATCCGGAAACCAATTGTTGCGATATACTATGTTCAAGGTCACTGTGACCTTGACCTTTGACCTGGTGAGTCCAAGATCAATAGGATTCTTCCTCGCACCAAGGCCAACACACCTATGAAGTTTCATGACTCTAGGTTGAACCACTATCAAGTTATCATCCGGAAACCAATTGTTGCGATATACTATGTTAAAGGTCACTGTGACCTTGACCTTTGATCTGGTGAGTCCAAGATCTATAGAGTTCTTCCTCACACCAAGGCCAACCCACCTATGAAGTTTCATGAATGTAGGTTGAACTACTATCAAGTTATCATCCGGAAAGGAATTGTTGCGATTTACTATGTTCAAGGTCACGTTGACCTTGACCTTTCACGTAGCGAGTCCAAAATCAATAGGGTTCTTCCCCTCACCAAGGCCAATCTACCTATGAAGTTTCATGAATGTGAGTTGAACCATTATCAAGTTATTATCCGGAAACCAATTGTTTAAGATTTACTATGTTCAAGGTCACTGTGACCTTGACCTTCGACGTAGCATGTCCAAAATCAATAGGGTTCTTCCTCCCACCAAGACCAACCTACGTATGAAGTTTAATGAATGTGAGTTCAACCACTATCAAGTTATCATCCGGAAACCAATTGTTTACGCCCGCCCGCCTTCCCGCCCGTCCGCCCACCCGCCCGCCCGCCCGCCCGCCAGACATTCACCAAACTATAAGTCGAGTTTGACTTCGTCACAACTCGACTAATAATAAAAATTGAATGGATGATGTTTGTGAAAACACTGGCAAGTTTTGGTCATTACTTTTGGTAAAGGGTTAATGAAGCAATGGGTACAACCCAGTGCTTCATTAATTAAAACTTTGATTATGATTTTTATTACCTGGTAAATGCATGCATGGACATCACTGACCACACATGGATTACGACCAGTTCAGGATGACTGTATTGTCTTAAACTTGGTTAAAACTTGGGCCTCCACAGTGAGCCCAAAGATTTGAACATGTGGGCAGTCAGGATGAAGTGCCTTACCCAAGAACACAATGCAGTTTGAAGTCCAATGCCGTAACCACTGAGCTACTGTGCACCCTTGTGTTCTATATAGTATTTGGGGCAGTCTTTTCCTGGTGGTAAGTTCTCCTATATATTTGGGAGACATCTCCCAGAGAATGACTTCAACAAAACTGTTTGGACTCACTTCTCTGGGGCCCAGTTTGCTGCAGCCAATCTTATTTCATTTTAATAAAATGGTAGTATGCAGTTATAGGAAGATTTATGTATAAAAAGTACATTTTTGTATTATCTTGCCCATGAGTCCCTTGTCAGTTAGTGGTTCATGTACATAGCCATAGGAATTAGTAATTGGACAATGTGAATACAGCACGACCAAGAGGTTCTATCGGGGAACTGTCCAAGTGAAGATTCATGATTAATGATGAACTAACTGAAATCCTCACTGATAATTGCATTCCAATCTATTAAAAACACAATTTGATATTTTGTCACATTAAATGCTATATGTGATGTATTTTGCTAAGAATAAAGCTATAAGTATAAATAATTATGGTTACCACATGGCATTCTCTGGTGAATAATTGGACATTGCAGAGTATTCCAACTCACAAACATGTATTTCTGATCAGTGCTGGAATGCTGTGCAATAATCAAATAAGTGTTTCTAATTTCTTCTAATTCTATTTCTGGAAATACTTATTTTTTCTTTTTACCGAGTTCCTGATTTTCAATGTCCAAACCTGATGAAATTTAATAAAAAAAAGTTCTGTGTCAAAGTATACTTCATTAGTATTAGAAGTATGCTTCTCATTAGGTAGACGTGCATGCAAAAAGGTCCTCGGTTTGAATCCCACCTGCGACAACCACATTGTGTCCTTGGGCAAGACACTTCACCCCGTTGCCCATGTTGGGGCAGAGTGGCATCGTGTGCTAAGGCATACTGCACATCGATGGTGCACTTGTCTTCATCCAATGTTAACCCTGCATGTGTGAAGTTTATATGTTGGGAAGCCTGATAGTTGCTTGCCACTGCTTTGTAGTTCCCTCTGCATACCCCCAGCTTCCTCCACCTGTATAACTGTCTGACATGTGGTGACCTTGGCTTTCGAAGGTGTAATTAAACCCCAATAAATAAATAGTAGTATTCTCATAAACATCTACATTAGTGGTTATAGCAGTAGTAACACAACTTTGTCAGGCAGGGATTTACGGTTCTATTAGTAACCATCCCATGCAGAATGATTAACAGTCCTCTGTCTCATTAGCAGCCGAAGACTTCACCTCAGACTGCTCATAGTCATAAGACCTTGTGACTTCAGGCCATTAAATTGTTGTTAATCATTTCTGTTGGACCTTTAAAGAAGGTAATGCCCTGGAAAATCATTATATTGTAATATTAATAGTGGATTTCAGCAGATTTTACAATGAAATCGGCCTATTTGCATGTACGATATACATGTATAGGCAGCAAATGTCTCTTGACAGTTGCTCGCCTCTCCATGGTGGTCCTCGTCATGTACTCTGGCTACCCTACCAGTAAAACTGTCTGGCATAAGGTGATCCTGGCTGTCAAAAGTGTTGTTACAACCCCAGTATGACAATAGGTAAAACTGAAGAATGGGGGAACCTGCAGTTTATTTATACATACTCAACTCCTCAGTTTTTCAGTGTTTATTTTCTTTTGTTTATTTTCATATGTACCCCAAAATAATAATGGTTTCCGTTTCATCCCACAATATCATATTTATTAGTTATTTTAACTAGTTGAAGGCTAGATTATTTTTGGTGGTTGGTTTTGTTATTCGGCATTTGTTTTATTACAAATTATTGGAGAGTTTCCATGGGCCATCTCAAATAATTTTAATCAAACAATTTTTATAAACAAAATATTATTTGCGTTTGACTTAATATGAAACATAACCAAATTGCGCAGTCGAAAAAATATTATTTTTAATAAAAATTGTGCAAAACCATATCAAGTGACCCCTCAATTAAAGCGAGTCTGTCGAGCTCATTCCAATGAGGGGGTCACATGATATGGTTTTATTGCTAAACTAATATTTAAAATAAATGAAATAAATAAATGACACTGTAGCTCAACTTGTCAAGACATGTACATGTACAGTATGTGACACAGCAATGACAAACATCTAGGTAATGACCTGATAACAAAGGTACATATAAAGTATTGTAACAGTCTGTACATAAATACTGACCGTAGCCTGTAACAAATGTATAGGTAAAGTATTGTAAAGGTGGGTGACAGTCAGATGCTAAACTAGAAACAAATCTTTGAGTCCCAGAGTGGGTCTGACTGAACCCCAAAATATTTGTTCTCATAGCACAGTGATAACAAAGGCACCCCAAAACACACTCATTTCTGTCCCAAGGTGAAAACAAAGGGACCAGTACCCAAGAAGTTTTGTGAAGATCAGTTCATAAATACGAGCTGTATAGAAGTTGTGACAAAAAACTGATTGGACCTAATTTCGGTACAAAATGGCCACTGGCAGCCATCTTGAATTTTGGACCGCACTCAGAAACACTCGTTCTCGTCCCAAGGTGATAACAAAGGTACCCAAGAAGTTTCATAAAGATCGGTTCATAAATAAGGCCTCTAGCCTGAGCCGTATAGAAGTTGTGTACAAAAAACTGATTAGACCCAAGTTCGGTACAAAATGGCCACTGGCAGCCATCTTGAATTGTGGACCGCACTCAGAAACACTCGTTCTCGTCCCAAGCTGATAACAAAGGTACCCAAGAAATTACGTGAAGATCGGTTGATAAATACAGCATCTAGCCAGAGCCGTATTGACATGTGTACTTACTGTGTGTAAGTAGCACTGAAAAAATCAAAGTTTATCTAATTTGCATAATTTCTGCACGAGAAAAAAAACCCGCATTTTTGTGATGTATCCCATGGTACTAAACATTCACACAAAAATTTTTCAAATCAGCACTTTCGTATGGAAGTTCTGTGCAAAAATCTGATTGCACCTAATTCTGTACAAAATGGCTGCCATCGGCCATCTTGAATTTTGGACCGCACCCCAAAACACTCGTTCTCGTCCCACGGTGATACCAAAGGTACCCAAGAAGTTTCGTAAAGATCGGTTTATAAATACGGCCTCTAGCCTGAGCCGTATTGGCATTTGCACTTACAGTGCTGAAAGTAACACTAAATACATCAAAGTTAGTCTAATTTGCATAGTTTACGTACGAGAAAAAAACCTGTATTATATGTGATGTATCCCATGGTACTAAACATTCATACAAAAAATTCTGTGCAAAAACCTGATTTCACCTTAGTCTGTACAAAATGGCCGCCAGCAGACAACTTGAATTTCGGATTGGACCCCAAAACACCGCCAAAGTTGAGCTAAAAATTGTGATATTGTCAGCGTTGGGTACAAGTTAATTCAAACTGAATCATCAAGGCATGCTGATTCATTCCAACAATGATGGCTCAAGTCCAGATTATTGGACATACAGAATGCAGATAGTGTATTATCACTAAATCACCCACAGAATGGAGATTCCACCCAAACAATAATTGCTAATTTGTTGCAATGCATCACAAGCACAAGCAAAACTCCAGCCAATGAACCTCCGGGTTAAACCTGGATGTACACCGGCTGAAACATTTTGTTTTTTGTCCATATGTACAGTATTTGAAAGTGATACTTTGGTTGATAACTCCACTCTGCCAATGATTTAATCACAAACCACTCTCCACGTACTGTATGTTCAGTTATCTGAACAGCCTTTCAATACACTGGCATACCTCAGTATTTTTATTGATACCGATACTGGTATTTAATTTTGAATATCGCGCAGCCCTAGCGCTTCTGTCAAATTTCTAAAGAAAGCCCATCGTGCACAAGAACGGCACAAATTTGACAACAATTTCAAAGACAAAGTGAATAAATCTGTCCAAGACAACAACTCAATTTTCAATGAAATAAACTTCAAACAAAGGCCTGAATATGGGGAATATCATAAATTAAGTGAACCAATAAGTCTCGATGAGGTCATGGGTATAATTACAAAATGTCCACAGAAGACGAAGTCTCTTACAAAATATCGAAACAGTGTTCCAACATCATCTTCAGTGGACTTGAAACAAGCTTGCTTGGATGGGACCAGCATACATATTAAATAAATAGAGAGATTAATACAGATATAAGACCCCTCTTTAAGGGCTTTAGTGTCTGTGTCTGTGTCTTTGGGGTGTATGTGCTTGTGGGGATGTGTGTAGTGTTGTCATGAGGCTAACCCCACTACCTTATACAGTGGTAGCTAGGTACTGACTGTAAAAACCGGCACGGTACTTAACATGCTATATTTACACCAAATTAATACCCTATATTCTAGTTAAACTGGAAGCAATGTAATGGACACTGCACTGCCCTGGACTAGTCCACTTGGAAACAAATGGACCACCTAGCTGTGTACCAGACTGCTATTTGTTGGACTGGGTCACAAGATATTTCAAATCCCACAGTGTCCCTGGACCCTGTACAGGGTATTTGATGACTGGATTCGCATCGCAAAATGCTATACAAAAATGTCCAAATGCTAATCATTTTTCAATCCTATTGGCCTTATATTCACTATTTTGAACCAAGATGGAAACTGCTAATCAAATTTTTAAAAACAAAAAATACCCTGCTGTACAACTTTGGCATGGTGAAACTTTTATTCATTCAGTGCATGGGTCTGATCATACATGCATATCTGATTATAACTACGATCTAAAATGTCTTGGATGTCTCCCACCTTCAACATACATGTCTGTTTCTCGACAGATGGGTAATGAGGGTGAAAACTTCAAAAACAAAAAGGATCAACTAAAAACCCAAGGCTATATTAATGCTGTTGACCCCGAGCCAGAATGGCTAAAAAATATACTGAATATATACATATACTAAATACAACCTGCAGCTTCGGGTGTACTGATTCTTATCACAGTACGCCACAAAAGACTACTAGTAATAATGGCATAAAGCCAATAATAGCAAAACAATTTAAAAGCTAGTCCAAGGACTGGATAAAAGCTGATGAGAGTACATGTACTATTTTCATCAAATATTACTGTTGTCTATGTTGTGCAGGGCTCGATTTTACTGGATTCACAGAGCAGATTTTTAATCAATTTTTAACTAGAGCTAATCAATTTCAAAAGAAAAATCATGTCAATGATAGGAAATGCTAACCCAAATTTATCCAAGCAGGGTTACAGCGGTTGATGACATGTGCGCCATCATCGTGCAGTACGCCATAGTACACGGCATCAACGTGCCCCCATGTAGGCAACCGGGATAAAGTGCCTTGCCCAAGGACACAAAATGGACCATTCCGGACATTGATTGAACTTGGGTCCTCTAGCACACAGGCACTCGACGTATTATCAGATTTTATCAATTTTAATAACATGTATATTTATATTATCATTACCAAAAAGGTAAAGATATGACACTTCCCAGATCAAAATTTTCAACAATGTCTAAAATAACGAATACCTCATCGATCTCGCTCATTTAAACAACAAAATGTTGTGTAATTCGCAGAGCCCCTGAGAGTTTAAGCCCAAGATTGACGGAAATTTGACTTTTATTCGCATCTTTTTCACTTTTTATCGACTGAATCGAGAGAGTAGGCTATCCAAGCCGGCTGCCCCCTCTAAATTTTTCTTCCCACGTAATCTACATGTATTTATGGTGTAATGATAGCAACTATGACCTAAGAAACTAAATGAATTTCTGATTCGGGGTATCAGATTAACTTGAGAATTTTTGTAGTTCGCATGTGGATGACACACGCCCACCCCCTCCCTCCCAACAAACTTCCAGTTAAAATATCAATAGCATGACTAGTAATGTTAATTTTAAATATCTGTATATGACAATCAGACATGTTACCATGACAACAACTTTGATGCTTTTACCATCATTTTTCGAGAGATTAAAATGTTTTTATTGAAGTTAAGTTGTTGTGTTGTTTTGTGTTGTATTGAGTGAAGCATAAAGACTTTTGAAATGCACGCAATTGTGTCTATAGGTAGACGACCAAGGAACCCGTAGCGTGGCACTCATTGTTCGGTTACCAGATAACAGCTGGCATGATTAGCTGACTCTCTCGATTCATATTTTAGAGATTGTTAAAAAATTTGATCTGGAGAGTGTCATACATTTACAGTACGTGGAGAGTGTATTATCACTAAATCACCCGCGGAGTGGAGACTCCACCCAAGCAATAACTGCAAATTTGTTGAAAAGCATAACAAACACAAGCAAAGTTTCAGCCAATGGACCTCCGGGTTAAACCCGGAGGTCCATTGGCTGAAACATTGCTTGTGTTTTTAGTCGATATATACAAAATTTGAAAGTTATAGTTCGGGTGATAACTCCACTCCGCGGGGGATTTAGTTACAATCCACTCTCCACGTACTGTACTTTTTTTAGTATTGATAATATAATATATATTGTATTAAAATTGATAAAACCTGATAATACGTCGAGTGCCTGTGCCTCTAGCATAGAAGTCTAACTGTCTACCACTGAGATACTGCACTCCCTAGTGGGGAATTAAATCTTACAAGTTGAGACTTCTATTTTCTTACATAAGTAAACAATAACCAAATAATAATTTTGGGACATTAAAATATTTTGCTTTACTATACATGTAAATCAAAGTATAATTTGCTGAAAAAAAAATCCATATAGGGTGACTTGCTCCAATACGATGATTTTAAATGTTGGGACGAATCGTCCTGATGTTAAAAAAACAAATTCATTTGGGACGAATTGACTCGATACTCCGAAAAAAATTGTTAGCATGAATCGCCACGGTTGTCACTTTGGGACGAAACATCCTGCCATGCTGGGTGAAAGATCCCAGGATGAACAGGGTTTGGGATGAAATGTCACGTAACCATGAGACCCACACATCTCGCAAAGAATAATTTGCTGAAAACAAAATTGCGTCCAAGGCGATTTGCACCGATACAATGATTTGAAATGTTGGGACAAATGATTGGAATCGTCCTGTTAAAAAAAAAACAAATTCATTTGGGGCGAATGAACTCGATACTCTGAAAAAAATGCTGGAATGAATCGTCCCGGTTGCCACTTTGGGACGAAACATCCTGGGATGAACCGGTTTGGGGATGAAATGTCCCGTAACCATGTGACCCACCCACCCCAAGAATTTTGATACCCTAGCTTTGTTCTTGTATATGTATGTACAGCACATTTGGACACAAGTTGTTCTCGTGAAATATTATTAAATTATCAGTTCTGGTACGAATACGGTAGTAGACTTCCATGAACCAGTGGTGCCTAGGTCAATGAGTTGATTACACACGTGTTTCGTGTTTTATACATCTGAATCTTCATTTTGATGTACATTTTGTGTATATTTGAAATGAAGGAATATCAGAGGTGAGCATTTTCAAAATAAACACAATTTCATTAATTATATAGCCCCTTAAAATTTCGGAGTCCCTTAGCTCAACTTCTGTGCTTTGTTTGCAGTTTATATTTCAAATCGGATATTTATTGCTGCAATTTGCAAACAAGAATAGCACGTAATTTAAGTCGTAAATATCAAAGCTATTCTCCGCTGGAATTCCAGTTACGGAGTCCCCACTATTCGGTGGTCGAAACCAGCTGTTGGAAATGTTCAGGCCAGAAAGAGCTTATTTTATGATTTCGATATTTATGGCTCCTTCTCTCTCCGACAAAAATGATCGATTATAAAAATCAGCCACCCAGACCCACTTGGCTTTCATTTCAATTGGAATATGCCGAAATTTGGTGAAACGGCATTCGTCAAGTTGTGAATGTGATTGACGGTCTTTATCAGAGACTCCTCACCAAAGAAATAATGGCGTATGTAGTTCAATATTTATTTTACAAGCACTCAAGTCATATAAAGACCCACAAATTTATTTGTGACGGAAATTATACGGTCATGCTTATTGTAAGTTTCATTCAACACGAAAGTAGGCCTACATCAACATCCGGTGCACGTTATTCACGCGAGAATTTGAGAAGCCTCCGAAACTGCGTAAAATGAAAAAGTGATCTTTGCAAACCCTAAAATATATGGATATTCCTAATTTCTTTAAAAAAGCGTATATGTTTGGTAAACTTGTCTGAAATTACTTCAATTATGAATATAATGACGAAAAACCGTAGTATGACAAAACATACGCTTTAAAAATATGAATTACAGGCGCGTCAAAAATCGCCCGCAAATATATACGGTTTTCCAAGTTTGAGTTTTTTAGCATGGAATATCTAGAAAAATGTTGTTTTAAATTAAAAACAGATTTGTTCTCGTTATTTAGCGTGCAAAACTTAACATTTCTGCATACAGGGGTTTCTGCACACATCTCTTGTTCTTTTGCGCGGAGGCACTGAACATTAGGGCAACGTGAAACAGGTTGCCCAAATGTTTTAGCACGTAAAAAACCGACCTTTGGACAACTTTCGGTTGTCCAAATGTCGTTTACATGAATATATATATATATATATATATATATATATATATATAAGATACATGTAAGTGTAAGTAAAGGCAACTATTCGGAAAGTAAACTATTTCATGCGGTTGAGTTTGGGGATAAATTTTTCTATGAAGTAGCTTTCTTTATTCAATCTTTGTAACATGTTTTTGGGACCCGGCATTTTGTAAAATGGAAAGAAGCGGAGTTGTAAGTGACCAAACGATTTTAAATGTCCAGAAACACATAGCGGTGCTTGTTCGGCATGAGTTATATGAGATTTATGTAGATTCATTCTGCTTCTTAAATTTGTGCTTTGACCTATATAGTCTTCTCTGCATCCGGTGCATTGTATGATGTAAATTAGATTTTGTGTGTTACATGTCATGTCCGCGTTTGGTTTGAATTTGAAATTTGCCATTTTGAAAGTGTAGGAATCTCCTTCAATGATGCTGTCGCACAGGTCGCAGTTAGGTCTGTTACATTTTTTTACTTCGTATTTGTTTTTGGTGTCAAATTTTGAAATGGTTAGTATTTTTTTTAAGGTTTGGTGGTTGACGTTTACTGTTTATTATTTTTGTTTGATCAAGTATTTCATTCATTTTTTTATCCTTTCTCAAAAAATACAAGTTCTGGCTTACCACTTGAAACACGTTTTTATTGTTCGGATTATGTGTATTCACAAACATTAAAACATCTGATTCCTCTTTTGTTTGTGGTGATCTTGATGTGGTAATATCGATTTCTTCAGCTCTTTCTATTCCGTTTAGGATTAATTGTTTTGGGTAACGACATTTAAGAAGAGCACTTTTCATCTCAGATAAGCAAATTTTTCTTATATGAGGATCAGTTATCATCGTGCAAATTCGTCGTGCTAAGTTGAATGGAATGTTCACTTTTGTGTGCCTAGGGTGACAGGATTTGAAATGCAGGTATTGTTTGGTGTCAGTAGGTTTTGAATATATGTCCGTTTTTAATTTAGTGTTTTCTTTAATTACCATTATGTCAAGAAAGGGAATTTTTGTTTTGTCGAAATCAGCAGTGAATTTTAAATCGCTGCATATTGTGTTTAGTAATTCATGAAATTCAGAAATATTTCCTCTGCTTTCTTTCCATATAATGAAGCAGTCATCAATGTACCTTTTCCAATTGTTTGTAATATAGTTAGCGTAGTCATGGGGTTATTTTTTGTGTATTAATGGGTAGATTATGTTTTCCTCTAAATAAGCCAAAGTTAGTACTGAATAAACTGGGCCGATTTTTGATCCCATGCACGTCCCTTTTATTTGAGTGAAATGCCTTTCGCCAAATTGGAAAGAATTGTTGTTTAATATGAGTCTGACAGATTCCAATATAAATGTCTTTGAGAATTTTGTTTTTATGAGATTATGGTGCCTCTCTAGCCAATATTCGATTGCTTTAAGACCCAAATAGTGAGGTATGTTTGTATATAAGTTCATTACATCAAATGTTGCCAAAATTGACGATTCATCTACTGTGTCAGGTATATGATTAAGAAAATCAATGTCATCCCTTACGTAGCTTTTTGTTTTTTTGTAAAAGCGGCTGTAAGATTATGTCAATGAGTTTGTTTAATCTGTGGGTGGGACAACTGGGTCCTGCAACTGTGGGTCAAATTTTAAATCTGTGGGTCTTGAGATACAAACATACTCTGAATTTTGTTGCTCCACCACTTGTAAAATTTGTTTGGATTTGTGTATTTTTGGTAAACCATAGAAATTACTTGTTTTGCATTCAAATTTTAGAAGGAAATCTTTTTCATTCTCAGTCAAAAACTGGCCATATTCTTCTACAATTTTTGATATTTTGCGAACAACTTTCTTGTCGTCATCATGTTCCAGTTCTTTGTAGAATTCAGTATTTTCAAGTTGTTGAAGAATCAGTTCATAATAGTAATCTTTGTCCATGATTACAGACAAACCACCCTTGTCTGCTTCTTTAATTATTATGTTCTCATTTATTTGTAAATCATTAAGAGCTGATTTTTGATGAAATGACAAGTTTTTGAATTTTTTAGTATTGCCCTCCTGGATTGGATATTCGTTTATGAAATCAAGAAATCTTTCTAGGACTTTATTCTTACCCTGTATTTTTGTACCCTTTTTATTTCTTACCACAGATGTTTCGTCCGACTGTCGTGATTTGTCATGCCAATATTCTTTCAGCCTGAATTTACGTGAAAATTCCTGTACGTCCGCTTTTAGTTCCTGGACATTTTGGTTTGGTGTGGGAGTGAATTTGAGTCCGAATTTTAAAACATTTTTCTGGTTTTCTGTCAGTGGGATTGAAGATAAATTGATGATTTTCGGCTCTATTTTGATGGTGGTAGGGATTGTGGTACTTGATTCCAGTGGTTCAGGTCTCTGCCCGGTCATAAAAAATAGTTTATGGGTCTCCCATGAGGATTATTCGGCACCGGCCCACTGGATGGTAAACGGGGTTGTTTATTCCAGTGGGACTGTGCAGGATAATTTCACGATTTATCAGTTCCTTTTGTTGGAGTCTGGCGTAATTCGTTTTGCTCATTGTTTGTGGGAGTTGTGTGTGGGGTAATATGCCGATTTCTTAGAGGGTAGGTACATGGGATGTCATTAGAAAAGTTGCCTTTACTTACCATATCCACATCATTTTGTTCACTGAATTTCATGTTATGATTTTCAGGTGGAATTGCTTTGTCCTTTTCTGGGGTAGCATTCTGTGTCTTCTGCTTGGTAGGTGTCAAGACTGACTTCATGGTATTATGCACTTCTTTGGGATTCCTATTCTTATGTAAATGTCCATTACTGGTTCGTTGGCGATATGTTTGTTTTGTCCTTTGTAATAAGAAGTCCACTATGTGGTCCTTTCTTGGGAGTGACGATAACCAGTCTCGTTTTTTGTACCACAATGCATTAGATTTCCTTTCTTCTCTATCGCAGTCACTGGTCCATTTTTTGTGTAGCTCTGTTTTCAAGTTGTCATCTTCCACGGTTGATAACAAAATGTTCATCTTCATTTCTGCTCATTTCCAAATTTGTTGACAGTTTGAGTGAACGTTCATTCAGCTTCTTTATTTCGTTTTCTACTTTGGCTAGACCAATTGTAATTTTACGTTTCGCTTTCTCTTCCGTGTCATTATAATCCAAATTTCCTCTGAATTTCTGAGGGATAAATAGTTTCTCACCAGACAGGAATTGTTCATAAACCTCTGCATTTCCTTTGTTAACTATGAAATGGTAAAATGCCATTTTTCGATGGTTCAGTTGGGCTTTCCAATATCTGAAGTGGTCTTTCATGAATCTTAAGGCGCTTTGCTCTAGTCGGGCTTGTGCCGTCTCTTCCTTAATAATTTCCTGTATCGTTTTAATATGCATTCTTGTCTCTGATACTTCTTTGCCAATATATTGCACATATGTTGACTTTTCCGTCTCGATCCATTTAATCGTCTCATAGAGCTGTTGGTGACATTTTTGAATGTTCTGTAATTCAGTGATTACTTCCTTAAGTAATTCCTGGGTTTTCTTCTCAGTCATTTTCACACACGTTCAAATAAATAAACACACAAGAAATGGGAGAAACATGTGGAGAAAATATAGAAAAATGAAAATAGTTCAAATGACAGAGAGTAACATAATAAATATATTTCAATCTGAAACGCTGCATTTTTCAATGTTTCTACATATCGTCAGAGATCAAGTCAAATATGTCTGTGTTTATGTATTACACAGTTTGTTGTGCTGTTAAGAAAACAACTTAATCGTTATCGTATCACTCAAGGTGATAAGTAAGCTTAATACAATACTTGTATAACAAGTTTCTTGAATGGTAGTGCTGATATTACTACCATCACTCAAAAGTGCACCTCCATATCCCTGCCCCAATACCCAATCCATGTCAATCAGACATCAGTACCGCTAATGAAAAATATAATCTTTTTGTACCTTCTTTGTGTAGTAATAAAGCCCCCCCCCCCCCACGCCCGATCCTTCCAGTGTGTGTCAATGTCTTGTCCCCACCCATTTTTTCAGCATATATATGCCCCCTCCCCACACCACTGACCAATATGTGGCCCCTGCTATAATGCCTATACTAACAGTTGTAGGCTAGGGTGTCCATGCACCCCCATTCAACCCCCCTCCCCCCCCCCCATATCCATGATGTATGCACCCACATATACAAAAATGATCATAATCTCAAAACATATACATGCTATGTTCAACACAAACGCGCCTTAAGGTGGAATTGCTCTTCACTCTTGCTCCTCCCCCCCCCCCCCCCCCCCCATCAGCAAGTTTATAAATGAGAATATTTGGAATCATTCTTGTCTATTGAGCCCATTGGGTTCTAGTGTTTGAAGTTTGTTAATCCAAAATGCTTCACGCCCCCTCCTGTAAGCTGTATTTTGTTGATTAATTTGTTCAATCCCAATAATCTTAAAATTGATTATACTATGGTTTTCGGTCAGAAAATGATGCGGTATCGGTTCACTCATAACCTCAAGTTTTCTTCCACTCATATGGTTTTGTAGTCTCTCATACAATTTTGTCCCTGTCTCTCCCACAAACACACCTTCGATGCACTTGTCGTAGAGAATCCCTATACCACATTCCTGGACATGCAGGTAATTTTCTTGCCTATGTAGTAGGCTGTTCCGTTCTTGTCTGCGTCCGGAATAACCATTTTGGATGCAAGTAAATATGAACATGAGATCTTGATGGAGTTGGGGAACCAAACAACATACAAAGAAGTACCTGGAGATCTGACAGAGAAAATAGCAAACAAGATTAAAAGCCAACTCAAAAAACTAGATAAAAACAAACTGATAGACAAAAAAGTATTAGCATACATGATACCTAAGCAGCCACAGGCTGGAAGAGTAAAGGTAACCCCAAAATGCATAAAAATGAAGCCCCATTAAGAACAATAATTTTGGGAATAAACCACCCAACAGAGAAAATAGCAGAAGTGAAGGAGTCTGAATTAAAACAACATGTTGAGTCGTTACCAACCTACATATGCGACACCGCACATTTCCTGAACAGACTGGACTGTTTACCCCAACCACTCCCCGAAAACAGCATAATGTACTGTATGGACGTCAAGAAACTATATCCAAGCATCCCACGTAATGAAGGTATATTAGCATGTAAAAAAGCACTAGAAAACTCTCAAAGAAAATTATTCGCAACAGAGATAGGTCTTAAACTAATAGAAACTGTTTTGGACAATAACAATATTTTTATACAACAACCAATGGCCCAGACTAGCTGGTTCAAACTCAATATTATCAAGGGCCAAACACAAATTTTGAACCCCCCCAATCCCCAAAATTGGAATACAAAACCGAAAATTAAAAGTCCTACCTGGCCCTCTATACTTTTACTCTCTGCGCATGCACAGTGGTCAGGAAAAGACCAGAATTGGTGCAAACATCATTCTTTGTTTGGCCCTAAAGTCAGTAACAATGAGCTGACATCTGTGCTTTAAAATCTCCTTTTTTGAGGATGCCAGACACAAATCAATGCAAGAATTGGTGGATCCAAGGCTGTTAATGATTGACTGTAACTATTTATTCTGTTTATCCCCATGGTTACGTCCTCACCCTAGGGGTGTTAGGTCGTTTTAGTCTTGCATCTTCTATCTGATGTATCGTTTTTTCTTCGTATGAAGATCTAGCTTTGCATGTGGTATCATTTAAATTTGTTTCTGACTTTGGGCCTTTTTGTGCCTGATGTCTTGTTTCCGGTTTTTTCCTTGACATTGTTTACATTGGCAACGACTTCAAATATATGTAGTATTTAATATTATATTACTGTAGAATTACTTTAGTATACATTGATTATTATTCCGGTAGCGTAGCTCATAATATTTGGATTTTGTCCACACTCTATTGGGATACCCTTGGGCTCATTATGTTCCCTTTGGGAGCTTAGGCATTTTTAAAAAAAAAAAATTATAAATTTTTTAATTTAATTTTGATTGCGATTATTCATGTATCTTTATCATATATTTTGATGTGGAGTTTGTAGGAGTGCTATCAACTTTGTCTTTTGATTGTAATTATGAAAGCTTACTGCTCTAAATGCAAGGCAAGAAAGTCTTCCTCAGATTTACATGCTTGTTGCCTTGCCTATAGTCGATGCACTCCTGCAGATTCTTGTCCTACTGTGTACATTGGCATGACAGACATTGGAGACGGGTGTCGAGAGGCATTGTTGGCAGTGAGGTTCCTATGCCGGAACTCTCATCGTAATATAATTCAAGTTTTTCAGTTTCTATTTCAGAGGAACATGAACACCCATCCAAAGTGTGCTACAGTCGTCGTGCAAACCGGAACCAAGTTTTCTTTTCAGGAGGCTCGGCGAGGTCTGATAAGACTGCGAGTGGGAGAGGTCCCTCTCTTACCCAACAACATTTGGGGCCAAATGTTGTTTTGAGAAACTTGCATGAGTCGGAGCATACGTCCATCCGCCCAACCGCCCGCTCGCCCGCCGCTCAGGACTCTCCGTCTAGGATGCAGCCAGGGTCAGCTTCAGTCACTGCTTCCTCCTCTACTTTATAAAAGCACACACGACCGCATGCTAGCTACTGACTTCGGATATCTAGCCAGTTGCGCTATACGGAGCCAGTCTTCGCTCGTGAACTCGGCCCATCTGGTAGCTAGTGATCCGAGGCTTTGTGCATCGGGACATTCGGAGAAGAGATCTATCTCCGGATCTTAGTCCCAGGAGTAGCAAGCAGCGAAAAAACAGAAGACCGCTACTCAAGCCTCGGTAATGGACTTGCTGTCGCAGATTGCGCAGCTGATCATAGCATCCCAGCAAGTGCAAGAGCCGACTCCGGTGGTGAGCTATCGGACGGTGCTGGGTCGGTCCAGTCATCTGTACACTCAGATGCAAATGACCGAATGTCACAGCTGAATCACTCAGATGGTGTAAGCGACAAGGAAGAGGATTTCTCTTCCCTTTCGGAACAGCATATGGTAGCGATGAATTTTATTTATCAATAGTCTACTGACTTTGTTCCACTTGATCAGCAAGCTGTGACTAGTATAGAGAAACCGCTGTCTTCTCCTTCGTGTGGAGGAAAGAGGTTGTTCTTTCCTTCCCAAAACAGTCTCGACAGGTGTCGGAGGCCTTTGGCCATATTATCGATGCCATATTCACCTCTTTAGTGCTAAGAGGAAGGCGGTTTCTTATCGACATCTTCAGTAAATATACGGTTCCTTGGACTATGTTCATTTAAAACGGTTGAAGAAGATGTCCAGAGATCTCCTCTGCGTTTAGATGAGCAGGCCGGGGATGAAAATATGTTCCTACCTGCATCATTCAATATACGCACGGAAGTGATGGAATGTGCTATTTCATCCAATAGAGCGAATCTGGACGTGATGTCCTATGCAGATAACCTCATCAGAGCTATGGTGCAACGTCTTAATGGGAAGGAATTTGAGGACATTTGTTCCTCACTTAGAGTTCTTTCCAGGGCAGTCATGTATGCCACGTACAACTCCGCCCTGACAGTGGAAAATTGGGAGTTGATCAGACTGGATGCTGCCCTTGCGTCATCATCACTTATAGATGACAAGGTGAAAAGCTCGCTCCGGTCTCCGGATACACTCTATTTGACGACGAGCTTTTGTTAGTCTATGAACAGGCTACAAGAAAGCTTTCAGCGAATCTGGACATGATGTCCTACGCAGATCGCCTCACCAGAGATATGACGCAACGTCTTAATGGGAGGAGTTTGATGACATTTGTTCCTCGCTTAGAGTTCTTTCCAGGGCTATGCCACGTACAACTCCGCCCTGACAGTGGAAAATTGGGAGTTGATCAGACGTGATGCTGCCCTTGCATCATCATCACTTATAGATGACAAGGTGAAAAGCTCTCTCCGAGTCGCTCCGGTCTCCGGATACACTCTATTTGACGACAAGCTTTTGTTAGTCTATGAACAGGCTACAAGAATGCTTCCAGTACACTGCTACTGAAGTCTGCGCCTCAACACGCTTCAGCAGACTGGGGTAAGCAAGGCCGTTCCACTTAATTAGCTAAGGGAACTCCTCGCAGAGGGTACAATAAACCCTCTTATACTTACTCCGGAGGCCCTCAGTATAGTAACTCGAAAAAGGGGTGCAGGTCTGATCCAGACTATAGGTAAGATGCCCCACAGCCGATGGGATGAGGTTCTTCGCGAGGAGGACATAGCTTCTCCTTCCATAAGCCTCGTTAGTCGTACAGGTTATGAATATGACCTCTATTGCTTACCAGTTGACGGAAGGTTGTCATCTTTGTGAGAAACTGGATTTGTGTCACAGAAGATAAGTGGGTAAAGCAATAGAGGTCGTCGAAATATTCTTCAGGTTTTTTCAAATACCTGTTTTTCATCCTGAAGTTGGACGAATAGTACATAGATAGGCTGAGACAGCTGTCTTGTTTGGAATAGAGCTGTTAAAAGGAATAGGTATGTCTTTTCCCTCTCTGTGTTCTATTCCTTGATTGTGGACGTCATAGTCACCTCATGTACTGTTACAGCGGTCGTTTCTTGCGGCTAGTGTTGTAAGTCTCCATTTAGTGAGCTTTCAAGGCCGCAAGTGACACAGATATGTCTTTAGGTAGACGAAGACACATAACTGCGTAGCTACCTTGAGATTACTGTCTCTTTGGGAATTACAGCTGTTAGAATAGCAGCTTGTCATTCCCTAGCTTGCGCGACGATGGTTGTAAGTCTCCGTTTAGTGAGCTTTCAAGTCGCTAGTTACACCAAGATATCTGTGTTCACAGAGAGGAAGACTTCTAGCTACGTTAGACAGGCTCTGACCACTGTCTTTTGGGAATAAAACCGATAAGGTACAGTGCTTTTCGGTTTGTTTTCATAGGTGTCATAGACTTGAGTCTAATTGTTTACACCATAGTAGCCTAGCTAGAATCATAAGCGAGATTGTTTCAGTAATTATGCAGTGACATAACTGAATTTATTTTCTCTTGGGACTGCTGTCTCTTTGGGAATTTAGGGCTGTTAAATAGTGGCTGTTCATTCCCTACCTTGCACGACGATAGTTGTAAGTCTCCGTTCAGTGAGCCTTCAAAGTCGCAACTTACACCGATATATCTCTTTTCACAGAGATGAAGACTTATAAGCTACGTTTAGCGTTGCAAGTCTCCTTAGTGAGCTTCAAAGGCCGCAGTTATCAGCCTTTTATTGTCTTCACATATAGGAAGACCTTTAGCTGCTTCAGCTAGGCTGAGTTCGTAGTCCTATTGGGCATGATACCATATGTTAGAGGAGGTTATTCTCTTCCTACCGGTATGGTTTCGTGTTAGTTATATAAGGCGATAAGCTCTATTAATGATGCCATATTTGCCTAGTGTTATTTTGTCACTACGATGTATTTGTTCATCATGTCCCTCTCAATCCTTAGTGGCATTATGGAGTGGCATTATGGAGTCGATCAGACGTGAGAGAACCCTGCGGTTCCTATTCTATTCGATGACAAACACAAGAGCGATTCAAGTAATGTGGGTGAGGGGGGTTCAATATGTATTTTTCGTCAAACCCTCCCCCCCTGCCTGGTTACCCTTGTATCACTCAGTCATACCGTGGTTACAGGCTGTATTCAGATGAGTACATGCGGGATTTCATTGCTCGCATGCATAATATGTGTATTATTAGGCAGACACATTGTTGACAGACTATATAAATTCTTGCTCTGCTTATAGAGCTTATTAGAATTTTGGGGCTATTTGGATCAGTTATGGAACTGCCAATAGGCTGTCTATGCATATGTTCTCATTTTTTGGCATCTTTATTCTGAGTAATATATTCTTTTCCGAACCTAGGAAACAATGAATTATTTCGGGGACGGTCCGTGACAGGTCTGTTAATCATAGCTCGTTCCATGTTCTAAATCAGGTTTCTATGAAGATACAGTACATATTCTCGTATATTCGAGCGGTGCATTGGAGTGTTATTATTGGAATCAATTGTACACATGAACGGAGTCGCCTGTAGTTGCCTTAGATGCATGTTTGCTCTTCAGATGCTTTTTAATTGGTATTAAATTGGACAGGTGTATGGTTGTACACTTTATATCACCAGTTTTCATCCTATCTACGTATTCCAACTCTGGTATACGTTAGAAGCGTGCTCTGTTAATTACCGGGATCGCCACAATAGCCTTAGCTTCTGAAGTGGCATTAAGCACCAATAGTTAATAATAATTAATAATGAAAGGCGAATATATTTGGATTTTTTAGTATTACTTTGCACTGATTCCAGAGCTCTCCCCTCTTTGTTTTGAAGAATATTCCTTCAAAAAAAGGTGAGGGGGTGAATTTTCTTGTAAAATCTCCTCCGGCTTGATAAGTGTGTAACTATGAGTGAAGCTGTTTTTGTCTGTAGATTATATCTGATCCTAGATGCAGCTTGTTTATTATTTATATATGGTGTATGTTTGTGGGGGTTAGTCTCTGACTCTCAAATACGCCATCCTAATTTATGGGGCTTAGTCTGGACTAGCCTTAAAAATTGGGGGCTCATTACACCCAATTAGCATAATCATTCATGCTAAGAATATGGAATTACTTGGATATGGCTCCTTATTTATGATATGTCTTCTCTATTATTGTATAGAAAGACATACATGTAATTCCTTTTAAATTTATTTTCCTTTCACCTTGGAATGCAGGCTTAGGGGCTATATTTGGTCTGCTAATTCTTAAGTCCTAGGCCCTCCGCCTTTTTATGATTCAGCTAGTCTGGGCCATTGGTTGTCGTATAAAAATATGATAAATTTTAAGTAATTTGTATATTTTTAGCTCACCTGAGTGAAGCTCAAGGTGAGCTTTACTAATCGCTTTCCGTCCGTCTTCTGTCGTCCGATGTCCGTCGTCGTCATAAACTTTACAAAACCAACTTCTCAGAAGAAACCACTGGCCCAATATTTTTCAAATGTTGGGTAAATGTTTATTACCTAATGTCAATTCAGATTTGTTCAAATGAAGTTGCCCCTCCTCCTGGATGGGACCACGCCCCCAAGGGGCACCAAAATCTTTGAAAATCTTCTTCTCATGAACCAGCAGTAGCAGAGACTTGATATTTGGCATGCAGCTTCCTTTTGAGATGTAGAATCAAGTTTGTTCAAGAGAAGTTTGTTGGGCATTATTTGCCTTCGTTATGGGAGGGGCAAAAATTTTGGCTGCGCCTAAAATTCTGTTTTCTAAAACCGTGAGGTCAATTTAAACCAAATTTGATATGAGATGATAATGGGTCATAAGTAGTTGATTGATGCAAAAAAAAATGTTCTCATTGCCCCGTGGGAACCTCGGGAGCTAAAAATAGGAAAAACCTTAAAACTGCCATATCTCCAAAACTACACGGCACAGAGAATTCTTATTTTGTATAAAGCTTACTTTTATCCAGTAGAATAGACTGGTTAAAAAAAATCCCTATCGGTTTGATCACAAGGTACTTTTTTCAGGACTTTTAAAAAAGTGCTGAGTCAGCACTTTTTAACACTGTAGGCAATGGGAAAAACATTAAAAAATCTTCTTCTCCAGATCCAGCAGGCAGAATCTTTTGATATTTGGTATGCAACATTGTAGGGTGGATCTGATTCAAGTTTGTTCAAATCGGCCCCCTGGGTTCATATTTGGGCTCAGTATAGGAGCCCGATTTCGAACTTAGTGCATTTCCGGCAAATTTCTTCAAAAATCTTCTTCTCCAGATCCAGCAGGCAGAATCTTTTGATATTTGGTAAGCAACATTGTGGGGTGGATCTGATTCAAGTTTGTTGAAATCGACCCCCTGGATTCATATTTGGGCTCACTATTGAAGCCCGAATTCGAACTTAATGCATTTCAGGCAAATTTCTTAAAAAATCTTCTCCAGATCCAGCAGGCAGAATCTATTGATATTTGGTATGCAACATTGTGGGGTGGATCTGATTCAAGTTTGTTCAAATCGGCTCCCTAAATTCATATTTGGGCTCACTATAGAAGCTCGAATTCGAACTTAGTGCATTTCAGGCAAATTTCTTCAAAAATCTTCTTCTCCAGATCCAGCAGCCAGAATCTTTTGATATTTGGTATGCAACATTGTGGGGGTGGATCTGATTCATGTTTGTTCAAATCGGCCCCCTGGGTTTTTATTTGGGCTCAGTAAAGCTCGAATTCAAACTTAGTGCATTTCAGGCAAATTTCTTCAAAAATCTTCTTCTCCAGATCCAGCAGGCAGAATCTTTTGATATTTGGTATGCAACATTGTGGTGTGGATCTGATTCAAGTTTGTTCAAGTCGGCTCCCAAGATTCATATTTGGGCTCACTATAGAAGCCCGAATTCGAACTTGGTGCATTTCAGGCAAATTTCTTCAAAAATCTTCTTCTCCAGATCCAGCAGGCAGAATCTTTTGATATTTGGTATGCAACATTGTGGGGGTGGATCTGATTCATGTTTGTTCAAATCGGCCCCCTGGGTTTTTATTTGGGCTCAGTAAAGCTCGAATTCAAACTTAGTGCATTTCAGGCAAATTTCTTAAAAAATCTTCTTCTCCAGATCCAGCAGGCAGAATCTTTTGATATTTGGCATGCAACATTGTGGGGTGGATCTGATTCAAGTTTGTTCAAATTGGCCCCCTGGGTGTATATTTGGGCTCAGTATAGAAGCTCGAATTCGAACTTAGTGCATTTCAGGCAAATTTCTTCAAAAATCTTCTTCTCCAGATCCAGCAGGCAGAATCTTTTGATATTTCGTATGCAACATTGTGGGGTGGATCTGATTCAAATTTGTTCAAATCGGCCCCCTGGGTTTATATTTGGGCTCAGTATAGAAGCTCGAATTCGAACTTGGTGCATTTTAGGCAAATTTCTTAAAAAATTTTCTTCTCCAGATCCAGCAGGCAGAATCTTTTGATATTTGGTATGCAACATTGAGGGGTGGATCTGATTCAAGTTTGTTCAAATCGGCCCCCTGGATTCATATTTGGGCTCACTATAGAAGCCCGAATTCGAACTTAGTGCATTTCAGGCAAATTTCTTAAAAAATCTTCTTCTCCAGATCCAGCAGGCAGAATCTTTTGATATTTGGTATGCAACATTGTGGGGGTGGATCTGATTCATATTTGTTCAAATCGGCCCCCTGGGTTTTTATTTGGGCTCAGTAAAGCTCGAATTCAAACTTAGTGCATTTCAGGCAAATTTCTTAAAAAATCTTCTTCTCCAGATCCAGCAGGCAGAATCTTTTGATATTTGGTATGCAACATTATGGGGTGGACCTGATTCAAGTTTGTTCAAATAGGCCCCCTGGATTCATATTTGGGCTCACTATAGAAGCCCGAAATCGAACTTAGTGCATTTCAGGCAAATTTCTTAAAAAATCTTCTTCTCCAGATTCAGCAGGCAGAATCTTTTGATATTTGGTATGCAACATTGTGGGGTGGAGCTGATTCAAGTTTGTTCAAATCGGCTCCCTAGATTCATATTTGGGCTCACTATAGAAGCTTGAATTCGAACTTAGTGCATTTCAGGCAAATTTCTTTGAAAATCTTCTTCTCAAGATCCAGCAGGCAGAATCGTTTGATATTGGGTATGCGCCATACTTAGAGGGGTGAGATTCAAGTTTGTTCAAGCCAAGTCCCTGGGTTCATATTTGGGCTCACTGTGGTAGCCAGAATTATAACTTAGCTCAAAATGAGGACTTTTCTTTAAAAATCTTCTTCAGATCCAGCAGTTGGAATGTTTTGATATTTGATGTGCAGCATCCTTAGGGGGGTGAGATTCAAGTTTGTTCAAGCCATGTCTCTAGGTCCATATTTGGACTCACTGTGGGAGCTTGAATTGTAACTTAGTTCAAAATGAGGAATTTTCTTTAAAAATCTTCTTCTTCAGATCCAGCAGTCGGAATGTTTTTATATTTGGTGTGCAGCATCCTTAGGAGGGTGAGATTCAAGTTTGTTAAAGCCAAGTCCCTGGGTTCATATATGGGCTCCCTGTGGGAGCCCGAATTATAACTTAGTTCAATCTGAGGAATATTCTTTAAAAATCTTCTTTTTTTTTTAGATCCACTGGTCAGAATCTTTGGATATTTGGTATAAGCTTTTCTTAGGAGGATTAGATGCAACTTGTTGAAATCAATTCTCTGGGTTGATATTTGGGCTACCATGTCAGGTGAGCGCCCTCAGGCCCCTTGGGGCCTCTTGTTTTTTATACTTACCAATGGCCCAGATGGGGATGACCCTCCCATGAGTGGGCACTCATACCTCCCCACTGAGTTATTATTAGTACACTCATCTACAAAGAATGATGTTGGTGCCAATTCCAGTCTCTTCCTGACCACTGCGCATGTGCAGAGAGTAAAAGGACCAGATAGGACTTTTAATTTTTGGTTTTGTATACAATTTTTGGGGATTGGGGGGTTCAAAATTTGTGTTTGGCCCTTGATAATATCGAGTTTGCACCAGCTAATTTGGGCCATTGGTTAGTATAAAAAATATACAAATTACTTAAAATTTATCATTTTTCATTTAAAGGAAGACATTATTTACAAACGGACGGCGTTGCAATAGGTTCGCGATTAGGGATGAATTATGCGTGCACATATATGGGTGAATGGGAAGAGAAACTGTCAAAAGCGTCAAAGTTACACCCCCTTGAACAGGTACGGTAAATTGATGATATCTGGGGAGTATGGATGCATGGGTTGGAGTCTCTGAAACAATATCATTCTTTGGCAGATCTGATACACCCATGAATACAAGTTGATTTAAGGTGGTCTGAAAATAGGATAGAAATCTTAGACATGCTAGTCAAAATTGAAGATGGATTTCTTAAAACCGGTTTATATACAAAACCCACAGACACGCATCAATACCTGCATGCAAAGTCGGATCACCCAATCAACACTAAAAGAGCGATACCATATGGAATAGCTTCAAGAGTAAAAAGAATTTGTTCCGATAATGGTGAATATGAATGCCACAAAAATGATATAAAACAACACCTGCATGCCAGAGGTTATGACGAAAAGTTTGTAAGCGAATAACTAAAAATGGTTGACCAAATCAAGCGTAAACATTTACTTGAAAAACGATCCAACAAACCAACCAGCAAAAGAGTCCCGTTTGTAGTCACTCAAAACGCATGAAGTTGGCATTCAAAAAACTTCCCCTGATTTCGTACAAAAGACTGAAAAATTTGGGAGATGTTATAGTCCATAGCAAACATAATAAAATGTTCAACAATCAAGGGACGGGATCTGGTAGATGTGAGAGAAATTGTGCAATCTGTGGGTTTATGCTCCAAACAAAACAATTCGCAGACAAGAACGGAATGGCCTAATACATAGGCAAGAAAATTACCTGCATGTCCAGGAATGTGGTATATGGGATTCTCTGCGACAAGTGCAATGAAGTTGTGTATGTGGGAGAGACGGGGACAAAATTGTATGAGAGAATGCAAAATCATCTGAGTAGAATAAAACTTGAGGTTATGAGTGAACTGATACCGCATCATTTTCTGACCGAAAACCATAGTATAAACAATTTTAAGATTATTGAGATTGAACAAATTAATCAACAAAATACAGCCTTCAGGAGGGGGCGTGAAGCATTTTGGATTAACAAACTTCAAACACTAGAACCCAATGGGCTCAATAGACAAGAATGATTCCAAATATTCTCATTTATAAACTTGCTGATGGGGGGGGGGGGAGGGGGGGGGGGGGTAAAAATTAGAGTGAAGAGCAATTCCACCTAAAGGCGCATTTGTGTTAAACATAACGTGTATATGTTTTGAGATTATGATCATTTTGTATATGTGTATGTGGGTGCGTACATCATGGATATGGGGGGGGGGGGGGGGGGGGGGGGCGTGCATGGACACCCTAGCCTACAACTGTTAGTGTAGACATTATAGCAAGGGCACACATATGTCAGTGGTGTGGGTATATATATACTGAAAAAGTGGGTGGGGACAAGACTTTTACACATACTGGAAGGATCTGGCACTGTGGGGGTGCTTTGTTACTACATAAGGAAGGTACAAAAAGATTATATTTTTCATAAGCGGTACTGATGTCTGAGTGGTGTGGATTGGGTATTGGGGCAGGGATATAGAGGCGCTCTTTTGAGTGATTGAATGATTCAGCCAAGGAGTGGTTGGATGTGTGAATATGGTATACCAATTAACTTGCCTCTGCTCTGTTACCAGGGCGAGGTTTTAGCAATAGTGTGTAATTTATATTTGCTTGTTGCATAATAACGCGGAATATATCTTTACTTGTTGCCACCCAAGGAAGATATTATACAGTATTTTTGGCATAGTTTACCCTTGAATGTAAAGCGCAAAGTGAAGCGCGGAACATATCTTTACTTGTTGCCACCCAATGAGATATGATACGGTTATTTTGTGCGTAATAGGCTCGGATATGGAGAATAACGTGAAACGGGGAACATATCTTTACTCGTTACCACCCAAGGGAGATATGATACGGTGATTTTGCAAGCAATACACTTAAATATGGAGAACAATGCATTTTAATGATTTGGGTCAAAGAATGGTTGGATGCTTGAATATTGTATGCGAACTCACCTCTGCCTCTGTTACCAGAGCGAGGCTGAGATAAATGATTGAATGCTGGTAATTCTAAAGCTGAAAACAAATTTTGCGCATAATAACACGGAATATATCTTCACTTGTTGCCACCCAAGGAAGATATGATACGGTATTCTTTGTGCATAATTTTCACTTGAAGACAGAGAACAACGTGAAATATGGAACATAGCTTTACTTGCTGCCACCCAAAGAAGATATGAAATGGTGATTTTATAAACGGGTTTGTGATTAGGAGCTAGGTGGCCACTTGCCAAGCAATAAATCAACCTGAAAGACATATGCGTATCTCGAACAATTTTCTAATTCTCATTTAACAATTAGGATAAGCGTTACGCTAAATTTTACGTTCCCATGATGCGGCACACATTGGTATGGCACTTAATGTAACGGAATAAGAATTAGTCAACAATGAAAGCAGCTTAGAAGGAAGTAATCTCCCGAACATGATGGCAAATTGACAAAATTATATATATATATATTTATATGAATATGCTTTATGTGTAGTGGTATTCTTGGGATACCTATGATTATATGTTATGGATAATTATGTTATGATTTCATTATTTCCTTATGTTCTCCTCTTTTCCCAGGACATTCTGAAATCTATCTATGGGTCATATAGGCTTAAGTTCCCTTTGTCTATATATATATATATCCTCTACCATTACTCAATATACATTATACACCCTCCATCCTATTGTTCAGTCGGCACTTTGTATTACTTTGGAAAGTTGAGAAAAAATTAAATTTTTATACCAAAATTTATTTTTTAAAATACTTACCAAAAGTAATACAAAAGTATTGCCCTCCCGGCAATTTAATTATTACTAATATTGCATGCCTCCCCACACTTATGTATACATGCATATTGAAGTTTCATTCAATATCGGAAATTGACTATTATTGCGCATGACTGGCGGGAACAGGACAATAGGTGACAGGTCAAATAGGGTACTATTCACCAGATTTTTAAGTACCCACACAAATCGGCACCTGGTGAAACCGGTTTGGTTTTCTTTTTGTCTTTTTGACACTTTTATAGTCTCCTAAGGGGATTTTGCTTAGGGACTTCAAAATCTGCACTCTTTTTCACATGGAAGTAAAGAGGAATCTGAGGCACTTTGTATTACTTTGGTAAGTATTTTAAAAAATAAAGTTTGGTATAAAAATTTAATTTCTATACCACTTAACTAATTCTTTTATTCTGTGGTGAACATGAACAAAATCTGAAGTGCAAAAATCAAAACCTACACGAATGTGCACATTTGGTCTGCGGTTTAATATTTTTTTTGTGTGTGTGCCAAAGCTATATCCAGCAAGTGCAATAAACAACAACTTATTGAGGAGAGTGCGAGCAGGCATTCTTCAGTAAATTGCAGAAAGTATATTCTATATATTTTCTATAAAAAAAACACGCTTGTTGTCGGGGAAATTCAAGTAAATGTTTTTTTTTGTTTTAATGCTTAAGTATAGGCTTCTAACAGTAATCTATTTCAACACTAGTACAATAATGTTAAAGTTAATATTGAGGTCGATTAAAAAATGAATGACAGTTGGGGCAATCAGTTTGGGGTGGGGTGTTTACATTTCATACTTATGTGAGTGTGGTTGGCAAGTGGATATGCACTGTCTCTTATATCAGAGGTCTGAGGGTCAGGAAAGTTCCTGAGGTGCTTGAACACTTTCATATGTGATGTTGATGCTGTTACTGTGTACTAGCCTTTATGGTGTAGACATCAAATGAATGTCCCTTGTATTAAGAGAGGAACACACTCATAGACTAAAGGGGTTTATGTAGTTTTTGAAGGCAGTATGTTGAAAATATTGATTGCTCTACCCCCACACTTTAACTTAGCAGCCACCCTACTTAATGAAAGTATGACATATCCTGTTCCTGGAAGGAAAAGTGGTCTCTGGGGTTCAATGGGTTAACAAAACTAAGCTTAAACTATACACGTATTTACAATTTACTGATAAAAAGTGCAGTAAATAATAACAGAATATGAGCTCATGTATCACAAGGTATGAACTAGTAGTTCATCAGCTTTTAGTTTTTAAGGTGCTACTTGATACCTTTGTTCTCTCAAACCTTGAGAATGTGCTCAACGATTATTTTTTGTAGCAGTGATCCCCTTACCCCATACTGTTCTTTATATTTGTATATATTCCAAGAGAAGTCGTGAGTGACTCAGGCTTATTTGAGCCTCTGGTTTTAATATGCAGTTGTGCCGGGCTCAAAAAGAAAAAGAAAATATAAGTTAGTGTAATGCAAGGGTTGAAGTATTTGTAAAAAGTCTTGGGTGTTGTTGAGTTTATATTCCAGATGGCAGAGATGGGTGGTTAATAGTTGGGATAGAGAAGTTTTGTTCCTATGAGTTAATTGATAATGGGAGGGAATATAGTTCATGTTAAAAAGCGTGTTTCACGAATTGTAAATTTAGACTGAGGGTCTTTATTCCAGGCTAGAACTTGTAAAGGGTGAGTGGAACTAGTTCCAGCTCTGAATGGAGGTTCCCTGAGTTGGCTGGTTTCTTAATAATATTTAATTTTAAGCAATGTCTGTTCAGTATGTTACCATGGAGTCTCAAGATGCTTGATATACATGTATGTGATTTTCAATGCACATATCAGACCAGCTTTCATAGAATTTGATCTTTTCAATGTACAGGGTGATTGTTGAATAGAAATATTTAAATTTATAGAAATTCTATCCATGAAAACCTCTTCTTTCATGTTATATTGTGAATCTCCATGATAAACATTGACTTTGTTGTTGCTTAGCAGGTGATTCACAATGTTGTGGTGATCAATTCAGTATTGACCCTTCTACAGAAGTTCGCAGATTATTTTGTATGCTTAGCCCTCCCGAAATATTTATGAGGCAGCTTATGATAAATTAACTGGTTGAGTGCTAGAAGCCACTGTCAGGGCTTTAAAAAAAATGAGGGTATCGGAGGAAAAGCAAATATTTTCCTTGCTCAGTTTTCATATACATTCAAATGCAAATAATATTTTGTTTATGTAAATTTGTTTTATCATAAATTATTGAAGAGTGCCTAATTAACATTTGTAATAAAACAAATTTTGCTGATGTTAAGGGCATATAGGTTATCACAGTGCTCTGTAGTAACTTTAAGGTGACAATAGTGTTCATGTATAAATTTAGTAAAATAATATGACAGTTAAAAGTTCTCATTGAATGCCTGTTGACCTTGAATTGGAAGTTTGATGGTCATGGTATGGTCTGGTGATTTGCTTAGAATCACCGGTAGGTCTAATTATTCCAAGTATATAATTGATATCTTTCTATTAAATATTATAATCCTAGTGTAAAATTTTCTTACACTATACTTATGTAAACAAATACATACATCTATTGTTAATAAATATGGTACTCAAATCTGTTTCATAATTTATCTCCAAACTGGTATTTATGATTATTTTGTGGGTACTTATCTGTGTGGGCATTTCCTCAAACTTGTACTAAAACTTTTGGCTCCCCTTCTTTTAGCCCCATCAGGAAGTTATTGATACATTTTAACTTAAGCTGGGGGTGAGCTGTCAAACTGTCTTCATGCCTTGCAGACAATGGTCAAAGCATCATAGAATGTTTCATGAAGTCTTCTTCACCTTCGTAGGCAGAAGAGACAAGATAGGAAATCACTCTCACATCATGACACAGGTAAAGTTTGTGAGAACTGCATAATGTTGCTCAGGATTCATGAGATTAATAATCTTTTTATACAGGACAGCATTGATAAAAGTGACTTGTGTTCTTAGCATACTTTGAGCTTTGCAGAATTTTTTTTCTTACAGCCAGAGATGTGATTGCTAAATTGAATGAAGTGGGTACTAAAAGCCAGTTTGATTTCTCCTGGATCAGCCAGATGAGATATTATTTTGAGGATGACTCTGCGATTGTGAGAATGATCACCACATCTGTTCCATATGCTTATGAGTATTTGGGAAATAGTGGTAGACTGGTTATCACTCCATTAACAGACCGGTGCTATAGGTAAGGATCTTTGTATTATATTGATTTGTGTAAGTATGGCATTATACTGAATTGTATTCAAATGGGCCGGTGCTATTGGTTAGCAGCCATGTATTATACTAATTTCTATGCTTAGTAACTCATGCTATAGGAGAGAATCCCTTTTAACTGATAGAACTCTACATTATATTTCAAAGGTGATTGATTGGAGAGTGGCTGTTGGCTTCTAGCACTCAATCAGGTAAACTGATTTGTGTAAAACTTAGTGCTGGTGAGGATTTGTGTATTGTACTCATCTGTACACATAGGGATTGGCACTAAAGGTGATTTTTGTATGTATAAACTGGTGCTGTGGGTGAGGGTCTGTATATTACACTGATTTGTATACATTAAGACCAGTGCTTTGGGATCTGTGCATTATGGTGAGTTGTATAAATAGGGGGTCAGTGCTAATTAACAATCTGTATGTTATTCTGGTTTTGGATACATAGGAACTAGTGTATTAGGTTAGGATCTGTGTATTACATTGATTTGTTTATATAGGGTTTGGTGCAGTAGGTGAGGATATATGTGGTATACTCATTTGTACACATAGGGACCAGTGCTATAGGTAAGGATCTGTGTATTACAAAGATTTGTATTCATATGAATCAGTGCAAGCCTTGAGATATGTGTATTATACTGATTCTATACTACGGACCAGTGCTATACATGAGAATCTGTGTGTATTATATTAATTTGTATACATTGGGATCAGTGCTGAAGGTGGGGATCTGGGTATTATACTGATATGGGTGTTTGGGTACTAGTGATGTAGGTGAAGATCTGTATATTTTAGTGATTTGGATTCATCTTTGTACTATATTGATATGTATACATAAGTGCCAGTGCTGTAGGTGAGGTGTGTATTTTTTTGATATGTATACACAAGTGCCAGTGCTGTAGGTGAGGATCTGTGTATTATTTTTATACAACAACCAATGGCCCAGACTAGCTGGTGCTAACTAAAAAATTAATCCAGGGCCAATCACAAATTTTGCCCCCAATCCCCAAAATTTGCATGCAAAACCAAAAAATTCAAGGCCTATCTGATCCTCCATGCTTTTGAGATCTGCGCATGCACAGTATCCAGGAAGGTACTGAAATTGGCGCAAACCATTATTCTCTGTTTGGCCCTAAAGTCAGCAACAATGAAATGACATCTGTGCTTTTAAATCTCCTTTTTTGAGGATGCCAGACACAAATCAATGGTAAAATTGGTGGATCCAAGGACATAAATGGATGATGGAAGTGAACAATGGTGGTTAGGAACGTTCAGGGCTGTACTTTTATAATTTTTAGCTCAACTTGACAAAGTCAAGCTGAGCTATTGCCATCACTTTTTGTCTGTCGGCGTACGTACGTACGTACGTACGTTACGTACGTTAGTATGTACGTCCACAATTTCCTTTGGCACACCTAACAGGTCGCATTTATGATCAGATCGCTTTGAAATTTGGTATGCTTGTTTGGGGTGACCTCTAGATGGGAGCTATCGATTTTCTTCAATTTCCATCAAAAAATGTTGCCGCGGCCAATGTTCTTAGAACTTAGTTTAGTCAGACCTCAATATTTCCCTTTGGCACACCCTACAGGGCACATTTATAATGGGATTGCTTTAAAACCTGGCATGCATGTTTAGGGTGACCTCTAGATGGGAGCTATCGATTTTCTTCAATTTCCGTCAAAAAATGTTACCGCAGCCAACATTCTTAGAACTTAGTTTAGTCAGAAGACCTCAATATTTCCCTTTGGCACACCCTACAGGGCACATTTATGATCGGATTGCTTTGAAACCTGGCATGCTTGTTTGGGGTGACCTCTAGATGGGAGCTATCGATTTTCTTCCATTTCTGTCAAAAAATGTTGCCACGGCCAGCATTCTTAGAACTTAGTTTAGTCAGACCTCAATATTTCCCTTTGGCACACCCTACAGGGCACATTTATGATTGGATTGCTTTGAAACCTGGCATGCTCATTTAGGGTGACCTCTAGATGGGAGCTATCGATTTTCTTCAATTTCCGTCAAAAAATGTTGCCGTGGCCAACGTTCTTAGAACTTAGTTTAGTCAGACCACAATATTTCCCTTTGGCACACCCTACAGGGCACATTTATGATTGGATTGCTTTGAAACCTGGTGTGCTTGTTTGGGGTGACCTCTAGATGGGAGCTATTGATTTTCTGCCATTTCCGTCAAAAAATGTTGCCACAGCTAATGTTCTTGGAACTTAGTTTAGTCAGACCTCAATATTTCCCTTTGGCATACCCTACAGGGCACATTTATGATCGGATTGCTGTGAAACCTGGTATGCTAGTTTGGGGAGACCTCTAGATGGGAGCTATCGATTTTCTTCCAGTTTCGTCGAAAAATGTTGCCGCGGCCAACATTCTTAGAACTTAGTTTAGTCAAACCTCAATATTTCCCTTTGGCACACCCTACAGGGCAGATTTATGTTCGGATTGCTTTGAAACCTGGCATGCTTGTTTGGGGTGACCTCTAGATTGGAGCTATCGATTTTCTTTAAAATGCATCCGTCAAAAAATGTTGCCGCTGCAACGATCTTTGAACTTAGTTTAGTCAGGCATCAATAATTCCTTTTTGGCATGTCCTACAGGGCACATTTATGATCAGATCAGTTTGAAACTTTGTATGCTTGTTTGGGGTTACCTCTAGATGGGACCTATTGATTTTCTTCGATTTTCCATCAAAAAATGTTGCCACTGGCAATGGCCTTCAATGGTAAAGCATCAATATTTCCATTTGACACACCCTGCAGGGCACATTTAAGATTGGATCGCTTGCTAACTTGGTGTGCTTGTGTGGGGTGACATCTATATGGGAGCTATTGATTTTCTTCCATTTCTGTCAAAAAATGTTGCCGCTAACCTTTGAACTTAGTTTAGTCAGACCTCAATATTTCCCTTTAACACACCCTTCAGGGCATATTTATGATCGGATCACTTTGAAACTTGGTATGTGTGTTTGGGGTGACCTCTAGATGTGAGCTATTTTTTCATTTCCATGAAAAGTTATTGTCATTATCACCAGCCTTTGAACTTACTGCATTTGTGCATCAACTTATCCCTTTTGCACTCTCTGCAGGGTATATTTATGAATTACCATAAAAAAAACCCCAAAAAACCAAACCATTGCCACAAAGCAATGACCTTCTACTTAGTGCATTTGTGCATTAACATCTTCCTTTGGCATGCCTCAGAGGGCACATTCATTATCAGGTTGCTTTGAAACTTTGTATGCTTATGCAGGGTGACAAAGATAGGAGCTATTGATTTTCTTTTCATTTCCATCAAAAACTGTTGGTGTTAGCAACAATCTTTGAATTTATTGCATTTGTGCATCAACATTCTTTGACATGGCCTACAGGCCACATTTATCATAGGATTGTTTTTGAAATTGGTATGCTCATTAGTCAATAACTCTAGATGAGAGCTGGTGATTAGCATTCATTTCTGTGAAAAAAGTTGCCATTTACAATAACCTCTGAACATAGTGCATTTGTGTATCAACATTCTTCCTTTAGCCAATCTTACAGTTTACATTTAAAAATGCATGGATTACTCTGACGTGCACACACAATGCTGTTATGTTGAAATTTCATCAAATAACATTGGTACCAATGATCTTCAAATTTGCCATTTCATTTATAACTTACCAAGTTCAAGTTTGTCAAGTTGAGCTACAGTGTCATTGACATTTTCATTATAAAAATTATTTCATGTTTCCCAATTTCGGGACATGTGCCTGACGTCATCATTCATGCTAAGGATTTATCCACTGTTTGTTAAGTGTTCCTTCCCTATCCTTCCTTGAAGCCCTCCTGTTAAACTCCCAAGCTTTTTTGCTTATTAGCTCACCTGAGCGAAGCTCAAGGGGAGCTTTACTAATCACTTTCTGTCCGTCGTCCGTCCGGCATTAACTTTACATTATCGACTTCTCCTCCTAAACCACTAGCCCAATTTTATTCAAATGTTGGTTAAATGTTTATTACCTAATGCCAATTCAGATTTGTTCAAATGAAGTTGCCCCTCCTCCTGGGTGGTGCCACGCCCCCAAGGGGCACCAAAATCTTTGTAAATCTTCTTCTCATGAACCAGTAGTAGCAGAGACTTGATATATGGTGTGCAGCTTCCCTTTGAGGTGTAGACTCAGATTTGTTCAAGAGAAGTTTGTGGGGCTATACTTGGCGTCGTTATGGGAGGGGCAAAATTTTTTGCCTCACCCCAAATTTCTATTTTTCAAACCGAGAGGCTGATTTGAACCAAATTTTATGTGAGGGCTTATTGGGTCATGAGTACTTGATTTATGCAAAAAAAAAATTTCCCACAGCCCCGTGGGAACCGCAGGAGCTAAAAATAGAAAAAATTTAAAACGCCCATATCTCCAAAACTGCACGGCATTGAGAATTTTTATTTGGTGTGCAGCTTCCTTAGGACCAACGGTTTTATCATAGGGTACAGTTTCGGGACTTTGAAAAAGTGCTGAGTCAGCACTTTTTAACACTGTAGGCAATGGGAAAAACATTAAAAAATCTTCTTCTCCAGATCCAGCAGGCAGAATCTTTTGATATTTGGTATGCAACATTGTAGGGTGGATCTGATTCAAGTTTGTTCAAATCGGCCCCTTGGGTTCATATTTGGGCTCAGTATAGGAGCCCGATTTCGAACTTAGTGCATTTCAGGCAAATTTCTTAAAAAATCTTCTTCTCCAGATCCAGCAGGCAGAATCTTTTGATATTTGGTATGCAACATTGTGGGGTGGATCTGATTCACGTTTGTTCAAATCAGCCCCCTGGGTTTATATTTGGGCTCAGTATAGGAGCCCAAATTTGAACTTAGTGCATTTCAAGCAAATTTATTAAAAAATCTTCTTCTCCAGATCCAGCAGGCAGAATCTATTGCTATTTGGTATGCAACATTGTGGGATGGATCTGATTCAAGTTTATTCAAATCGGCTTCCTAGATTCATATTTGGGCTTACTATAGGAGCTCGAATTCGAACTTAGTGCATTTCAGACAAATTTCTTAAAAAATCATCTTCTCCAGATTCAGCAGGCAGAATCTTTTGATATTTGGTATGCAACATTGCGGGGTGGATCTGATTCAAGTTTGTTCAAATCGGCCCCCTGGATTCATATTTGGGCTCACTATAGAAGCTCGAATTCAAACTTAGTGCATTTCGGTCAAATTTCTTCAAAAATCTTCTTCTCCAGATCCAGCAGGCAGAATCTTTTGATATTTGGTATGCAACATTGCGGGGTGGATCTGATTCAAGTTTGTTCAAATCGGCTTCCTAGTTTCATATTTGGGCTCACTATAGAAGCTCGAATTCGAACTTAGTGCATTTCAGGCAAATTTCTTAAAAAATCTTCTTCTCCAGATCCAGCTTCAGAATCTTTTCATATTTGGTAAGCAATATTGTGGGGTGGATCTGATTCAAGTTTGTTCAAATCGGCCCCCTGGGTTTATATTTGGGCTCCGTATAGGAGCCCAAATTTTAACTTAGTGTATTTCAGGCATATTTCTTAAAAAATCTTCTTCTCCAGATCCAGCAGGCAGAATCTTTTGATATTGGGTATGCACCATGCTTAGGGGGGTGAGATTCAAGTTTGTTCAAGCCAAGTCCCTGGGTTCATATTTGGGCTCACTGTGGTAGCCCGAATTATAACTTAGTTCAAAATGAGGAATTTTCTTTAAAAATCTTCTTCAGATCCAGCAGTCGGAATGTTTTGATATTTGGTATGCAGCATCCTTAGGGGGTGAGATTCAAGTTTGTTCAAGCCATGTCCCTAGGTCCATATTTGGACTCACTGTGGGAGCTCGAATTGTAACTTAGTTCAAAATGAGGACTTTTCTTTAAAAATCTTCTTCTTCAGCCATGTCCCTAGGTCCATATTTGGACTCACTGTGGGAGCTCGAATTGTAACTTAATTCAAAATGAGGACTTTTCTTTTAAAATCTTCTTCTTCAGATCCAGCAGTCGGAATGTTTTGATATTTGTTGTGCAGCATCCTTAGGGGGGTGAGATTCAAGTTTGTTAAAGCCAAGTCCCTGGGTTCATATATGGGCTCCCTGTGGGAGCCTGAATTATAACTTAGTTCAATATGAGGAATATTCTTTAAAAATCTTTTTTTTTTAGATCCACTGGTCAGAATCTTTGGATATTTGGTATAAGCCTTTCTTAGGAGGAGCAGATGCAACTTGTTGAAATCAATTCTCTGGGTTGATATTTAGGCTACCATGTCAGGTGAGCGCCCTCAGGCCCCTTGGGGCCTCTTGTTTTTATCGAAATTTTTTATTTAATTTCTTGGGAGTTTAATGTGTATTACAGAATGTTTATTCTGTTTATCCCCATGGTTACGTCCTCACCCAAGGGTGTTGGGTCGTTTGGGTCATGCATCTTCTATCCGATGTATCATTTTTTCTTCGTTTGAAGATCTTGCTTTACATCTGGTAGCTTTAAAAATCTGTTACTGACTTTGGGCCTTTTTTCTGTGTCTGATGTCTTGTTTCCGTTTTTTTCCTTGACGTTGTTTACATTGACAGCGTCCTTAAATATATGTAGTATTTAGTTATTATTACTGTAGGATTGTTGTAAGATACATTATTTAATATTCCGGTAGTGTAGCAATAATTGTTGGAGTTTTGTCCACACTTAGGCTCTATCGGGATACCATTGGGCTCTTCATGTTCCCTTTGGGAACTTGGGCTTTTGTCAAAAATTTTTCAAAAAATTTTTTGAATTTAATTTTTCGATTTTGATTGTTGATTATTATGTATCTTTATTATGTCTCCCATTCCCAGAAGGGAGACATATTGTTTTAGGGCATATTCTTCTTCTTCTTCTTCTTCTTCTCATACAAACTTTGTCCGAGCCATAACTTTTTTGTCTTTTGACCTACACCTTAGATACTTGGCATGTGGATGTATCACCATGAGCCGGTGTGCAGCGTACCATAGTGACCTTCATGTGACCTTGACCTTTGACCTGAAGGTCAGATATATGTGTTTTTTAAGGGAAACATCACACAAACTTTGTCCAGGCCATAACTTTTTTTATCTTTTGACCTACACCTTAGATACTTGGCATGTGGATGTATCACCATGAACTGGTGTGCAGTGTACCATAGTCACCTTCATGTGACCTTGACCTTTGACCTGAAGGTCAGATTTATGCGCTTTTTTAAGGGAAACTCTCTGGACCAGAACTTTTTTGTATTTCGAGTCAGGCTTTAGATATTTGGCATGTGGGTGTATCACCATGAGCTGGTGTGTAGCGTACCATTGTGACCTTCATGTGACCTTGACCTTTGATCTGAAGGTCAGATTTGTGATTTTTTCAAGGAAAACTTTGTCCGGACCAAAACTTGTTTGTCTTTTGAGCCAGGCCTTAGATATTTGGCACGTGGATGTATCACCATGAGCCGGTGTGTCGCATACCATTGTGACCTTCATGTGACCTTGACCTCAAGGTCAAATTTATGTACTTCAAATAGGGAGTAATTGTCCAGACCAGAATTTTTTTGTTTTTTGACCTAGGACTTGGTTATTTGACATGTGGATGTGTCACCATGAGACCGCATGTGATCTACCTCGATGACCTTCATGTGACCTTGACCTCTGACCTTAAGGTCAAATTTATGTACTTCAAATAGGGAATAATTATCCAGACCAGAACTTTTGTTTTTTGACCTATGACTTAGATATTTGACATGTGGATGTATCGCAATTAGACCGCATGTCACATGTAATCACGACCTTCATGTGACCTTGACCTCAAGGTCAAATTTATGTACTTTAAATAGGAAGTAATTGTCCAGACCAGTCACTGCATGTGACCTTGACCTCTGACCTCAAGGTCAAATTTATGTACTTCAAATAGGGAATAATTGTCCAGATCAGAACTTTTTGATTTTTTGACCTAGGACTTAGATGATTGACATGTAGATGTATCATGAGACCACATGTCATCATGACCTTCATGTGACCTTGACCTCAAGGTCAAATTTATGTATTTTAAATAGGGAGTAATTGTCCAGACCAGAATTATTTTTTTTGGACATGTGGATGTGTCACCATAAAACCGCATGTCCGCTACCTTGATGAACTGCATGTGACCTTGACCTCTGACCTCAAGGTCAAATTTATGTACTTCAAATAGGGAATAATTGTCCAGATCAGAACTTTTTTGTTTTTTGACCTAGGACTTAGATGATTGACATGTGGATGTATCATAATGAGACCACATGTCATCATGACCTTCATGTGACCTTGACCTCAAGGTCAAATTTATGTACTTAAAATAGGGAGTAATTGTCCAGACCAGAATTTTTTTTTTTTTGACATGTGGATGTGTCACCATAAAACCGCATGTCCGCTACCTTGACGAACTGCATGTGACCTTGACCTCTGACCTCAAAAGGAAGGGGAGACATATGTTTTAGTTTTAAAACACTTTGTAGTTATATATTTATTGTGGAGTTTGTGGGAGTACGATCGACTTAGTTTTGATTAATCATGAAAGCTTATTGCTCAAAATGCAAGGCGAGGAAGTCTTCCTCAGATTTACATGCGTGTTGCCTTGCATGTCAATGCACTCCTACGAATTCTTGTCCTACATGTGTTGATTGGGATGACAAATGTTGGATGCGGGTGTCACGGTACGTTGTTACCAGTGAGAGGCCGATGCCGGTACTCTTGCTGCAAGGTCATTCAAGTTTTTCAGTTTCTTTTTCAGAGGAACAAGAACATGGTACCAAAAGTGTGCTACCGTAACGTCGGCTTGGACGACATTCTGCAGATATACGGCAACAGAATTATACTTCAGAACAATGTTCAGAGTCTGCTTCTATTACTCTGATGTCTCGGTTTCATCGTAAACAGGAAAAAGTAGGATCTAGCTCCGTCCAAGTCATTCACTCACTTGGGAATGAGATTCAAGACTTGCAACAATCTGGTTTGTCTGCTATTACCCAGAGCGAAATTAGTCAGTTGTTATGCTCACTTTTGACTACACTCAGACGCATTAACAGCGAGGGAATTCATGCGACTGATGGGGCTGTGCGGAGTGGCTGCGAATCTTATTCCGATGGGCCGCCTGTGCACATGTCCCCTTCAGATATTCTTTACTCAGAACTGCAGTGTGAAGACGCATTCGTTTGAAACCAGTATTGTTTTAACGGACCTAGTAAAACAAAAGGTTCAGATTTGGGCAGATCTTCAGTAGTTAAACTCAGCGAGTTCCGTTGCAACTGCTGGATCCGGCTTTCACGATTATAACGGACGCGAGTCAGAAGGGCTGGGGCGTGACTCTAAGTCCCGCAGACTTGAAGTGTCAGGGTCTTGGGGACTCTCAATTCCTAGAGAAGCACATAAACATCAAAGAGATGATGTCAATATGGCTGGCACTTCAACAGTGGATTTGCCTAATAGCAAACGTGCATGTTCAATTTCTGTCGGACAATTCGACAGTAGTTGCTTACCTCAGGAACCAAGGCAGCACTCATTCGATTCCATTATGCGAATTAACAGAGAGGATTCTCCTATATGTCATGAATCATGTCTACTGGGTCGCAGGAAAGGGCATGCCGAGAGTTCCTCTGTGTTTAGATGACCAGGCCGAAGACTTGGAATTGTCATTGCCGGCATCTATATCGATTCTCTCCAGTATGTTGGAGACAACAATCTTGTCTAATAGAGCCAGTTTAGATGCATTATCATATGCAGATCACCTTACCAGAGCGTTAGCGCAATGTCTCGATGGTAAAGAATTCCAGGATGTTCAAACTTCCTTGAGAGTTCTTTCTAGGGCAATCACATTTTCCACGTATAACTCCGCCCATTCAGTGGCAAATTTGGAGTTAGACGTGATGCTGTCCTGGCTTCATCCACTAGGGTGGATTCTAAGGTGAAAAACTCTCTTCGAGTCGCTCCGGTTTCAGGAGAATTTCTCTTTGATGGTAAGCTTTCATTAATCTATGATCAGATTACCAAGAAAGCTTCAGATTCTCTACTCTTTAAGTCTGTTTCTAAGAAGCCGGACTCAGCAGACAGGAGTAAGTCAGGAGCTTCTGGAGTGAGTACGTCCAAGGGAAGCTCCTATAGAGGATAAAAAAAATCCTCCAGATCTTACTCCAGAGACCGTTAGAGTAGCGACTCAGGTAGAGGATGTAAGGCTGGCCGAGACAACCGTTCAGATGCCCCTAGGTCGACTGGTCGAGGCACTGGACGGGAAGGACGTAGTTTCTCTTCCTGCAAGCCTCGCAGGTCCAGGAGGTGAAGGTCAGGACCTCTATTGTGCTCCTCTGGGTGGAAGGCTGTCAAGATTTTTGACCAATTGGTTGTCAATTACGGACGACCGATGGGTACAAGAGGTTATTTCGGAAGGTCTAAAACTGTTCTTCAGGGAAAACCTCCATTAACACGAAGTCCACGATACACTCAGCTATTGTCCAATCTTCAGAAAAGAGATTCGCTTCTATCAGAGGTGCAACCTCTTCTGGAGAAGAATGCAATAGAGGTCGTAGAAAACCAGGAATCTCCCGGTTTTTACAGTCACCTGTTCCTGGTACCAAAACCAGATGGCTCGTTCCATCCAGTTATAGATCTCAGCTGGATAAACAAGCTGATCGTGGCTCCGAAGTTTTATATGGAGACCATTCGATCGGTGAGAGCGAGCATTCAAGTGAACGATTATGCTGCGAGCATAAATCTCAAGGATGCATACTTTCATGTCATGGTATATCCGACGTTCAGAAAGTACCTTCGCTTCGCTGTCTTAGGAGTCGTTTATCAGTTCTGAGCAATGTGTTTCAGACTCAGTCTAGCACCCTGGGCTTTCACCCAAATAATGAACTTGGTAATGACTCATTTCCAAGCTCATTCGTCTGTGGTAACGTTGGCCTACTTGGACGACATTCTTCAGAGATACAGCGACAGATTAACTCTTCAGAACGATGTTCAGAGTCTGCTTCAATTGCTCCGACGTCTCGGTTTCATCGTAAACGAAAATAAGTCGGATCTAGTTCCCTCTAAGTTGTTCATTCACTTGGGAATGAGCTTCGAGATGCACAACAATCTGGTTCGCCTTCCGTTACCCAGAGCAAAATTAGTCAGTTGTTATGCTTGCTTTTGTCTACACTCAGACGTAGTAACAGCGAGAGAATTCATGCGACTGATGGGTTTGTGCGGATCCGCTGCAGACCTTATTCTGATGGGGCGCTTACGCACACATCCACTCCAGATATTTTTCACTCAGACTTGGAGTGTGAAGATTTATTTGCTCGAAACAAACATCGTCTTATCGAACCAAGTAAAACAAGAGATTCAGACTTGGGCAAGACTTGGGCAGATATTCAGTGGTTGACTCAGGGAGTTTCACTGCAACTGATTTTTTATGATTATGACGGATGCGAGTCAAACAGGTTGGGGTGCGACATTGAGCCCAACAGATTTGAGGTGACAGGGTCTTTGGGATCCGCAGTTCCTGAACAAGCACATAAACATCAAGGAGATGATGTCAATTTAGCTTGCGCTACGTCATTGGATGAACATAATTCAGAATTCACATGTTCAAATACTGTCTGACAATTCGACAGTAGTAGCGTACATTCGGAACCAGGGAGGCACTCATTCCATTCCGTTATTCAGCTTAACGGAAAGAATCCTTCTGTTTGTTCTACAGCATCATGTTCTTCTGTCGGTCCATCATATTCTGGGTTGTCTGAAAGTTCTAGCGGACTCGCTTTCTCGAAAAGGTCGCATGTTGCCGTCAGAATGGACTCTAAACAAGCGAGTATTCAATCGGATCTGCTACCAATGGGATCGCCCAATGATAGACTTGTTTGCGACGCATCTCAACAATCAGTTGCAGATGTATGTGTTGCCATGCCCAGATCCTCGAGTGTTCGCATTAGATGCTGTCTCGATCTCTTGGGGCAGAATGATAGGATTCGCATATCCCCCAGCTCTGTTGATTCAGCAGATATTGCTAAAAATCAAGCAATCTCACTGCAAGATTCTGTTGGTAGCATCTCTGTCGTCCCAGAGACCATGGATAAATCTACTCAGGTGTCTGTTATAGGACATTCCTCGGAAGCTTCCTCCATGGGAGGACCTTCTTTCACAGGGGAAATCACGCACACTGCATCACAACCCGCAAGGTCTCAACCTTCATGTATTTCCGTTGTGTGGTCCTTCTTGCACGGCAAGCAATTTACAGGACGAGCAGTGGACGCAATTTCTAACTGTAGGAGGGCCTCCTCTTTGCTAAATTATGCAGCAAAGTGGAAGGTTTTCTCTCGTTGGTATAGGGATCATTCAATTGATATTGATGATCCCTCCATTCCAGACATTGCTAATTTTTTGGTCTACTTGTTTGACCAGATCAAACTGCAGCCAGTAACTATTAAGGGTTATAGGTCTATGCTATCGGATACATATGCTCATCATGATAGCTTACAAATTGGATCTAATGTCTCTTTATCAAAATTAGTTAAAAACTTTTCGATAAATAGACCTAGAACCCTTAGGTTAATTCCTAAGTGGAATTTAGCTTGGGTTCTTCTGAAACTCAAAGAAGCTCCTTTTGAACCCCTTAACATGGTAGACTTCAAATACTTATCTTATAAGACAGCATTTCTCTTAGTCTTCGCTTCCGCTAGAAGAGTTAGCGAGCTTCATGCTCTATCTGTTGATGATTCTTACTATCGTAGTGTTGGTAATACTATTACTTTAACTACCAATGTGGTATTTTTGGCTAAGAATCAGGTTCCTAATAAGTACCCTGAGCTTATTATTATTAGGGCTCTTCCGTCCTCAGATGGCCATAGGCCTTTGCTGTGTCCAGTTAGAGCTATGCGTATTTACAAACGCAGATCTGAGTTTATCAGAAAGGGACGAAAACGTTTCTTTCTGTCTCTGCTTCCTAATAGAAAGGACATAACAGTCCATTTTATTTCTAGGTGGATTCAGTTCGCTATTCGTACTGCCTATGAAAGTTTATCTTCAACTCAGCAGTCTGTGCTTAAGATTTCAGCGCACGAAGTTAGAGTGCTGTCTACATCTTGGGCTTATTCTAATAGTATTGCTATTACAGATCTGATGAAGGCTGCATACTGGTCTCAGCCTTCTACGTTCACTAATTTTTACCTTAGAAATATTGAGTCTATTTCTGGTGACTTTAGATGTTTAGGTCCATTATCTGTTGCTCAGAATGTCGTCCACTAAATGGTTGCAACTATGGTTATGTAAGCTTTCTGATCCAGCAGTGACTCTGTCCTGCTGCCCTCTTCGTTCTGTGGTGATTGACCCAGAGCAAGGGGAGGGGGGGGGGGGGATGGTGTTCCCTTATATCACCTGCTTTATAGTGAAAAGCAAGGGAATACCTCCTCCTGAGTCAGTAATTCCGAGTCGGTGCTGGGATGGTTTTAAAGTGTAAAGCTAATGTTTATCTCATTTATGTAATATTTTTAAAGTGTAGCTCGGTGTGAAACATTTGTATATGTGTTAGTATAATGGGTTATACTGGATGTTAATAGAGATCATTGATGTTATCGTGCTCAATTACAAACTGGTAATGTGTCTTTCTGATTTTTAATAAACAAGAAAGATATATGTAAATCCTGTTTCTCCTTTTCTCCTTGAGGGATAATTCTTTATATGTAATTGAGCCTATTGGATTTTCCTTTATGTCCTAGGCCCTCCAGCCTTTTTTTCTATTCAGCTAAGTCTGGGTCATTGGTTACAGTATAAAAATATGAAAAAATTTATAGTAATTTATATGTTTTTTATACTTACCAATGACCCAGACGGGGATGGCCCTCCCATGAGTTGGGAACTCATACCTCCCCGCTGATTATATACCATTTACCAGGCACTGGTTGTAAGAATGAGGATTTGGCACCAATTTCGGTACTTCCTTGACACTGCGCATGCGCAGTGGGCAAAAGTATGGAGGACCATATAGGACATTAGATTTTTTGATTTGGATGCAAATTTTGGGGATTGGGGGGGGGGGGGGGCAAAATTTGTGTTTGGCCCTGAATATTTTAGTGTTAGCACCAGCTAAGTCTGCGTCATTGGTAAGTATAAAAAATATATAAATTACTATAATAATAAGACTATTGGATTTTTCTTTATGTCCTAGGCCCTCCAGCCTTTTTTCTATTCAGCTAAGTCTGGGTCATTGGTTACAGTATAAAAATATGAAAAAATTTACAGTAATTTATATGTTTTTTATACTTACCAATGACCCAGACGGGGATGGCCCTCCCATGAGTTGGGAACTCATACCTCCCCGCTGATTATATAACATTTACCAGGCACTGGTTGTAAGAATGAGGATTTGGCACCAATTTCGGTACTTCTTTGACACTGCACATGCGCAGTGGACAAAAGTATGGAGGACCATATAGGACATTAGATTTTTTTATTTGGATGCAAATTTTAGGGATTGGGGGGGCAAAATTTGTGTTTGGCCCTGAATATTTTAGTGTTAGCACCAGCTAAGTCTGCGTCATTGGTAAGTATAAAAAATATTTAAATTACTATAAATTTTTTCATTTTTGCAACATACCTGAACAATCAGTTACAGACGTTTGTGTCGCCATGTCCAGATCATTGAGCATACGCAGCTGACGCTCTGTCAATTTCATGGGATGGAATGATAGGATACGCATATCCTCCAACTCCATTAAAGATCAAACAGTCTTGTTGCAAAATTCTGCTAGTAGCACCTCTGTCATCATAGAAACCTTGAATCAATCTTCTCAGGTGTCTGTTATGGGACATTCCCCGGAAGCTTCCTCCTCAAGAGGACCTTCTTTATCAGCGGAAGTCACACGCGTTGCATCACAACCCAGAAGGTCTCAACCTTCACGTATTTCCATTGTGCGGTCCTTCTTACACGGGAAACAGTTTACGGGACGCGCAGTGGATGCAATTTCTAACTGCAGGAGGTCCTCCTCTTCATTGAACTATGCAGCGAAGTGGAGGGTTTTCTTCCTTTGGTGTCTTTGTTATCAGATACTTACGCTCATCATGATAACTTGGCTATTGGATCAAATACTTCATTATCCAAGCTAGTAGAAATTTCTCTATCAATAGACCTAGAACCCTCAGATTAATTCCCAAGTGGAATTTGGCTTGGGTTCTGTTGAAGCTGAAAGCTCCTTTTGAGCCGTTGGATGTCATAGAGTTCAAATTCGTGACCTATAAAAAGGCGTTTCTCTTAGCCTTCGCATCTGCTAGAAGAGTCAGTGAACTTCATGCTTTATCTGTTGATGAATCTCACTATCGTAGTGTAGGTAATACCATTACCCTCACTACAGAAGTGGGGTTTTTGACTAAGAATCAGATTCTGGACAAGCAGCCGGAGCCTATTGTCATTAAGGCTTTACCATCCTCCGATAACCATAGACCTTTGCTGTGTCCAGTCAGAGCTATGCGCATTTATAAATGTCGATCAGGTTTTGTTAGAAAGGGAAGAAAACGTTTCTTTCTTTCTTTGATTCCTAACAGAAAGGATATTTCTGTTCATGCTGTCACTAGATGGATTCAGTTGGCAATATGCATTGCCTATGAAAATCTATCTTCGGATCAACATTCTGTTAATAAGATATCAGCGCACAAGGTTAGAGCACTGTCCACTTGTTGGGCTTATTCTAACAGTATAGCCATTATTGATCTTGTGAAGGCTGTGTACTGGATACAGCCCTCTTCATTTAACAAGTGTTACCTGAGAAATTTAGAGTCCATCTCCTGTGACCTTAGATCTTTGGGTCCTCTTTCTGTTGCTCAGAATGTCGTCCACTAATGGTTACTTCTATAAGGTCTTTAGGCAACCTGTTCCAGCACTCACACTGCTCTGCTGCCCTCTTTGTTCTGAAGAAGTTTACCTCAGAACAAGGGCAAGGGGGGAGGGGTGTTTTTTTCCCTTATGATCATCTGGCTTTATAGTGAAAAGCAAGGGAAGACTTCCTCCGGTGTCAGTAGTCCTGAGTTGGTGCTGGGATGGTTTTAATGTGTAGCTCGGTGTGAAGCACTAACTATGTCTCATTTATGTATGGTTTTTAATGTGTAGCTCACTGTGAAGCATTTGTATATGTCATGTGTTAGACGGGCATTAATATACAATCCTCGGACACTTTTAAATGAGTATGAAGAGTCTCATTCTCTGGACTATCTTTATATATTGGTTTTCCTTCACCAAATTAGCATAATGGGTTATGCTGGCATTTAAAGGAGAAATTATATATTATTTAATACTCAGTTACATTGTTGGTGTTATGCCTTTCTCTTTTCTCGTAAAGGAGAAAGACATATATAATTCCTATCTTTTCTCCTGTAGGAGCTATCCTTTACTGAAGTAATTGAGAGATTGGATTTTCCTTTAAGTCCTAGGCCCTCCAGCCTTTTTACAATTCAGCTAGTCTGGGCCATTGGTTGTTGTATAAAAATATAAATTTTAAGTAATTTGTATATTTTTTATACTTACCAATGGCCCAGACGGGGATGGCACTCCCATGAGTGGGCACTCAAACCTCCCCGCTGTTTATAACATTTAACAGCCAGTCTGCAGAAAGAATGATGGTTGGCGCCAATTTCGGTACTTTCCTAGATACTGTGCATGCACAGATCTCAAAAGCATGGAGGACCAGATAGGACTTGAATTTTTCGGTTTTGCATGCATATTTTGGGGATTGTGGGGTAAAATTTGTGTTTGGCCCTGGATTAATTTTTGAGTTAGCACTAGCTAGTCTGGGCCATTGGTAAGTATAAAAAATATACAAATTACTTAAAATTTATCATTTTTCTGATATGCATATGTATGGACCAGTGCTGTAGGTGAGAATCTGTGTATTTTTCTGATATGCAGACATATGGACCAGTGCTGTAGGTGAGGATCTGCATATTTTTCTGATATGTATACATATGGATCTGTGTATTATACCAAGAGGTATACATAGGGACCAGTGCTGTCGGTTAGGATCTGTGTATTATACCAAGAGGTATACATAGAGAACGGTGTTGTAGGTGAGGATCTATGTATTATACCAAAAGGTATACATCACGACCAGTGCTGTAGATGAGGATCTGTATATATTATACCAAGAGGTATACATAGGGACCAGTGCTGTAGGTGAGGATCTGTGTATTACACCAAGAGGTATACATAAGGACCAGTGCTGTAGGTGAGGATCTGTGTATTATACTGATATGGGTGTTTGGGGACTGGTGATGTAGGTGAGGATCTGTCTACTATAGTGATTGGGATTCATCCATGTATTGTACTTATATGTATACATAAGTACCAGTGCTGTAGGTGAAGATCCATGTGTATTATACTCATATGTATACATAGGGATTGGTGCTGTAGCTGAAGATCAGTGTGTATTATACTGGTTTGTATTAATAAGGACTAGTGTCATATGCGAGGATCTGTGTATTACACTGATTTTTATACACTGGAACCATTGCTACAGGTACACGTGGGAATATCATGTTAGAATCCCCCAAAACCATTGAAAGTTCTTGAAATTAATTCCTAATGGGGTTACCATGGAAGTGGTTTTTAGCAAACTGAATTTCAGAACTGTCGAAAAATGATTATTATGGATACATATTTACTGAAGATGTAATAGATTGTGTTTTATTTTGTACAGTTTTACCTCTGTCAAACCTATATGTGTTATTGGATAGTTCATAATCTTTTGTAACTACAGTGCTGAGGGTCTTAAATGTACGCTGAAATTATACTTTATTTGGTACTAAATATTTGCGTAGTCACTCTAAAATGCATTTTTACAGAATAAATCAATATGATGTGAGACCACCACATGTACTTTTGACTGCATCTTCACATCTCTTGCACTCAATTAAATGTTTTTGAACTGCTGTTGATGTGACTGTTGTCACTCATGACGACATTTTGGGGTGCATATTCTTACTGCAACAACCAAAGCAGTACTCGACCTGGAAAAGCAACTGCCACAACAAAAGTTGGGATGTGTATTTTTTGTTTCATACTTTCCAAGGAAATCTTTTGAATTGTATTCTCTTCAGAATACTGCTAAATGGTCATCCTTTTGGACTTGTATTCAACTGTTGTAAAGCTGTATTACAATAATGATTCTGGTAATATTTCATCTCTAATTGGTATATTTTAATTAAATAACCATGTTAATTGCAAATAACTTCCAAACACCAAACTGTTTACCAGACCTCAGTATAAATTTGACCAGTTAATTGCTCAAAGGTTATAGGGCAAACCCTTGTTAATCAAATGTAAAGTCTTGTGTTTTATCAGAGAATTACTCTGACAACTACTTTGTTTCCCATGTTTGTAGATGGCATATGCATTTTTTCTGCTGTTGCCATAAATGATTATCCTGATTCTAGATTTTGGCATGTGCATTTTTTGGAGTTGCCATAAAAAATTGAATGGTTACAGAATTGCATGATGGTTCTATAGAAGCATTAGTTTGAATGGTTTAATGATTCCTGGATCTGAGTGGGTTATGTAATTTCTAAACATTCTGGTTTTTAATTTTCACCATTCATTTAAATGGTCAACTGATGTGGTCACATTGAACTGCAATACCTTTTACCAAGTTTGCCACTTTGTCTGCCATATTTTTTTTTTCAAATACCTTAAATGAAGTATATGTAATTTAAATTATTGGTAGAATGTGACTTAATTTCAATCAGCATTAATAATATCTTTATTCAGAACATTAATGGGAGCATTGCTATTAAATCTTGGTGGAGCACCTGAAGGACCTGCTGGAACTGGTAAAACAGAAACCTCCAAAGACTTGGCAAAAGCAGTTGCTAAACAGGTATGAAAACAAAACGGAATAGCAAATGTAATTTCTCTTTCCGTATACCCCTCTCCCCTTTTTTACAAAGTGATTTTATAGCAATCGCATTGTGTATCTGACCACCCACCCACCCATCTATTTATCTATCTATCTGTTTGTTTGTTTGTCCATTCGTTCATTTTTTGTACACTCAATGGTTTATTTCTTCAGTCATCTGTCCATCTTTCTGCCCCATTGTTGCTGAGAATAATTTTTATTAACAGAGAGTCTCCAATATCTGGCTTGGATTTGCTGAGGGCAACAGCGTACATATTGGAACTATATTTTTACGCTAGGGTACATCCCAGTATAAAAACAAGAATACAAGAATATGTGTCATTCACAAAAAAATTTACCAGTTGGTGTCAATATTTTTTTTCATACATACAAAGAAATTGCCAAAAAATAATTTGTAAAAATTGTTTTTTAACAAGATATATTCTTAATATAAAATGAATTTGTTATATTCTAGTTGCCATTCAATCATAGATATCCAGTTAAAAGGAGAACTATTTTTATTATACCCCCGCTTCGAAGAAGTGGGGGCTATATAGGAATCGCCCTGTATGTCCGGATGTCCGTACATCCGTCCATACGTCTGTCCATCCATCCATCCGTCCATCCATCCATCCATCCATCCATCCATCCATCCATCCGTCCATCCGTCTTTCCATCCAAACAAATTCTTGTGTGCGCAACTCCTCCTACATTAAAGAACCGATTTTGAAGAAACCTTTCAAACATCATCACTACTAAGTGCAAATCCATATAGACTAAATACTTTGACTTCAAAGATATATGAAACACAGACACAGAATATGAAGCCTAAAAGTTGGAGTAACTACACTTTAGAGTAAAGCAAAGTTAATGGCATATCTGGTGGAGAAAGAACTGAATAGTGATTTTGAAAATTACAGGCATGTGCAACTGGATGAAATGCTCAAACAATTTTACCTTGAAACCAGGAAAGCTGTCACTTGAAAACTTCAGATACTGCTTAAACAGGTATTTGAAGGCTCCCCCACACTTGAAAATCTTTGATAAAAGATGGAGACTTCTATTCAAGTAATGAGTGTTTCAAGATGACACTAAGTGAGTTAAAGGCTTCCCGAAAAGTTGACTTCATACCCTAATACCTTGGTCAACTGCCCCAATGTATCTTAAGTGTGCTTGAGCCAGTTACATCACATAACACATATTCGCACAAATGCCACTTACGTCCATCTCTAGATCTATTAAATTCTTCATCTTTTACCCACATTATCAATTCTTTCAAATAACATGCTTTAAAACTTTTAAACCATTGTGTCAGTTTATTTCAAACCGAGTGAAAATTTTTAAAAGTACTATGAACTATCCAGTGTCAATTTCTTTTATAAGGCCCCACAAAGTAGATCTTCTGATTCTCAGGCCATTATTTGTAAAATTGCATACGGGTGAGCGGTTTATCCAAGACTTCTTGAATTCAAGGGACATATTTATCAATTTTGTTAACTTGGGTAAAATATCAGACATAAACCATTTAATTTTTTTTTTTTTTAAAGTTTTACATTGATTATAAAAAGAGAGCATGCAGCAGCCAAAACGACCATGTGGGAGGGCCTGAGAAACAGATTTTTAATTTTTTTTAGGCCTGATGGTGAACATTTTTGATGAGTGGTGCCATTTTAGGGAAGGCCTTTGTTGCTTTTTTTACGGAATCCACTCATCAGATTTGTTGATATTAGACTATTTTCAATTTGACAAACAAAGGAAGTTTCCAGCTGAAAATCTGTTTTATTTGCTCTCTAGTTTTAGGGGATGATTGTTCGCTCTCTGCCAAACTTTGTATAAAGTTTAAATCATTTTTGTCTCTAATGGCTATTCATGGCTCAGCATTGATTATAATTGTCGACAGTTTTAGTGACTGGACAGGGAGTTGATTTCTGCTACCTTGTTATGCTCCAGTTAATAAATCTGTCAATGATTACTCACATGTTTTGTTGAACTGCCTTCTGGAGTATGATCTTTTTGTGAATAACCATTTCTGACTGCACGGTTTGTTTCTAGACATATTAAGGGATGACTGTTGTCATTAGCTCTGCCTGACAAAATGTGAGTGGAGCATTTCTGATGCTAAGTTATCCATCCATCCATCCATCTGTCCATCCATCCATCTGCCCGACCATCATAAAAATTTTGTTTGTCCGGGCCATAATTTCTTAACCACTGAATATTTTTTAACAAAACTTTCTGACCATATGCATTGTCACTAAACAGTGTGTCATCAGTCATAATGAGGTCTGTACCCTCAAGGTGAAGGTCACTAGCCCAATAGATCAGGTAACAGTCAAGAAAACTTTGATATTTTACTATCATTTTTGTCCGGTCCATATAATTTGATCTAATTGGCAAATCTTGTTCATTCTTGGTACAATTATTGCTCATGATTCAAAGGTGTTTCACGACTTTGAAACAAGGTCATTTCATCAAGGTCAAGGTCACAAACAGCAAAACTTTGATATTGTTATACAGCCCTTGTCAGGTCTGTATAACTGAATCAATGTGACAGATGTTGTTCATACTTCACACAATGGTTACCCATAACCTAATGTTGTGTTATGACCTGGAACCATTGCCATATCAAGAAGGTTAGGGTCCCAAGCAATAACACTTGGATTCTTGTCTTGTATTTAGCAACCCCTAAAAGCAGTGACCCTGTGAGTGCTTTCAAGGCTGAGAGGCCTCTTGTTTCCCAGCAGTTTTTTTCATATAACTTGGTATGATTGACAGGCCTTATTCATAGTTGGTACAATTATTGCTTATGACTCAAAGGTGTGTCGTGACATTGATCCAAGGTCATATCATCAAGGTCAAGGTCGCAGACAGCAAAACTTGGATATTGTTATACAGCCCTCGTCCCGTCTATATAACTTGGTATGATTGGCAGATCGTATTCATACTTGGTACGATTATTCCTCATGCCTCAAAGGTGAGGCCATATCATCAAGGTCAATGTCACAGGCAGCAAAATTTTTATATTGTTATAAGTCCTTGTCCAGTCCATATAACTTGGTATGATTGACAGATCTTATTCATACTTAGTACAATTATTGTTCATTGTTTGTATATAATTTGTATGTCCACCTGTTTGGGCATCATGACCTCCCGCCTGTTTGACTCAAAATGTAAATGGCTCTAAATAGGCAGGGGAGGAGTGTTGTACTGGAGGTCCTCCTCAAGTAGGTACATAGGCATCTATTGGGTTAATGCATAGTTGTAACATATTATCTCCCTTGATGTGTTCACTGGCAGACAACCTCCTTTTGTTGTCATTCAGTAATATAGCTTCAAAGTAACGAGACATCTGAACTGTACATCTCAACTTGGAATGTAGTGTCATTGCTATCATTGAATCAGTGGTTTATAGGGTTTTTCCTAATTTATCATAATTATCCCAAACTGGCAGATGCCAATATAAAGAAACCGTACAGTAATTTTACATTATTGCCAAACACACCGGTTGGGTTACAAAAGAAGGCAAAATAGACATTCATCTTTATTTTTGACAAAAGAAACATTCAAATTGCAGTTTGATAGCGAACGTCAAATTATGTATATGACCAAAGTGATACATGAACTTTCTAAAAATAGATGTGAGTGCGACAAAGAGAACTTTGAAGGATTTATGACAGAGCTAAAAAAAAAACTCGTCAGTTTGCTCAGTCCCTTCATTCAAGAAATATATCCTTAAATTGAATGCAACACCTAACTCATTAGGTGATAATGTTGTAGTGTGGTACAGAATACAATCAGTAGATGAAGACATACTAAGTTCATTTCCGACAAGGCTCAGTAAATCCTACAAGTTATCTCAGCAATACACAAACCATTCCTTGCATACAGCAGGAGCCACTATCCTAGCAAAAAGCAAATATTTTCTATGCAAATTACATTGGTAACATGCCATAAATCTGTTAGTTCACTTTCTATATACCATAGGGTGTCAAACAAAGAGAACACTGTCATGGGTAACACAATGAAGTAAACTGTTGACTCAAATTCTTCCAAAGCAAGTTAGCAAACCATGAATATCGAACAACAACCATCAACTTGTCTGGGAATTTCTAACGTCACAGAAAAAAACAATAGTTCAACTTCGGAGATCCCATGTGGGGAATTGGAAATGTTTGAAAACCTGCATAACTTATGATTTTAATCTACAAACCGTTACTAAGAGTAGAACTGCTAACGAGATCACAAGAGGATATTCAACAGCTGCATGAAAGTTGTTTTTGGCTCACCAACGTTATTTGTGTGAGCCTATGGCATAGCCCTCATGTCGGCGTCGGCGTCCACTCTCAAATATTTTGAACTTTTGTGTACAGGTTTTGATTTTTTGGCTTTTTAAAATTTTGTTTAGTTTCTGCATATTGCTATGGTGGTTCACTATAACATTTAACTCTTTTCCAGGGTATTTTGTCTTAATTTTAACCCTTTGAATCAAATTTTAGACTTATTTTGATGTTTGCGTGCAGGTTTTGATGTTTTTTTTTTTCCTTTCTTCCAAGTGGAGATTTACCTTGCAGCATATGGCCATGCTTTCTATTGTATGTAAACATGCATCTTAGAGCCAAGTTTGTATTATTTAACCCTTTTCCCACTGAATTACTTCAATTTTGGACTTTTATGTACAGGTTTTGGACTTAGGCTTACAGCTTTTTACTTTTATGTACAGGTTGTGATAAAAAAAAATAATTTAAATTGAGGTTGACCTCACTGCATATTGCAGTGGTGGTTATTATAACATTGATATCTTTCCAGTGCATTTTTAAAAATTTTTTAACCCTTTGAATAGATTTTTAGACTTATTTTGACGTTTGCGTGCAGGTTTTCATGTTTTTTTTTTTCCTTTCTTCCAAGTGTAGATTTACCTTGTAGCATATGTCCATGCTTTCTATTGTATGTAAACATGCATCTTAGGGCTATGTTGTATTCTTTAACCCTTTTCCTGCTTAATTACTTCAATTTTGGACTTCTTTTGTTTACAGGTTTGGATTTTTGTGCTTTTTAACAAATTTTTTTCTTCTTTGCATATTGCTATGAGGGTTCACGATAACATTTAACTCTTTTCCAGGGTATTTTGTCTTAATTTTAACCCTTTGAATCAAATTTTTGACTTATTTTGACGTTTGTGTGCAGGTTTTGGTGTTTTTTTTACTTTTATGTGCGGTTTTGAGGTTTGTCTTTCTTCTCTTCCATGTGGCGACTTACCTTGTAGCATATTGCCATGGTTCCTATTTTATGTTAGGATGCTTGTTGGGGCTATTATTATATTATTTAACCCTTTAGCTGCTTATTTACTTTAATTTTGGCCTTTTGTGTGCAGGTTTTGTACTTTTGTGTGCAAGTTTTGATATTTTTTTTTAAGTGGTGTTTTACCTCACTGGCATATTGCCATGGTGGTTACTGTAACATTTTCAGGGTATTTTTCTAAATTTTAACCCTTTGAAAGAAATGTGATATTTTTTTTACTTTTATGTGCAGGTTTTGAGGTTTGTCTTTCTTTTCTTCCAAGTGGATATTTTTCAAGTAGAGTTTCACCTTACTGGCATATTGCCATTGTGGTTACTGTGACAGGGTATTTTTCTCAATTTTAACCCCTTGAGACAAATGTGATACTTTTTTTACCTTTATGTGCAGGTTTTGAAGTTTGTCTTTCTTTTCTTCCAAGTGGCGACTTACCTTGTAGCATATTGCCATGGTTCCTATTTTATGTTAGAATGCTTCTTAGGCTATTTTTATATTATTTAACCCTTTAGCTGCTTATTTACTTTAATTTTGGACTTTTGTGTGCAGGTTTTGTACTTTTGTGTGCAGGTTTTGATATTTTTTTTAAGTGGAGTTTTACCTCACTGGCATATTGCCACGCTGGTTATTGTAACATTTTCAGGGAATTTTTCTAAATTTTAACCCTTTGAAACAAATGTGATACTTTTTTGACTTTTATGTACAGGTTTTGAGGTTTTTCTTTCTTTTCTTCCAAGAGGATATTTTTCAGGTAGGGTTTCACCTTACTGGCATATTGCCATGGTGGTTACTGTGACATAGCATATTGCCATGGTTCCTATTTTATGTTAGCATGCTTCTTAGGGCTTATTATTATATTATTTAACCCTTTAGCTGCTTATTATACGCCATGCAATGAAGTTGCAGGGGTATAATGTTTTTGACTGTTCCGTCCGTCCGTCAGTCCGTCAGTCAGTCCTACTTGTTTTCCAGACTTTTTTTCTACATGCTTTCAGATATTGAGCTGATTTTTGGTATGTGAGTCTAACATGGTGGCCTACAGATCAAGTTTGCATTTTGTTCCGCTACACTGATTTTTACCAAAATTACGGCCCTTGAACTCTGAAAAATTCATCAAAATTACAGTTTTCCGGACTTCTTTTTCTACACGCTTCCAGATATTGAGCTGATTTTTGGTATGTTAGTCTGACATGGTGGCCTACAGATCAAGTTTTCATTTTGTTCTGCTCCACTGATTTTTACCGAAATTACGGCCCTTGAACTTTGAAAAGTTCATCAAAATTGCAGTTTTGCGAACTTTTTTTCTACACGCTTCCAGATATTGAGCTGATTTTTGGTATGTTAGTCTAACATGGTGGCCTACAGAACAAGTTTGGGTTTTGTTCCGCTCCACTGATTTTTACCAAAATTATGGCCCCCATAGACTTTAGATAAACCTCCTTCTGCAATTGTTGGTGACTTAAATGTCAATACTTTGAAAGAACCAAGCAACTTATTAGTAAAAACATTGTCTTCAAAGTGTTACAGCCAAGTTATTTGCTCACCGACTTACATTTCTGGCTCCAGTATTGACCATGTGTACATAAAAAAAGACATAGCTTGTGACACAAGAATAATCCCGGTTCCATATTCCCAACATGCAGTTATTCAAGTCAGGATTAGAATATGAAGTGACTTCGAATTTGTTCATGAAATAAAACAATAATCTATTTCACTTTTTATGTATAAACACTATTATTTGGGATAGCAGTTCTAAATCTGACACCTTTTTTATAAACAAGTGTACACTAAAGTAATTTTATCAGCAAAGACCTAGTGTGACCTTACATTATTTACAATGTGTGTTGGAAAGATCAAATTGGATTTAAAAAGGTTGGTATCATTAAATCTTAACATGGCTCCACATTTCAATTAAAATTAATTCTGCTTGAATTCTTTCAATACCGTTGAAACTACAGAACACTGTTTTCTGCAGTATTCCTAGAATCTATGTTTATTTTTAAAAAATGCTTAGAGCTTGAAATATTGGTGTGCGTGGGGTATGTGAGCATGCTCACTAAGGTTCTATATTTTTCTTTAATTTTGGACTTTTGTGTGCAGGTTTTGAACTTTTATTTTTACTCCAGCAACTCCTTCACATTGGCCACCTGTTGGTGAGCCACGGGGTACTGATACCCCCTCTAGTTAGAAAAGAAATGTGATAGAACTTGATGCATATCTGCATGATATCTTTGTGGTCACTGAAGGGGAAAGTGGCCACTTTTATCACACAAGTTGGACCTAAAATGTTCTGATAAATTTTGTATACACAGGTCAGTAGGGTAAAAGACACGTGGTCAATGAGTAATTTTTTTTTTTACAGTTGCAGCAGTCAAGGTCATATTCTCAAAAATACACCTCAAGTTGAAAGAAGAATGACTGGTGTTGCCTTCTGTCTGTCTGTTTGTATGTCTACATGATATCGCAATAACTATTAAAGAAACTGAGCTATCATGGCATACATGGTGGTCCTGAGGTGTTCTGACCAATTCATATCTGCTAGTCAATAAGCCAGAATTAATTTGACATGGTCAATGAGTAAATTTTCAACATTTATGGTAGTTACAGCAGTGCTCTAAAATACATCTTTAGTATTTTAAATGGATGTGATAACACTATCAAGTAATCCCAAAGAATGTTAGTTGGATGGCAGAATATTAATTGGCAATGTTTTTTATTCTCTTCATATGTTGTTTATGCATACAAATGTTTGCATGGTATTTGCATGTTAAAGTGATTGTGGACACATTACACTCACAAGCCCATGAGTATATTTCTGATCAGACAGATTTAAAATATCAAATGCTAAGATCACAGGACCCTATAAGTAGATATTCAAGAATACACCTTTGGTGTTTTAGGTGGAGGTGAAACCACCATTGAATTATCCAAGCCCACAACAGATACCAAAGGGAATTTGTTGACAAGTGTGGTATCAGTGTTGTCTGCCTGATTTTACAAAATGATATGATAGGTGTGGGTTGTCCTCTACTGAGGGTCTTTGTTGTTATCAATTGTTCTTTTTCCATGCAAATCAAAAGCACAGCCATCAGAACATCACTTGAAGACTTTTGCAGTTCAATGAGACTTTTCTCTTCAGCTCTATGTATGGAGCGTAATTTGGAAATTATTATTGGATCTTCAAGATGGTATAAATTTGGAAGAAATTGGCTTCTTATGAAGTTCAAACAGCCCCAGTTTTATGAATTCAAAATTCATTCAAAGTCCCTATGCAGAGAAAAAATAATTAACTCCGCATCTGGCTGTCCGTTGTGACCTTATGATTGTATTGCAGTTGATGCAAAGAAACTTTGACAAGTTTGCATCAGGATCTAAAATAGTTTGCTGTACAAAAAGTGAACAGCTTTAATTGCTTCTAAAAATAGATTGCACCTTACACTAAATAGATGGTTATATATTCCAGATGTGCTTTCATAGAATATTAAAGTACCACCTACTTGAAATAAGTGTACAATCCAAATCAGATTTTAGTGAAGGCATAGTTAGATTAAAAAATATTAATAATACTAGATTCCAAACATTATAGGAATAATCATCAAAAATTTAATTAATGAAGCACCAGTTACAACCTGGTGCTTCATTAATTCAAATTTTGCTGCTGATGGTTTTTATAACCTTTTAAACGCATGCATGTGTAATAAATACTGAATGCACTATTTGTCAAAATGTTGGAAATAACTGACACTGACCATCTGATGTTTTATAAACCTGAGAGAAAATACACAGTAACACAGACACTCATCATTGATCATTTGATGTTTTATAAACCTGAGAGAAAATGCCCCCTGGGGTTCTGACACATGCTGATTCTGGCTATCATAAGTGTCATTAAAGCCAATAAACAAAAAACCCTGGTGCATTTACTCCCAGCATTTGTATTATATCAAATTACTGGTGGAAAGTGCCCATGGAAATAAGTAGCCCACACATTCTTCTTGTCACTCATTTTTGGTTAAGATTCTTCTGGCCTGAATTATTTTTAGCAAATGGCACCTCTCAATACCAAGAGTTCATATTTTTTTTAGATTCCATTGTACGGTAAATTGGTATTGACATAACACTGATACTGTACAGTAGATACTGTATCCCACCAAACTCTACAGTGCAAACTGTAAAGAAAGTTGAGGCTGCAAATGAGTTCGATAAAACAGATGCCATATTCTGAAAGTTTGTTCAAACGGGAATATTTACAATTTTGGCATCAGATTAATTTTTTTGTTTATTACTTAATTGAAATTCACATATCTGTTTAAACTTTCAGTGTGTTGTCTTCAATTGTTCTGATGGTTTAGATTACAAAGCAATGGGTAAATTTTTTAAAGGACTGGCACAGTCTGGAGCATGGGCATGCTTTGATGAATTCAACAGGATTGAGTTAGAGGTGAGCTAACATTTTATCTTTCTCTCTTTTATTGCACATTTGAGCTCCTTATTTACCCTATACCCTAGATCAATTGTTGTTACTCTAATTCTCCCTATGCTTTTAGAATAATTTTTTCTTGGGGTGTATATCATTGGGTGGTTCTGGCCCTCATGGTAATGGGTGTAAAACCTTAAATTCAAAGAGACATTTCCAGTGAATACTTCTTTAATGTTGTGAACATATTTTACAAATCTTATAAGAATATTTTGGATAAAGGTTGGGAATTAGTAAACTCGCTCACAGCTGAGCGGTACAGAGTAATACATGATTATGATTATTATATTGACAGCATTGTATGTGTGTGAATGGTGCACAGGTGCACCAGAAAATATCTCTCAAACATTCTCAACTACACCCCTTCTTTACGCTTTCATTCATTTGAGACAAATGACCAGTCACATGGTTTTTGTCACAGATAAACAAAATGCGTTCTCAAGGATTATTAAGAGCTGGGCGCCATACAATTATTCCCTTAAAACCTGCAACCCTATAATTTGATACATGTGTGAAAAGGGGTCCTGCCAGGCAACTCTGCATATATCTATTAAATTTTGTGATTTGGCCAATCATACATCACTGAACGAGCTCGGAGAGCTTGCACAGTCAATGTATAACAAGTCAAATACGCCAGTAGGTATGCGAGTAAAAATATGCTAGCAAACAACTTTTTTCATAGTAAGAACTTTACCGTAAACTATTCTTTGGGAATTTTACTAGTCATACCTCGCTTGACCGAGCTCAGAGAGCTCGTTCAATCGAGTTCTAACAAGTCAAATTCCATGTTTTCTAATAAAGTGCTATTTCAGTTTACAGATTACACAAACATTTGATAATTCAAATATAACTAATTTACATCATGGACCCTGACATAAATAAATATGAACATGAGTGCAGTTTCGTGATCGCTTCATCTATTATTTTACTTAAACATAAATTTCTGTCAGCAACCTTTTTGTACTATTATTTATTTACTTTCATAATTATTCTGTTAAACGGTTGAGCTCTTCAGTCTTAACGAAACAGCTTTTTCCTTGCTTGGGCAGTGAGCTGATAGCTCTCTCTCCCAGCGAGCCACCGATTTATACTTGAAATATTTTCTTTACTACATTTTTAACTGAAAGCGCTAACGCAGACATGTGTCCAAAACTAAAGCTGCGTTCTTACTTGCCAAGCTCCTTACACAAAGCTGACTTTTGTCTTACAGTTGCATAGGGCTTAACCACTAACTTTTAAATATAATTTAACAATCATTTGCAACTCAACGATTTTGGGTCTAAATATTTCTAACATGCAACGGATAATCAGCAATATTCTTAAAACTTTACAATATTTTATACAAATAATATACTAAGTAAAATAGTCTTACCTTAAATTCAAAGAGACGTTTCCAGTGAATACTTCTTTAATGTTGTGAACGTATTGGGGAAAACCAAAAAAGCACTGTATATATTGGTGAAATTGTATAACATTCTTGCATAATTCTTGCTAAAATATACACGCCGTGTTCCCAAATGAAAGCCGTTACATCACTGTCGATGAAGTGACAGAATAAAATGTTCTGGCTAATGGTTTATTACTTAACTTTTACAGGTAAGCCACAGGAGTGACCAGTTAATAATTCCCTTACACAAGCAAATGTTAAGCTCGGGGCAGTGTTGTACAATAATGATGTTTAATCTTATTATGCAGTTTCCGTCAGATGTTTTTGGAAATGACTTCCTGGGGGCTATTTGTTATGTGTTGTGTGAGGGAAAGGTGTTTCCTGACGAGTTTTTAACCCCAATTGGACAAGAAGCATTATGACACTTTCCCTGCCAGCATCTTTTAGATTTCTCACTATAGAATCGCCCAACTCCTGGATGTTGTCTCTGGTTTCCACATTTTTTCGCTTTGATTTTAAATTCTTTTCAGAGTGCCCCCAGTCTGCTTCTTTTCTCAGTGTCCAAATGTCCTTAGAGAGTGCCCTTTGTTTTGGTATTCTATTGCCCCTAACCCTTATCAGATTGTAATCACTATTTAACTCAGAATTTCCTTTGTTGCCTATTTCCATGTTTGTGACCACTCTCCATAGTTCTGGATCAGTGAATACATAGTCGATTATTGTCTTTCTATTGTTCCTTTCCCACATACATTTACCCTTACACTTTGCCTCTCTATTCAAAATCTATCTTCAGGCCCAGTTCATTTGTAAACTCATCCTCCCATTAATGTTGACTTTCTTGTCCCCACCTGCTGAGCCCTCTCCTCCATCCCCAATGCGTCAAATTAAAATCCCCCATTAATACAATATGGAACCCCCTATTTTCCAGTTCTGTAACATTGGATCTGAGTGTCGTATATATTCCATCATTCCACTCAGGCTTGCTCCCCTCAACTTCCAAACATACAACCCCAACTGTAACCCTTCTGTTTTTTATCTTGACTTTAGGCCCACACTATTCCGCTTTCTACTTGATTGGTTGTATTTACTTTTGATAAGTCTGTGATTGTCGCAGGGCCTAACTCATCCTTGACATACATACCTACACCTCTTCCCCTTTTCTGACCTTCTGATCACCCAACTCCAATCCACACATAACCCTTGATCTGGTCAGTCCTTTCTTCCTGACTTATCCATGTCTGGCTAAGGCCTATCAAATCAAGAATCTCATTCTCCACCAAGGTCTTTTGCTTACCCTGGATGTTGCTGAATCCCATTTAACTCCACCTGTGTATGAAAAGAGACCCCACTATCAATCCCCAGTTCAATATAAAATAAGTAATTAAAGGAACAACTCACAGATCATGCAAACCATTCTGAAACAACGCCTTAAATGAGTCATAAACAAGACTCAAGAACCATTGCGACCAGAAAAGTGACTCTAAGTACTATTAAATCATACATTACTTTATTATTAACTTTTCATATTATATTATCATTGAAAACCAATTAAATGTTTTATTCAGATTACTTATAACTCTTTGAAATAACAAAACAATGATTGGCTTGTGATTATGAAACAGTTGACAGTTTTGTATTTAGTATATTAATTCAGTTAACAATCATAAAATGAAACTCTGGAATATTTTATTAGAAACAAACATTCATGTTCATTCATTATTAAATCCAAAGAAACAAAAATACAAAACACAGTTCATCTTGAACTGACATGACAGAAGATTCTCTCATAAAACACAGAGACTGTTGCCTTTTATGATGGATGAAAAATTGCACCCTGTTTCATGATACTATCCATCAGCATAATAACACATCCTTAATCTGGCTCACAGCTAATGGTCAGATGACTAAACATTAAACATTTACAGAAATTGTCTCTGGTTTTCATGGAAATGCCCTAGACTTGTTTTTTTTTTAAATTTAGAACCTGTCATAATGAAGCTCTGTCAGATGAGATATCATTTGTTGAATGACTGATCCAACATAAGCTAAATAATTTTATTGAAGAAAATGATAATATTTAATCAGAGTTAGAAAAAGGAATCCTCAAAAGAGTATTTTGACTTCTGATTTTAGTAGTAATAATAATTCTTTGTTCTTCTGCTGATTTGTTGTAGTCCTTTTATAAGGAGGCCTACATTGACCTAGTTCCCATTGGGCTATTCCTACCCCACTCTCCCTCCTAATCTCCCAGTATTCAGTCAAAAACAGTTTCATAATTCCACCCATTGGTGCTTTCTCAATCTCCCCAACTATAAAATTGACACTTTCCCTCATGTCATTCCTCATCCACTTATTCTTTATATTTTCATCCCATTTTTCCATTTTCCCATTTAATTACAGGTCCTCTCAGTCATTGCTCAGCAAGTTCAAACAATTCAGAGAGCGATTGCAGAACAGTTAGACACATTTGTGTTTGAAGGAACAGAGATAAGTCTAGATCCAACTTGTACTATTTTCATAACAATGAATCCTGGTTATGCAGGTAGATCGGAGTTGCCAGATAACTTAAAGGTTTGCATTTAGTTATATTTATGTCTGCCTAATCTATGTTCTTTATACTACTATAGAGTGTCAATATGAAGTTTGATATTTTCCAGATATTACATCATTTATGTTTTATTAGCATAAGCATACTTCTTGAATCATTAACCAAAACTAATTTGAATCTACTGCCATTTTCTATTTTTAGCTCACCTGACCAAATCTCCAGGTAGCTTTACTAATCACTTTCTGTCCCTCGTACGTCGTCATCATCGTCCGAATTTAACTTTACATTATCGACTTCTTCTCACAAACTACTTGACCAAATTGAACCAAATCGCGTGTGCATGTTCCCTATCATATGTCAATTCAAATTTGTTCAAATCAAGTTGCCCTTCCCCTTGGTTAGGCCACACCCAAAAGTGTGCCTAAATCTTAAAAAATCTTCTTCTCATGAACCAGCAGTAGCAGAGACTTTATATTTGGTATGCAGCTTCCTTTTGAGGTGTAAACTCTGATTTGTTCAAGAAAAGTTCAAGGGGCTATGTTTGCCATTGTTATTGAAGGGGCAAGAATTTTTGCCCTGTCCAAATTTTCTATTTTCCAAACTGAGAGGCTGATTTGAACCAAATTTGATATGAGATCTTATTGGGTCATAAGTAGTTAATTTATGCCAAAAAAATGTTCCTGTCACCTCATGGGAATCACATGAGCTAAAAATAGAAAAAAATTAAAACGCACTTAACTCCAAAACTTATCATATTTCACATATAACATCTTTGGAATACTGATTCACATATTTGTAGAAATCAATTCCCTGGATCCATATTTGGGCTCTCTATGGGAGCCCAAATATTCAAATTAGTGCAATATGAGGAATATTCTTTAAAAATCTTCTTCTTCAGATCCACCAATTAGACTCATTTGATATTTGGTATGCAGCATACTTAGAGGGGTGAAATTCAGATTTATTCAAACCAAGTGCCCGGGTTTATATTTGGGCTCACTGTGGGAGCACGAATTATAACTTCGTTCAAAATGTGGAATTTTCTTTACAAATCTTCTTCTTCAGATCCAGCAGTCAGAATGTTTTGATATTTGGTATGCAGCATCCTTTGGGGGATGGGGGCGGGAGGGGGAAGGGGGAGAATTCAAGTATATTCAAGCCAAGTCCCTGGCTTCATATTTGGGCTCCCTGTGGGAATCTTGATATTTGGTATACAGTATCCTTAGGGAGGTGAGATGTAAGTTTGTTAAAACCAAGTTCCTGTGGGAGCCCAAATTGTACCAAAATTTCTATTTTCCGAACTGAGAGGCCAATTTGAAACAAACTTGATGTGAGGGCTTATTGGTTTGTAAGTACGTAATTTATGCCCCAAAAATTTTCCGTTGCCCCAATGGGAACCGCAGGAGCTAAAAATAGAAAAAATTTGAAATGCCCATATCTCCAAAACTACAAAGCACTGAGAATGTTTATTTTGTGTGAAACTTCCTTAGGAACAGCAGAATGGAATGGTCAAAAAAGAAATTGCCATCGGATTTATCATAGGGCACTTTTCCAGGACTTTGAAAAAATGCTGAGTCATCATTTTTTAACACTGTGAGTAATGAGAAAAACATTAAAAATTCTTCTCCCATACCACTGCTCCATGTGTCTATGCATCCTCGTGTTACCCTTTGTGTACATTGTAATGTCCATTCCTTTTCAACTATTCACTCTAACACTTACCGGGGGCATATTACTTGGCAATTTTGGGTCATGTGTAATTCATGTTAGGTAAAGTTTAAAGTACATACACAAGGGGTCGTGGATGTTGTTGTATTTATCCTTTCGAAGTTATTCAATTTAATTTGAACTAGGTAGTTTTGATTATTTGACTGAACCAACCTTCTGCTCCACAATTAAAGTCATTCTTGGTTGGTCTTCACTGAAACTCATGCGTAGATTGAACACAAACATTATTTATTCTGGGGCTGTTCTGTCAAAAGTCGGTGTCATAGTGACCATGATCTTAAATTTTACGTTTCCTTACCTGTAGTTTCTCTGGCTAGATCCTAACAAAACTCTGTATGTAGGATGGACAAGATGAGAAAAGGATTTCTGGATTACTCTTCAAAGAGTTATGGTCAGTGGTCACAGCAATCTGGAAATTAAAACTGGTTTCTGCTCCATATCTTGAGATTCTCTTGACCATTCTTAACGATATGAAGCTAGATGTACTGAGAGAAAGAACTGTATGTAATTTAAGGTTACTGTTTTATTGGTCATTGTCATTTTTCTAATAAAACAAAATTATCACTTTTGAAATATCTCAAGCATTTTTATACCCTCTAAAGAAGTTTGGAAAGTATATTATATTTTTATACTAATAATCAATCACCCAGACTTAGCTGGTGCAAACTTGATATAATTGAGGACCAAACACAAAATTTTGTACCCCCCCCCCCCAATCCCCAAAATTTGCATACAAAACCAAAAAATTGAAGTCCTATCTGATTCTCCATACTTTTGTTAACTGCACATGCGCGGTAATCAGGAAGGTACCGAAATTGGTGCCAAGCATCATTCTTTGTTTGGCCCTAAGTCAGTAAACAATGATCTGACATCTGTGCTTTAAATCTCCTTTTTAGCTCACCTGGCCTAAAAGGCCATGTGAGCTTTTCTCATCACTTGGCGTCCATCGTCCGTAAACTTTTCACATTTTCATCTTCTTCTCGGTAACCACTGAGCCGGTGTTAAACAAACCTGGCAGAAATGGTCTATGAGAGGTTCTCTACAAACTATCCTCATTTTGTTCCATTGGATGAAAAACATGGCTTCCAGAGGCATTCTTTTATTCTGGTTGGTGGATTTTCAAAAATCTTCTCCTCTGAAACTCCCAGGCCAAATGTTTTGAAACTTCACATAAATGATGACTGGGACCCCTTCTACCAACGATCCTTATTTAATGTTGATTGGGTCACAAACATGGTCGCAATTGCGGCTTATAGTTACTATAGAAACCCTAAGGGAAATCACATTTTCATCTTCTTCTCTGGAACTACTGAGCCGACGTGAACCAAACCTAGCAGGAATGATCTATGCGAGAACCTCTACAAATGATCCTCATTTTGTTCCCGTGGGTTGAAAAACATGGCCGCCAGAGGCATTCTTTGATTCTGATTGGTGGATTTTCAAAAATCTTCTCCTCTGAAACTGCCAGGCCAAATGTTTTGATACTTCACATAAGTGATGACTGGGACCTCTCTACCAATGATCCTCATTTAATGTTGATGGGGTTGTAAACATGGCCACAATTGCGGCTTATAGTTACTATAGAAACCCTATGGGAAATCACATTTTCATCTTCTTCTCTGGAACTACTGAGCCGACGTGAACCAAACTTCGCAGGAATGGTCTATGAGAGGATGGAAATATGTGGCCACCAGAGGCTATATTCTAATGCTTAACCCAATGCCTATCCTGTCTGCACAAAGATCGGCACTGTCAGCAAAATACTTGTTTTTTTGAGAATCTGGAAAGGGTTGGTTCCAGTTTTCTTCACTGAGAACTGGGAAAAAAAACAAAAATATTGTGTATACAGTACAAGTCAAAATAAGCTGTAGCATAACTGCAGTAAACTTAAGTAACCTGCTGCTTCTGACCTGACAAGATCAGAATCTGACATTTTCTTGAAAGCTATCAGTGAGAGCTTTCCAGAAAAATGATGTCAGCTTCTGGTCTTATCAGTGTTGGAAGAGAAAGATACATAGTTTATAAGATTATCCTACACAACTTATTTTGACTTGTACCACTGTAAACAATTGCAACTGTATGCTGATTATTAGTGTCAAGTTACTTATCAGAAAATACTGAGTGATGACAGGTGTTTGGAAAACCAGGAAAGTTTTTTGTTTATATTCACTAACCATCATGTCAGCTTAGATGACAGTAATTATATATATCTTTTAAGATCTGATAAATTTGGAGTAAAATGTGTTTCCTGCGACCCTTTACCTATCCAAAGCTATTTTGAAAGAGAATACTGTCTGAGAAAATTGTAATTTTCAAAATATTTAACCTTCTTTTACTGATTTTTTTTTTGTTAACAAAATATTCATAAATATGTGCATTTTCAAGAAAATCTTCTTTGAAACTACATGGTCATTTGGTTTGAAAACTTAGTGTGACTGATGACTGTAACCCCCTCTACCAATGATCCTCATTTTAATCTTCATCGGGGTGCAATTATGGCTGCAATTGTGGCTTATAGTTACTATAGAAACCCTATAGGAAATCACATTTTCATCATCTTCACTGAAGGTACTGAGCCAATGTGAACCAGACTTGGCAGGCATGGTCTATGAGAGGTTCTCTACAACTGTTACTCATTTTATTCCTGTTGGGTGAAAAAATGTGGCCGCCAGAAGCATTCTTTGATTCTGATTGGTCAGTTTTGAAAAACTCTTCTCCTCTGAAACCACAGGGCCAAATGTTTTGAAATTTTGCATGGTTGATGACTGGGACACCCTCTACCAACGATCCTCATTTAATTTTGATCTTTTTGCAAACATGGCCACAATTGCGGTTTATAGTTACTATAGAAAAACCCTATGGGAAATCACATTTTCATCTTCTCTCTGGAACTACTGAGCCGACGTGAACCAAAACTTGGCAAGAATGGTCTGTAGGAGGCCCTCTACAAACGATCGTCTTTTTTGTTCCTGTTGGTTGGTAAAAACTATGGCCACCAGAGACATTCTATGATTATGTTTAGTGGATTCAAATGTTTTGAAACTTCACGTCATTGAAGACTGGGACACCTTCTACCAATGAACCTCATGTTATGTTGATGTAATTTTGCAAACATGGCCACAATTGCAGCTCATAGTTACCATGGAAAGACTGGGAAATCACATTTTTATATGTAGTTCCAGGTGAGCAATTATAGTCTCTGTAGAGCCTCTAGTTTGAGGATGCCAGTCACAAATCAATGAAAGAATTGGTGGATTCAAGGCTATAAATGGATGATGGAAGTGAACTATGGTGGTTTGAGATGTTCAGGGCTGTAACTTTACAATAATTATAAAAATTATTTCATGTTTCCCATTTTCAGGACATGCGCCTGATGTCATCATTCTTGCTAATGATTTACCTACTGTTTGTTAAGTGTTCCTTCCCTATCCTTCCATGAACCCTCCTGTTAAACTCCTAAACTTTTTGGCTGTTTTTATTGAAATTTTTTATTAAATTTCTTGGGAGTTTAACGCGTCTTACAGAATGTTTATTCTGTTTATCCCCATGGTTACATCCTCAACCTAGGGTTGTTGGGTCATTTTGGTCTTGCATCTTCTATCCGATGTATAGTTTTTTTGTATGAAGATCTAGCTTTGCATCTGGTAGCATTTAAATCGGTTACTGACTTTGGGCTTTTTTGTATGCCTGTTGTCTTGTTTCCGTTTTTTTCTATTGACGTTGTTTACATTTGGTAATGCCCTTAACATGTAGTATTTAGTATTATAATCCTTTAGAATTATTCTAGGATGCATTGATTATAATTCCGGTAGTGTAGCTCAAAATAAATTAGTGTTTGTCCACACTTAGGCTCTATCGGGATGCCCTTGGGTTCATGATGTTCCCTTTGGGAACTTGGGCATTTTAAAAAAAAAATTTGAAAAATTTGTTATAATTGTTTCGAAATTAATTTGATTGCTATTTTCATGTATCCTTATGTATTTTTTATGTTGAATTTGTATGAGTACTATCGACTCTGTTTTGGATTGTAATTAATTATGAAAGCTTGCTGCTCTAAATGCAAGGCGAGGAAGTCTTCCTTGGATTTACATTGGGATGACATTGGAGACGGGTGTCGCGGTACGTCGTCGGCAGTGAAGTTCCTATGCTGGAGCTGTCACCGCAGGATAATTCAAGTTTTTCAGTTTCTTTTTCAGAAGAACAAGAATATGGTGACGGTATTGCGACACTCATCCAAAGTGTGCTGCCGTCATCGCGCTCTGATGAGCAAACAGAACTGGCTGCTAAGGTGCTCCTAAATATTAAACAAGGAATAAGACCTCTGATTCCAGCAGCCAGTTCGAGCGGTGAAGCGGCCAACCCGACAGTGGGAACCGTAACACCAGGTAAGTCCATTGCAGTCGAAGGAAGTGTAGAATTGGGTAGAGCGAGCACCTCAAAAACTAAAGCTCACCCAGCGACAACGGCAAAAGGGAAGAAGCCTGCAAGTTTCTCTTCCCGAAGCTTGGCGAGGTCTGATAGACCGTGAGCGAGAGAGCCTTCTCTAACCCAGCAACATTTGGCGCCAAATGTTGTTTTGAGAAACTTGCCTGAGTTGGAGCTAATTTAAACACTCACCACTAAGGACACTCCGTCTAAACTGGGGCCGGGGTCGGCTACAGTTACGGCTTCTTCCTCAGGTTCAGATAAGCACACATGACCACACACTAGCTACCCGACTTCGGATATCCAGGCAGCCGTGTGAAGATGTGCGGAGTCTTCGCCCGTGAAGTCAGCCCTTCCGGTAGCTAGTGATCTGAGGCTTCATTCATTGGGATATTCGGAGAAGAGATCTACGTTCGGATCTCCATCCCAGGAGCAGCAAGCAGTGAAAAAACAGAAGACCGCTGCTCTTCAAGCCTCTTTAACAGATTTGCTGTTGCAAATTGCGCAGCTCATCACCTGCAAGTGCAAGAGCAGCTTTCCACAGTCTCTGGTGGTGAGCTGTCAAATGGGGCTGGGTCGGTCCAGTCATCTGTACATTCAGATGCTGTTGACCAAAATTCTCAGCTGAATCAGTCAGATGGTGAAAGGGAAAAGGAGGAGGATTACCCTTCCCTTTCGGAACAACATATGGTTGTGATGAATTTCATTCATCAACCCTATCCTGACCTTGTTCCACCTGATCAGCAAGCTGCGTCTGCTAGGCAGAAACTGCTGTCGTCTCTAGACAGAGATGTTGTGCAAAGGAAAGATGATGTTCTTTCCTTCACGGGACAATCTTGGCAGGTGTCAGAGGCCTTCGGCCACATTAACTATGCCATATTCAACCTAGCAAGTTCAAATAAGAAAGGTTGTTTCTTATCTGCATCTTCAATCAGTATGCCATTTCCTGGATCACGTTATTTTAAAACAGTTGGAGAAGATGTTCAGAGAGCTCGTCTGCGTCTGGATGAGCAGGCTGCGGATTTGGATTTTTCCTTGCCTGCATCATTCAATTTATGCTCGGATGTGTTGGAATATTCTATTTCATCTAATGGAGCGATTCTGGACGCTATGTCCTATGCAGATCATGTCACCAGGGCTCTGGCGCAGCGTTTAAATGGAAAGGAATTTGAGGATGTTATTTCTTCGCTAAGAGTTCTTTCCAGGGCAGTCATGTATGCCACATAGCACTCCGCTCTTTCAGTGGCAAATTTGGAGATGGTTAGACATGATGCAGCCCTTGCGTCATCATCAATTATCAATGACAGGGTGAAAAAGGGTGAAAAGCTCTCTCCATGTCGCTCCGGTCTCCTTACACACACTGTTTGACGACAAGCTTTCCTTAGTCTATGAACAAGCTACCAAAAAAGCTTCCAGCGCACTGCTACTGAGATCAGCGTCTCAACAACATGCACCAGCTAGCCGGAGTAGGCGAGGTCATTCCAGTTCTCAGTCATCGAAAGGGTGCTCTTCGCGAGGGTCTAACAAACCCTCTTACAGTTACCCGGAGGTCTTCAATATAGCGACTCAGGAAAGGGGTGCAAGTCTTACCAAGACTCTAAGTCAGATGCCCCGAGGCCGACGGGATGAGGTTCTTTGTGGGGAAGATATAGTATCTCCTCCTGCAAGCCTCGCAAGTGGTACAGGTGATGGTCTAGACCTCTGTTGCTTTCCATTTGGCGGAAGGTTATCAAACTTCGCGAAATTACGGAAGATCAGTGGGTGAGAAATGTAGTCTCGGCAGGCCTACAGCAATCATTCCGAGCAAAGCCCCCACTTACAAGATGTCCGCGTTGGACAAATCTTTCTGCAAATTCTTCCAAAAGAGAGTCCCTCCTATCGGAGGTAGACTCTCCTATCAAAGAAGCAATAGAGGTCGTTGAGAATAAAAATTCTCCAGGTTTTTACAGTCACCTGTTTCTCGTACCGAAGCCTGACGGCTCATTCCGACCAGTAGTAGACTTGAGCTGAATAAACAAATTGATCATAGCTCCAAAGTTCTATATGTGGAAACCATTCAGTCGGTAAGAGTGAGCATTCGGGTGGACGACTATGCGGCAAGCATAGATCTAAAGGACGTGTACTTTCAGGTCCTGGTACATCCGCCATTCAGAAAGTACCTGCATTTTGCCGTGCAAGGAGAGGTTTTATCAGTTCAGAGTGGTGTGCTTTGGTCTGAACCTTGCTCCTTGGGCTTTCACTCGAATAATGTCATACTTCTGAGCTCATTTGGCTGTGGTAACGTCGGCTTACTTGGACGACATTCTTCAGAGATACGGCGACAGTATTATTCTTCAGAATGATGTACAGAGTCTGCTTCAGTATCGCCATCTTGGTTTCATAGTAAACGGGAAAAAGTCGGATCTTGCTCCATCCAAGTCCTTCATTCACTTGGGAATAAGCTTCGAGACTCACAACAATCTGGTTCATCTGCCGTTACCCAGAGCGAAATTAGTCACTTTTTATGCTCGCTTGTGTCTAAACTCTCCCGCAGTGACTGCGAGGGAGTTTATGCGACAGATGGGGCTGTGCGGAGCAGCTGCAGATCTTATTCTGATGGGCCGTCTGTGCACGCGTCCCCTCCAGATATTCTTTACTCAGAACTGGAGTGTGAAGACGCATTTGCTCGAAACCAGTATTGTTTTAACGGACCTAGTAAAACAAAAGGTTCAGATTTGGGCAGATCTCCAGTGGTTAACTCGGGGAGTTCCACTTCAGCTGCCGGATCCGATCTTCACGATTATGACGGATACGAGTCAGATGGACTGGGGTGTGTCCCTAAGTCCTGTCGACTTGAAGTGTCAGGGTCTTTGGGGCGCTCGGTTCCTAGAGAAGCACATAAACATCAAGGAGATGATGTCTATCTGGCTAGCACTACAACATTGGATTGCTCAAGTAGCGAATGTCCATGTTCAAATTCTGTCGGACAACTTGATGGTAGTGGCTTATCTCAGGAACCAGCGAGACACTCATTTGAATCCATTATGCGAATTAACAGAGAAGATTCTCCTATTCACTCTGAGTCATCACGTTCATCTCTCAGTCCGTCATATACCGGGTCGTCTGAATGTACTAGCAGACTCACTCTCTCAAAAAGGTTGCCTGTTATCATCGGAGTGGACTCTCAGCAAGCAAGTATTCAGTCAGATCTGCTACCGGTGGGATTATCCCATGATAGATCTTTTTGCGACACACCTGAACAATCAATTACTGACATTTGTGTCGCCATGCCCAGATCATCGAGCGTACGCAGTAGCCACTCTATCGATATCATGGGACGGTATGATAGGATATGCATATCCTCCTGATTGATTCAGCAGATTCTATTAAAAATCAAACACTCACTACAAAATCCTGCTAGTACCACCTCTGTCATCACAGAAACCCTGGATCAATCTTTTCAGGTGTCTGTTATTGGACATTCCCTGGAAGCTTCCTCCTCGAAAGGACCTTCTATATCAGGGGAAGTCCCGCGCACTGCATCACAACCCAGAGGGTCTCAAGCATCATGTATTTCCGCTGTGCGGTCCTTCTTGCACGGAAAATATTTTACAAGGAGAGCAGTGGCGCAATTTCTAACTGTAGGAGGGCCTTCTCTTCATTGAATTATGCAGCGAAGTGGAGGGTTTTCTTCCGATGGTGTATGGACCAGTCTGTAGTTACGATCCGTCCATTCCTCAGATTGCCAATTTCCTGGTCTACTTGTTTGACGTATTAAACTTGCCACCCGTCACAATTAAGGGCTATAGGTCTATGTTATCAGAAACTTATGCTCATCATGATAACTTGGCTATTAGATCATCAGATTCTTCTTTATCCAAGCTAGTTAGAAATTTCTCTATTAATAGACCTAGAACCCTCAGATTAATTCCTAAATGGAATTTGGCTTGGGTTGTGTTGAAGCTCCTTTTGAGCCATTATACGATGTAGAGTTCAAATTCTTGACCTATAAAATGGCCTTTCTCTTAGCCTTTGCATCTGCCAGAAGAGTGAGTGAACTTCATGCATTATCTGTTGATGATTCCCATTGCCGTAGTGTGGGTAATTCTGTTACCCTCACTATGGAAGTGGGATTCTTGGCTAAGAATCAGATTCCGGATAAGCGGTCGGAGCCTATTATATCAGAAAATGCTGGAAAAATAACCACAAAATAATACAGACTATTTTTAATTTTCCTTTTGATGTTTTACAACCCATGTGGCAAAACATTTTGACCATGACCTTGTCTACATATATAAACATGAAGCATTAAACAAGCATTTATGGAACATTGGACCCTGTGAAAATCAGCGGCCCAAATAATAGTCATTTAGTACGTGTTTGCCTAATCCACCACAAGATCAGTCAGACTGATCTCCGCCATAAAAGTGGAGGGGCGAACACCAACCACTAAGGCCACAGTCAAAATGAACAAAATAACCTCTAACGCAACACTATCACCTACCCCCACCCAGACAAGGTACTCGAAATTCAGTGACAATGTTCACAAAAATACTCAGGCCAAAAAGTTGGCAATGTCTGATAAAAATAAGGCATTACCCCGTTTCGACAGATGTACCCCGTCCGAACAAAAAGACATGTGATCCAAACTTATGCCAGGATGCTTCAAATACGCCCCGCCCAAAGCAATGACAAATTTGGCAACAGCTGAGTTAACGCGGACACAAGCCTGATTCAATTTCCGAGAAGCCCTGCCACACATATATCCGACCGCCACGAAAACCTCGGTAACATTTGCGACCAAACCAACACGGTCGAAGACAAAATAGTTTGCAACTCGAACACAATAGATTGCAATAGCTTTCTCAGATCCCGGGCAGGAATGTAACCAATGTCATTGGCACCTACATGAATTACGAGAAACTTTGGTGCATTTTCATAACGAAGGAGTTGCCGAATTTTAGGCACCAGTTGCCTGCTAGCCATAGCACGTTGCCCCTGCCACCATATGGACACCCCTTTTGTGCGCAAGTTCAAATGTATACCTGATGGATTACTTCTGGCCGAAATGAAGGCGTACTTGATAATGGAGGAGCCAACAATCCAAACGTGTGTCTTGACATCTGTAATGGGATTACATATTTTAGGAATTAAAACGATTTAACGTTGTGCCAATAAACCTGAAGGTATTCGAATGTACTGTTTTGACACGTTAGAAGACCACCGGCCAAGGTTTTTAATTTCCTCATCAGATATGCTCACCAAACTAGCAGTGGTCGCCGCTCCAATCCTGAAGGAATGAGATTTGAAAACCTTTTTATTTAAACCAATATGCCCAACTGCCTTACTTAAAACTGCTGAAAATTGAAAGTGAGTCAGTGGTTTACCGCCAAAATGACAGAACAATGGTCCTGGCAGTTGTGGATGCACAGAGAGATACGATTTCATCGTTTTGAATGGACAAATCAGCGAAGAAGTTGCCTGAATAACAAGAAGTTGACCCTTGCAACACTGATCCGTTTTAGAATGTGTCAAACGTAAACTGAATTTGGATCCGTCATCATGCAGTACGATATCGTTGATGGTCAGAACATGACCACCTGGCACCGTGGGGTTTGTCGCTACTTCACCAACCCTCAAAAAACAAAAAAATGCAATAGAAAAGGCTGCTGCAAATAATTTGTTTTCAAACGTAGAATTGCAAATAAAAGGCAACTTGGAAATCAGTTTCTGTAAAACATCAAAAGTAATGGGTAAACGACTATCTTTAGTACTTTTCAATCTATTTAACCCTTCCAACATTTTTGTGACTACGAAGCATTTTGTCGTATCATGAACATTAAATATTTTACACTGGTAAGCCACGGAAGCAACGTAAAGACGAATCGTTTGTGCTGCTTTGCCTTCCAAAGACATGTGAGCAATAAACTTTGTTAGGTGATCAACTGGAGGTGGCCGGATAATACCAATCTTGTAAGCCTGCAGAAAAGTTTGGAACGCTGTAAGACCTCTATTGTATGCAATATGCGTGTTTGCTGCCATCGAAGCCTGGACTAATCTCTCTCGCTCACCTTCAAGAGTAGCTGCAGGAAAGACTGTGGTACGGGCGTGGATATCTGGTCCACGTCTGTTGCAAGGAGTCGAAATCGGTGCCAATCCTTCCTCGAAATAGAATCAGAAATCTGATTATGAAAACCAGGAATATGCTTAGATTTAAAACTGATATGCTTTTGCATGCAAATGAGGACTAAATGACGAACAAGGACCATAACAGACTGAGATTTACAGGTTTTCTTATTCAAAACTGTCACTAATGCTTTATTGTCGGTATAAAACAATATCTTTTTATTTTTTATTTGATCACCCCAAATAGTTATCCCTAAAACTATGGGAACAAGCTCCAAAAAAGTAATGTCTCTTAAAAGTGACGAATCAGCCCAGGTTGGTGGCCATCCCCAAAATGCCCAATGTTTTCCAAAGCAACACCCACAACCAAGGGACGCACTGCCCGCGCTGTCGGTAAATAATTCAAGTACTGCATTGGTCGACCAAGTGCTGTCAGGAAAATAGCAAGTGCCATTAAATGTTTCTAAAAAATAAAGCCACATATGTAAGTCCTCGCGCATACCGCGATTAATACGAACAAAATGATGAGGTCGTTTTGCCCCTTTCATGGCATCATAAAATCTCCTATTAAAAGCACGGCCGATCAGTATCACATGGGTACAAAAATTCAGAAGCCCTACTAACGACTGTAGTCGCTTCAAAGTGACGGATTTTCGAGCCAAAACATCAGCTAACAACTCATGTAATTCGTTGATTTTAGAGCAGGGAATGCGGATCTCCATTGACAAAGTATCAATTTCCAAACCTAAATATGTTAGCTTACACTAGGGGCCCGAAGTTTTTTCAGATGCAAGCGGAACACCGAGCCGAGAACACACAGTTTCAAAAGATCGCATCCCGGTAACACAATCATTTGTATCAACCACACCGGCAAAAAGAAAATCATCAAGATAATGTTTTACCCAGTCCAACCCACTCTCGCGCTTCACAGCCCATTCTAAAAAGCAGGCAAAAGATTCAAACAAAGAGCAAGAAATTTTACACCCCATTGGCAAGCATTTATCAACGAAATAACTATCGTCCACCTTGTAACTCAGTAAATTAAAATCCTGAGGGTGAATCGGCAGAAGTCTAAAGGCTGATTTGACGTCCATTTTTCCAAGAAGGGTTCCCCTCCCCAGACAAGTGATCATACTGGTCACAGAATCAAACGTTGAATATTGCACAGAGCAAATGTCGTCATCAATAAAATCATTTACACTGGAGTTCTCAGGGTAGGAAAGATGTGTGATTAATTGGAAACTTCCGTCTGATTTTGGGACTAGGCCCAATGGCGATATTCGCAAATTATCAAAAGGTAGAGCAGAGAAAGGCCCAGAAATTCGTCCCAATTCAATTTCTTTGAACAATTTGCTTAGTAGGTCATTTTTATGATCGGAAGCAGATTTAAGATTCCGACTGGAGAAAAATACTCGGGGGCCCTTGTAATGTAATTTAAATCCCCCCAAAAATCCAGCAAGGAGCTGATCAGCTGCACTTTTATTTGGATAATCCACCAACAATTCTCGCAAAACATTAACGTCTACCGGACACGAACCGGGGTGAAGCAAATCGAGACTGGCCTGACTGGCGAAAAGCAGGCACCGAAGGCCTCTGAGGGCCTAATGAACTCTGAAAATTCCCACCTCCACTCAACTGGTTGGTGAAATACTGGGCAGCTGGCGCACGAGACTTTACACAAGACAAGAAGGAGTGGCCAGAATTACAATTCAGACAGGTATGCCAGTACTGACTAGGGTTGCGAGCACAGACCCCGTTATAATTAAAATCAAAACTTTTTCTACTTGTCAGGGACTCATTCTGGGGGGCAGCAGGAGTATTCATATAAAGCAGCCATAACTCTGTGTCAACACTACTCCATGATAAATCTAAGCGTCGTGAACACTTTAATCTGAATTGCTCATCATAAGACGTCCAACCCAGACCTTGCATCCTACTTGCCCCAAGACGAACCATGGAAATATACTTTATCAGACCCTGTGTTTCATTGGGGTGAGCAGTCAAATAGACGGACGCGAAAACCAACATTGCATCTGTCCATTTATTGATATCTGTTAATGTTGGCCGCTTTTTACTCGAGCCAACTACGATTTTTCCATCTATAAGACGTAAACACTGCTCTTCGTGGTCAGCCTCAGCTGTCACGTTTAATAAATTGGACAATTCAATGTACTCTCCATTACAGATTTTCGTGCGTTGGTGGGCAGAAAGGTGAACCCCCAGTGAATCTGAAACAGAAGGTATCGCTAGATTATCATTTATGAAGTCAAACTCACCCAACCCACCTCTTTCATCAAACTGAGAATCTTGGTGAAGTGAACATCCTGCGGACAAAACATCTGTTTGAATGGCTACTGTGCTGGTGTCAACATCCTGCCGATGGATCGTATCCTGATCCTGATCAGTTGTGGACGTACCACCGGAAACTACCCTACGGCCTCTCGCATACTGGCTGGTGCTCTTCCTCTTACTTCGTCGATCTTTAGGCATACTCAGTGATAAAACTGAAATGAAAACGTAATACAGATGAATGACGAGCCCCCCCCCCCCCCCACCCACCCACCTCCTAAAATACATAGACAGACGTGTCGTTAAATGACAGTCTAAATTCGAACTTGAATCATCATGTTATTTATGCTTTATAATCCAAAATCTTCCCATTGCAATTTTAGGCTGCGGCATTTACCAAGGCATTGTCCATTGCTATAGCTACCTCAACCCCCACATCAGCAACAGGCAATGTCTTAGCATACGGGGCCATGGTTGTTATCATTGGCCAGAGGTTGCAGGCTCGAAACACAAATTAAAATTAAAACATGAATAAAATAAAACAACGAGCCGCCGACCATTACTATAGGTTAAAAATGGCAAGCTCAAAAATGTGGCGTCAACAACGAAAGACACTAGACACACGGACACAACAAAATAAATTTATTCACAAGACAACACACTGCCGACCATTATAATAGGCAAATTGGCGGACCAAAATTGATGAGACAGAGACAACACACCAAGCCGCCGGGCCATTACAATAAGCCACAATGGCGAGCCCACATCAACACAGACAATGAAACAATGTACAATGAAAGCTAATGCAATTTCAAAATGTGTTGAGCTGCCGGCCCTTACAACAAGCAGAATGGCAGGCCCAAATTAATTAACGAAGAAAAATTAAACAAACTAAAAAAAAAAAACATTTATACTGCTGAGCCGCCGCCCATTATACGAGGCAAACCGGCAAGCCCCAAATCAAACAATAAACACAATGAAATTAAATAAACAGTGCTGCAATAACGGCCTGATAACAGAAAATGAGTCGTTCAACTGAGTGTGCAAATGCACAAAATCAAAAGATTAGGTCGCCAAACCGGAGTGCAACACAAATCCGGAAAGTGCTACACAATTATTCCGGTTCCCGATTGCATTTTTTTAAAATGGCCTGAACCGAACGCAGCAAACATGCTAGCCGAATCAAATCCATCCCAAATTAGAAACATCATAAAACATGTGAAAATATCAATCCCCACCTAGTCGAAATTAACAACCCATAAAATAAAATGATGATTTAAATTCACTGTCATTGCCCTGTAAAACAAAATGTTGAGGAATTGTTTCAGCAAAACAAATTTCCACCGTTCCGAAATTCTATGAAAATTAGGAAAGATAGCATTGCATGTAAAGGTAAGTAACCTAAAATTGTTACCCGCTAATGGAACTGCCAATCAGATACACAAAGTTTGCATTCCATGATATAACGTGGGTTTATGGTTTAATACATAAACCTTATTATCATAAAGGCTTTACCGTCCTCAGACAACCGTAGACCTTTGCTGTGTCCAGTTAGAGCAATGCCCATTTATAAACGTCGATCATGTTTTTCTAGAAAGGGAAGAAAAAGATTCTTTCTTTCCTTGATTCCTAACAGAAAGGATATATCTGTTCATTTTATCGCTAGATGGATTCAGCTGGCAATACGTATTGCCTATGAAAGTCTATCTTCAAGATTTCCGTGCATGAGGTTAGAGCACTGTCTGCTTCTTGAGCTTATTCTAACAGTATAGCCATTACTGATCTTATGAAGGCTGCCTACTAGACACAGCCCTCTTCATTTACCAAGTTTTACCTCAGAAATTTAGAGTCTGTCTCTGGTGACCTTAGAGCTTTAGGTCCTCTTTCTGTTGCTCAGAATGTCGTCCATTAATCTTACATCTAAGAGGAAGTCTTAGGCAGTCTGCTCGAGCACTGATGCTGTTCCGCTGCCCTCTTCGTTCTGAGGAATTGTCCTTCAAAACAAGGGGAAAGGGAAAGGTGAGGGGGCGGGGGCCGTTTTTTCCTTATGTTATCTGGCTTTATAGTGAAAAGCAAGGGAATACCTCCTCCAGAGACAGTAGTCCAGTGTCAGTGCTGGGTGGTTTTAATGTGTAGCTCGGTGTGAAGCAATAACTCTGTCTCATTTATGTACTGTTTTTAAAGTGTAGCTCACTGTGAAGCATTTGTATATGACATGTGACAAACGAGCGTTTCTATACAATCCTCGGACACTTTTAAATGAGTATAAAGCATCTCATTCTCTGGACTAGCTTTATAATTGGTTTCCTTCACCGAATTAGCATAAGGGGTTATGCTGGCATTAAATGGAGAAATTATGTAATTCTCAATTACATTGTTGGTTTTATGTCATTCTCTTTTTTTTATAAGAGAAGGACATATGTAATTTCCCTGTCTTCTCCTATTCTCCTGTAGGATCTATTCTTTATCAAAGTAATTAAGAGATTGCATTTTCCTCTAAGTCCTATGCCTTCCAGGCTTTTTACTATTCAGCTTAGTCTGGGCCATTGGTTATTAGCATAAAAATATAATAAATTTAAAGTAGTTTGTATATTTTTTATACTTACCACTGGCCCAGACGGGGATGGCCTTCCCATGAGTGGGCACTCATACCTCCCTGCTGATTTTAACATTTAGCAGGTACTATAGAAAGAATGATGCTTGGCGCCAATTTTGGTACCTTCCTGGTTACCGCACATGTGCAGTTAACAACAAAAGTATGGAGGACCAGATAGGACTTCAATTTTTTGGTATTGTATGCAACTTTTGGGAATTGTGGGGGTTCAAAATTTGTGTTTGGAACTGAATTATATTGAGTTTGCACCAGCTAAGTCTGGGCCATTGGTAAGTATAAAAAATATACAAATTACTTTAAATTTATCATTTTCAGCTTGTTTGTGAATATGTCACTTCATTTCTTCATCAGTCAGTGCATGACAATTTCATAATCATTTGATTTAGCTCTATTTCCAGTCTTTTTTACCAAAATGGACTTTTGAAATTTTGAGAAAAAAAATCATTTTGGTATTTCAATCAGTTCAAATATCAAGATGTAGTCTGAGTTTGGCATTTTTATAAACTTTTGTTAGAGTTTTTAGCCAAAAGAGACTTTGAAATTTTTAGTCGCTTCACTTCTGTCTATTGACTTTTGAAAGACTGCACATAAAATGTTTTGGGCTTATTTTTAGAACTGAACAATATCAATGTCGCATTAGACTTTGATGTAATTTGAAAGTGACTCTCACTGGCTGGTCAAGCTAAAATGTCTCCACACCAGGTGTCGGCTTTGACATTTGGTAGGGGAAGAGGTATCTTGTAAGTAATATAAATGGGTTAAAATAAATATTAAGGTCGCCTCTTTTGTTCTTACATTTTCAATACATGTTAAATAGTGTTGAAATACATTTAATGTTTGCATTAACATGCACCATTTTAAATACAGATATGTTTTCTGCTGTTTGGACTGAGATTGTCTTTCCTGGAGCCCAGAGAATGAATAAAAAAGTCATAGACCATGAACTAATTGGTTGTGGTTTTCAATGCAAAGCCTTGAGATTTTATTGATTATGCCACAAATAAATAAATGTTTTGGCCTCCACTGATTGGTCATTAGAGACTGGCGGTTAACTGAGGCCAGAACTTGGTTTCGGTTGTGAAAAAAAAACCCCTGAGTTGCACCGAAATTGCAGTCATACAACCGACATTATGTTTTTTTTTAATTATTCATTAATACAACACATAATCTATGTATTCTGGAACAAGGGTCAATCTAATTTGAAAACACATGTGTTATTTCTTAGAACTAACCCATATCATCCATTATCATGTGTTGAGGGAGGGGTGGGGGTGGGGGGGGGGGGGTGAATGTGCCAAGCACCACGAATGGATATCTACTGATTACAGAAACGAAAGTAGAACTTGGTAACCAACTGCGTGCACCACGTGAGAGTTACAAGTTTTCTTGAGTTAAAATGTTGACTGAAGATCCGAGTCCCGTGTACGATAATCAAAATGACCCGAAATCAAAATTTTGTCCCTGCGTAGGACATACATACATTGCATGTATATTTTTATTAAAATCACAATTTAAGCACATGGAGATACTTTTTGTATATGCTCTAATCGAAGTTCTATTTAAAAACAAAAGTGTCCGTAAAAACAACGAATCACACAAGACACGCATTGAATTAATTAGAATTTATTAAAGTTAACCACCATTTCAAAACCAAAAAATTGTGCAGGGGACAGTTTCATCCATAAAAACGTCGAAATTTCTTACAGTTACGCTCTGTTCCACTGAAAAATTGGTTGCACTGAAATTCGCCCCGCAATTTGCATTGAAAGTTTTTCTTTGAAAACTTGTGTTGGAAAGGGGTTAAATGTGATAAGGCTACGATAGAAATCACACGTATTAGGATGGATAAGAATGAAAGGTCTCATAGCACCAATTGCACGTGTCAATGTTAGTTGGTTGGCAGAAATTGTCTTTTTTCTGAACAGAGTATTATCACGCAGCGCAGCAGGTAAGGGAGACAACTGAAATACTTTGTTTTTTACCTTAGAAATAAATTAACTAAAATTGTTAATGACGCTTAATTTACGAAGGATGTTTGAAACTTTTTTAACTTCGCTTTTCAATTCAATAAGGACATTCAGAAACCATGAATGAACCAGCTTCTGATGTGAACTTAAAATTTATTTTTAATGCTTTAAATATTTTTTTTAAAAGATTATACCTTCTATTACAGAGAAGAACACTCTCACCATGGGTGATGCTAAAATTCAAATCCACTGCATTGAGGCAAATACAAAATCAACTGCATGGTAATTAACCCTAGTCATCACTGTTAGGGAAAGAGTTAGGGTATTCAGAAAGCATGAACGACGCAATTTTTTGTAGGGGAGGGGGGAGGATTTTATCCTACATGACTTAGTTTTGTGTATGTATGTATGTTTGTATAACTTTTATTTATTTTTTTCTCCACAATTGTGTCCTCTATGTACATTTATTTTGTCACAATGTCATATATATATACATTTTATGGGGTTTTTTTTTGTCTTCTCCCTCATGTCCACTGACTTCTCCCTCCTGGCCCCTGACTTCTCTCTAAAGTCTCTGGAGGGAGAAGTCACTTCCCGCTAAAATCAGCTGCCAGGCTGACCCCTGATAGACACCTATGAAGTAATGGTTACAGTACTGTAAATGATTTGCATTGGTGAGAGTGTTAAAATTTTCCTGTCTCCGAATCTCATCAAGCTGATAACAGTCCTTGAAAATCGTGGTCAGAGGCCTAAAGGTGCTTAAATTTGATTTTCTGATACCCTGCAATAAAAATTTTGAATTATGAACAACCTGAATGAATTCAAGTTCACCTGGAAAAAACATTCTTAGACCATACCTTCATACATGAACATGAGTCACTGGTTCTCCACTTCCAAATTCCCAAAATTAGTTGAGAATGCATAAAGTAGGAAAAAACCGAAACCGAAACCCAGGTCTTCACCCCCTAAAAAAACAAAACCGAAACCGAAGAGAAAAAATTACAACTGCCAGTCTCTATTGGTTATGGTTCTTGTTAGGAAAGTCAGGAGGGATTTATAGTTAGGATTACTCCATATTGCTCTTCAAACTGTGTTTCTGTTCCTGTCAATATTATATGAATATCTCTCACACTTTTTTGCATGTTTTTATTTCCTTTTGTATTAATTATCCAACTGCAGTCCATTAGCCAAGAGTGACTCCTTTGTTGAACTTTTGTTTAGCTGTCATGCAAATCGGCATGCATGCTAAAAATGCTCTAAGTTCTGTTGAGAACTAACTCTGCAAACTTTACACACTCTATTTCCCTAATTACCAATCATGCTAATCAACTGACAGGATCTGGACCATAATTTAAAAGCAATAACCCAACCATATTCTGTCAATTCCCAAACTCTGACTTTTCCTTTCCATACAATAATTTTAGTGCACCCTTAGTTTTAACCCCTCGCTCAGTTTATGTTGCCCAAATTGTTCTACCCTACTTCCAACCACAAGTCTAGTGCTGTTGAAGATATCATTGGTTAAATTCCTCTGATGTGTTATTTTTCAACCATACAGAGCAGGGGCATTGCAAAGATGACCAGTGGGGAGGGGGAAGTTGTAAGCCTGATTTTTTCCAACTGTGATGGCTCAAATCCCGACTAATATTCCATCAAATGCATGGCTTGATGATGTAGTTTGAATATTAGCCAGTCAGGATTATAGTTAAAGAACTCAAAATGTGTCAGAAATTTATTTGTCACTATAAAAATAAACATGTAGTAGTCATGGTGCAACTTCTTATTCAGTTATCATGCACTGTACAAGTACTCCAAATTGGTCATGTTGGGCCCTAGGCAGGCCAAATTGGGCGTTATAAACCCTCATTTGTATGACCGATTGTGGGAGTGAATCCAAGTATCGAATCTGTTCTTAAGAATATGTATGATTACTATCTTACACTCCAACTAAGCCTGGAAATAAGCAGTCTGTCATTTGCAGAATGAGGTCCCCAGAGGATGAATTTGCAGATGATTTCCTATACAGTGGGCCAATATATCCTATGGGTACCTCTTTCTGTTTAGGCTTGAGATCTTGATTCAGATTGTGGTTCACAGAGGGTAAATTTGGTGATTCAACCCTGCTGTGCAGGGTGGCATCACCAAATTCACCCTCTGGGTACCTCATTCTGCGGATGCCTATCTGCTTATTTCCTGGCTTGACTCCAAACCTGACCAAAACGTCCTGATTGGAAAATTATTGGGGGAGTCACAGTCCACTATGTCCTGCCCCCCCCCCTCTTAATTACACCCCTGATAGAGAGAGCACACATGAGTATGTGAATATAATCAAAAATACTATTAACCCAGAGTAGGTATTAGACAACATCACCAACCTGAGCAAAGAAGGAATATGACAATCAAACAAGATTTTGTAACAACAGAAAGAAGTTAGCAGCCTGTTTCATTCTAATTCAGTTACAATTCTATGGATCATGATATTGTGAACATGAAGATACTTTTGCTCCAACAATGTGACTTTGAACTTGAACCCATGGAAAATAGAAAGGAATGCCAAAATCCTTATTGAGAATTAAAACATCTTGATCTAAAAGTTGGATCTTTACTGTGAACATGACTCAGGGTTGACAAAATATGTATTTCCATATAGAGTTCATGAAGATATGACTGCACAGGGTAGATATAATGGCTGACCTTCACCTTTACCACAAGATGACAAATCACTTGAACATTAGAATAAAAAATGGGAGTAATTTGATACACTTATATCTTGTAAAAGATCATATCAATTCAGATGCTAGCCTCTTGACCTTGAGCTTAAATTAGAGTAAGACAAATGGAACATCACAACTTAAATATTGAAAGGCCAGACATATATATTGAGATCCTGGTGCATTTGTATAAAATTACTGTTCTTGTATTTGGTCTTGACTTTCTACTAATGTTGTCCCACAGAATAAATGTCTTCAAACCAGATATGCATATCAAAGTTCCCCATCTCGTCTGAGGTAACAAAACTACAAAAGAATGACACTTCAGATATTTGACCTTGTGAGCTCATGATTTCAGTTTTTATAATAGGTAGACAGAGGTATTTATACAATTTCTAAATATGCACAAGTTATGTCAGGATAAAAAGAAAATGGACTAAAATGGATACAAAAATATGTTTTTGGAAAGCTGGAACATAAGGACAGTTATATCATGACATTGAAATAAAATCAGATCTTTTAAATTCAAAACTTTGCCAAGAAATTGCTTCTAATGATATTAAAATTTCATATTATCTCTTTACCTAACATGACCAGATGACTTTCAAAACAATTTCAAAACAACTTTCAAAAACAGTTTCTTAAATAAGTAAAAAAATTCACATTTTTCCTTACAGCTTTTACTTGGTTTGTAGCCGAACACCTAAAAAAAAATTTGAAGGCTGATTTTTGTGAATAGTACTGACCAGTGTAGCAGTTATGATAGGTAAAGGGTAAATGTTTTAAAAAGTTAGGCCTCAGACGTTTCTGAAAGAAAATGTGTACAATTTAACTGGTTGAGTGCTACTTTATTTTTCAAAGGTGATTTGTAACATGAGTAATTTTTTAAAAAATGCCACGCCACCAACAAGGGAAGCCTTAGTTTAGAAAGATGTTCTTCATGAATAATTGTTTTATTACCATTTATTGGAGAGTGCCTGTTGGCACTCTCCAATAAATGGTAACAAAACAATTAAATATACACATTTTTTTCTACAGCTGAGCAAACAACAAGCTAACATGTACAGTGTACAGCCACTGTAGTGGCTTTCGACACTTTACAATAGAGCCATGATAGTGGCTTCTAGCACTCAGCCAGTTAATTACTCAAGTGCTGTCCAGAATAATTAGAAAATTAAGTTGATTCTTTAAATGTTCTTACTTCAAACAGACAGATTATTATGGATATGTGTTTTATTGTTTCCTTCCAGGTGCTATTTAGAACAGTTGCCATGATGGTACCAGACTATGCAATGATAGCAGAAATCACTTTGTATTCCATGGGATTTGTTAATGCCAGAAGTCTTTCCACAAAAATTGTTGCCACATACAGACTGTGTTCAGAACAAGTAAGTATCTCTCAAAATTAAACAAACTTTGGTATATTCTGTCTAGTCATATGACCAGTTCACTTTTTTGTGATAGTTCTCCGCTTAAAATGCTTTGGAAACATGTATGTCATTGAAAGAGCGAAGAAATGATGATAAATCCTTTTTTCTAAAACAAATGCCAAATTTGAGATTTTATTAAACTTCTTTTTAACTTTGCCTGATTTTTGCAGTCATTCAAATCTGATGTAGTATGTATTCTCACCAGAGATACATGCAGGGTGATACCTGCATTCAGATTAATAAATGTCTTGTTTTACTGGTAATGTAGAAGCCATTGCCAAGGGTGTAAAACCAATAAAATGTGCACATGAAGATAAATTATTGGATAAAGATGGCTTCAAACTAACATGTTGCTGATAAAATATTCCGAAAACTGCAGTAAAGTGAGATATTAAACTTTTCTAACAAGTATGCATAATTGTAGAATGACTTAATGGTTCTCGGTGCAGAATCATAATAAGCTCCACCTGCTGCAACCTCCCCCCTCCCCCCTCCCCCCTCCCCCCAGCATTGAAAAATTTTGTTTATTTTGAGTATTTGCTAAACCATGAGGTTTGAGTTCCAGAAATGCAGAAGATTCACTGTCAAGTATGTAATAATTTTAGGCCCTCTGTTTTTATGTTTCTGGGATCTTAAGCAGTCCCAGACCACTGCCATAGAATGAAAGAAAATAAAACAATAAGTGTACACTCTTTTCAATTTCTATGTTACAAAAAACCCTTGAATACATTGTTATGTATTTTAGTTTGTAAATGTCATGAAGTATATTGAACATCTCTATATTGAAAAAACAATTCCCAACATTTGTGATTTTTTTATATTAACTGATGAGTATTTTCAAGATATTTTTCTTCAAATCTCATCATGGCTGCTGTAGAGTTTCTGACACCAAAAAGTTTTGAAATCCAGTGATTGTTGTCAGCATTTTTGAAAAGAAAACAATGTACAATGTTTAAGCATCTTATTCAGACATAATCTATACCTCTGATAAAATTCATGATGATGCATGAAAAGTTTCATTGCGCCAAAGGTGCACAGGGATGATGTGGAATTGAAATCCCTTGTGACCTGATTAACTTTATTTGCTTATCAATCTACAAGAGTCGGAAGCGAGAGCCAATAATCTTATTTGGTTTGAGTGTGCCCACTGGCAGTAGGATAGTGGGTTGAGATCCCTGAGAACCTCAAACTGGAAGATGACTAGGAATTGTGAATAACTACAAGAATTCTGCTCTGTGTTTGCTTACATGGGCATATGGTAATACTGAAACCGCAGTTTGATGGTTGTTTTAAAAAAAAGGAAAAGAAACCCAAACAGTCACTGGTTTGGGAGCAGCCCCAGCATATTATCCATAACGGTTACAAAAAGGAAAAAATCCACCAATATGTGTTTTTGAAAGCTGGCTGTCATCCATCAGCATATAAGGGACAGTGGATGCTGAGCCTTGGCCATCTGTTCTCCCTTCAGGAGAAACAAATGACGAAATGATTGGAGAAAAAAATGCACACACCACACACACACACCCACTCACAGACACACACCCAAAAGCCTGTAAAAGGGCTGTTATACCTTTATTCAAATGTTTATTTATTTAAATTGTACACTGGTCCCAGCCAGGCAAGCTTGTTTCAATCTTTGCTTGGTGTTTGGTGGTTTCGTGTGTATGTTAACAGAAAGAAGGTAGGTTGTTCCAATTCCTCCTATGCTTTGTCTGCTATTTCCATGCATCTTCTTTATAGGAGTGTTGCAAGGAAATTAGAGAGCGTTCAATTTGAAAAGTTATAGGTAAAGAGAGATAGGAATCCACTATTGTATGTTATGAATGTTGTGTGATTGTTGCTATGGATGGGGCGAGGGGTGGGTTTCTTTGGCGCCCACTCCCCACGTGCAGAGTTGCGAGGCAGGCCACACAGACTCGATCTTAGATTTCTAAATGAGTAGCAAGGCAATCCCCTCTGACTCCACTCCTCCATATCATTATTGGAGAAAGATAGAACTCTGCTATTGTATTTTGTAGCTGTTGTGCAAGCCAGAAAATAAGCAGACTATCATCTGTAAAATGAGGTTCCCAGAGGGCAAATTTAGTGATGCTACCCTGCATAGCAAGGTAACATCACTGAATTTACCCTCTGCGAACCTCAATCTGAATCAGGGTCTCAAAACTGAACAGAAAGAGGTACCCAGAGGATAAATTGGCCCACTGTACGGGATAGTATCATCAAATTCACCCTCTGGGGACCTCGTTCTGCAAATGTCAGACTACTTATTTTAAGGCCTGCTGTTGTGTGATTGTTGTTATTGCTGGGGCAAGTGGTGGGCTTCTTCATCGCCCACTCCCCACTTATGGAGTTGCGAGGCAATCCTCACAGACTCAATCCTAAAGTTCTCAATTAGAAGCGAGGCAATCCTTACTGACTCCACGCAATTTAATTCTAATGAATAATTTTAATTTTCTGTGACTTATTTTGTTTTTCTGTTAGGGGTTCGGTATTCGTTCAGCTCTACCATTAATTCACTATTTTGGAGTCTGTTGAGGGTTTTGTTATGTAGGTCTTTTAAAATTCAAATCCAATTTTATCTGAATTAGATTCCAAAACATTTTATAAACACTGTTGTTTTTCAATCATTCTGATGAACTGATTTATTGATTCAGTCAAAATTACTTCTTATACCTCCCAGTATTAAAATGGCATTTGTGGCATGATCCTCCAGATGTCATATCTGACACCTGCACATAAATTGTGCTGAATAGCCTATTTATCTCTACTCCAGTCAATTTTTGATTATTGAAAAAAAAACTGAAAATGCCTTGTGATAAGCATGGAACAGGATGTCAAGAAATGGACAGCGATTTCAAAAATATTCTTCAGCAGTATAGGTTCTGTCACATAATTAGATAGTTTTCACACATCACAGACTTATATCAGGTGAAAGCTGTTATAAACTCAAGTAAAAGTTGTCAGGATAATCCCCCACCTCATCCAAGCATCCGAAGGATGTGGGAGATTCTTTGAATACAAGTCTGTAGGCTTGGAGGATGTAATGCTGGCATATTGTCTTGCATGAGATAGTCGTTCCACCTCATTTTAAAGAAACAAAAGAACAAAGGAGATGCACACTATAAAGGCAATACTCAGGTAGGAAGAAGTGTCTATTTAAAGCATACCATATTCAGTTATAAAGAAACTGATGCTGCCAACTACGGTGTGGCGAGAAGAACATTGTTGAGATATGTTTGAAATAAACATTATGAAATGAAACTGACAAAGAAATTTAGGCTTGTATTCAAAGAATCTCCCACATCCAGCACATCCTTCGGATGCGTGGATGAGTTGGGGGATTCTTTTCCATAAAGCCTTCGAGCTTTGTCGAATGTAACACTGGCATGATTTCAAAGCCTTTATCATTGAATATGGTTCATTGAAACCCCCATGATAAACATGAATAGGACTGGTAAAGTGGTATGGAATTTAATATCACAAGTCTGCTCAAGTTCCTCTGATCAGGAATAACACAGCCTGTTATGGAAAAAAGTCACCATGAAACATTCAAATTGTTGAAGAGTCATCATCAGTGTGAACAAATGTCACCACAAAAGTCTATGTGTTTATAAATCAAAAAATGTCAGTTACTTTCAGAACACAGCGCCAGCATGAATCATGATAGAATAGATCTGGAAAGCTTATTATGCTGCATACATGTACCAACAATTCGGAAATAAAAGTGAAAAGTGTAAGCAAATCGCCACTCTGCAGCCTTTAGTACCTGATGCAAAGAAGCACCCTTCCACATTGCAATAGAAGTTGCAGCCCCTCTAGTGGAATGCACTTTGGAAGATCGTTTAATACCAGCTCTATACAAGCTGTTGGAAACTCACCATGTAAAAGTAGATGTTGTAACAGAGTGTTTGGTTTTAAAGGAAATAAATAAATTATCAGATTTTCTAATGTGTTGTGTTGTATAAATAAATTATCAGATTTTCTAATATGTTCTCTTTAAATATTTTTGCAATGAGCAAGAGATTGAAAGTGTCTTATGAGATTGAAATAATTTCACTGTATATGAAAAATGACCTGGTTGACAGGTTTTTAGCTCAACTTTGACATAGTCAAATTTGAGGTTTTGTCATTGCCCATCTGTCCATCTGGACATCTGTCCATCCATCAACAATTCAATACGGCTTGGGCTAGAGGCCGTATTTATGAACCGATCATTACAAAACTTCTTGGGTACCTTTGTTATCACCGTGGGGCGAGGACGAGTGTTGTTGGGTACTCCAAAATTCAAGATGGGCCACTGGCAGCCATTTTGTACTGAAATTAGTGCAATCAGTTTTTTGTACAGAACTTCTGTATGAAAGTTCTGATTTGAATAAAGTTTTGTATGAATGTTTAGTAACATGGAATACATCACATATAATACGAGTTTTTTTCTCATGCAGAAATTATGCAAATTAGATGAACTTTGATTTATTCAGTGCTACTTATGCACTGTAAGTACACATGTCAATACAGCGTGGGCTAGGTGCCGTATTTATGAACTGATCTTCACGAAACTTCTTGGGTACCTTTATGATCACCAGGGGACAAGAACGAGTGTTTTTGGGCGTGTTCCAAAATTCAAGATGGCTGTCAGTGGCCATTTTGTACCGAAATTATGTACAATCAGTTTCTTGTACAGAACTTCTATATGAAGATTCTGATTTGAATAAATTTTTGAATGCATGTTTAGTAACATGGAATACATCACATTCACATATAATACGTTTTTTTTCTTGTGTAGAAATTATGCAAAGTAGATGAACTTTGATTTATTCAGTGCTACTTATACACAGTAAGTGCACATGTCAATACAGCTCGAGCTAGAGGCTGTATTTATGAACTGATCTTCATCACGAAACTTCTTGAGTACCTTTATTATCACCTTGGGACAAGAACGAGTGTTTTGGGGTGTGGTCCAAAATTCAAGATGGCTGCCAGCGGCTACTTTAGACCCAAATTAGGTGCAATCAGTTTTTTGTACAGAACTTCTAGGACAATGTTTGTTATCATCATGGGATGGTAATGAGTGCTTTTGGGCTCTTCTGTCGGCAGTCATATTTACAGGAATTGTGTGTATTACATTTTTTTGTACAGAACCTGTAAAGAAGTTATCACTCGGCCAGGACTTGACCGTATGATCCACGTCAGTCACCATCAGGCAGTCCACCAACAACAGCGACTGCTATGGTCTCTCCATCGAGACCACCTCCTCTAAAAAAGAAGCACAAGAGACACAAGTGCCACTTATTACCTATACCTTCTCCTCCTTTACCACTGCCAGACAAGACACAATTCCACAGATAAAGAGGGTCAAAAGGGGCTTGCCCCACACCGTCCCTGCGCGTCTATGGTGCACGAAAACCATTTGATTCCTTATCACTGTGGTATGAGAACAAATATTTTGGGGTTTAGTCAGACCACTTGGGGACTCAAAAAGGGAGATAATTAAAAATCCTTTCCAAAAACACCAGACAAAATAATGTTTTTTGAATTCAGCATCCCTAGGATGTTTATATTCAAATGTGTTGAAGCCAAGTTCCTGTGTTAATATTTGGTGTTGTTTGTTTGGGGAGGGTAAACATTATTAGCACAACCCGATTTTCTATTTCCAATGAGAAAAATAAAACCTCCTCACCCGTGGGAATCCTATGAGCTAAAGATAATAAAATTCAAATACCTATATTTTAAGAAGGACTGGACAAATATTTATTAATTAGTATGAATCAACCCTAGAAGGGTTTGAATCAAACAGGCCAAAACAGTTACTAACATTTGGCTTATGGTGCACAATACAAGTATCCCCATTGTAACAGTAACCCCATGGAGATTTCTTTTCTAGTTTAGCATCTACATAAAGGTAAATTCTCATCTACCATTGGAGATAAGTGTCTGAATCAACATACTTCTATTAGTGACAACACTGTAAGACTTTTATAACCCTACATCAGATAAATCATTACCATCTGAACTTCAGTCGGATGAAAGTGATTAATCTTGTGTCTATTACACCACATACACCATTTTTGCCATGCATAACCATACTGTTCGTTGATTGATTTCTGCCATGATGAGGTAAGTGTCTGGAAAGCTTTGTCCGAAATACCCTTACGTTGGAGGAATTGCTGGATGCAGTACAGGCGATCAGTTTTATATTCGGCAGTAGAGGACAAAACATATCTGAAGCTGGGTTTACTAGTAACCCCTTTTGTGTGCAGATGTACTGGGTAGAAGGTCATCAGTTGTAGCAATTTTGGGAAACTATCGCTGTGTGGCCCAGTGAGCTATGTACAATCAATATGGCATGTTGCACTTTTTCTTCCTCTATTGTGAGTAGTACTTCTTTGATCAGACTGAAAGGAGGTAAGTGATTGGTTCAAGAAAAGGAAAAAGATTCAACAATGGATGCACAACTATCAAAAAATCAACTACAATATACAGGCAACTGATGAATGACCTTAGAAGCAAACATGTCAATAGTAGGCTGGTAAAATGATGACATATTTGATGGACGACACTGGGCTGTAATTGCCATTATGCAGAACTTTTGAAATGCTGTTGAGAGATAGTCAGCAAGAGTGCTTGTTTAACCTGGAATATGAACAGCTGAGATGTGTACGTTTTGGGCAAAACACCACAACCAAATATCGTGAGAAATTTTGAAAAGAGAAGTTTTCATAACACCATAATTATTGAGATAAGATACATTAGTGCTATTATCAGTTTGAATACAAATATGACAAGGACTCAGGTTATCAGCTAATTTCAGTAATGACTTCTTGATGGCTTGATGCTCCAGAACATTGATATGTTTTAGTTTTGCACTTGAATGCCACAAACCATTAGTCCATAGACTGCCTAGATATCCTCCCCTGCCATAAGAAGAGAAGTCTGTCTTAAAAATGTGATCAGTTTGAGGGTAACTAAGAAGGCAACTTGTCATTTATGAAAGATGGGTTACCCTCCATAAGACTTCATCCTATTTGACGATGATAATTTCATAGTATGAGAGTGGGATTTATATATTTGGAGAGCTTTAGTTTTTATCTCTGTCCAGTGATCTATAAAAGAAACATCCAATGTTGAAACATACATCCCAATTAACCGTTCAATAAGTCGCATGGTTGGCTTGTCATCTGACAAATTTGTTTGGACAAATCCAGAATCTTAGTTATTTTATCATGTGGTAACCATAGAAGGAATTGTTGGGAGTCTATCACATATTGAATTTGTTGTTGAGGTTCAAATGCTGACTTCTTACAGCTGATAGCAAATCCCAAATTGCTAATTGTGTGTATAATTGAATTTGTCTCTACAACAAGTACTTTTATATGACAACCAATGGCCCAGACTAGCTGGTGCAAACTCGATATTATCAAGGGCCAAACACAAATTTTGAACCCCCCAATCCCCAAAATTTGCATACAAAACCGAAAATTAAAAGTCCTATCTCACCTTCCATACTTTTACTCTCTGCGCATGCGCAGTGGTCAGGAAGAGATTGGAATTGGTGCAAACGTCATTCTTTGTTTGGCCCTAAGTCAGCAACAATGAACTGAAGTCTGTGCTTTTAAATACTCCTCTTTTGAGGATGCCAGACACAAATCAATGCAAGAATTGGTGGATCCAAGGCTGTTAATGGATGACGGTGGTAGGAAACATTCAGGGCTGTAACTTTATAACAATTATAAAAATTATTTCATGTTTCTCAATTTTGGGACACACGCCTGACGTCATCATTCTTGCTAATGATTTATCCACTGTTTGTTAAGAGTTCCTTCCCTATCCCTCCTTGAAGACTTCCTGTTAAACTCCTAAGCTTTTTGGCTATTTTTATTGAAATTTGTTATTAAATTTCTTGGGAGTTTAATGTGTATTACAGAATGTTTATTCTGATTATCCCCATGGTTACGTCCTCACCATTGGGGTGGTAGGTCGTTTTAGTCTTGCATCTTATATCCAATGTATCGCTTTTTCTTCATATGAAGATCTAGTTTTACATCTGGTAGCATTAAAATTTGTTACTGACTTTGGGCCTTTTTGTGCCCCTGATGTCTTGTTTCCGTTTTTTTCCTTTCACATTGTTTACATTGGCAATATCTTCAGTTCCAGTATATATAGTATTTGGCGAGGCTTGGCGAGGTCTGACAAGGCTGCGAGCGGGAAAGGTCCCTTTCTAACCCAGCAACATATGGGGCAAGAGGTTGTTATGATAAACTTGCATGGGCCAGAGCATACAACCACACCTACCACTCGGGACACTCCGTCTAGACTGCAGCCGGCTACAGTCATGGCTTCCTCCACTACGATTCATAAGCACACACGACTGCATCCTAGCTACCTGCCTTTGGATATCCACCCAGCTGCGCGAAGATGGAGCCAGTCTTCACCCGTGAAGTCGGACCATCCGGTACCTTGGAAACCGAGGCTTCAATCATCGGGACGTTCGGAGAAGAGATCCATCTCCGGAACGCCGTCCCAGGGGCACCAAGCGGCTAAAAAACAGAAAACCGCTTCTCCTCAAGCCTCGGTGATGGACTTGCCGTCCCAGCAAGAGCGTGAGCAGTCTCCTGCAGACTACGGTGGTGAGCTGTCAGATGGTGCTGGGTCAGTCCAGTCATCTGCACATGCAGATGTGATGGACCGAACGTCATAGCTGATTCAGTCAGATGGTGAAAGGGACAAGGAAGAGGATTACCCTTCCCTTTCGGAACAGCATATGGTAGCAATTAATTTTTATTCATCAATACTATACTGACTTTGTTCCACCTGATCAGCAAGCTGCAACTAATAGAGAGAAACTGCTGTCGTCTCTGTATGCAGATTTTGTGTGGAGATCCTCTTTCCTTCTCGAAACAGTCTCGACAGGTGTCAGAGGCCTTCGGCCATGTTATCGACGGCATATTCACCTCTTTAATGCTAAGAGGAAGGCGGTTTCTTATCGAAATCTTCAATAAATATACCGTTCCTTGAACTACGTTCATTTAAAATGGTTGGAGAAGATGTCCAGAGAGCTCCTCTGCGTTTAGATGAGCAGGCCGGGGATGAAAATATGTCCCTACCTGCATCATTCAGCATACGCTCAGAAGTGATGGAATGTGCTATTTCATGCAATAGAGCGAATCTGGACATGATGTCCTATGCAGATCACCTCTTCACCAGAGCTATGACGCAATGTCTTAATGGGAAGGAATTTGAGGACATTTGTTCCTCGCTTAGAGTTCTTTCCAGGGCTATGCCACGTACAACTTCGCCCTGGCAGTGGAAACTTGGGAGTTGATCAGACGTGATGCTGCCCTTGCATCGTCATCACTTATAGATGACAAGGTGAAAAGTTCTCTCAGAGTCGCTTCGGTCTCCGGATATACTCTATTTGACGACAAGCTTTCCTTAGTCTATGGATAGGCTACAAGAAAGTTTCCAGTACACTGCTACTGAAGTCTGCGCCTCAACACGCTTCAGCAGTCTGGGGTAAGCGAGGCCATTCCACTTAATTAGCTAAAGGAACTCCTTGCAAGAGTACAATAAATCCTCTTATTCTTACTCTGGAGGTCGTCAGTATAGTGACTCGGGAAAGGGGCGCAGGTCTGATCCAGACTATAGGTCAGACGTCCCTAAGCTGACAGGAGGCGTCTTTGTGGGGGAGGACGTAGTTTCTCCTTCCGTAAGCCTCGTTAGTCGTACAGGTGATGAATAAGACCTCTATTGCTTAACAATTCTCGGAAGGTTATCATCTTTGCGTGAAACTGGATTTATGGCACGGAAAGATCAGTGGGTAAAGTGTTGTCTCGGAAGGCCTGTGGCTATGATTCCGAACATAACCCCCACTTACAAGATGTCTGCGTTGGACAAATCTTCCGGCGGATCCTTTCAAAAGGGAGTTGCTTCTGTTGCTTTCCTCTTAGCGGAAGGTTATCAACCTCACAAAAAGTGGATGAAAATTGCAGAAGATCAGTGGATGAGAATGTAGTCTCGGCAGGCCTGCGGCTATCAGTCTGGTCAAAGCTCCACTTACTACAAGTACATGTTGGTCAAATCTTCTAGCGAATTCTTCTAAGAGAGTCTCTCCTTGCAGAGGTATAGGCTCTCCTATTGAAGAAAAGCAATAGAGGTCGTCGAAATATTTTTTTCAAATCACCTGTTTTTCATCCTGAAGTCGGACGAATAGTACATAGATGGGCTGAGACAGCTGTCTTATTTAGAATAGAGCCGTTAGAGGGAATAGGTATGTCTTTTCCCTCTCTGTGTTTTATTCCTTGGCGTCAGGACATTAATGTCATTGTGGACGCCATAGTCGCCTTATGTACTGTTACAGCGGTCTTTTCTTGCGGCTAGTGTTGTAAGTCTCCATTTAGTGAGCTTTCAAGGCCGCAAGTGACACAGATATGTCTTTAGGTTGACGAAGACACATAACTGCGTAGCTACCTTGAGATTACTGTCCCTTTGGGAATTACAGCTGTTAAAATAGCGGCTTGTCATTCCCTACCTTACGCGATGATGGTTGTAAGTCTCCGTTTAGTGAGCTTTCAAGTCGCTTGTTACACCGAGATATCTGTCGTCACGGAGAGGAAGACTTCTAGCTATGTTAGCCAGCCTCTGACCGCTGTCTTTTGGAAATAAAACCAATAAGGTACAGTGCTTTTCGGTTTGTTTCCCTAGGTGTCATAGATTTGAGTTGTATTGTTTACACCATAGTAGCCTAGCTAGAATCATAAGCGAGATTGTTTCAGTAATTATGCAGTGACATACCTGAATTTTTTTTCTCTTGGGACTGCTGTCTCTTTGAGAATTTTGGGATGTTAAATAGCGGCTCTTCATTCCCTACCTTGCGCAATGATAGTTGTAAGTCTCCGTTCAATGAGCCTTCAAGGTCACAACTTACACTGATATATCTGTCTTGATATGAAGACTTATAAGCTACGGCTAGCATTGTAAGTCTCCTTAGTGAGCTTCTAAGGCCACAATTATCAGCCTTTTATTGTCTTCACATATAGGAAGACCTTTAGCTGCTTCAGCTAGGCTGAGTTTGTTGTCCTATCGGGCATGATACCATATGTTAGAGGATGTTATTCTCTTCCTAACGGTATGGTTTGGTGTTAGTTATATGAGACGATAAGCTCTATTAATGACGCCATATTTACCCAGTGTGATTATGTCAATACAGTGTATTTGTTCATCACGTACCTCTCCATCCTTAGTGGCATTATGGAGTCGGTCAGACATGAGGGAGCCCTGCGGTTCCTATTCTATTTGATGACTAACACAAGAACGATTCAAGTAATGCGGGTGGGGGGGGGGGGGGGGGGGGGGGGGGGGGGTCAATATGAACTTTTCATCGACCCCCCCCCCCTCCCCCTGCCCCGCCAATATGTTAAGAGGCATTTACAGGGCAGGACATAGTTTTCCTCCTGTAAGCCTCATATGTATTTAGTTTATACATGCCTTTCATGGCTTCTCGATTTGCGGCTGGGTCGTGCTCTAATGGCGACCTCATGGGCACATCCACTTTTTAGTTGGTTTGTTTCCTGAGCTTGTTCATTTATAAGTCATATACGAGCATATGATTCTTTATCATTAAAATTACTAGCCTTCATGTACCTGTATGGTTGACATGTCGGTTATCTGGGCGACATTCTCCAATGTGGCATTTAGTCCACTCTGAAAAGTTTCGCTCATAGCGGTCTGGCCTTTCTTATGATGTATGAGTTTATTACTCAGTTAACTGCATATTAACGTCGTATTATTCATTCAGTTTCCTGGTTACACTTGTATCACTCGGTCATACTGTGGTTACAGGCTGTATTCAGTTGAGTACATGAGGGATTTCATTGCTCACGTGCATAATATGTGTATTATTAGGCAGACGCATTGTTCACAGACTATATAAATTCTTGCTCTGCTTATAGAGCTCATGAGAATTTTGGAGCTATTTGGATCAGTTATGGAACTTCCAATAGGCAGTCTGTGCATATGTTCTCATTTTTTGGCATCATTATTTGGAGTAATATATTCTTCTCCGAACACTCATTGATTGTTATGGACATAGGAAACAATGAATTATTTTTGGGATGGTCCATGATGGGTCTGTTAATCATAGCTCGTTCCATGTTCTATATCCAGGTTTCTTGAAGATGCAGTACACATTCTCGTATATTCGAACGGTTCATTGGAGTGTTATTATTGGAATCAATTGTACACATGAACGGGGTTGCCAGTAGGTTGCCTTAGAAGCATGTTTGCTCTTCAGATGCTTTTTAATTGGTATTAAATTGGACAAGTGTATGGTCGTACACTTTATATCACCGATTTTTATCCTATCTACATATTCCGACTCCGGTATGCATTAGGTGTGTGCTCTGTTAATTACCGGGGTCGCTACAATAGACTTAGCTTCTGAAGTGGCATTAAGCACCAATAATTAATAATAATTAATAACAGGGTGTTTATTGGGCAAATATATTTGGATTATTTAGTATCACTTTGCACTGATTCCAGAGCACTCCCCTCTTTGTTCTGAAGAATATTCCTTCAAAAAAAGGGAGGGGGGAATTTTCTCGTAAAATCTCCTCCGGGTTGATTAGTGGGTAACTATGAGTGAAGCTGTTTTTGTCTGTAGATTATATCTGTTCCTAGATACAGATTGTTTATTATTTTTATATGGCGTATGTTTGTGGGGGGTTAGTCTCTCACTCTCAAATACGCCATCCTAATTTATGGTGCTTAGTCTGGACTAGCCTTAAAAATTGGGGGCTCGTTACACCCAATTAGCATAATCATTCATGCTGAGAATATGGAATTACTTGGATATGGCTTCTTATTTATGTTATGTCTTCTCTATTATTGTATAGAGAGACATACATGTAATTCCTTTTAAATTTATTTTCCTTTCACCTTGGAATGCAGGCTAAGGAGCTATAGTTGGTCTGCTAATTCTTAAGTCCTAGGCCCTCCACCTTTTTATGATTCAGCTAGTCTGGGCCATTGGTTGTTGTATAAAAATATGAGTAATTTATATATTTTTTATACTAACCAATGGCCCAGACAGAGATGGCCCTCCCATGAGTGGGCACTCATACCTCCCCGCTGAGTCATTATTAGTACATTCATCTACAAGAATGATGTTGGCGCCAATTCTGGTCTCTTCCTGACCACTGCGCATGCGCAGAGAGAGTAAAGGTATGGAGGGCCAGATAGGACTTTTAATTTTCGGTTTTTATGCAAATTTTGGGGATTGGGGGGTTCAAAATTTGTGTTTAGCCCTTGATAATATCGAGTTTGCACCAGCTAGTCTGGGCCATTGGTAAGAATAATAAATATACAAATTACTTAAAATTTTTCATTTTTGCCGAGAGTTGTTCATACCTAGAGATGCATCTATATAATATGAAAATCAGATATCTTTGTAGTGAAAAAAGGCAAACACAGTTTCATGATGTTGGTGAACAGGCAGGAAGCAGATGATAAACCGAAAAGTAAACATGTCAATTTGTAGAGAATTCCATGCCAAAAGGAATTTCAAATATTTTTGATGAAGATCATGGATGGATGTGCTGAAATATGCATCCTTCAAGTCGTTAGATATGAAAAAAATCATCTTTTTGATTCAGTGGCAATACATGAGACAAAGTATCTATCTGGAAATGGGAATAACTGGGTGCATAGTGCCATATTTCTTTTCACGTAAGAAGAGATTTGAAAAAAACTGCCCTGGATCATGATGGCAAAGAATGATGGCACCTTTATCCAGCAGATCCAAGACACCTGCTTGAACAAGTTGTGATTCAGAAGAAGAGAAGTTAATCAGCTGAGGAGCATTGTGCTGCACTGATGAAGAGTTTAATCAGATATAAAAGATATACAAATATACACAGTTGACCCTACTAAAGTAACCCACAAGTTAAGTTTTTGTGGTTTCGGGTGATTTCTGAAATCTTTAATTGAGGTTCTTTAAAGTAGACTGGCTTTGTTGTTATAGGTTAGAGCCTCATGCATAACACTTTTCATTTCTTTGAGATTGTCAAGTCTTTGTGAAAAGAGAGTTAATGGATGCCCAAGAAGTTTCTGAGTGTCCTGCAACTGACGATCACATGTTTTACAGCGTGAGTCAAGCTGGGTCCAAAAATCTGGACTTACTCAAGGGTCAGAAATAAGTTGACAACTGCTTGGTGATTTCTGAAAAATCAATTTAGGTAGTGACAGACCTATTTGCAAATTCAGCAATTTCTTCATTTATGGCTGTGTCAAAATTGGTTTCATCATCAAAAAGTTTGGGATATGCAAAGAAATCATCATTAGAACAAGCACCACCACACTGTGTGAGGTGTATGTGATCATTATGAGCATCCACAAGAGAGTGCTCTGAATCAGATCCAAAATGGTCAGGAAGATTGGGTTGTACAGACTTTGATACTGTAGTAGAACGATGATGTGATTTTTACTTTTTATGTGACTTGTCTTTTTCATGTTCATTTTGACGTTTTTTAGGAGCACCAGAACTTATTTTAGGATTGGTCATTTTAGTACCACCGGTGCTTTTGCTTGTACACACACATCCGGGTCACACCGTGATGTTGTTTATTGGGGATATGGACATTTTGTCTGCCAGCCGAATCGTCCACTTGCAATTTTACCCAAATCGTTCGACAGCACTCTGAATCGTCCACTTGAAATTTTACCCAAATTCTCTGCCAATGGTTTGAAAATCATCAAGACATTGGATGGAAAATAACTTTAATGATATTTATTCAGTACCAAATAGCACAAGATAATAAATAGTTAGCATAGCATTTTTATTTAAATGTACAATGTTCATAGCACATCTTTCAAATATGTTTCTTGACAAAAATTCTTATGTGTTTGTTCACTAGTTTTATGATTATTCATTGGCTGCTTATAACAATTTCCTTTAATTTTTTTTTTTTTTTTTTTTTTAATAATTTTGCATTTATTCATGGTTGAGCATGATGGTGCCTTTCAATGAATAACTGCAAAATTATAAGATTTGTTTTAAGGTAGTTAATATACTTTAAAAAGTTTTCATGTGTTTCTTTATATAATTCATTCTTATAATATCTTTGCTAATAATTTTGCCATTATTCATTGTTAAGCGCCAGTAGCGCCTTTCAATGAATAATTGTGAAATTATAAGATTTGTTTTATGGAACTCAATATAACATAAGTTTTGATGTGTTTCTTAATATAGTTAATACTATGATTCTTAATTCTTATAATATATTTGCTAATACTTTTGAGATTGTTCATTGTTAAGCACCAGTGGTGCCTTCCAATGAATAATTGCAAAATTATAAGATTGTTTATGGAACTTAATATACCATAAATTTTAATGCAAGAAGGTACATTAAGATATATTACAATATATAATATACGATAAAATTAAAAAAAAAAAATAATTATCCAAAATACAATAATTCAAAATTTTTCCCCAGTAGACGAATTTCGGACGATTTGGGTAAAATTGTAGTGGATAACTTGGGTAAAATTGCAGCGGACGATTCAGCTAGTGGATGATATGGGTATAATTTGTTCATTGTACAGTTCGGCTACAACTACGTTGTAGTATAATGGGAGGGACCTCATCATCTCCCTCACTGTGCCTAGGTGACGGGACTGCATCCACAACAATGGTGATCTGCAAATTATGCTGACAATTGTCTCTTCAAAACTCTGGTCATCGTTATCAGAAACAAAAATCTGCAACGTGTTACTGCAAATGGATCAAGCAGGTGAGTGGGAAAAGACAATTGCAGTGTACCCGTCAAAATTCTCATTTGCAGATGATTTAGATTTGCTTCTGCTACTTTCAGACGAACCAATTCAGCTAAACTGGATGATGACATTGTAGTGGAATGACCAGCCAATCAAAACAAAAAGACACTTCTCCCCACCTGAGTATCACCTTTGTAGTGTGCATTTCCTTTTTTCTTTTGTTTCTTTGAAACGAGGTGGAATGACTATCTCGTGCGAGATAATATGCCAGTGTTACATCTGACAAAGCCAGAAGGCTTTATGGAAAAGAATCAGGATTATGGCCACACATTAACTGAGCACTAATATTGACAAGACGGGATCAATCCCAAAGTGGGGAATTCACAAACTTGCAAGATTAACAACATCTTTACTTGTAGTAATTTGTGAATGTATTAAGCATTACAAAGTATTAGGATCTGCCCCATGTTTTGATAAGTGTGTAGCAACTGAAGAAACAGACAAGAGAAATGTTTCTGTGATTCTGAAAAAAATGGAGTAAATTTTAACAATGTGTTGAATCACTGAAGTTGGAATGAATTTTTCAGACTATTTTTTAATGTCGTGATTTGTTGTTGAGCTGCATTTTTAAACTTATGTGAGTGATTCTGAATTTGGTCAGCAAAAGCATTTAGGAGGGAGTTTTCAAAGATTTGAATGAATATTTGCAATGGGATCACAAATCCAATGTTTAATAATTGTTGCTGTTATTCTGCAGAAGTTCAATTATTTAGCAATAACTGTGGTTCATTCACTGTTTTCTCTTTAATGTAGTCTGAATGTTGGGAATGCCATGTAATCTGTCATTTGAATTATCATTTGTTGATTAGAATCTCTATTAGAATCTAGACCATTTTCATCTTATGGTAATTTGTTTACAGTATATACTTTAGCTATTTTCTAACCTAACGAGCCATGCAAGTAGTGACTGCTGTACATCCATAGAATATTCAGAGTAATTTCAGACCAAATTTAGTTCTGACCTGGCCCAGAAAACATGTTTCTATTGCATTGTTGGCCAAAACCTTTGCAAGTTCTGTTGTAGCATGTAAGTATGCAGATTTTTTTGTTTTTCACAAATGCTTGTTTACATCTGAATGGGATATGATACCAATTTACAGCAATAATTCACATGCGCAGCTTCCATTGTAGGATTGATATATCACAGAATCTCCTTAAACTGCAGAATGGATTAAATCCTTGATGCTAGTGGAGTGGTGAATATTCCTGCCCTGTACAGGAAATATGTTGCCATTAAAATAAGTAAAATTTGAGGATATCGAACCAAATTTTCCCCTTTAAATTGTATTGACTTCTGAACCATTGATTTGTCAAGTGATATTTTCATCAAATTAAGACATGGCTGCTGTAAAGCAGCCATGACTAGATTTGATGTAAAATATTTTAAAATTACTCAGTGGGTTAGAGTTAACCAGCTGACTATTGATAGTACTGAATACAAAGTACATCCCAGTCGGGAAGATAGGGTTGAGAGGGTTAAATTATATATGTATAAACATATTTATATTGGTGGAAAGAGCTGCATGAACTGCTGAATAATATAACTGATATTTTCTACAGCTGTCTTCCCAACACCACTATGATTATGGTATGAGAGCTGTGAAATCTGTATTAACAGCTGCTGGTAATTTGAAACTCTTGTATGCTGATTCACCCGAGGATGAGCTGGTGCTGCAGTCCATTAATGATGTTAACCTGCCAAAGGTAGTTACACACTTCTTAGTGATTGCTTAGTAATTCATCTCACAATAATATTTTTAAAGTATGACAAGTCCAAGCAACCAAGAAAAATGTATTCTTGAACTTTCTTTTATTTTATAAAAAGTATGTAATCAATCTCCTAATTGCCTAAACAGATTGTGTATCAGAAGCTTCTGACACAAATCTACTATGAGTGGAGAGTTTGAGAAGGTTCAGATACGTGTAGGTTATTACCATTATCTGGTCTATTGAAGTCGAGACCTCAACTCTGGGTATATAACGATGAGTCTGTTTGGATGAGTCGATATATGATCCAGAGACGAGGTTTAGACTTCAATACACCATTTCAGAAACCCAATTAAATTTTGTCCAGAGATTTCGTCAGAGGTTTATACACTAATTCTTTTGAAACTTGGTATGCATGATCACCACCATGTGCACACTTGTTCCTGCGATTGTAATTCTGGTCGGACTATTTTTTTATCTCAACTTTGACATAGTCAAATTTGAGGTTTTATCATGGCCTGTTGTCCCTCATCCATCTGTCCATCCATCAACAGTTCAATATGGCTTGGGCTAGAGGCCGTGTTTATGAACCCATCTTTACGAAACTTCTCGGGTACCTTTATTATCACTGTGGAACGAGAATGAGTGTTTTTGGGTGCGGTCTGAAATTCAAGATGGCCACAAGCAACCAATTTATACCGAAATTAGTGCGGTCAGATTTTTTTGTGCAGAACTTCTGTATGAAAGTTCTGATTTGATTAAATTTTTGTATGAATGTTTAGTAACATGGAATACATCACATATTATGACATATAGTACAGGTGTTTTTCTCGTGCAGAAATTATTCAAATTAGATGAACTTGGATTTATTCAGTGATACTTATACACAGTAAGTACACATGTCAATACGACTCGGGCTGGGGGCTGTATTTATGAACCCATCTTCACGAAACTTCTTGGGTACGTTTGTTATCACCTTGGGATGAGAACAAGAGTTTTTGGGTGCAGTCTGAAATTCAAGATGGCTGCCAGTGGCCATTTTGTACCGAAATTAAGTACAATCAGTTTTTTGTACAGAACTTCTAAATGAAGGTTCTGATTCGAATAAATTTTTAAATAAATATTTAGTAACATGGAATACATCACATATAATAAGTTTTTTTTTGTCGTGCAGAAATTATGCAAATTAGATGAACTTTGATTTATTCTGTGCTACTTATACACAGTAAGTGCACATGTCAATAAGGCTCGGGTTAGAGGCTGTATTTATGAACCGATCTTCACGAAACTTCTTGGATACCTTTGTTATCACCTTGGGACGAGAACAAGTATTTTGGGATGTTGTCCAAAATTCAAGATGGCTGTCGGCGGCCATTTTATACCAAAATTAGGTGCAATCAGTTTTTTGTACAGAACTTCTAGGACCACATTTGTTGTCACCATGGGATGGTAACGAGTGCATTTGGGCTCAGCCTAAAATTCAAAAACGCCTGTTGGCAGTCATATTTATGGGAATTGTGTGAATTGCATTTTTTGTACAGAACCTGTAAAGAAGATTTTTTATGTCAGTAATGTTTGCTATAAATTTATTGTGTGCCTTTTTTATCACTGTACTATGAGAACAAATATTTTTGGATTCAGTCAGACCCACTTGGGGACTCACAAAAGGGAGATAATTAAAAATCCTTTCCAAAAACGCCAGACAAAATAATGTTTCTTGAATTCAGCATCCCAGGATGTGTATATTTAAATGTGTTGAAGCCAAGTTCCTGTGTTAATATTTGATGTTGTTTGGGGAGGGTAAACATTTTCTCTAATGAGAAAAATAAAACCTCCTCACCCCTGGGAACCCTATGAGCTAAAGATAGAAAATTCAAATACCTATATTTTAAGAAGGACTGGACAAATATTTATTAATTAGTATGAATTAACCTTAGAAGGGTTTGAATCAAACAGGCGAATACAATTGCTAATGGTGCACCATACAAGGATCCCCATTGTAACATGTGTCAGTGCTGTGTCACATACTATACATGTACATGTCTTACATAGGTTGAGCTGCAGTGTCATTGACACTTTCATTTCTTATCAACCTACCCTACAATTATTTACTACAGGTTTGCACTACAGTGGAAGTCCCTAAGTTGGAAAATATACTCTCTATTTTGATCCTTCCCAAGCAATTTGGGAAAGAAAAGTGGTGCAAAAGCACCAAGAAAAAATAAGCCAAAACTGGGTTGACTGCTACCGGCACACACCCAGTAGGGGACGCTCTTCTCCTAGTACAGATCCACAGCTTCTGTTACCAGTGCGCAGATGTGTAACTAATGACTCATTCTTTTGAATCTGCCAACATTGGAGTGCGCAGATGTGTAACTAATGACTCATTCTTTTTTCTTCCACCATCTGGAGAAGACGTGCTTCCATTTGCAATTAAGAATCAATGATAATTCAACTCGTTGATAATGGTTACCTGTGACTAGTATTATGGATCTGAGGATTGTATAGTAACAGGACTGTGTTTTATATATTCTCATTATTAATTTCAACCACATTTTCATTGTTTTTTGTATATTCTCCATGTTTGCACATGACTTTCGCATACCGTGTGGTTCGGACATATAATTTTTAGCTCAACTTGACAAAGTAAAGCTGAGCTATTGCCATCACTTCTCGTCCGTCGGCGTACGTACGTACTACATTAGTTAGTATGTTAGTACTTACGTCCACAATTTCCTTTGGCACACCTCACAGGTCGCATGTATGATCAGATCACTTTGAAACTTGGTAAGCTTGTTTGGGGTGACCTCTAGATGGGAGCTTTCGATTTTCTTCAATTTCCGTCGAAAAATGTTGCCGCGGCCAACATTCTTAGAACTTAGTTTAGTCAGACCACAATATTTCTCTTTGGCACACCCTACAGGGCACATTTATAATTGGATTGATTTGAAACCTGATATGCTTGTTTAGGGTGACCTATAGATGGGAGCTATCGATTTTTTTCAATTTCCGTAAAAAAATGTTGCCACGACCAACGTTCTTAAAACTTAGTTTAGTCTGACCTCAATATTTCCCTTTGGCACACCCTACAGGGCACATTTATGATCGGATTGCTTTGAAACCTGGTATGCTTGTTTGGGGAGACCTCGAGATGGGAGCTCTCGATTTTCTTCAATTTCCGTCAAAAAATGTTGCTGCGGCCAACGTTATTAGAACTTAGTTTAGTCAAAAGACCTCAATATTTCCCTTTGGCACACCCTACAGGGCACATTTATAATTGAATTGCTTTGAAACCTGGTATGCTTGTTTAGGGTGACCTCTAGATGGGAGCTATTGATTTTTTTCAATTTCCGTCAAAAAATGTTGCCACGGCCAACATTCTTAGAACTTAGTTTAGTCAGACCTCAATATTTCCCTTTAGCACACCCTGCAGGGCACATTTATGATCGGATTGCTTTGAAACCTCGCATTCGCATACTTGTTTGGGGTGACCTCTAGATGGGAGCTATCGATTTTTTTCCATTTCCTTCAAAAAATGTTGCCTCGGTCAACGTTCTTAGAACTTAAGTTTAGTCAGACCTCAATATTTCCCTTTGGCACTCCCTACAGGGCACATTTATGATCGGATTGCTTTGAAACCTGGTATGCTTGTTTGGGGTGACCTCTAGATGGGAGCTGTCGATTTTTTTCCATTTCTGTCAAAAAATGTTGCCATGGCCAACGTTTGTAGAACTCAGTTTAGTCAGAAGACCTCAATATTTCCCTTTGGCACACCCTGCATGGCATATTTATGATCAGTTTGCTTTGAAATCGGGCATGCTTATTTTGGGTGACCTCTAGATGGGAGCTATTGATTTTCTTCAATTTCCGTCAAAAAATGTTGCCAACGTTCTTAGAACTTAGTTTAGTCAGACCTCAATATTTCCCTTTGGCACACCCTATAGGGCACATTTATTAGCTCAACTTGACAAAGTCAAGCTGAGCTGTTGCCATCACTTCTCGTCCGTCAGCATACGTTGGTATGTACGTCCACAATTTTCTTTGGCACATCTCACAGGTTGCATTTATTTTCATTTCCTTTTAAAAACTTATTGTTGTTTTCACCAGCCTTTGAACTTACTGCATTTGTGTAGCAAGTTATCCCTTTCACACTCTCTGCAGAGTATATTTATGAATTTCCATAAAAAAAGAGAAAAAAAAACATTGCCACAAGCAATGACATTCAAACTTCATGCATTTGTGCATTAACATCTTCCTTTTGCATGCCTCAGAGGGTGCATTCATTATCAGGTTTTGAAACTTTGTATGCTTATGCAGGATGACAAAGATAGGAGCTATCGATATTTTTATACTGTACCAATGACCCAGACATAGCTGGTGCTAACTCTTAAAAATCTAGGGCCAAACACAAATTTTGCCCCCCAATCCCCAAAATTTGCATCTACAACCAAAGAAATCATGTCCTGAATGGCCCTCCATACTTTGCCTCTACTGCGCATGCACAGTGTCAAGAAGGTCTCGAAATTGGCGCCAATTATCATTCTTTGTTTGGCCCTTCATCAGTTCACATCTGACTGATCTTTGTGCTTGTAAATCTCAGTTTAAATGATGCCAGACACATAAATATTAGAGAAATGGTGGATCTAAAGAGGAAATAGAAGGAGGAGAGGAAAAATGAGTGGCAGGAAATAATCAGGGCTGTAACTTAAAAATTTTTTATGAAATTATGATAAGTTGCCTAATTTCGAGGCATGGGCCTGTTGTTGTCATTCTTGCTATAAAGTTACACTGCTTGTTCAGTGTTTCCTCTCTCCATTTCCTTTAAGTCCCCCCTTGCTATTCTCCCATGCTTTTGGCATATTTTCTGTAATATTATTACTAAAATTTCTTGGGAGTTTTAGCTGGGTAACAGAATGAATTCTGTTCTTTTCCCCATGTTTACGTCCTCACCCATGGGTGTTTAGGCGTAGTGTTCTGCATCTACCATCTGATGTTCTGCAGTTTCTTCCCTGGAAGTCTCTGTTTTTGCATCAGATAGTGTGTTATTGGTAACTGATTTCGGGCCATGGTTATCAGTGCCTGGAGTCATGTTTCTGGTGTTTATACACTTCTTGTTTACATTGACAACAGTCTCTGTGGAGGGGAATTTCTTGTCTTTGTATTAGCTTAATCATAACAAGATACATTATTATTATACGTAAGTGTTGCATTAATTTTTTTAAATATTTTTAAAATTTTTGTCCACACTTAAGGTGTCTTGGGATCCATTGGGGCTCAACGTTACTTTTCAGAAACTTGGGTTTTTCTGAAAAAATATTTTTTCAAAAAATTTTGTTGATTTCAATTATTTTTTCTATGTTAATGGATCATGTTATTATGTATCTTTGTTTTCAGGGGTTGGTGCGAGTACTAAGACTTCTTGTATTCTTTTCACAATGAAAGGATATTGTTCAAATTGTAATAAGAGGAAATCTTCCTCTGACTTTCATAATCATTGTATTAATTGTAGTCAGTGTACTCGCACTAACTCCTGTTCAGTATGTGTCAATTGGGATGACAAACATTGGAAGCGTGTGTCACGGTATGTTGTTAGCGGGGAAAAGGCCATGCCGGTCCTTTCTCTGCAGGGTCACTCTAGTTTATCAATCTCTATTTCAGAGGAACAAGAACAGGGTGATGTTTCCGTGATGTCTTCCAAAAGTGTGCCTCCGTCGTCACAGTTAAATGAAGAGCTAGCGGCAAAAGTGCTCATGGAAATACGTCAATTGCCTAAGAGGTCCCTAGTAGGATCGACGGCGTTGACGTCCGCTAGTTCACCCGGTGTAGCGTCCATTCATTGAATGGTTCGGCAGCCGGGTTCGTCCGTTGCGGTCCAGGAAGGAGATTTGGGTGATGCGAGCACTATAAATAGACAAAGTGCACACCCAGTGACGACGGATCAGAGGAGAGAACGGAGGAAGCCTATTAGTCCGGTTCCTAGCTCGTCCAGGTCCATCCGGGCTGCGAGCGAAAGAGGTCCCTCTCTCGTACAACAACATCTGGGACCAGATGTTGTGGTACAAAATGTTTCGCATTCGGAGCATACGTCCGCCGCTTGGGACGCTCCGTTATATGGACAGTCCGGAGAGACTGTCGATAAGGCTTCCTCATCCTCACGGCAGCGCACACGACCGCACCTTCGCTACGTGACCACGGATATCCAGCCAGCTTCGCCAATCAGGGATTCCACGGCGACCAGGTCACGCCATCCGGTAGCCAGAGACACGAGGCCTGTAGACTCCGGACGTTCGCATAAGAGAGGTATGCAGGAGTCAACGTACACGGAGCTTCCAGCGGCAAAGCAACGTAAGACCACTACTCCACAGGCCTCAGTGACGGACGTGCTATCCCAAATAGCACAACTTATCGCAGCATCCCAGCAAACGACAGAATCTCTGTCGGATCAGGAATTATCCGACGACGCTGGGTCGGTACGCTCCGCTCAAGCATCAGGTACGGACGACCGAGAACTTCATAGGGTCCGACAGGATGGCCAAAGGGATTCGGAGGATTTGGAGCTATCCCTTTCGGAACAACATAAAGCTGCCGTAGATTTCATCTGGCATTATCTTCCACAAGTTGTTCCGTCGGACCAGAATGCTGCGATGCCGGATAAGAGACTGATAGCGTCATTGGACACAGAATTTTTTGATCGGTTCAGGGATATCGTCCCTGAGTTTCCGACACAGTCCAATAATGTCACCAGAACATTCGAATTATTGAACGACGCTATTTATAAGCTTGCTACCAAAACAGGCAAGTCTGGTTTCTTGTCCGCAAATGCTCTAAATCTGCCTTTCATCAATTCAAGGAATAAATTCGAAACGGCAGGACAGGGCATACCGAGAGTTCCTCTGCATCTAGACAACGAGGCTGAAGACTTGGAATTGTCTATACCGTCGTCTATGTCAATTCCAACCATGACGTTGGAAACGACAATATGTCTAACAGAGTTAGCTTAGATGCTTTATCATACGCAGACCACCTTACTAAGGCGTTATCATTACGTCTTCAAGGGAAAGAATTCCAGGATATACATTCCTCATTAAGACTTCTTTCAAGGGCAGTAGCTTATTCCACGTATAACTCCGCCCTTTCAGTGGCAAACCTGGAGTTGGTTAGACGTGACGCAGCCCTAGCTACATCCACGCGCGTGGATGGTAAGGTGAAGAACTCTCTCAGAGTCGCTTCGGTCTCCGGAGAGCGTCTCTTCGACGGCAAGCTTTCAGCAATCTATGATAAGATAACTAAGAAAGCTTCGGATTCTCTGCTATTCAAATCCGCTTCCAAAAGTCGGATACAGCAGAAAAGAGTAAGACAGGCACTTCTGGGACAAGTACGCCCAAGAGAAGTTCCTATAGAGGTTCTTATACGTCCTCTAGGTCTTATTCTAGAGACCGTCAAGGCAGCGACTCACGTACGGGACGTTATTCTGGCCGAGACAACCGGTCAGATGTCCCTAGGTTGACGGGACGAGGTGCGGGTCGTGGAGGACGTAGTTTCTCCTTCCGCAAGCCTCGCAGGTCCAGGAGGTGATGGTTTGAACCTCTATCGTGTTCCGGTAGGCAGAAGATTATCAAGTTTTATAAACGAGTGGGCGTCAATTTCAGACGACCCCTGGGTCGTTCGTCTGCGGTAACGTCGGCCTACCTGGACGACATTCTTCAGAGGTACGGCAACGAGTTAACGCTTCAGAACGATGTGCAGAATCTGCTTCTATTACTCCGACGTCTCGGTTTTATAATAAACGAGGAGAAGTCGGATCTGGTGCCGTCCAAGTCATTCACTCTAATGAGAATGAGCTTCGAGATGCACAACAATCTCGTTCGTCTGCCGTTAACCAGAGCGAAATTAATCAGTTGTTATGCTCGCCATTGTCTTCACTCAGACAAAGTCACAGCGAGAGAGTTCATGAGACTGATAGGTCTGTGCGGAGCTGCTGCGGATCTCATTCTGATGGCGCGGTTATGCACTCGTCCTCTCCAAATTTTCTTGACTCAGAATTGGAGTGTAAAGATTCATTCGCTCGATATAGACGTTCTCTTGTCAAATCAAGTGAAACAAGAGATTCAGACTTGGGCAAACATTCAGTGGTTGACTCAGGGAGTCCCACTGCAGTTGCCGGATCCGAGTTTTACGATTATGACGGATGCCAGTCAAACAGGTTGGGGTGCAACATTGATCCCAACGGATTCGAAGTGCCAGGATATTTGGGATCCGCAGTTTCTAGGCAAGCACATAAACATCAAGGAAATGATGTCAATTTGGCTTGCACTACGTCATTGGATGAACATTATTCAGAAAGCACATGTTCAAATCCTGTCTGACAATACAACAGTAGTAGCGTATATCCGGAACCAGGGAGGCACTCATTCCGTTCCGTTATTCAATTTAACGGAAAGAATCCTTCTGTTTGTTCTAGAACACAAAGTTCTGCTTTCGGTCCGTCATATTCCGGGTCGTCTGAATGTATTAGCAGACTCCCTTTCACGGAAGGGTCGCTTGTTGCCATCAGAATGGACTCTCAACAAACAGGTATTCAATCAGATTTGCTACCAATGGGAGCGGCCAATGATGGACTTTTTTGCACGCACAACTCAACAATCAGTTGCAGACGTATGTGTCGCCATGTCCGGATCCCCGAGCATATGCAGTAGACGCTCTATCGATCTCGTAGGACCGAATGATAGGATATGCGTATCCTCCAGCGCCGTTGATTCAGCAAATGTTGCTAAAGATAAAACAATCACAATGCAAAATTCTGTTGGTAGCATCTCTGTCTCCACAGAGACCGTGGATAAATCTACTCAGGTGTCTGCTGTGGGACTTACCGCGAAAACTTCCTCCACGAGAGGATCTTCTTTCGCAGGCGAAATCGCGTCAACTTCATCACAACCCGCAAGGTCTCAACCTTCACGTATTTCCGTTGTGCGGTCCTTCTTGCACGGCAAGCATTTTACAGGACGAGCAGTGGACGCGATTTCTAACTGTAGGAGGACTTCCTCTTCGCTAAACTATGCGGCTAAGTGGAAGGTCTTTCGTCATTGGTGTAGGGATCATTCTGTTGATATTTTTGATCCCTCCATACCAAACATTGCAAACTTTCTAGTATACTTGTTTGACGAGATCAACTGCAGCCTGTTACTATTAAAGGTTATAGGTCTATGTTATCTGATACCTATGCACACCATGATAGTTTACAATTGGATCTAATGTCTCTTTATCTAAATTAGTTAGAAACTTCTCGATAAATAGACCTAGAACCCTTAGATTAATTCCTAAATGGAATTTAGCTTGGGTTCTTCTTAAACTAAAAGAAAAGCCATTTGAGCCTCTTGAGACAGTAGATTTCAAATTCTTGTCTTATAAGACAGCATTTCTCTTAGCTTTCTCTTCTGCTAGAAGAGTCAGTGAGCTTCATGCACTATCGGTGGACGATTCTCACTATCGTAGTGTCGGGAACACTATTACCTTTACTACTAATGTTGGATTTTTGGCTAAGAATCAGGCTCCTAATAAATATCAGGAACCTATTATTATAAAAGCCCTTCCGTCTTCAGACGGGCATAGGCCTTTACTCTGTCCGGTTAGAGCTCAGTTTATCAGAAAGGGACGAAAACGCTTCTTTCTGTCTCTGATGCCTAATAGAAAGGACATTACGGTCCATTCTATTGCTAGATGGATTCAGTTAACTATCCGTACTGCTTATGATAATCTATCTTCAACTCAGCAGTCTGTGCTTAAGATTTCGGCTCATGAAGTAAGAGCTCTTTCTACATCTTGGGCTTACGCAAATAGTGTTGCTACTACAGATTTAATGAAGGCTGCATATTGGTGTCAGCCATCCACATTCACGAATTTTTATCTCAGAAATATTGAGTCCATTTCTGGAGACCTGCATTGTTTAGGTCCGTTATCTGTTGCTCAGAATGTCGTCCTCTAAACAGTTGCAACTATAGTTATGCAGGCTTTCTGTTCCGGCAGTGACTCCGTCCTGCTGCCCTCTTCACTCTGGGCTATTTGACCCAGGGCAAGGGGAAGGGGGGGGGGAGGGTGTTCCCTTAGGTCACCTGCTTTATAGTGAAAAGCAAGGGGATACCTCCTCCGGAGTCAGTAATTCTGAGTCGTTATCGGGATGGTTTTAAAGTGTAAAGTTAATGTTTAAAATTCATTCATGTCATATTTTTAAAGTGTAGCTCGGTGTGAAGCATTTGTATATGTCACATATCAAACGGGCATTAATATACAATCCTCGGACACTTTTAAAGGAGTATAAAGAGTCTCAATTCTCTGGACTAACTTTATTTATTGGCTTACGTTAAAAATAATTAGTATAAAGGATTATACTGGATGTTAATAGAGAACATGAATGTTATTGTGCTCAATTATAAAGGGTATTGTATCTTTCTAATTTATCATAAAATAAGAAAGATACATGTAAAGCATAATACTCCTTTTCTCCTCGAGGGGATGACTCTATTTGAAAAAGTTGAGCTTATTGGATTTTCCTCTATGTCCTTGGCCCTCCAGCCTTTTTACTATTCAGCTATGTCTGGGTCATTGGTACAGTATAAAAATGTTAAAAAATTTATAGTAATTTATATATTTTTTATACTTACCAATGACCCAGACGGGGATGGCCCTCCCAGGAGTTGGGAACTCATACCTCCCCGCTGAGTACATAGCGCTGACCAGGCACTGCTTGTAAGAATGATAATTGGCGCCAATTTCGAGACCTTCTTGACACTGCGCATGCACAGTAGAGGCAAAATATGGAGGGCCATTCAGGACATGATTTCTTTGGTTGTAGATGCAAATTTTGGGGACTGGGGGGCAAAATTTGTGTTTGGCCCTAGATTTTTAAGAGTTAGCACCAGCTATGTCTGGGTCATTGGTAAGTATAAAAAATATATAAATTTGTATAAATTTTTAGTCGAGTTGTGACGAAGTCAAACTCGACTTATAGTTTGGTGAATGGCGGGCGGGTGTGCGGGCGTAAACAATTGGTTTCCGGATGATAACTTGATAGTGGTTCAACTCACATTCATTAAACTTCATACGTAGGTTGGTCTTGGTGGGAGGAAGAACCCTATTGATTTTGGACATGCTACGTTGAAGGTCAAGGTCACAGTGACCTTGAACGTAGTAAATCTTAAACAATTGGTTTCCGGATGATAACTTGATAATGGTTCAACTCACATTCATGAAACTTCATAGTTAGATTGGCCTTGGTGAGGGGAAGAACCCTATTGATTTTGGACACGCTACGTCAAAGGTCAAGGTCAATGTGACCTTGAACATAGTAAATCGCAACAATTCCTTTCCGGATGATAACTTGATAGTAGTTCAACCTACATTCATGAAACTTCATAGGTGGGTTGGCCTTGGTGCGAGGAAGAACTCTGTTGATCTTGGACTCACCAGATCAAAGGTCAAGGTCACAGTGACCTTTAACATAGTATATCGCAACAATTGGTTTCCGGATGATAACTTGATAGTGGTTCAACCTAGAGTCATGAAACTTCATAGGTGTGTTGGCCTTGGTGCGAGGAAGAACCCTATTGATCTTGGACTCACCAGGTCAAAGGTCAAGGTCACAGTGACCTTGAATATAGTATATCGCAACAATTGGTTTCCGGATGATAACTTGATAGTGGTTCAACCTAGAGTCATGAAACTTTACAGGCGTGTTGGCCTTGTTTTTTCAAATGAAGAGCCTGGGTTAAATTTCTTTTGGACTCTCTAGGTCAAAGGCCAAGGTCACAGTGACCTTGAACATAATAATCGTAAACAATTGGTTTCCAGATGATAATTTGACAATGGTTCCACCTACGTTCATGACTTTTCAAAGGTAGGTTGGCATTGGTGCAAGAAAGAGCCTTATTTATTTCGGAATCACTAGGTCAAAGGTCAAGGTCTCAGTGACACCTCACACAGTAAATTGTAAACAGTTGGTTTCCGGACGATAAGTTGATAATGATTAAACCCACTTTTGTGCTGTCACAGCTCGACATTGGATCGGTGATCCTATCGGCATTTTTTAACTTTCTTTTCATTTCCATAAAAAAAAACTGTTGCTGTAGCAACAGTCTTTGAATTTATTGCATTTGTGCATCAACATTCCTCTTTGACATGGCCTACAGGCCACATTTATCAGGATTTTTTTTTAACTTGGTGTGCTCATTGGGCGAGACCTTTAGATAAGAGCTATTGATTATCATTCATTCCTGTGAAAAAAAGTTGCCATTTACAATAACCTCTCAACTTACTGCATTTGTGTATCAACATTCTTCCTTCAGCCAGTCTTACAGTTTACATTTATACATTCAAGGATTACTCTTGACGTTGTGAACACACAATGCTGTTATGTTGAAATTTCATCAGATAACATTGGTACCAATGATCTTCAATTTTGCCATTTCACTTATAACTTACCAGGTTCAAGTTTGTCAAGTTGAGCTGCAGTGTCATTGACACTTTCATTTGGTTGATAAATTTATGTTATCCTTTTGGATATTATTATTTTTATTGGAGTTAGGTGTCAGTGGGGGGCTGTATGGACAGGATTTCTCCTCTGCGTTAGGGCAGAATTTTTGTTTTTTTGGTCCCTGTCGGCCATCTGGGTTCAGTTGTGTTCCCGCCGGTCCTTAAATTTCTGCCACCTTTCTCTCATAATTGGAGGGGGTGTTCTTCTACAATGCCTTTTGCCCAAGTATATGGACGATTCCCATGCTTCTTGTTCCACTTGTAATGGGTGTTCTTCAGATCGGTCCTGTGGGTCTTGGTCATCCACTTTTTGGGCTTCTGTGAACCATGTGGTGCATTCGCGTGGCCGTTCCTCCCACACCCGAGGGAAAGGGGAACACTGTCATTCAGAGCCTCCCGACACGACCACATCTGGTGAGAGTTATACCCCCTCCGTGGGGGATATACAGTGTTTTCCTGTCGACCGTCTGGGTTCAGTTGTGTTCCCGCCGGTCCTTTTTCTGCCACCTTGCTCTCGTAGTTGGGGGGTGTTCTTCTACTTTCTACATCTGTTGAATTCACCTTTTTCTTCTACTGCTCTGTTATGTCCAGTACTGTTCCTTTAGAGCATTGCCTTTTGCCCTCGCTTATGGTGCATTCTCGTGGCTGTTCCTCCCGTGTGTGTGTGGGGGGGGGATCACTGTCATTCAGGACCTCCCAACACGATCACGTCTGGTGAGAGTTATACCCTCTCCATGGGAGATGTGCAGTTTTTAACTGTGGTGGATACTGTGGGAGCTATTGAGTTGTCTGGTGAAGAGATGCCTAGTTCCGGGACTGTGGACCCTCTCCAGTCGTCATCTGAGGCTGTCACTAGGGTGGTGACTCCTCCTTTGGAGCCGAGCTTGGTTGCTCTCTCCACTTGTCCACTGGTTTCAACAGCTCCCGATGTATCTGCTGCTACTGCTGTTCTGTCTGCAACGTCATCAGTCACCGTTTCAGCTGGCGTCGGCTTATCCCTGCAGGGGACTGCAGAGATGTCTGGTAGTGTGGACGTGGGATATCGGCCTCAGCCTTCCCTGACTTCAGCTTGGCAAAGTCGGAAGTGGCTGCCGGCCGAACCCTCTGCTTTTGTCTCTCAGTTGTCGAGCCCAGCAGCTTTTTCATTGGATTTGGATGTTCATTGTTGAGTCACCATGGACTCTGTTGCATTTCTGTCCATGCACTCTGGTCCAACGGCCAGTTTTGCAGGACCGATGCTTTTTGTGCAGCCTGGACCTTCTGTCCCTCAGAGGTCTGCAGGGACTCCTGCACTTCAGATCCTCAGAGTTTTTCATATCCCTATAAGCATCTGCATTCAGATGTAACGGCTGCCACCCATCAGCCCCGCGTCGGGTGTACTAGAGGATCGTGACCCTTCGCTGGTTAAAAGGGTCAGGAGTGAAGCCACTTTGCCGGTTAGTTCCCATGTCGAACCGGCTGACACGGGCAGTGAGCTTAGTGAGGCCCTCTCCTTGCTCACTCAGGTTCTTTCCAAGAGCCTTCCCATTGCCTCCAGCGAGGCTACTAGTGGTTCTGTGCACCCCTGTGGTGCCACCTCCTGGGATTGGAAGCAGGCCACTTTCTGATCCCCCTGGTGTGCCTACACCATGGGAGGCATCGGCTGGATTGCCCGTGATGGGCTGTGTGTCTTCCGACTCAGAGGATGGGTCAGACATACCTGACGTCGAGAGCCAACAGTCTTCTGACTTGGGGGCAGCTCTTGACTTTGTGTTTGAGTTCCTTCCAGATCTCAAACCATCAGACCAGCTGACAGTGTCAGCCAGGCTGCGATCATCAGTCGCACGCCTACAGCCTGTGGAGCAACCCGCTTCTGGGCATCTTCGACCGTGCCAGTCGGTACCGGTGGTTGAAGCGATTGCAGCTTTGAACTCTAAGCTGAGTTCCAAGGCTATGAAGACTCTTCACCAGTGCTGGTACCTTTTTACCTCCAGTACATTATCCCTCCTACGATCCCGCCAATCCATCAGCCTGCCAGACTTAGACGGTCTTGGATAAGGACTCCTCTTCCCTCGGGCTTTCCAAGCCCAAGTTGGCCGTTATTCCTATGGCAACTCTGGAGTCCCTGTTGGGCTTATTGAGAGAGATGCTGGGCATGCTTTCTCTCTCGGATCATGTCGTCTCTGCTTTGGCTGCTTATCTGCCTCCAGATAAGTTTGATGACATACAGGCTCCTTTGCATGTGATTTTCCAAGGCGCTCATGCATCTTATGAGGAGAAGAGGGCTGTGATTCTCTCAGCTTTTGCCCTGACTCTGTCCCTGTCCACGTCCGCGACAGCCCGGCATATTCTCCAGCTGCTCGGTCTCTGTGGTTCGGTGGCTGATCTCATTCCTCTGGGTCAGCTGCATGTCAGACCTTTCCAACACTTTCTGCTCAGTCGTTGGAGGCCGAATGTCGATCCTATGGATCTGGTGCTTCAGTTACCAGACTCTCTTCATCGTCACCTTCTCCCCTGGATGGATGTTCAATGGATGATGCAGGGAGTTCCGTTGGACTTGCCCAAATCCGATCGTGTTCTGACAGCAGATGCCAGTGATCTCGGATGAGGTGTGATGTTGGATCCTCTAGGTCTTTCCCTTCATGGTGTATGGGACCAGGATCAAGCAGCTCCTCACATCAACCAGAAGGAGCTGCTTGCTCTTCTTCTGAGTTTCCGGCAGTGGATCCCCCACCTTTCGAATTGTCAGGTCCTTCTGTTGTCCGACAATTCGACAGTGGTCACTTACATTCAGAATCAGGGCGGCACTCACTGGGTTCCCATGCATGAATTGGCTCAGGATCTTCTACTGCTAGCTCAGGATGTCAACACCGGAGTGGTGCTTCATCACATTCCAGGTTGTCTGAAAGTCCTAGCTGATTCCCTGTCCTGATGGGGCAGGGGCATTTCCACCTAGTGGATGCTTCACAGGGCAGTGTTCCAGTCGCTTTGTGGTCTTTGGAGTTGTCCCTACATCGATCTTTTTGCGACCCATTGGAACCATCAGGTGGACACTTTCGTGTCCCCGTGTCCAGATCATTTGGCTTTCGCCATGGATGCTCTGTCAGTCATTTGGAATGATCTAGATGGCTACGCCTTCCCGCCGGTTCCGATTCGGCCTCAGGTTCTCGCCAAGATATGAACCTGCAGTTGTCGAATCATTCTGATCTCTCCCCTGTTGCCTCAACGGGTGTGGATCAATCAGCTCTGTCGGCGGTTCTGGCACGTCTCCCTCTACGTCACAACCTTCTTTGCCAAGGTCACCCGAAGAAGTTTCACGTCGACCCAACTTCATTGTGCCTTCACGCATATCTTTTGTCAGGTCCTGTCTCCTCCGTAGAGGTTTTTTGAGACGAGCAGTGGAGTGCATTTCTTCTTCAAGGCGGCACTGCACTGGTTTAGTCTATGCACCTAAGTGGAAGGTCTTCTGTCGATGGTGTGCTGATCACTCTGTTGATTATGCCAATCCTTCGATAACACAGATTGCAGAGTTTCTGGTATATCTGTTTGATTCTCGGGGTCTCCAGCCTGTTACCATCAAAGGGTACAGGTCCATGCGTTTGGAGACCTTTTCATATGCGGGAAAGCATCGTATCGGCACTAATCCATACCTCTCCAATCTTATTTGGCACTTTTCTTTGAAAAGGCCTAGGATTTTGCAGCTTACCCCAAGATGGAATCTTTCTTGGGTGCTGCTTTGCTTGGGGGGCACTGTTCAAACCTTTATCCCAGGTGGATATGCATTTTCTCACATACAAGACAGCTTTCCTGATGGTTTTGCCTCAGCCAGACGGGTTAATGAGCTTCATGCCCTCTCAGTTGATCCGGCCTTTTTCAGGAGCTCCGCCAACACTGTTACTTTTACCATTCACCACTCATTGCTCCTTTCTGGCCAAAAATCAGATACCAGAAACAACTCCACCTCCTATCTGTATCAGGGCTCTTCCTTCTGCTGAGGGTAATCGCCTTTTGCTCTGTCTGGTTCGTGCACTTTGCATTTATCTCAACCCGATGCAGTTCATTAGGAAAGGCAGGAAACGATTCTTTCTGTCTCTTATTACTGGTCGACAGAAGATCTCTCCTCAGTCCATTTCTCAATGGATTTGTCTTGCTATTTGCATGGCCTATGCTCGTCTAGCAACTGACGATTGTATTACCAATCGTATTTCTGCCCACGAGGTGCGTGCCTTGTCTACGTCTTGGGCTTATGCTAACTCTGTCATGTTGTCGGATGTTATGCAGCCAGCCTACTGGAGAAATGCTTCTACTTTCTCCTCCTTCTATCTGCGTCAGTTGCAGAAGCAGTCTAAGGAACTTTTTTCTTTGGGCCCTCTTTCTTCTGCTCAGGCTGTTGTCTACCCTAGCCATTAGGCTTCTTCAAGGTCAGTTCCAACCCTTTTACTGTCCTTTCTGTTTGTGCATCACGCAGAGCCATATGCCTCATCTCTCATTGTCTTTTACTAATATTTCTGATGCTATGGTTTGATAGGCCTAGGGAACTCTTCTTCTGTCCACGGTTCCAGTGCAGTCGGTTATGTGGGGGATGGTTATGTGATTCCCTCCTCCTTTTGTCTATTCAGCCTATAGTAAACAATTGTAGGGTAGGTTGATAAGAAATTTAAATATAGTAAATTTCCTTTCTTACTATACCTACCACAATTGTTTACATGGAGGCCTTCCCGTCTTCTTATCTGGGTAAGAATCTTTCCTCCCCGCTGATCACGTAACTCCAATGTTGGCAGATTCAAAAGAATGAGTCATTAGTCACTCGACTGCACACTGGTACCGGAAGCCATGGATCTGTACAAGGAGAAGAGCGTCCCCTACTGGGTGTGCGCCAGTAGCACTCGACCCACTTTTGGCATATTTTTTCTTGGTGCTTTTGCACCACTTTCCTTTCCTAAATCGCTTGGGAAGGATCAAAATAGAGAGTATATTTTCCGAGTTAGGGACTTCCACTGTAGTGCAAGCCTGTAGTAAACAATTGTGGTAGGTACAATAAGAAAGGAAATTTACTATAAAATTTAAATTTCTAGAATTTCTCGGAGGTTTTTGGACCGATTCTTTTGAAACTTGGTATGTGTGTTGACCACCATGGGAAACTGTGCACCTGTGATTATAATTTTGATCAAACTATTCTTTCCAGTGTTATGCCCCTTTTCGACTCAAGAAATTTCACATTTTTGTCAATATTTTGGTTTTTGGACGATAACTTGAGTTTGGATTTATAGATTAGCACCAAACGTGATTTGTGTCTCAGTCATACTAAAATACAAGTTCAGTTGCAATTGGAGTTCTGTCCGATGTTATTGGTTGGTCCATGGATCAAAACAGTAGTTATGAACAATGTGAAAATGTCTTCTGGGTGTATTATGCAATGCTAGGTGGTGCTCTGGTTTATGAATGAAGATCATGACATCATGGAATTATGTTCTTTGGCTGTGCATGACATAATCCCCATTCATTGTTCCTCTTGCACTAAAACCACCAATGTTTATAATTGTGTTTCAGCTGTTTGTTTTATTTTTCAGATTTAATGCATGGTAGGCCTATTAAAAATATCATCATAGCAAATAATTATATAGTCTAATTTATTTCACTGAGTTGGTGATTTATTTATCATTTAAGTACTGTTATCAAAATGGTGGCCCCAATATATGTAAACAGATTTGATAAGTGCAGGTAAAAAAATATTATCTGTCTGGATCGAATTATCGTATGTGCAGTTGCTATCCTCAATATAGATTTGTATTTTGTCTAGACTTTTTTACTTGTATTGGGGAAAATACATTCTTGCTGTAAGATAAAAATGTGTGTTTAATTATGCTAATAGGCAACAATAACTTTCAACAAAAATAGTTCATTTTACACTCACTGTTTTCTCATGTATGAAGGCAAAATATAGTGTCAAGTCGATATATAGTGTCTAAAATATAGTGTCATGCTAGTGTCAAGTCACATTTCCGCCTTCCACATTAAAATGATATCTACATGCAAAAACTGGGAGGCAAAATGTTAATCGAAAAGTAATTGGAATAGGAACAAAAAGGAATATTCTCATGAAAATATTCAGATCTTTCTTTTTCAACTAATGTTATCATAAAATGAATTTGTAATATTTCGGTCAAATTTTTTAATATTCTTTTAATGTATCTGAAAGCTTTTTAGCTCTCCAAAGGGAGCTTCACTTATCACTTGCCGTCCGTCATCATCCTGTTGTGAACTTTACATTATCGACTTCTCACAAACTACTAGACCAAATTGAACCACATTTGGTGTACATGTTCCTTATCATATGTCAATTCAAGTTTACACAAATAAAAATGCTGCACCCATAGGGGGCACCAGAAGGGGCATAACTCTGATAGCACCCATAAATTTTTTCAAAAATTAAAAAAAATCTTCTTCAGATCTCTGGGGGGGGGGGGGGGAGTCAGATTCAAGTTTGTTCAAATCGAGTCCCTGGGTTAAGATTTGGGCTCTCTATTGGATCCCAAAGTTTAACTTGGTGTAATTTGAGGAAATTTCTTTAAAACTCTTTTTCTACAGATCCACCAGTCAGAATCCTCTCATATTTGGTATACATCATCTCTAGGGGGGCTAGATTCAAGTTTGCTCAAATCGAGTTTCTCGGTTAATATTTGGGCTCCCTGTGCGAGTCCGAATTTTACTTAGTGCAAGATGAGAAAATTTCTTTAAAAATCTTTTTCTTTGGATCCACCTGTCAGAATCCTTGAACATTTGGTATACATCATCTCCAGGAGGGGTCAGATTCAAGTTTGTCCAAATCGGGTCCCTGGGTTGAAAATTTTGGGTCTGGTTCGGACTTAGAAACTTTCGACTAAAATTCGAAGAAAAAAAAAGTTTTCTTGATTTTTTATGCATTTTGTTCAATTTTGAGATGAAAAAAAAACAAATTTTAGCCTGAAAATTTTGGGTCAGGTTCAGACATTTTTTTTTTATTTTTATGTGTTTTGTTCAATTTTGAGACAGAAAAAAAAGATTTTATAGCCTGAAAATTTGGGGTCCTGTTCCGACTTGTTTTTAAAATCTTCTTTAGACCCTTTAGTCAGAATGCTTTCATATTTGGTATGCAACATCTCTGGGAGTGTTAGATTTAAGTTTGTTCAATACTAGTCCCTGGATTGATATTTGGGTTCCCTATGGGGGCCAAAATTTTAACTTAGTACAATATGAGGAAATTTCTTTAAAAATCTTCTTCAGATCCACCAGTCAGAATCCTTTCATATTTGGTATACAACATCTCTTGTTGGAGAGTAAGACTTAAGTTTGTTTAAATCTGGTCCCTGGGTTATTAATTTGGGCTCCCTATGGGATAGTGCAATATGAGGGAATTTCTTTTAAAATCTTCTTCTTCAGGTCCACCAATCAGAATCCTTTCATATTTGGTATACAACATCTCTAGGTGGGTGAGATTCAAGTTTATTCAAATCGGGACCCTGGGTTAATATTTTGGCTCCCTATTTGAGCCCAAAGTTTTACTTAGTGCAATGTGAGGTGATTTCTTTAAAATCCTTCTTCATAACCACCAGTCAGAATTCTTTCCTATTTGGTGTATGACATCTCAAGGGGGATCAGATTCATGTTTGTTCAATTTGAGTCCTTGGCTTAATATTTGGGTGCTATGGGCAGGGGTGGGGTGGCAGGGAGGCATGTTAGGTTCAGGTGTGTTCAAATCCATTCCTTAGTGTTTTTCCATAAAATTTGCCTCTCATGACTTCATTCTTTTGTAGTGTTCATGAACCATGTCTAACTGAATGTGACCCCAAATACTTCTTTGAACCACTTTGGTTGGTGAGCGATTAAAGCCCCTTGGGGCCTCTTGTTGATGAATATATTGTTATCCAGGCACCTTTGAAGGTAACAGATTTTGGGTTTATTTTTTCAGTTTGTACTGATTAATGCTTATACCAAAACACATTTCTATTTAAATCTTAAAATATCTATCTTATTTTATTGAAATAATATTAAAATTACTTTGTCTTTTATTTTAAATTGTAGTTCTTGGCAATTGATGTTCCACTCTTCGAAGGAATCATATCTGACTTATTTCCTGGTGTTAAAATGCCATCACCTGATTATTCCCACTTGAAAAATGCTCTTGTAGACAACTTGAAGGCACAGAACTTGCAAGATACTCCTTGGTTTATTGAAAAGATAATACAGGTATTTTATTTTAATAAATCCTTGGGATTTAAAATCAATGTAGCTTACTATATAGATACATGATATATTGTCCAACTCCCGTATTAGTCTGATTGTCATACAGAAACAGTCATCTGTTTGTCTATCCTTCTTTCAATAATTTGTATCTTAGGTGAAATTTATGGTTAAGTTGTTTTTTTTAACAAGGTTAATGTTTTTTTTATTGATAAATTATTAAAAATTATATATAAGATGTTCTTTGCCATTGATTTGCAACATTTAACCCCATTTGGCTGTTAAATGGATCTTATTATCCCCCTCCCCATAAGGGAGGGATATAACAAAGAGGTCTGTCCATCTGTCTGTCTGTCCATCCGTCTGTCCATCCATCTGTTCATTCGCCTGTCCATCCATCTGTCCGTACGTTCATCCATCTATCCATCCATCCGAACTTTGTTTATGGCATAACTTAAACAATAGTTAATGGATTTCAATTCTTTTTGGTATTATATCTCTGTAGGAAGAATGTCTATGTCAAGTTTATGGCATAACTTGAACAATAGTTAATGGATTTTAATTCTTTTTGGTATTATGTCTCTGTAGGAAGAATGTCTATGTCAAGTTGGATGACCACCGATATCTCTTGAAAATTATTCTCTGGTTAAAGTTTTTGGCTAAGGCCATATATTTGATGTGTTGGTCAGTGCCCTTAAAGGTATTGTTTACCACCTTCTAAACTCTGTGCAGGTTGTTTGGATCCAAGATTGCCATTTTAACCCATTTTGTTTGGGAATTTGCAATCATTTTGCACTTAATTTTTTTCCAACCCTCAAACTATGTTCATTTATGTATCATATTTTTAGCTCACCAAAGGGAGCTTAACTTATCACTTGCTGTCCGTCGGCATCCGTCGTCCGTCGTGAACTTTACATTATTGACTTCTCCTCCCAAACTACTGGACCAAATTGAACCAAATTTGGTGTGCATGTTCCTTATTATATGTCAATTCAAGTTTGTACAAACAAAACTTTCCGCATCCAGAGGGGGCACCACAAGGGGCATTACTCTGATAGCACCCATAAATTTTTTTTTTAAATTAAAAAAATCTTCTTCTCCAGAACCTTCATTTAGAATCTTTTGATATTTGGTATATAACATCTCTATTGGGGTCAGATTCAAGCTTGTTCAAATCGAGTCCCCGGGTTAATAATTGGGCTCCCTGTAGGAGCCCGAATTTTAACTTAATGAAATATGAGGAAATTTCTTTAAAAATCTTCATCTTCAGATCCACCAGTCAGAATGCTTTTATATTTGGTATTCAACATCTATAAGGGGTCAGATTCAAGCTTGTGTAAATCAGGTCCCTGAGTGAGTATTTGGGCTCTCTATTGGAGCCCAAAGTTTAACTTCGTGCAATTTGAGGAAATTTCTTTAAAAATCTTCTTCTTCAGATCCACCAGTCAGAATCCTTTCATATTTGGTATACAACATCTATAGGAGGGGTCAGATTCAAGTTTGTACAAATCGGGTCCCTGAGTTAGTATTTGGGCTCTCTATTGAAGCCCAAAGTTTAACTTCATACAATTTGAGGAAATTTCTTTAAAAATCTTCTTCTTCAGCTCCACCAGTCAGAATCCTTTCATGTTTGGTATACAACATCTATAGGGGGGTCAGAATCAAGTTTGTTCAAATCGAGTCCCTGGGTTTATATTTGGGCTCCCTATGAGAGCCTGAATTTTAATTAGTGAAATATGAGGAAATTTCTTAAAAAATCTTCTTCTTCAGATCCACCAGTCAGAATGCTTTCATATTTGGTATACAACATCTATAGGGGGGTCAGATTCAAGCTTGTACAAATCGGGTCCCTCAGTGCGTATTTGGGCTTTCTATTGAAGCCCGAAGTTTAACTCTGTACAATTTGAGGAAATTTCTTTAAAAATCTTCTTCTTCAGCTCCACCAGTCAGAATCCTTTCATGTTTGGTATACAACATCTATAGGGGGGTCAGAATCAAATTTGTTCAAATCGAGTCCCTGGGTTTATATTTGGGCTCCCTATGAGAGCCTGAATTTTAACTTAGTGAAATATGGGGAAATTTCTTTAAAAATCTTCTTCTTCCGATCCACCAATCAGAATGCATTCATATTTGGTATACAACATCTTGAGGTGGGTCAGTTTCAGGTTTGTTCAAATTGCTTACCGGGTACATTTTTGGGCTCCCTATGGGAGCCCGAATATCAACTTGGTGCAATATAGGGAATTTTTAAAAAAATACTCTTCTTTAGACCCTGAAGTCAGATTGTTTTCATATTTGATATACAACATCTCTAGGAGGGTCTGATTCAAGTTTGTTCAAATCTGGTCAATGGGTTGATATTTGGCTTCCTATGGGAGCCCGAATTTTAACTTAGTGCAATATGAGGAAATTTCTTTTAAAAGTCTTCTTCTTCAGATCCACCAATCAGAATCCTTTCATATTTGGTATGCAACATCTCTAGGTGGGTCAGATTCAAGATTGTTCAAATCGGGTCCCTGGGTTAATATTTTGGCTCCCTATTTGAGCCCAAAATTTAACATAATGCAATGCGAGGACAGTTCTTTAAAAACCTCCTTGTTCAGATCCACCAGTCAGAATTCTTTCATATTTCGTATATACATTTGTAACATCTCAAGAGGGATCAGATTCAAGTTTGTTCAATTTGAGTCCCTGGCTTATTATTTGGGCTCTCTATGGGCAGGGTTGGGGGGGGGGGGGCAGGGGGAGCATGTTAGGTTCAGATTTGTTCAGATCCATTTCCATAAAATTTGCCTTTGCATGGCTTCATTCCTTTGTAGTGTTGATGAACCATGTCTAACTGAATGTGACCCCAAACACTTCTTTGAACCACTTTGGCTGGTGAGCAATTAAGGCCCCTTGGGGCCTCTTGTTTTTATACATGTAACTTCAGTTTTAGTATATGTTTCTTTCTGTAACACTCAGTTTATACTTTCTGTTATATTCTTAACATTTAATCCACTGCTGTTGAATTACCTGATAACTCTATGGTTACAGTTTGAGAGAAGGTTTTATTTGCAGAGTTCAAATTTTTTTCTAATTCATAATATCCAATGCATAGTAAGTAGGTTATTTTATAATGTATTAAGACAGAACACACTGGAGGTGAAGTATGGGGCACAAGAATCAATGGCGTGAGTTGGAGTTTTACAGGGGTTTCCATGTGCTCATGAAATATAGGAAAAGGGTTGTTGATTTTTGCCCACTGTATTCTTCCGGAGTTGTGTTCTATATTTATACTATGATTAAACTTGAATTCAAATGAACAAAGCTTGGATTTTTTTTTCAAAGAAAAATATCACCTTTGATGGTCTGTTCATTTTCTTGCATGACATTGTTATTTTGTATCAAAGCATATCATTGGCTCATGGAAATATCTGCATCATCAATGGGAACACCCACCACTGATACATAATGAGCAATCAGATGCATACTTATATGTTATAGGCCAGATTCCATGCATGGTTTTTGACACATTTTTCAATGCCTTTATTCCATTGGGGTAACGTTGAATACACATAATAATCATGGTGTAAATTTCTAAGTATCTTCTGAAGCAGTGCGCAGTTATTTTTCTCTGTTATGAAAAGTGAATTTTAACCATGTTACATAGGATATTACAACTGCATCACACTTTTTATTTTTTTCGCTTCTAAAGCATGTTTTTACCAACTACTTTTTAGCCTGACTGTTTATTAGCCCGACTGTTTACAGTGAGGGCTATAGTAATGACTTTTGTCTGTCTGTCCGTCTGTCCGACTGTTAACATTTAGAGTTTTGGTTAAAGTTTGTGGTTAAAGTTTTTTTTACTGAAGGTTCAAGTGTTTTTGTTTTTTTTTTCTTTTCCTGTTTAGTTGACATTTGGAGTTGTGGTTAAAGTTTGTGGTTAAAGTTTTTTATTCAACCTTCAAGTACAGGCTATACCCAGTAGTTCTTGTCTGATCATCACAAAATTTCATATGCAGGTGTTTTACATGAGAACATCCCCTTTTGGTCATGATCAGTCAACCGGTATGGCTGCCACGAGCCCAAAACCCGAAAACCATTAGCACAGTCTACAGGTCGTATTTATGAAGGGATTTCATTGCAACTTCATAGAATGCCTCTGTATAATGCCTAGATGAGAACGTCCCCGTTTGGGCATGATCTGTCAACCGTGATGGCTGCCCAAGCCCGAAACCCAAAAACTTTTAGCACAGTCTGCAGGTCATGTTTAATATGGACGGATTTCATTGTAACTTGATACGATGACTCTGTATGATGTCTACATGAGAATTTCCCCATTTGGGCGTGATCTATCAACCATGACGACTGCCCGAGCTCAAAACCCAAAAACCTTTAGCACAATCTACAGGTCATATTTATGGAGGGATTTCATTGTAACTTGATAGGTTGACTTCATATAATGTCTACATGAGAAAGTCCCTTTTTGGACGTGATTGGGCAACTGTGACGGCTACAGGTGCCCGAAGCCCAAAAACCTTCAGCACAGTCTACAGGTCATATTTATGAAGGGATTTCATTGTAACTTCGTAGGATCAATCCAGATGATGCCCAGATGAGAATGTCCCCTTTTGGTTGCGACTATTCAACCAGGATGGCTGCCCGAGCCCGAAGCCCGAAAACCTTTAGCACAGTCATGAAGTGATTTCATTGTAACTTTTTTACAGTTTTGGTTAAAGTTTTACATGCAGAACCTTTTTTGCAATATTTTTTCTTTGGTACAAAATGCATTATTAGTCTGACTGTTTATAGTCAGGTCTATAGTCATGACTTTCATCCGTCCATCTGTCGGTCCACCCATTTGTCTCTAAACACACACACACACACACACACACACACACACACACACACACACACACACACACACACACACACACACACACACACACACACACACACACACACACACACACACACACAGAGGGTACTCGCTGCGCCTTTTGCGTAGCCTGAAATCCCAAACCCTGAAAAAGCTCGAAAGTCTCCTAGTGCTCTCACTAGAACTCCTCCTCCTCCTTCTGCTTCTTCTCCTGCTTCTGTTTCCTCTCCTGCTTCTGTTTCTTCTCCCCCTTCTCCTGCCTCTAGTGTGGTTCAACCAGGTATATCGTACTCAGAGAAAGTCAAATCACCGAGCCGCAACTCGGGCCGCTCATTTGATTCTAAATTCTCCCAGTTTCGGCATAAAAGCGGAGTTAATTTTGACAAAAGGAATTGGAGCCTCCCCGATGTTTGTAAAAACATCCTTATGATTGGAAGTTCAAATTTAGGACGCATTGATCGAAATCCCCATCCGGACATCCAGGTGGAGTGTTACCCCGGCGCCAAATTCAATCATCTGCGCTCTATGTTTAAAGGGCACAGGGGCCAGTCCAGTCCCCAAAAAATATTATTAAATATTGGTGTGAATTCTCGAAACGATAATTCTGATCTCGTAGTTAAGCAGTTGCGGAATATGCTTAGCGATATCAGGTTCAAGTTTAGATCAGCAAAAATTTATTTCGCTGAACTAAACTTTTCGCAAAAACTCCCTCAGGCTGAGAGGAGAACCCTGAGCATCATCAACAAAACCATTCGGAAAGTGAAGGACGTTAACGTGATACCAAAAATTGATGACGCGAAGTTTGATGTTGCTCAGGATTTGATCCATTGGACCACGAGAATCGCCAATATTATGTACGATCACTGGTTGAACCACCTAAATTTAAACTAAGTAAAGGCAAAGGTAACAGCCGCCTAACAGATGTGGGATTAGGAACTAATGTGGTTAACCTGTCTGGCACCAATGACCTAACAACCCAAGAGAAATCTCTTTTAGATCGCGGTTTAACTTTTGTACCAACACCAAAGCCTAAAACTGATAACCAAACAAATTTACCATCATACAACTGTAATTTTCTTAGGCAAATGAAATTAGCCGACCGCTTTAGAAACTCCAGCGGTCGGAAACTTCCTTTTACAGAATCATCTGGTTGGTCACCTCCAGATAGTGAAGTAGATCCCGAAATTATTGAGGCTAGCAAACGAATCATCAAAAAGGTGTTCAGCATGAACATACTCTCCGATAAAGACAATTTAACAGCTGGTGAATGGAGAGCCCTCACGAAACTTCGAAAAAATAAGAAATTAGTAATTAAACCAGCCGACAAAGGTGGGTCGGTAGTTGTTCTATCTCGGGATAATTATATAAAGGAAGCCATGAGACAACTCAGCAATACTAAACATTATAAGAAAATAGATTCACTTATTTGGCCTAGTAATATCGAAAAATTCAATAAGATCTTAAAATTTCTCCTCGACGAAGGTCACATTACCAAAAAACAATTGAAATATTTAACAGCTAAGCTCAGTGCTCAAACAAGACAATTTTATATCCTTCCAAAGATCCACAAGGACCGTTCTTCATGGACAGATGACTTAACTCCACCCGGGAGGCCAATTGTATCAGATTGTAATTCGGAATCTTATGCGATCTCGGAATTAATTGATTATCATCTGAAACCTGTAGCAAATAGACATCCGAGCTATCTAAAAAATACACAGGATTTCCTGTGAAAAATATCGAAATTGAAAATATCGAAAAATGCAATTCTGGCTACTTTGGATATCGACAGTATGTATACGAACATTGATATTGATAAAGGTGTTAAATCAGTTAAAAATGCATTTGAAAAATATCCGGATGCGAAACGCCCGGATGAACAAATTTTGGATCTTTTAGAGCTGAACTTAAAAGGTAATGACTTTCAATTCAATGGAGAATATTTACTACAAATAATGGGTTGTCCTATGGGCAAAAGATTCAGTCCTAATTTTGCAAGCATTTATGTAGCGGAATGGGAGGAAAATGCCTTAAGCAAATGTGCAAAGCATCCTCTCGTATATCTCAGGTATTTAGATGACATTTTTATTATTTGGGAACATTCAAAAGAAGATTTTGATGAATTTTTAGAAATTTTGAACAATCACGATCCAAATATTAAATTGAAAGCTACTATCAGTGAAAATTCTGTTGATTTTCTCGATGTGACCGTGTATAAAGGCAAGCAATTTCAGGCGTCGGGTCATTTAGATTATAAAGTGTATTTTAAACCAACTGATTCACATCAATTGTTGCACACAAAATCATTTCATCCTCAACATACATTTAAAGGTATCATCAAATCACAACTCATTCGTTTCCACCGCAATTCAAGTGATAAGGTAAATTTCAATGAGGCTTGTTCTACTCTATTTGGCGCCCTCAGATCGAGAGGGTACTCGCTGCGCCTCTTGCATAGCCTGAAATCCCAAACCCTGAAAAAGCTCGAAAGTCCAGCTGAAACTACCGATTTCGAACCACTGAAGATTGAACACAACAGACCGTTGCAGAATGGTAGTGGCGCGGTATTTAATTGCAGAAAGCCTCGTTGTAGACTGCATACTTTTATGCCTGATCAGAAAGAGGAATTTTCCTCCGAACAAACGAAAAATCATTATCAGATCCGTAACCCCCTCCATTGTGATTCACCAAACATTATTTACCTTATCACTTGTAAGCGATGTCGGAAACAGTATGTTGGTCAAAGTCAAAATCCTTTTCGAGAACGTGCTACTAGACACAAACAGGATATAAAACATAATGCTGATGCCCCAGTAGCACAACATTTTAACCTTCCTGGCCATTCTTTGGACGATTTCGAAATCCATCCTATTGAACAACCACCAATTAAAGACACATTAGAAGAAACGGATGAATTTAGAAAAAAACGTGAAGCTTTTTGGATCAATACGCTTCAAACCCTCTGGCCATTTGGTATGAACATATCAGAGGGCGAATGCGAAAGGAGGTCCATCATTCCTTTCACTTTAACGTACAACAGAATGAATATCGAAATAGCAAAAATGTTAAAAGATGAATTCAAGTTTACCAATGCTAAATTAAATGAACCTTTGAATCTTCGACCTGTCATCGCCTATAAGAAAAACAAAAGCTTGCGTAACATCCTTGTAAGGACTAAATTAGAGCCCATCAATGAATAACATCATTTTTTGCCAGTCAGTTTAACCAGTTCCTAAGCTCATCACTTAGTTTAAATCAATTTTCTGTAATTTTTTGTCATGTTTGAAACCCATCAGGGTTCAGTAAATGAAAACAATTTTTCGGCGGCATATTAAAAGAAAAAAACGTTTCAGTAGGAAATGTCTGTGCCAGTGTGATTTTTTAACCTCAAACACACACACATACACACACACAGTCTTGTCTACCCTACATACCGAGGTACCCCATTGTTTGTCCTTTGTGTGGACTAACGGTTTCTACCTCGTTTTGCCGGTACAGTTCTGGGAAAACAACTGAGGTAAAGGGTTTCTTTTGTCTTTTGTACCTCGGTAAGGCGAAACACGCAAACTCTTTTGTATAGTTACCTCGTCAAGTTGGCAAGACAAACCACACACACACACACACACACACACACACACACACACACACACACACACACACACACACACACACACACACACAGAGTCTTGTCTACCCTACATACCGAGGTACCCCATTGTTTGTCCTTTATGTGGACTAACGGTTTCTACCTCGTTTTGCCGGTACAGTTCTGGGAAAACAACCGAGGTAAAGGGTTTCTTTTGTCTTTTGTACCTCGGTAAGGCGAAACACGCAAACTCTTTTGTCTAGTTACCTCGTCAAGTTGGTAAGACAAACCCACCCCTCTACCCCAACGCGAAAAGCAAAATAAGAAAAGATCAAGGCAAAGCACTTCTCCCTCTTCTTTTCCTTCTACTTCTTCTTTCTCTCAGAGTAAGCGGCTGAATTTGCAAACATCTCCGGTCCATATTGTGGCTGAAGATGCTCGCAAATTGAGTAACGCTGTCTCGCCTCGTCTTGCTCCTCTACCTCCTACTCCTCCTCAGCCTTTCTTCTCTGGTTCTCCTAGTGCTCTCACTAGAACTCCTCCTCCTCCTTCTGTTTCTTCTCCTGCTTCTGTTTCCTCTCCTGCTTCTGTTTCTTCTCCCCCTTCTCCTGCCTCTAGTGTGGTTCAACCAAGTATATCGTACTCAGAGAAAGTCAAATCACCGAGCCGCAACTCGGGCCGCTCATTTGATTCTAAATTCTCCCAGTTTCGGCATAAAAGCGGAGTTAATTTTGACAAAAGGAATTGGTGCCTCCCCGATGTTTGTAAAAACATTCTTATGATTGGAAGTTCAAATTTAGGACGCATTGATCGAAATCCCCATCCGGACATCCAGGTGGAGTGTTACCCCGGCGCCAAATTCAATCATCTGCGCTCTATGTTTAAAGGGCACAGGGGCCAGTCCAGTCCCCCAAAAATATTATTAAATATTGGCGTGAATTCTCGAAACGATAATTCTGATCTCGTAGTTAAGCAGTTGCGGAATATGCTTAGCGATATCAGGGTCAAGTTTAGATCAGCAAAAATTTATTTCGCTGAACTAAACTTTTCGCAAAAACTCCCTCAGGCTGAGAGGAGAACCCTGAGCATCATCAACGAAACCATTCGGAAAGTGAAGGACAATAACGTTATACCAAAAATTGATGACGCGAAGTTTGATGTTGCTCAGGATTTAATCCATTGGACCACGAGAACCGCCAATATTATGTACGATCACTGGTTGAACCACCTAAATTTAAACTAAGTAAAGGCGAAGGTAACAGCCGCCTAACAGATGTGGGATTAGGAACTAATGTGGTTAACCTGTCTGGCACCAATGACCTAACAACCCAAGAGAAATCTCTTTTAGATCGCGGTTTAACTTTTGTACCAGCACCAAAGCCCAAAACTGATAACCAAACAAATTTACCATCATACAACTGTAATTTTCTTAGGCAAATGAAATTAGCAGACTGCTTTAGAAACTCCAGCGGTCGGAAACTTCCTTTTACAGAATCATCTGGTTGGTCACCTCCAGATAGTGAAGTAGATCCCGAAATTATTGAGGCTAGCAAACGAATCATCAAAAAGGTGTTCAGCATGAACATACTCTCCGATAAAGACAATTTAACAGCTGGTGAACGGAGAGCCCTCACGAAATTTCGGAAAAATAAGAAATTAGTAATTAAACCAGCCGACAAAGGTGGGTCGGTAGTTGTTCTATCTCGGGATAATTATATAAAGGAAGCCATGAGACAACTCAGCAATACTAAACATTATAAGAAAATAGATTCACTTATTTGGCCTAGTAATATCGAAAAATTCAATAAGATCTTAAAATTTCTCCTCGACGAAGGTCACATTACCAAAAAACAATTGAAATATTTAACAGCTAAGCTCAGTGCTCAAACAAGACAATTTTATATCCTACCAAAGATCCACAAGGACCGTTCTTCATGGACGGATGACTTAACTCCACCCGGGAGGCCAATTGTATCAGATTGTAATTCGGAATCTTATGCGATCTCGGAATTAATTGATTATCATCTGAAACCTATAGCAAATAGACATCCGAGCTATCTAAAAAATACACAGGATTTCCTGTCAAAAATTTCGAAATTAAAAATATCGAAAAATGCAATTCTGGCCACTTTGGACATCGACAGTATGTATACGAATATTGATATTGATAAAGGTGTTAAATCAGTTAAAAATGCATTTGAAAAATATCCGGATGCGAAACGCCCGGATGAACAAATTTTGGATCTTTTAGAGCTGAGCTTAAAAGGTAATGACTTTCAATTCAATGGAGAATATTTTCTACAAATAATGGGTTGTCCTATGGGCAAAAGATTCAGTCCTAATTTTGCAAGCATTTATGTAGCGGAATGGGAGGAAAATGCCTTAAGCAAATGTGCAAAGCATCCTCTCGTATATCTCAGGTATTTAGATGACATTTTTATTATTTGGGAACATTCAAAAGAAGATTTTGATGAATTTTTAGAAATTTTGAACAATCGCGATCCAAATATTAAATTGAAAGCTACTATCAGTGAAAATTCTGTTGATTTTCTCGATGTGACCGTGTATAAAGGCAAGCAATTTCAGGCGTCCGGTCATTTAGATTATAAAGTGTATTTTAAACCAACTGATTCACATCAATTGTTGCACACAAAATCATTTCATCCTCAACATACATTTAAAGGTATCATCAAATCACAACTCATTCGTTTCCACTGCAATTCAAGTGATAAGGTAAATTTCAATGAGGCTTGTTCTACCCTATTTGGCGCCCTCAGATCGAGAGGGTACTCGCTGCGCCTCTTGCGTAGCCTGAAATCCCAAACTCTGAAAAAGCTCGAAAGTCCAGCTGAAACTACCGATTTCGAACCACTGAAGATTGAACACAACAGACCGTTGCAAAATGGTAGTGGCGCGGCATTTAATTGCAAAAAGCCACGTTGTAGACTGCATACTTTTATGCCTGATCAGAAAGAGGAATTTTCCTCCGAACAAACGAAAAATCATTATCAGATCCGTAACCCCCTCCATTGTGATTCACCAAACATTATTTACCTTATCACTTGTAAGCGATGTCGGAAACAGTATGTTGGTCAAAGTCAAAATCCTTTTTGAGAACGTGCTACAAGACACAAACAGGATATAAAACATAATGCTGATGCCCCAGTAGCACAACATTTTAACCTTCCTGGTCATTCTTTGGACGATTTCGAAATCTATTCTCTTGAACAACCACCAATTAAAGACACATTAGAAGAAACGGATGAATTTAGAAAAAAACGTGAAGCTTTTTGGATCAATACGCTTCAAACCCTCTGGCCATTTGGTATGAACATATCAGAGGGCGAATGCGAAAGGAGGTCCATCATTCCTTTCACTTTAACGTACAACAGAATGAATATCGAAATAGCAAAAATGTTAAAAGATGAATTCAATTTTACCAATGCTAAATTAAATGAACCTTTGAATCTTCGACCTGTCATCGCCTATAAGAAAAACAAAAGCTTGCGTAACATCCTTGTAAGGACTAAATTAGAGCCCATCAATGAATAACATCAATTTTTGCCAGTCAGTTTAACCAGCTCCTAAGCTCATCACTTAGTTTAAATCAATTTTCTGTAATTTTTTGTCATGTTTGAAACCCATCAGGGTTCAGTAAATGAAAACAATTTTTCGGCGGCATATTAAAAGAAAAAAACGTTTCAGTATGAAATGTCTGTGCCAGTGCGATTTTTTAACCTCAAACACACACAGGCGAGTGCCAGAGTTCATATATGCCCCAAAACAAAATAGGTTCTAATTTCAATCATGTGTATGTATTTCCTAAATAAAATTATTATTTATTTATTTATATATTTATTTATTGATTATTTTTATTTTTAATTTTTTATTAATTTTTATTTATTTATTTATTTATTTATTTGGTTGATTCATTTATTTAAATTATTATTATTTTTATTTTTTATTGTTCATACCTTTCACACAATGTAGAGGTTCAGAAGGTAAAACACACAATTTCTACGTGGTGTAAAATATTTTCCGTCATAAACCTCCGTCGGGGGATATTCATTCCAACTGATAACATTCGTGAGGCATCATGATCTTTGGCGTTATTTTTTCATTTATTTCTTTAGTCTCAATATATTTTATCAAACCATTTTTTCATATTATTTTCACATACTTCTGAAGCCAGTAAAGCAAACCGCCCCCGATTGGTTTTACTTAAATCAAAGCCAACCAATAGGGCTTCATGGGGTCAGTAAAGCAAACCACTCACTGACTGATTAAAATTCCATGGAAGCCAATCAATAGGGCTTCATCAAATTTGTTTGGACGACACAAACTGAGTTGTGAAAAACAAACTTGGGACATCTCAGATTGAAAAGAATTAATTAGATGAGTGACATTTGACAGCTTATTAAAGAGTTTAATTATGTACTGAGCTGTGAAAAACACCCCCAGCCCAGATATGGATATATACCATGCATGCCCTCCCAAAGTTGGAATCATTTTCCTCAAAGTCTCTTTGAAAAAGCCAAACCAAGCGAAACGCGTCGAGACAGACGGATTATTTTCTACCTTTGCTGAAGACTGCAACCAATCCAGGTATCTTCTTTAATAGGTAATATCTAATTTTCCAATTTTATTTATTTCATCACTTTTATATTTTATTTATACTTAATTCAACTACTTTCTTTAACAATGGCAAGAAAAGGGCAGAGGCATCTGAGGCAGAGAGTTGCCCAGTCCGGACCTGGCGAGGAACAGTCGTTCCAGGCTTATTCTAGGCTGGTCAAGGCTTTGTTTCAGGTGCTTCAATGTTTGCACCACATTGGGCTATTAGAGCACCATTTGGCAAATCGGGATTTCCCGAAACAGCTGGAGAAGAAAGTAGATGAGTTAGGTGGCTTTCTAAAGCCAGCTCTTCCCACCCCACACATTTTTTCTGTTTTTCGACAGATTAGTGTGGGATGGGCCAATCAAACGTTAAATGCTTTAGTTGAGCATTATAAGGTAAATTTAAACCAGTTGAAGTCTAAGATAACTTTGGCTATGCGACCACCTCCTGGACTCGAAAAAATAGACTTCAACAGCGCTTCGGCGCGTGCCTTGATCTGGGCTAAAAAGAACTTTAAAAATAAGTTGACAGATAAGACTATTTCGGCCTATGAGTCTTACATTTCGGAACTTCGCCCAGCGTCTGGAGTAAGGAACAATACGGGAGGGAGCAAGCAAACTCCGGCCCGTGTTGTCCCTCTACCCCAACGCGGAAAGCAAAATAAGAAAAGATCAAGGCAAAGCACTTCTCCCTCTTCTTTTCCTTCTACTTCTTCTTTCTCTCAGAGTAAGCGCCTCAATTTGCAAACATCTCCGGTCCATATTGTGACTGAAGATGCCCGCAAATTGAGTAACGCTGTCTCGCCTCGTCTTGCTCCTCTACCTCCTACTCCTCCTCAGCCTTCCTTCTCTGGTTCTCCTAGTGCTCTCACTAGAACTCCTCCTCCTCCTTCTGTTTCTTCTCCTGCTTCTGTTTCCTCTCCTGTTTCTGTTTCTTCTCCCCCTTCTCCTGCCTCTAGTGTGGTTCAACCAGGTATATCGTACTCAGAGAAAGTCAAATCACCGAGCCGCAACTCGGGCTGCTCATTTGATTCTAAATTCTCCTAGTTTCGGCATAAAAGCGGAGTTAATTTTGACAAAAGGAATTGGCGCCTCCCCGATGTTTGTAAAAACATCCTTATGATTGGAAGTTCAAATTTAGGACGCATTGATCGAAATCCCCATCCGGACATCCAGGTGGAGTGTTACCCCGGCGCCAAATTCAATCATCTGCGCTCTATGTTTAAAGGGCACAGGGGCCAGTCCAGTCCCCAAAAAATATTATTAAATATTGGCGTGAATTCTCGAAACGATAATTCTGATCTCGTAGTTAAGCAGTTGCGGAATATGCTTAGCGATATCAGGGTCAAGTTTAGATCAGCAAAAATTTATTTCGCTGAACTAAACTTTTCGCAAAAACTCCCTCAGGCTGAGAGGAGAACCCTGAGCATCATCAACGAAACCATTCGGAAAGTGAAGAACGTTAACGTGATACCAAAAATTGATGACGCGAAGTTTGATGTTGCTCAGGATTTAATCCATTGGACCACGAGAACCGCCAATATTATGTACGATCACTGGTTGAACCACCTAAATTTAAACTAAGTAAAGGCAAAGGTAACAGCCGCCTAACAGATGTGGGATTAGGAACTAATGTGGTTAACCTGTCTGGCACCAATGACCTAACAACCCAAGAGAAATCTCTTTTAGATCGCGGTTTAACTTTTGTACCAGCACCAAAGCCTAAAACTGATAACCAAACAAATTTACCATCATACAACTGTAATTTTCTTAGGCAAATGAAATTAGCAGACCGCTTTAGAAACTCCAGCGGTCGGAAACTTCCTTTTACAGAATCATCTGGTTGGTCACCTCCAGATAGTGAAGTAGATCCCGAAATTATTGAGGCTAGCAAACGAATCATCAAAAAGGTGTTCAGCATGAACATACTCTCCGATAAAGACAATTTAACAGCTGGTGAACGGAGAGCCCTCACGAAACTTCGGAAAAATAAGAAATTAGTAATTAAACCAGCCGACAAAGGTGGGTCGGTAGTTGTTCTATCTCGGGATAATTATATAAAGGAAGCCATGAGACAACTCAGCAATACTAAACATTATAAGAAAATAGATTCACTTATTTGGCCTAGTAATATCGAAAAATTCAATAAGATCTTAAAATTTCTCCTCGACGAAGGTCACATTACCAAAAAACAATTGAAATATTTAACAGCTAAGCTCAGTGCTCAAACAAGACAATTTTATATCCTACCAAAGATCCACAAGGGCCGTTCTTCATGGACGGATGACTTAACTCCACCCGGGAGGCCAATTGTATCAGATTGTAATTCGGAATCTTATGCGATCTCGGAATTAATTGATTATCATCTGAAACCTATAGCAAACAGACATCCGAGCTATCTAAAAAATACACAGGATTTCCTGTCAAAAATTTCGAAATTGAAAATATCGAAAAATGCAATTCTGGCTACTTTGGATATCGACAGTATGTATACGAACATTGATATTGATAAAGGTGTTAAATCAGTTAAAAATGCATTTGAAAAATATCCGGATGCGAAACGCCCGGATGAACAAATTTTGGATCTTTTAGAGCTGAGCTTAAAAGGTAATGACTTTCAATTCAATGGAGAATATTTTCTACAAATAATGGGTTGTCCTATGGGCAAAAGATTCAGTCCTAATTTTGCAAGCATTTATGTAGCGGAATGGGAGGAAAATGCCTTAAGCAAATGTGCAAAGCATCCTCTCGTATATCTCAGGTATTTAGATGACATTTTTATTATTTGGGAACATTCAAAAGAAGATTTTGATGAATTTTTATAAATTTTGAACAATCACGATCCAAATATTAAATTGAAAGCTACTATCAGTGAAAATTCTGTTGATTTTCTCGATGTGACCGTGTATAAAGGCAAGCAATTTCAGGCGTCCGGTCATTTAGATTATAAAGTGTATTTTAAACCAACTGATTCACATCAATTGTTGCACACAAAATCATTTCATCCTCAACATACATTTAAAGGTATCATCAAATCACAACTCATTCGTTTCCACCGCAATTCAAGTGATAAGGTAAATTTCAATGAGGCTTGTTCTACTCTATTTGGCGCCCTCAGATCGAGAGGGTACTCGCTGCGCCTCTTGCGTAGCCTGAAATCCCAAACCCTGAAAAAGCTCGAAAGTCCAGCTGAAACTACCGATTTCGAACCACTGAAGATTGAACACAACAGACCGTTGCAGAATGGTAGTGGCGCGGTATTTAATTGCAAAAAGCCTCGTTGTAGATTGCATACTTTTATGCCTGATCAGAAAGAGGAATTTTCCTCTGAACAAACGAAAAATCATTATCAGATCCGTAACCCCCTCCATTGTGATTCACCAAACATTATTTACCTTATCACTTGTAAGCGATGTCGGAAACAGTATGTTGGTCAAAGTCAAAATCCTTTTCGAGAACGTGCTACTAGACACAAACAGGATATAAAACATAATGCTGATGCCCCAGTAGCACAACATTTTAACCTTCCTGGCCATTCTTTGGACGATTTCGAAATCCATCCTATTGAACAACCACCAATTAAAGACACATTAGAAGAAACGGATGAATTTAGAAAAAAACGTGAAGCTTTTTGGATCAATACGCTTCAAACCCTCTGGCCATTTGGTATGAACATATCAGAGGGCGAATGCGAAAGGAGGTCCATCATTCCTTTCACTTTAACGTACAACAGAATGAATATCGAAATAGCAAAAATGTTAAAAGATGAATTCAATTTTACCAATGCTAAATTAAATGAACCTTTGAATCTTCGACCTGTCATCGCCTATAAGAAAAACAAAAGCTTGCGTAACATCCTTGTAAGGACTAAATTAGAGCCCATCAATGAATAACATCAATTATTGCCAGTCAGTTTAACCAGTTCCTAAGCTCATCACTTAGTTTAAATCAATTTTGTGTAATGTTTTGTCATGTTTGAAACCCATCAGGGTTCAGTAAATGAAAACAATTTTTCGGCGTTTTCAGTATGAAATGTCTGTGCCAGTGCGATTTTTTAACCTCAAACACACACAGGCGAGTGCCAGAGTTCATATATGCCCAAAAACAAAATAGGTTCTAATTTCAATCATGTGTATGTACTTCCTAAATAAAATTATTATTTATTTATTTATATATTTATTTATTGATTATTTTTATTTTTTATTTTTTATTAATTTTTTTTTATTTATTTATTTATTTATTTATTTATTTATTTATTTATTTATTTGGTTGATTCATTTATTTAAATTATTATTTTTATTTTTAATTTTTCATACCCTTCACACAATGTAGAGGTTCAGAAGGTAAAACACACAATTTCTACGTGGTGTAAAATATTTTCCGTCATAAACCTCCGTCGGGGGATGTTCATTCCAACTGATAACATTCGTGAGGCATCATGATCTTTGGCGTTATTTTTTCATTTATTTCTTTAGTCTCAATATATTTTATCAAACCATTTTTTCATATTATTTTCACATACTTCTGAAGCCAGTAAAGCAAACCGCTCCCGATTGGTTTTACTTAAATCAAAGCCAACCAATAGGGCTTCATGGGGTCAGTAAAGCAAACCACTCACTGACTGAATAAAATTCAATGGAAGCCAATCAATAGGGCTTCATCTAATTTGTTTGGACGACACAAACTGAGTTGTGAAAAACAAACTTCGGACATCTCAGATTGAAAAGAATTAATTAGATGAGAGACATTTGTCAGCTTGTTACCGAGTTTAATGATGTACTGAGCTGTGAAAAACACCCCCAGCCCACATATGGATATATACCATGCATGCCCTCCCAAAGTTGGATTCATTTTCCTCAAAGTCTCTTTAAAAAAGCCAAACCAAGCGAAACGCGTCGAGACAGACGGATTATTTTCTACCTTTGCTGAAGACTGCAACCAATCCAGGTATCTTCTTTAATAGGTAATATCTAGATTTCATTTTAATTTATTTCATTTGTTCATTTTAATTTCATTTTAAATTCATCTACTTATTCTTCAAATGGCTCAAAAAAGACAGAAGCATCAGGGAAAGAGAGTTGCCCAGTCTGGAAGGGGCCAGGAACAATCGTTCCAGGCCTATTCTAGATTGGTCAAGGCCCTTTTCCAGGTGATTCAGTGTATGCCCCATATTGGGCTCCTAGAGCAGCATTTGGCCAACCGGGATTTCCCGAAGCAGTTGGAGAAGAAAGTAGATGAGTTAGGGGGCTTTCTAAAGCCGGCTCTTCCCACCCCACACATTTTTTCTGTTTTTCGACAGATTAGTGTGGGATGGGCCAACCAAACGTTAAATGCTTTAATTGAGCATTATAAGATAAATTTAAACCAGTTGAAGTCTAAGATAACTTTGGCTATGCGACCACCTCCTGGACTCGAAAAGATAGACTTCAACAGCGCTTCGGCGCGTGCCTTGATCTGGGCTCAAAAAAACTTTAAAAGCAAGTTGACAGATAAGACGATTTCGGCCTATGAGTCTTACATTTCGGAACTTCGCCCAGCGTCTGGAGTAAGGAACAATACGGGAGGGAGCAAGCAAACTCCGGCCCGTGTTGTCCCTCTACCCCAACGCGAAAAGCAAAATAAGAAAAGATCAAGGCAAAGCACTTCTCCCTCTTCTTTTCCTTCTACTTCTTCTTTCTCTCAGAGTAAGCGCCTCAATTTGCAAACATCTCCGGTCCATATTGTGACTGAAGATGCTCGCAAATTGAGTAACGCTGTCTCGCCTCGTCTTGTTCCTCTACCTCCTACTCCTCCTCAGCCTTTCTTCTCTAGTTCTCCTAGTGCTCTCACTAGAACTCCTCCTCCTCCTTCTGTTTCTTCTCCTGTATCTGTTTCCTCTCCTGCTTCTGTTTCTTCTCCCCCTTCCCCTGCATCTAGTGTGGTTCAACCAGGTATATCGTACTCAGAGAAAGTCAAATCACCGAGCCGGAACTCGGGCCGCTCATTTGATTCTAAATTCTCCCAGTTTCGGCATCAAAGCGGAGTTAATTTTGACAAAAGGAATTGGCGCCTCCCCGATGTTTGTAAAAACATCCTTATGATTGGAAGTTCAAATTTAGGACGCATTGATCGAAATCCCCATCCGGACATCCAGGTGGAGTGTTACCCCGGCGCCAAATTCAATCATCTGCGCTCTATGTTTAAAGGGCACAGGGGCCAGTCCAGTCCGCAAAAAATATTATTAAATATTGGCGTGAATTCTCGAAACGATAATTCTGATCTCGTAGTTAAGCAGTTGCGGAATATGCTTAGCGATATCAGGGTCAAGTTTAGATCAGCAAAAATTTATTTCGCTGAACTAAACTTTTCGCAAAAACTCCCTCAGGCTGAGAGGAGAACCCTGAGCATCATCAACGAAACCATTCGGAAAGTGAAGGACGTTAACGTGATACCAAAAATTGATGACGCGAAGTTTGATGTTGCTCAGGATTTAATCCATTGGACCACGAGAACCGCCAATATTATGTACGATCACTGGTTGAACCACCTAAATTTAAACTAAGTAAAGGCAAAGGTAACAGCCGCCTAACAGATGTGGGATCAGGAACTAATGTGGTTAACCTGTCTGGCACCAATGACCTAACAACCCAAGAGAAATCTCTTTTAGATCGCGGTTTAACTTTTGTACCAGCACCAAAGCCTAAAACTGATAACCAAACAAATTTACCATCATACAACTGTAATTTTCTTAGGCAAATGAAATTAGCCGACCGCTTTAGAAACTCCAGCGGTCGGAAACTTCCTTTTACAGAATCATCTGGTTGGTCACCTCCAGATAGTGAAGTAGATCCCGAAATTATTGAGGCTAGCAAACGAATCATCAAAAAGGTGTTCAGCATGAACATACTCTCCGATAAAGACAATTTAACAGCTGGTGAACGGAGAGCCCTCACGAAACTTCGGAAAAATAAGAAATTAGTAATTAAACCAGCCGACAAAGGTGGGTCGGTAGTTGTTCTATCTCGGGATAATTATATAAAGGAAGCCATGAGACAACTCAGCAATACTAAACATTATAAGAAAATAGATTCACTTATTTGGCCTAGTAATATCGAAAAATTCAATAAGATCTTAAAATTTCTCCTCGACGAAGGTCACATTACCAAAAAACAATTGAAATATTTAACAGCTAAGCTCAGTGCTCAAACAAGACAATTTTATATCCTACCAAAGATCCACAAGGGCCGTTCTTCATGGACGGATGACTTAACTCCACCCGGGAGGCCAATTGTATCAGATTGTAATTCGGAATCTTATGCGATCTCGGAATTAATTGATTATCATCTGAAACCTATAGCAAACAGACATCCGAGCTATCTAAAAAATACACAGGATTTCCTGTCAAAAATTTCGAAATTGAAAATATCGAAAAATGCAATTCTGGCTACTTTGGATATCGACAGTATGTATACGAACATTGATATTGATAAAGGTGTTAAATCAGTTAAAAATGCATTTGAAAAATATCCGGATGCGAAACGCCCGGATGAACAAATTTTGGATCTTTTAGAGCTGAGCTTAAAAGGTAATGACTTTCAATTCAATGGAGAATATTTTCTACAAATAATGGGTTGTCCTATGGGCAAAAGATTCAGTCCTAATTTTGCAAGCATTTATGTAGCGGAATGGGAGGAAAATGCCTTAAGCAAATGTGCAAAGCATCCTCTCGTATATCTCAGGTATTTAGATGACATTTTTATTATTTGGGAACATTCAAAAGAAGATTTTGATGAATTTTTATAAATTTTGAACAATCACGATCCAAATATTAAATTGAAAGCTACTATCAGTGAAAATTCTGTTGATTTTCTCGATGTGACCGTGTATAAAGGCAAGCAATTTCAGGCGTCCGGTCATTTAGATTATAAAGTGTATTTTAAACCAACTGATTCACATCAATTGTTGCACACAAAATCATTTCATCCTCAACATACATTTAAAGGTATCATCAAATCACAACTCATTCGTTTCCACCGCAATTCAAGTGATAAGGTAAATTTCAATGAGGCTTGTTCTACTCTATTTGGCGCCCTCAGATCGAGAGGGTACTCGCTGCGCCTCTTGCGTAGCCTGAAATCCCAAACCCTGAAAAAGCTCGAAAGTCCAGCTGAAACTACCGATTTCGAACCACTGAAGATTGAACACAACAGACCGTTGCAGAATGGTAGTGGCGCGGTATTTAATTGCAAAAAGCCTCGTTGTAGATTGCATACTTTTATGCCTGATCAGAAAGAGGAATTTTCCTCTGAACAAACGAAAAATCATTATCAGATCCGTAACCCCCTCCATTGTGATTCACCAAACATTATTTACCTTATCACTTGTAAGCGATGTCGGAAACAGTATGTTGGTCAAAGTCAAAATCCTTTTCGAGAACGTGCTACTAGACACAAACAGGATATAAAACATAATGCTGATGCCCCAGTAGCACAACATTTTAACCTTCCTGGCCATTCTTTGGACGATTTCGAAATCCATCCTATTGAACAACCACCAATTAAAGACACATTAGAAGAAACGGATGAATTTAGAAAAAAACGTGAAGCTTTTTGGATCAATACGCTTCAAACCCTCTGGCCATTTGGTATGAACATATCAGAGGGCGAATGTGAAAGGAGGTCCATCATTCTTTTCACTTTAACGTACAACAGAATGAATATCGAAATAGCAAAAATGTTAAAAGATGAATTCAATTTTACCAATGCTAAATTAAATGAACCTTTGAATCTTCGACCTGTCATCGCCTATAAGAAAAACAAAAGCTTGCGTAACATCCTTGTAAGGACTAAATTAGAGCCCATCAATGAATAACATCAATTATTGCCAGTCAGTTTAACCAGTTCCTAAGCTCATCACTTAGTTTAAATCAAATTTGGTGTAATTTTTTGTCATGTTTGAAACCCATCTGGGTTCAGTAAATGAAAACAATTTTTTGGTGGCATATTAAAAGAAAAAAACGTTTCAGTATGAAATGTCTGTGCCAGTGCGATTTTTGAACCTCAAACACACACACACACACACACACACACACACACACACACACACAGAGTTATTAAAAGAAAAAAACGTTTCAGTATGAAATGTCTGTGCCAGTGTGATTTTTTAACCTCAAACACACACACACACACACACAGAGAGAGTCTTGTTTTCCCTACATACCGAGGTACCCCATTGTCTGTCCTTTGTGTGGACTAACGGTTTCAACCTCGTTTTGCCGGTACAGTTCTGGGAAAACAACCGAGGTAAAGGGTTTCTTTTGTCTTTTGTACCTCGGTAAGGCGAAACACGCAAACTCTTTTGTCTAGTTACCTCGTCAAGTTGGTAAGACAAACGCACACACACACACACACACACACACACACACACACACACACACACACACACACACACACACACACACACACACACACACACACACACACACACACACACACACACACACACACACACACACACACACTCACACACACACTCACACACACACACACACGTCACTTAGGCAATTATTCCCAAAATGCATTTTGAAGGATTGGGAGTTATTACATGCAAAAAAGAAAATTGACTCATGTAGCCCAACATTGCTTTATGTACTGCATCTTTAATCCTTTACCAACAGTACAAATTATTTTTCTGAAACATCAGATTTTTTCATTTTTGGCTCACCAACGTTAGTTGTGTGAGCCTATGGCATAGCCCTCATGTCGGCGTCGGCGTCCGCTCTCAAATATTTTGAAGTTTTGTGTACAGGTTTTGATTTTTTGGCTTTTCAAATTTTTTTTTAGTTTCAGCATATTGCTATAGTGGTTCACTATAACATTTAACTCTTTTCCAGGGTATTTTGTCGTAATTTTAACCCTTTGAATCAAATTTTAGACTTATTTTTATGTTTGCGTGCAGGTTTTGATGGTTTTTTTTTCCTTTCTTTCAAGTGGAGATTTACCTTGCAGCATATGTCCATGCTTTCTATTGTATGTAAACATGCATCTTAGGGCTATGTTTGTATTATTTAACCCTTTTCCTGCTGAATTACTTCAATTTTGGACTTTTATGTACAGCTTTTGGACTTAGGCTTACAGCTTCTTACTTTTATGTACAGGTTGTGATAAAAAAAAACAATTTCAAGTGAGGTTGACCTCACTGCATATTGCAGTGGTGGTTATTATAACATTGATATCTTTCCAGTGCATTTTTAAAAAAATTTTAACCCCTTGAATAGATTTTTAGACTTATTTTGATGTTAGCGTGCAGGTTTTCATGGGTTGTTTTTTTTTTCCTTTCTTCCAAGTGTAGAGTTTCTGCATATTGCTATGGTGTTCACTATAACATTTAACTCTTTTCCAGGGTATTTTGTCTTAATTTTAACCCTTTGAATCAAATTTTAGACTTATTTTGATGTTTGCGTGCAGGTTTTGATGTTTTTTTTTTTCCTTTCTTCCAAGTGGAGATTTACCTTGCAGCATATGTCCATGCTTTCTATTGTATGTATACATGCATCTTAGGGCTATGTTTGTATTATTTAACCCTTTTCCTGCTGAATTACTTCAATTTTGGACTTTTATGTACAGCTTTTGGACTTAGGCTTACAGCTTCTTACTTTTATGTACAGGTTGTGATAAAAAAAACAATTTCAAGTGAGGTTGACCTCACTGCATATTGCAGTGGTGGTTATTATAACATTGATATCTTTCCAGTGCATTTTAAAAAAAACTTTTAACCCTTTGAATAGATTTTTAGACTTATTTTGACGTTTGCGTGCAGGTTTTCATGGGTTTTTTCTTTCTTTCTTCCAAGTGTAGATTTACCTTGTAGCATATGTCCATGCTTTCTATTGTATGTAAACATGCATCTTAGGGCTACGTTGTATTCTTTAACCCTTTTCCTGCTTAATTACTTCAATTTTGGACTTCTTTTGTTTTCAGGTTTGGATTTTTGTGCTTTTAAAAAAATTTTTTTCTTCTTTACATATTCATGATAACATTTAACTCTTTTCCAGGGTATTTCATCTTAATTTTAACCCTTTGAATCAAATTTTGGACTTATTTTGACATTTGTGTGCATGTTTTGATGTTTTTTTACTTTTATGTGCAGGTTTTGAGGTTTGTCTTTCTTCTCTTCCAAGTGGCGACTTACCTTGTAGCATATTGTCATGGTTCCTATTTTATGTTAGGATGCTTCTTGGGGCTATTATTATATTATTTAACCCTTTAGCTGCTTATTTACTTTAATTTTGGACTTTTGTGTGCAGTTTTTGTACTTTTGTGTGCAGGTTTTAATATTTTTTTTTTAAGTGGAGTTTTACCTTACTGGCATATTGCCATTGTGGTTACTGTGACATCTTATTTTTCTCAATTTTAACCCCTTGAAACAAATGTGATCCTTTTTTTTACTTTTATGTGCAGGTTTTGAACTTTGTCTTTCTTTTCTTCCAAGTGGTGACTTACCTTGTAGCATATTGCCATGGTTCCTATTTTATGTTAGGTTGCTTCTTGGGCTATTTTTATATTATTTAACCCTTTAGCTGCTTATTTACTTTAATTTTGGACTTTTGTGTGCAGGTTTTGTACTTTTGTGTGCAGGTTTTGATATTTTTTTTAAGTGGAGTTTTATCTCACTGGCATATTGCCACGCTGGTTATTGTAATATTTTCAGGGTATTTTTCTAAATTTTAACCCTTTGAAACAAATGTGATACTTTTTTTACCTTTATGTGCAGGTTTTGAGGTTTGTCTTTCTTTTTTTCAAAGTGGAGACTTACCTTGTAGCATATTGCCATGGTTCCTATTTTATGTTAGCATGCTTCTTAGGGGTTATTATATTAATTAACCCTTTAGCTGCTTATTTTCTTTAATTTTGGACTTTTGTGTGCAAGTTTTGAACATTTTTTTTTTTACTCCAACCACCCCTTTACATTGGCCACCTGTTGGTGAGCCACGGGGTACTGATACCCCCTCTAGTTTATTTACTTCTAACCATGGCTTATTACTCCTTATTGGAACAAGCTCATCAAGTTTGTTCCATTAATAGGTCATGAGGTATGTTTTAAAGTAGAGAAATGAAAAAATAAAATTAGAGAAATGAAAAAATAAAATTTGAATAGCAAATTTTGTATATTACGAGTGCAGATATGGCAGATTCGTTAGGTAAACTGTTAACAAAAAATGGCTCCGACTATTTTGCGTCTAAGCATTGCCATTCCTGGGACAGTCGGGCTGTATGCGTGACATCACTCTAGTTTGGTTATTTTGGTCATGTTTGGTAAGTTTAATTGTATGTTTATTTGCAGGAGTTAAGGTCACATTGAGTATCTGGGACTATAAGTTTCTTTCAACATCCTTGGATATAAAGTGAATGCCAAACAAAGCAGTATTTGTTGAACTTTTACTTCTCTTTTTTATTGCCCTTTGTCAGGCAATGGTGTCTTTAGGTTCATTTGTTCAGTGGGCTTAATGTAACTTTTCAACATCTGTGGCTATATTATGACTGTAATAATATACTTATTTTGAAATTTTATTCTTATTTTAATACTATGTTAGGTAATTTTCATTTTTGTTTATTTTTTTATTGGTGTTGAGGTCACTGCCACCATGTATTGCTACATCGGCAATTAAGGTTATTTTCATCAACTGGGTCTACATGACAACCACAACACAAACAGTCCTTTTCAGCTTTCAGACTTCAGTCTGGGCTGTGTTATGTAAGTTTGAATGTGTGTTTTTTATTTATTGGTGTTTAAGAAAACTTTGAGCATGCATGGATATATGATGATTGCAACATTGATAGTGCTTCCCGTTTAATGTATTGGGTTATTTGATTATTGGTATTCAGGTAACTGTCATCTGTTGCAACATTGGAAAATAAAGTAACTTTCATTAAATGTGGCTATATGAACAATTCTTATTGAGACTTGAAGCTTTATATTTTAGGATTTTGTTTAGTAAGTTTTAGTTCATATAGATCATTATCATTTTGAGCATTAGGACTTTATGATAATTGCAACATGAACAATGTTTCATGTTATTGGTGTTTAAACAGATAACATAAAATGGTTTTACTGAGTGCAGTACTGTAGAAAATTGACCAGTGAATAAGAAATGATGATCTTAAACTCCTTGAAGCAATCGATTAGATTTTGTTTACTGGAATATTTGGAATCAGGATATATCTTGTCTCTCTACCTACTGGAGTACATTTTTGCACTACTATAAAGTGCTAAAACGAATAATTTTATGAAAGGACTTAGCACTTTAATTTCAAATGCAAAATAGTGTGAAAAAAATAGAAATTTTTTTTTCCATAATTATAGTAAAAAAGTTATATGTGTGTGGTGGGAGGTGGGGGGAGATAGTCACGGTGTGGATAATTTTTATTCCAATATTTGAACTTGAAGAAATACTTTTTATTTATGATCTATCAGTTCATCTTAATTGTTTACTTGTCGGCTCTGTAACTTTGAAAATTAGAGGAGGGTGACCTGTGCCCTCATGAAGTAAGGTCCCAGAAGACAGTTGCATCAAATGAATGGCAGTCATTCACTATGGTGCGAACCCCTCTATCAACAACTTTTCTTCAACACCATTCCTTGTGAGCTTTTTTTTAGCTTTCAATCTTTAAAGGCCTATGTCAACTCTGACAAGCTGTGTGGTCTCTAGAATAGATGCTTTGACATACAAATAAGTCGCACAGACATATGGTCAGATTACCTTGGCAGTGGTTTTGTCTTGGCTTCTTCAACACCCTGTGAAAGTTTTCCAAGAAATTATTATTAAAGCACCAGACTTACAGACTGTGTTGCCATAGAAAGTCTGGAAAACTCTCCATGCTCTTGGCTAACCTCCTACATGCTGAAATCAAAATTTCTAGTTCAAATATTGCCCACAATGCAATGTAGAAATTTAACCAATGCTATCTTGTTTGACAGAGCTCTCTGAATGCTTTTCAAACAAGATTGAATAGGTTAAATTCCTAGTTACATTATTGTCAGAATCTGCAGCTTGCAATTTTGATATTTTCAATATCAGTGTGCTGGGGTTGAGGGGGGGGGGGGGGGGTGATAAATGACTAGTTTATCAGATTGTTGTGCTGAGCATTTGCTACTGCTCTTTATATTTTTATACTGTACCAATGACCCAGACATAGCTGGTGCTAACTCTTAAAATATAGGGCCAAACACAAATTTTGCCCCCCAATCCCCAAAATTTGCATCTAAAACCAAAGAAAACATGTCCTGAATGGCCCTCCACACTTCACCTCTACTGCGCATGCGCAGTGTCAAGGACGTTCCGAAATTGGCGCCATTAATCATTCTTAGTTTGGCCCTTCATCAGTTAACATCTGACTGATCTTTGTGCTTGTAAATCTCAGTTTAAATGATGCCAGACAAATATTAGTGAAATGGTGATTCTAAGGAGGATATAGAAGGAGGAGAGGAAAAATGTGTGACAGAAAATTATCAGGGCTGTAACTTAAAATTTTTTAGTGAAATTATGTTAAGTTATCTATTTTCGAGGCAGCAGCCATTTTGTTGTCATTCTTGTTATCAAATTACACTGCTTGTTCAGTGTTTTCCTCTCTCCCTTTCCTTTAAGTCCCCTCTTGCTATTCTCCCATGCTTTTGGCATATTTTCTGTAATTTTATTACTAAAATTTCTTGGGAGTTTTAGCTGAATAACAGAATGAATTCTGTTCTTTTCCCCATGTTTACGTCTTCACCTATGGGTGGTTAGGCGTAGTGTTCTGCATCTACCATCTGATGTTCTGCAGTTTCTTCCCTGGAAGTCTCTGCTTTGCATCAGATAGTGTTTTATTGGTAACTGATTTTGGGCCTGGGTGCCTGGAGTTTTATTCTAGTGTTTTTACACTTATTGTTTACATTTACAACAGCCCTCTGCGTGAGGGGGGATTTTTTGAAAATAATATCTTGATGTTAATTTAATCATAACTAGATACATTATTATTGTTCATAAGTGTTGCATAAATTGTTTAAAAATTTTTTTAAATTTTTGTCCACACTTAGCCTTGGGATCCATTGGGGCTCAATGTTACTTTTCAGAAACTTGGGCTGTTCTGAAAAAATATTTTTTCAAAATTTTTTGATTTCAATTATTTTTTCTATGTTAATGGATCATGTTATTATGTATTTTGATTGTCAGGGGTTGGTGCGAGTACTTGGACTTTGTTTTCTTTTCACATTGAAAGGATTTTGATCAATTGTAATAAGAGGAAATCTTCCTCTGACTTTTATAATCATTGTATATGTAGTCAGTGTACTCGCACTAGCTCCTGTTCTGTATGTGATAATTTTGATGACAACATGGGAAGCGTGTGTCACGGTATGTTAGTGGGGAATTGGACATTCCGGTCCTTTCCCCGCAGGGTCACTCTACCTTATCAATTTCTATTTCAGACGATCAAGATTAGGGTAATGTATCCGTGATGTCTTCCAAAAGTGTGCCTCCGTCGTCACAATTAATGAAGAGCTAGCGGAAAAGTGCTCATGTAAATACGCCAATTGCCTAAGAGGACCCTAGTAGGTTCGACGGCCTTTGACGTCCGCTAGCTCGCCCGGTGTAGCGTCCATTCATCGAATGGTTCAGCAGCCGGGTTCATCCGTTGCGGTCTAGAAGGAGTTTTGGGGTGATGCGAGCACTATAAATCAACCAAATGCACACCCAGTGACGGCGGATTAGAGGGAGAACGGAGGAAGCCTTTTAGTCCGGTTCCTAGCTCGTCCAGGTCCATCCGGACGGCGAGCGAGAGAGGCCCCTCTCTTGTACAACAACGTCTGGCCCCAGATGTTGTGGTACAAAATGTTTCGCATTCGGAGCATACGTCTGCCGCTCGGGACGCTCCGACATATAGTCAGTCCGGAGAGACTGTCAATAAGGCTTCCTCATTCTCATGGTAGCGCACACGACCGCTCTTGGCTACGTGACCTCGGATATCCAGTCAGCTTCGCCAATCGGAGAATCATCGGCGACCAGGTCATACCATCCGGTAGCCAGGGACACGAGGCCTGCAGACTCCGGACGTTCACATAAGAAAGTGTGCGGGAGTCAACGTACACGGATCTTCCGGCGGCAATGCATCGTAAGACCGCCACTGCACAGGCCTCGGTGACGGACGTGCTTTCCCAAATAGCACAGCTTATCGCAGCATCCCAGCAACAACTGAATCTGTCGCATCATGTATTATCCGACGATGCTGGGTCGGGACGCTCCGCAGAAGCAGGTACGGACGTCCGAAAATTTCATCTGGTCCGACGGGATGCCGAAAGGGATTCGGAGGATTTCGAGCTTTCCCTTTCGGAACAACATATGCTGTTGTGTATGTCATCTGACTTTATCGTCTACAGGTTCTTTCGTCGGACCAGAATGCTGCGATGCCGGATAAGAAACTGATAGCGTCGGTGGACTTAGAAATTTTTTGGTTTGGTTCAGGGACAACGTCCCTCAGTTCCGACATAGTCCAATAATGTCACACAAACTTTCGAATTATTGAACGACGCTATATATTATTATTATATGCTTGCTATTACCAAGCATTTCTGGTTTCTTGTTCGCAAAGTTACGGAGATGTCTTTCAAAGTGTGCCTCTGTCGTCATAGTTAATGAAGAGCTAGCGGCAATAAGTGCTCATGGAATATGTCTATCGCCTAAGAGGTCCCTTGTAGGATCGACGGAGTGACATTCGCTAGCTCACCCGGTCTAGCGTACATTCATCGAATGGTTCGGCTGTCGGGTTCGTCCGTTGCGGTCTAGGAAGGAGATTTGGGTGATGCGAGCACTATAATAACTTTAGTACTCACCCAGTGACGATGGATTGAGGACAGATCGGAGGAAGCTTGTTAGTCCGGTTCCTGGCTCGTCCAGGTCCGTCCGGGCTGTGAGCGAGAGAGGTCCCTCTCTCGTACAACAACATAGGCGACCGCTTGTTGTGGTTCAGATATTTCGCATTCGGAGCATATGTCCGCCGCTCGGGACGCTCCGTTATATTGACAGTCCGAGAGACTGTCGATAATGCTTCCTCATCCTCACAGCAACGCACACGACCGCACATTGGCTACGTGACATCGAGTATCCGACCGGTTTCGTCATGCAGTGATTCCACGGCGAACAGGTCACGCCATCCGGTAGCCAAGGGACACGAGGCCTATACACTCCGTTCGCTCGCATAATAGAAGTATACACGGGGTAACGATCACGGAGCTTCCAGCAGCAATGCATCGTAAGACCGCTTCTCCACAGGCCTCAGTGACGGACGTGCTATCCAAGTTAGCACAGTTTATCGCAGCATCCCAGCAATCGACAGTTTCTCGGTCGGATCAGGAATTATCCGACGGCACTTTGTCGGTGTGCTCCACTGTTGCATCAGGTTCGGACGACCGTACGCTTTATAGGGTCCGACAGGATGGCGAAAGGGATTCGGACGATTTTGAGTTTTCCCTTTCGGAACAACGGAAGTTGCCATACATTTCTTCCGGCATTTTCTTCCAGTGGTTGTTCCTTCGGACTACATTGCTGCGATGTTGGATAAGAGACTTATAGCGTCATTGGACACGGAATTTTGGATTGGTTCAGGGACATTGTCCCTGACTTACCGACGCAGTCCAATAATGTCATTAGAACATTTGTATTATTTATCGACGCTATATATATATAAGCCTGCTACCAAGCATGATAGTTTAGTTTCTTGTCCGCAATGCTCAATTCTGCCTTTTATCATTTCTAGGAATAATTTATTTTGGCAGAACAGGGCATACCGAGAGTTCATATGCGTCTAGACGGCGGGGTTAAAGACTGGAAATTATCTTTTTCGCCGTCTATGTCTTTTCCAACCACAATGTTGGAAACGACAATGATGTCTAATAGACTTAACTTAGACGCTTTATCATACGTAATCCACCTTACTGAGGCGTTATCATTACGTCTTCAAGAGAAAGAATTCAGGGATATGATCCTCAATGTGATTTCTTTCAAGGGCAGTAGTTTGTCCACGTATAACTCCGCCCTTCAGTGGCAACCTGGAGTTGGTTAGACGTGACGCAGCCCTAGCTACATTCACGCGCGTGGATAGTAAGGTGAAGAACTCTCTAAGAGTCGCTTCGGTCTCGGAGAAGCTTCTCTTCGACGGCATCTTTTCAGCAATCCATGAATTGCTCGATATACATGTTCTCTTGTCTATCTAGTGTAGCAAGAGATTCAGACTGGGGCAAACATTCGGTGGTTGACTCAGAGAGTGCCACTGCAGTTGCCGGATCCGAGTTTTATAATTATGACGGTTGCCAGTCAAACAGGTTGGGATACAATATTGATCCCAACGGATTCGAAGTGCCAGGGTCTTTGGGTTCCGCAGTCTCTAGGCAAGCACTTATCTTCCACGGAATAATGTTTTTTAGGCTTGCTTTATGTCATTGGATGAACATTATTTAGAAACGCATGTCCAAATCCTGTCCGATAATACGACAGTAGTGGCGTATCTCCGGAACCAGGCAGGCACTCATTCGTTTCCGTTATTCAATTTAATGGAAAGAATCCTTCTGTTTGTTATAGTACACCAAGTTCTGCTTCGGTCCGTCATATTCCGGGTCGTCTGATTGTATTACCGGACTCCCTTTCACTAATGGGTCGCTTGTTGCCGTCAGAATGGACTCTCAACAAACAAGTATTCAATCAGATTTGCTATCAATGGGAGCGCCCAATGATAATTTATTTACGACACAACTTGCTAATCAATTGCAGACGTATGTGTTTACATGTCCGGATCTCTGAGCTTATGTTGTTAACGCTCTATTGATCTAATAGGACGGAATGATAGGATATGCGTATCCTCCTGCGCTGTTGTTTCAGCAAGTATTGCTAAGATAAACAACCACAATTCATTTCTGTTGATAGCATCTCTGTCTTCACAGAGACCGTGGGTAAATTTACTCAGATGTCTACTGTGGGACTTAACGCGAAAACTTCCTCCATGAGAGGATCTTCTTTCGCTGGGGAAAATCGTGTCATCTTCATCACAACCCGCAAGGTCTCAACCTTCACGTATTCCGTTGTGTGGTCCTTATTGCATTGTAAGCATTGTACTGGACGAACTTTGGACGCGATTTCTTACTGTAGGAGAACCTCTTCTTCGCTATACTATGCGGCTAAAGTGGAGGCTCTTCCGTCGTTGGTGTAGGGTTCACTATGTTGATATTGTTGATCCCTCCTTACTAGTCATTGCAACTTTCTAGTATACTTGTTTGACAAGATCTACTGCAGCCTGTTAATATTAAGGTTATAGGTTTATGTTATCTCATACCTATGCACTCTATGATAGTTTACAATTGAGTCTTATGTCTCTTTATCTAAGTCAGTTAGTAACTTTTCGATAAATAGACTTAGAATCATTAGATTAAATTTCTATACGGAATTTAACTTCGGTTCTTAATTAGCTAAGTAATCATTTGAGCCTCTGGAAACAGTAGTTTTCAAAGTCTGATCTTTTAGACAGTAATTCTGTTGGCTTCTCTTTTACTGAAGAGTCAGTGAGCTTCATGCACTATCGGTGGATGATTCTCACTTTCGTAGTTTCGGAATCACTACTTCCTTTACTATTTAGGTTGGATTTTTGCATAAGAGTCAGGCTCCTAATAAATATCTGGAACCTATTGTTATTAAGGTCCTTCCGTCTTCGTAAGGGCATAGACCTTTACTCTGTCCGGTTAAACTTTACGTATTTATAAACAGATATCTTTTTATTACTACGGGCGTAAGCTTCTTCTGTCTTTGATACCTAATAGAAGGACGTTACGCTCCATTTTATTGCTAATGGATTCAATTAACTATCGATACTGCTTATGGTATATCATTGACTCAGCAGTTGTGCTTGAGATTTAGGCTCATGAAGTAAGAGTTCTTCTACATCTTAGGCTTACATTAATAGTGTCGCTATTATAGATTTTTGAAGGCTGCTCATTGCGCTCAGCCATCCACATTCATGAATTTTTATCTCAGAAATATCGAGTCCATTTCTGGAGGCCTCTATTGTTAGGTCTATTATCTACTGCTCAGAATGTCATTCACTTAACAGTTGCTACTATAGCTAGGTAGGCTGTCTGTTTCGGCAGTGACTCCGTTCTGCTGCCCTCTTCGCTCTGGGCTATTTGACCCAGGGCAAGAAAAAGGGGGGGGGGGGGGAGGGTGTTCCCTTGGGTCACCTGTTTTACTATGAAAACAAGGGGATACCTCCTCTGGAGTTAGTAATTCTGAGCTGTTATTGGGATGGTTTTTTAGTGAGAAGTTTATGTTTTAAAAATTCATTCAGGTCTTAGTTTTTAAAGTATAGCTTTTGAATATAGCACGTGTCAAACGGACGTTATTATACAATCCTCAGACACTTTTAAGGAGTATAAAGAGTCTCTATTCTCTAGACTTACTTTATTTATTGGCTTACTTTAAAAATTATTAGTATAAGGATTATACTAGATATCAATAGAGTACCTGGATGTATGATGCTCAATTTTGGAAGGTGTTGTATCTTTCTAATTTATCATAAATAAGAAAGATACATGTAAGGCCTAATACTTCTTTTTCCCTAGAGGGGATGACTCTGTTTTATATAATTGAGCATATTCCAACTTGCTCTATGTCCTAGGCCCTCCAGCCTTTTTACTATTCAGCTATGTCTGGGTCATTGGTACAGTATAAAAATGTTAAAAAATTTATAGTAATTTATATATTTTTTATACTTACCAATGACCCAGACGGGGATGGCCCTCCCAGGAGTTGGGAACTCATACCTCCCCGCTGAGTACATAGCGCTTACCAGGCACTGGTTATAAGAATGGTTAATGGTGCCAATTTCGGAATGTCCTTGACACTGCGCATGCGCAGTAGAGGTGAAGTGTGGAGGGCCATTCAGGACATGTTTTCTTTGGTTTTAGATGCAAATTTTGGGGATTGGGGGGCAAAATTTGTGTTTGGCCCTATATTTTAAGAGTTAGCACCAGCTATGTCTGGGTCACTGGTAAGTATAAAAAATGTATAAATTACTATAAATTTTTTAACTTTCCAGTCAGGATGACTACAGAAGGTAGCATGATCTTCCTTTGGAAAACTATGGGCCTGATTTGTGAATGGTTTTGAGGGTGAAGGGTTGATATCTTTACCCCACTAAATGAGAAAGATTATTAAGTTGTCTTCATACCTCTAAACATCTTGAATTAAAATGTTAAAACTTATGCCTATTAAAAAAAAAATGTTTGTTTCTGAGGCAGTTTTCCTTTAATTTTATGAGGTCAGGGGAGGGAGCTTTTTTCTTTCTTTTTTCTTTCGGTTAGAATATTTCCCCCAACTCACATCCCATCATATAAGAGTGCCAGTACATACTGAAACTTGATGGAATTAACATACTTAGTGATAATTACTACATTTCATACTTTGGAAGAATGAATCATGGTTACTTTCAAATATGTTAGTTGGAGGAAGTTTGTAAGTGAAATATTTTTGGCTTGACATGTACATGCAGTATATTGTTTCACCTCTGTATAATTTTTCTTTTGCCTAATAATAGGCAGAAGCAAGTCCTTACTGACCAGAAAATTTTTAAAAAATGAAAGGCTTCAGATCTTTTAAACAAAAGTAATATTATAGATTAACAAAAAGACAAAGAAAGTTTATTGAGGTGGGTGTAAAAAAAACTTTTCCAAAGTTGAACTGTTTTATGAATCTTTTCTTTAAACTCGAGTTTATTTGTGAAATATGACAGTATCTGAGCATGTTGTCAATAAGCTTGAAAGTTTAGAGAAGAGAAGAACTTTGAAAGTTCTTGAGTCAATTGTCATTCTGGAAGAAAAATCAAAAATGATACTTAAGTTCAGCTTTAGTCTTAAAAAATTCTGGGACAATGCCTCATAAATGTACAAATACTTGCTTTCTGTAATATACTTGAACACAATTTAGCCTGTAAAGTTTTTTGTAATCACTCTGAAATGTGCTTGAAAATGAGTTGAAATTTGTCAGCAATTCTTGAAGTTTTGAATACAAGTTTCAAATAAAGTAGTTGTAATGGTTTATGATAATCTTATGACAATCTCATCATTTTTGAATTGTGGATTTGCTGGTTCTAGAAAAAATAGAAATGGAAAAACATTATTTTCCTTACAAAAACCTCAAATTTGATTTTTCAAGAAGTAACTATGCCTCCATTCCACCATAGATGCTAAAGACCTACTACCAGTAATAAGAGTCCAAAAAGATATTTCCATTTTTCAGATATATAATATGATTATAGTGAGACATGGCTTGATGATTGTTGGAGATCCTATAAGTGGGAAAACATCTGCATTTAAAACCCTTGCAGCAAGTCTAGGAGATTTATACAAGAAACAATTAATGGATGAAAATCAGGTGAATACTATGAGTATTAATATGCATGGAGGGGCTTTTTTCCAGGTTCGGTTTCATTTTTTTTAAAACCTTGTTTTCGATTCGGTTTTTCGGTATTATTTCCAGGCCCTTCAGTTAATCTACATCACTATCGTCTTACTAGAAAAGACCTTAGAAATGTCACCTGAGAGCTATTTAAAGTGTGCTGTGTCCTACTGGCAGTACTGGGACAAAGCACATTTCACTAGCACTCAGTTGACGAGTGTTAATATGAATTTGGGGTAGATTGTATGTCTTTTGATTATGTTCTTGTTGTATATGTTCTATTTGGTAAATGCTAGACATCAGTGGTAGTGCAATGGGGAGGGGGAGGGCTACCCCCCCCAACCCCCCCCCCACCCCCACCCCTCCCACACACACACACACACACACACACTTTTCCCTCAGGCACCCCAAAACCAAACTTCAAATTGCTATCTGACACAGTCTGGGCACCTTTGGCCTCCTTTCGAAGTACTGAGTATGATCTCTCCCTCATGTTGTTATGTGCAAAATAAAATGGATTTACGGCATCAATGAGTATCACATGGGGAATAAATGGTCAAAGTAAATAACACTATATAATTTTTATTATTATTTTATGTTATGCATTTAATATGGGATAAATATGACTGAAATGAAAAAATTAAAACAAACATAAAAACATTCACATGTTTCGACCCTCACCTAATTTTGTGCAGTAAAAGCCCACACTCACTGGCCATAGTCATTCTTGTGTAGGCCCCACTGGCTGTTCTCACAGTGGGGGGGGGGGGGGGGGGGGGGGGGGGGGGGAAGGGCTGGGGGGGGGGCGACTTATACAAAGGTAATAGTCGCAGGGGAGGTATTTTAGTTGAAAATATTGGATGCAATGTATACATGGGAGCGACTTATACACCGACATATACAGAAATAATCGCTTTCGGATTTGCCCGTTCTGCTGACGTTCGCTGCCATTTTCAAAATGATATTACGAGTGGTCATTGTAAATTTCAAAGTTTAACATCAAAGTATGCAAAAACCGTATGGTCATTTTTTTGGTGCCTATTGGTTCATTTTTAGCTCAACTTTGGCGAAGCCAAATTTGAGCTTATGCCATGGCCCGTCGTCCGTCGTCCGTCTGTCCATCTGTCCGTCAACAATTGGATACGGCTCGGGCTAGAGGCCGTATTTATGAACCGATCTTTACGAAACTTCTTGGGTACCTTTGTTATGACTGTGGGATGAGAACGAGTGTTTTTGGGTGCGGTCCGAAATTCAAGATGGCTGCCAGCCACCATTTTGTACCGACGATGCAGAAATCTGTTTTTTGTACAGAACTTCCGTATGAAAGCTCTGATTTGAATAATTTTTTGTATGAATGTTTAGTACCATGGGATACATCACATATAATACAGGTTTTTTTCTTGTGTGTAAATTATGCAAATTAGACTAACTTTGATGTTTTTTGGTGTTACTTTCAGCACTGTAAATGTAAATGCCAATACGGCTCGGGCTAGAGGCCGTATTTATGAACCGATCTTTACGAAACTCCTTGGGTACCTTTGTTATCACCGTGGGACGAGAACGAGTGTTTTGGGGTCCGGTCCAAAATTCAAGATGGCCGATGGCAGCCATTTTGTACAAAATTAGGTGCAATCAGATTTTTGCACAGAACTTCCATATGAAAGCGCTGATTTGAATAATTTTTTTGTGAATGTTTAGTACCATGGGATACATCACATATAATACGGGTTTTTTTCTCGTGCAAAAATTATGCAAATTAGATGAACTTTGATTTTTTCAGTGCTACTTACACACAGTGAGTACACATGTCAATACGGCTCGGGCTAGAGTCTGTATTTATGAACCGATCTTCACGAAACGTCTTGGGTACCTTTGTTATCACCTTGGGACGAGAACAAGTGTTTCTGGGTGCGGTCCAAAATTCAAGATGGCTGCCAGTGGCCATTTTGTACCGAAATTAGGTCTAATCAGTTTTTTGTACACAACTTCTATATGGCTCAGGCTAGAGGCCGTATTTATGAACCGATCTTTACGAAACTTCTTGGGTACCTTTGTTATCACCATGGGATGAGAACGAGTGTTTTGGGGTGTGGTCCAAAATTCAAGATGGCCACCAGCAGCCATTTTGTACCAAAATTAGTGCAATCAGTCTTTTGTACAGAACTTCTGTATGAAAGTTCTGATTTGAATAAATTTTTGTATGAATGTTTAGTAACATGGAATACATCACATATAGTACGGGTTTTTTTCTCGTGCAGAAATTATGCAAATTAGATGAACTTTGATTTATTCAGTGCTACTTATACACTGTAAGTGCACATGTCAATACGGCTCGGGCTAGAGGCTGTATTTATGAACCGATCTTCACAAAACTTCTTGGGTACCTTTGTTATCACCTTGGGACAAGAACGAGTGTTTCTGAGTGCGGTCCAAAATTCAAGATGGCTGCCAGTGGCCATTTTGTACCGAAATTAGGTCCAATCAGTTTTTTGTCACAACTTCTACACAGCTCATATATGTCTCACAGTCGGGGGGTGGGGGGGGGGGGGGGTGGGGTGGGGGGGGGGGGGACTTATACAAAGGTAATAGTCGCAGGGGAGGTATTTTAGTTGAAAATATTGGATGCAATGTATACATGGGAGCGACTTATACACCGACATATACAGAAATAATCGCTTTCGGATTTGCCCGTTCTGCTGACGTTCGCTGCCATTTTCAAAATGATATTACGAGTGGTCATTGTAAATTTCAAAGTTTAACATCAAAGTATGCAAAAACCGTATGGTCATTTTTTTGGTGCCTATTGGTTCATTTTTAGCTCAACTTTGGCGAAGCCAAATTTGAGCTTATGCCATGGCCCGTCGTCCGTCGTCTGTCTGTCCGTCAACAATTGGATACGGCTCGGGCTAGAGGCTGTATTTATGAACCGATCTTTACGAAACTTCTTGGGTACCTTTGTTATGACTGTGGGATGAGAACGAGTGTTTTTGGGTGCGGTCCGAAATTCAAGATGGCTGCCAGCCACCATTTTGTACCGACGATGCAGAAATCTGTTTTTTGTACAGAACTTCTGTATGAAAGCTCTGATTTGAATAATTTTTTGTATGAATGTTTAGTACCATGGGATACATCACATATAATACGGGTTTTTTTCTTGTGTGTAAATTATGCAAATTAGACTAACTTTGATGTTTTTTGGTGTTACTTTCAGCACTGTAAATGTAAATGCCAATACGGCTCGGGCTAGAGGCCGTATTTATGAACCGATCTTTACGAAACTCCTTGGGTACCTTTGTTATCACCGTGGGACGAGAACGAGTGTTTTGGGGTCCGGTCCGAAATTCAAGATGGCCGATGGCAGCCATTTTGTACAAAATTAGGTGCAATCAGATTTTTGCACAGAACTTCCATATGAAAGCGCTGATTTGAATAATTTTTTTGTGAATGTTTAGTACCATGGGATACATCACATATAATACGGGTTTTTTTCTCGTGCAAAAATTATGCAAATTAGATGAACTTTGATTTTTTCAGTGCTACTTACACACAGTGAGTACACATGTCAATACGGCTTGGGCTAGAGTCTGTATTTATGAACCGATCTTCACGAAACGTCTTGGGTACCTTTGTTATCACCTTGGGACGAGAACGAGTGTTTCTGGGTGCGGTCCAAAATTCAAGATGGCTGCCAGTGGCCATTTTGTACCGAAATTAGGTCTAATCAGTTTTTTGTACACAACTTCTATACGGCTCAGGCTAGAGGCCGTATTTATGAACCGATCTTTACGAAACTTCTTGGGTACCTTTGTTATCACCATGGGATGAGAACGATTGTTTTGGGGTGTGGTCCAAAATTCAAGATGGCCACCAGCAGCCATTTTGTACCAAAATTAGTGCAATCAGTCTTTTGTACAGAACTTCTGTATGAAAGTTCTGATTTGAATAAATTTTTGTATGAGTGTTTAGTAACATGGAATACATCACATATAGTACGGGTTTTTTTCTTGTGCAGAAATTATGCAAATTAGATGAACTTTGATTTATTCAGTGCTACTTATACACTGTAAGTGCACATGTCAATACGGCTCGGGCTAGAGGCTGTATTTATGAACCGATCTTCACAAAACTTCTTGGGTACCTTTGTTATCACCTTGGGACAAGAACGAGTGTTTCTGAGTGCGGTCCAAAATTCAAGATGGCTGCCAGTGGCCATTTTGTACCAAAATTAGGTCCAATCAGTTTTTTGTCACAACTTCTACACAGCTCATATTTGTGAACTGATCTTCACGAAACTTCTTGGGTACCTTTGTTTTCACCTTGGGACAGGAATGAGTGTGTTTTGGGGTGCCTTTGTTATCACTGTGCTATGAGAACAAATATTTTGGGATTCAGCCAGACCCACTCTGGGACTCAAAGATTTTTTTCTAGTTTAGCATCTGACTGTCACCCACCTTTACAATACTTTACCTATACATTTGTTACAGGCTACGGTCAGTATTTATGTACAGACCGTTACAATACTTTATGTGTACCTTTGTTATCAGGTCATTACCTAGATGTTTGTCATTGCTGTGTCACATACTATACATGTACATGTCTTTGTTTTGACAAGTTGAGCTACAGTGTCATTGACACTTTCATTTTTGTTTGCGGCAAAAACCCAAAAACCTCCATGCTCTAATTAATATATATTGGGCTGTATTGTCTGAGGTATTGTTTTATTCCTTTCTGTCTGAGCATATTATTTCCAATCTGTCTTTCATAGCACCTGCCTTTTAACACTCTGCCCACTTATATCAGATTACCAAACTTTCAAGCAGCAAATGTTTCCCATAATGCAATTAGGAATTTAACTAATTCAGATGTGTTTAACAGATCTCAGTGAGCTCTATTGTACAAGATGGATAAATTTCCAGTTGCAGTGTGTGAAACATTTGCTGCTTGAAATTTTGGTAAATTGATGTCAATGTGTAGTGGGTTAATCAACATAGCAGTTTTTTGTATCCAATAGCCTTCAAATAATGGGTTTATTTTATGCAGTGTCCTTCAAGTAACTAAAGAGTGCATACTTTCATAACATTAAATATAGGTTATTACCACCATGCAGGTTTCCGGGATGGTGTATTGAAGCCAAGACCTTGTCTCTGAGCATATATCGATGAGTCCATTAGAATGAGTCCATATATGACCCAGAGGCGAGGTTGAGACTTCAATTGATTGTCTTGGAAACACACTTGGTAGTAATTACCAGTGTATCTTACAATATTCCTCCTTTTCTTTACTTGTTCGCATATATTTTGACAATTATTCAGCATCTATGAGTTGATTTTTTATGAATGCAAATTGTTACATCATGGTGTTGCATCTCTGAAATGTGCATAACATGATCCCCATTCATTATTCAACTTGCACTGTAACTGCTGAAGTTTATAGTAGTGTTTCAGATGTCTCCTTCTTTATTTTATTTTTCAAGTTTAATGCATGGTAGGCCAATATATAAATATTATCATGGCAAAAAATGATCTAGTCCAACTTATTTTGTGGAGTCGGGTGATTTATTTTGTTATTTAATTACTTTTATAAAAATTCTGGCCTCAACATGTGTAATCAGTTTTCGATAAGTGCAGGTTAAAAACATTCTCTTTCTGAATCAAATGATCACACGTGTGGTTGGTATCCTCAATATAGATTTGTATTTTGTCTAGATGTTTTACTAGTATTGGGGGAAGTATGTACTTGTTGTAAGATAAAATCTCGTAATCATTAACTAATTGGTTCATTTTAAGCAAAATTCTTACACTTTGGAATAGAGATTTGCTTATGTTTACCTTTTGTCACCAAGATTTGAAATGACAGATGAAAATCAAACCATAATTGAATACTTATGGACTTCAGTGAAAAAATTGATTAATTAATGCTTCTTAAATGTTGTTAATTCTTCTTGAAGATGACACACAGATATGGAACATAATATTAGATTTTCTTTATCCTTTGTTGTAAGCATACTAAGTAACAGTGTTTAGAAGGGGCAGCAGAAAGTTCTCTGGTTAATTGGTTTGTATGTCAGGTGTGTGATGGAGAAAGATTTTGTGTTTTCAGGTCATGAATTGTGCCATTCAGTTAAATACATTTTCTATAGTGGGAGTGCAGTAGCACAGCATGCCTTCAGGTAGTGTAGAACCGAGAGATGTGCTTGTTTCAAAAATTCTTTGTAACAGTAGCAGCCACTCCAGTTGTTCGAAGAAATAATGTTTCTTGTAATGTTTCAATATTCTTCTGTGTTTTTATAAATACTATATTGTATTAACTGGTATTTTCATTGATTTGTCATTATATAAAATGACTGGGGCTTCAATTCAGTCGTTTGGTCAAATGACTGAAAATTTCAGGCATTTTACAATATAACTCCTGGCTGCAGTCATTTTATGAAATGCCTCAATATTTAGTCATTTGACAAACTGCCTGGTTTGACACATTGCCTGAAACACATACATGTACATTATTTATCTAATTTTTTTAGCTTAACTTGACATAGTCAAGATAAGCTATTGCCATCACGCGTGCGGAAGTCTGTTAGTCTGTGAGTCTGGTAGTCTGTGAGTCTGTGACGTCTGTTCACATTTTCCTTTAGCACGGGCTACACCCCGCAGTTCTTGTCTGATCGTCACGAAATTTCATATGCAGGTTTGGGGTCATGTCTAGATGAGAACGTCCCCTTTTGGTCGCGATCGGGCAACTGGTATGGCTGCCCGAGCCCAAATCCCAAAAACCATTAGCACAGTCTACAGGTCATATTTATGAAGGGTTTCATTGTAACTTGGTAGGATGCCTCTGTATAATGCCTAGATGAGAACGTCCCCTTTTGGGCATGATCTATCAACCGTGATGGCTGCCCAAGCCCGAAACCCAAAAAGTTTTAACACAGTCTGCAGGTCATGTTTAATGTGGAGGGATTTCATTGCAACTTGGTAGGATGACTCCTTATGATGTCTAGATGAGAATTTCCCCATTTGGGCATGATCTGCCAACCGTGACGACTGCCCGAACCCAAAACCCGAAAACCTTTACCACTGTCTACAGGTCATATTTATTGAGGAATTTCATTGTAACTTGGTGGGTTGACTTCATACAATGTCTAGATGAGAAAGTCACCTTTTGGGCATGATTGGGCAACTGTGACAGCTATAGGGGCCCAAAGCCCGAAAACCTTTAGCACAGTCTAGAGGTCATATTTATGAAGGGATTTCATTGTAACTTGGTAGGATGACTCCAAATAATGTCTAGATGAGAACGTCCCATTTTGATCGCGATCATGCAGCCTCGATGGGTGCCCGAGCCCAAAAACCTTTAGCATAGGCAAAAGGTCATATTTATGGAAGGATTTCATTGTAACCTGTTAGGTTGACTCCATGTAATGCCTAGATGATGACATCCCCTTTTGGTCGTGATTGGTCAGTTGTGATGGCTACTAGTGCCCGAAGCCCGAAAATCTTGAGCACAGTCTAAAGGTCATATTTATGAAGGGATTTCATTGTAACTTCTTAGGATCACTCCAGATGATGCCCAGATGAGATTGTCCCCTATGGTTGCGATCATTCAGCCATGATGGCTGCCCAAGCCCGAAGCCCAAAAGCTTTAGCACAGTCTACAGGTCATATTTATGAAGGGATTTCATTGTATAATGTCTAGATGAGAACGTCCCCTTTTGGACATGATTGGGCTACTGTGACGGCTAAAGGTGCCTGAAGCCCGAAAACCTTTAGCACAGTCTACAGGTCATATTTATGAGGGGATTTCATTGTAACTTGGTAGGATGACTCCAAATAATGTCTAGATGAGAACGTCCCATTTTGGCCATGATCATTCAGCCTTGATGGGTGCCCGAGCCCAAATACCTTTAGCATAGGCAAAAGGTTATATTTATAGAAGGATTTCATTGTAACCTGTAAGGTTGACTCCATATAATGCCTAGATGATGACATCCTCTTTTGGTCGTGATTGGTCAGCTGTGATGGCTACAAGTGCCCGAAGCCCAAAAACCTTGAGCACAGTCTACAGGTCATATTTATGAAGGGATTTCATTGTAACTTCGTAGGATCACTCCAGATGTTGCCCAGATGAGATTGTCTCCTTTGGTTGCGATCATTGAACCATGATGGCTGCCCGAGCCCGAAGCCCAAAAACCTTAAGCACAGTCTACAGCTTATATCTATGAAGGGATTTCATTGTAACTTGGTAGGTTAACTTCATATAATGTCCAGATGAAACGTCCCCTTTTGGACATGATTGGGCTACTGTGACGGCTAAAGGTGCCCGAAGCCCGAAAACCTTTAGCACAGTCTACAGGTCATATTTATGAGGGGATTTCATTGTAACTTGGTAGGATGACTCCAAATAATGTCTAGATGAGAACGTCCCATTTTGGTCGCGATCATGCAGCCTCGATGGGTGCCCGAGCCCAAAAACCTTTAGCATAGGCAAAAGGTCATATTTATGGAAGGATTTCATTGTAACCTGTTAGGTTGACTCCATGTAATGCCTAGATGATGACATCCCCTTTTGGTCGTGATTGGTCAGTTGTGATGGCTACTAGTGCCCGAAGCCCGAAAACCTTGAGCACAGTCTACAGGTCATATTTATGAAGGGATTTCATTGTAACTTCTTAGGATCACTCCAGATGATGCCCAGATGAGATTGTCCCCTATGGTTGCGATCATTCAGCCATGATGGCTGCCCAAGCCCGAAGCCCAAAAGCTTTAGCACAGTCTACAGGTCATATTTATGAAGGGATTTCATTGTATAATGTCTAGATGAGAACGTCCCCTTTTGGACATGATTGGGCTACTGTGACGGCTAAAGGTGCCTGAAGCCCGAAAACCTTTAGCACAGTCTACAGGTCATATTTATGAGGGGATTTCATTGTAACTTGGTAGGATGACTCCAAATAATGTCTAGATGAGAACGTCCCATTTTGGCCATGATCATTCAGCCTTGATGGGTGCCCGAGCCCAAATACCTTTAGCATAGGCAAAAGGTTATATTTATAGAAGGATTTCATTGTAACCTGTAAGGTTGACTCCATATAATGCCTAGATGATGACATCCTCTTTTGGTCGTGATTGGTCAGCTGTGATGGCTACAAGTGCCCGAAGCCCAAAAACCTTGAGCACAGTCTACAGGTCATATTTATGAAGGGATTTCATTGTAACTTCGTAGGATCACTCCAGATGTTGCCCAGATGAGATTGTCTCCTTTGGTTGCGATCATTGAACCATGATGGCTGCCCGAGCCCGAAGCCCAAAAACCTTAAGCACAGTCTACAGCTTATATCTATGAAGGGATTTCATTGTAACTTGGTAGGTTAACTTCATATAATGTCCAGATGAAACGTCCCCTTTTGGACATGATTGGGCTACTGTGACGGCTAAAGGTGCCCGAAGCCCGAAAACCTTTAGCACAGTCTACAGGTCATATTTATGAGGGGATTTCATTGTAACTTGGTAGGATGACTCCAAATAATGTCTAGGTGAGAACGTCCCATTTTGGTCGCGATCATGCAGCCTCGATGGGTGCCCGAGCCCAAAAACCTTTAGCATAGGCAAAAGGTCATATTTATGGAAGGATTTCATTGTAACCTGTTAGGTTGACTCCATGTAATGCCTAGATGATGACATCCCCTTTTGGTCGTGATTGGTCAGTTGTGATGGCTACTAGTGCCCGAAGCCCGAAAACCTTGAGCACAGTCTACAGGTCATATTTATGAAGGGATTTCATTGTAACTTCTTAGGATCACTCCAGATGATGCCCAGATGAGATTGTCCCCTATGGTTGCGATCATTCAGCCATGATGGCTGCCCAAGCCCGAAGCCCAAAAGCTTTAGCACAGTCTACAGGTCATATTTATGAAGGGATTTCATTGTATAATGTCTAGATGAGAACGTCCCCTTTTGGACATGATTGGGCTACTGTGACGGCTAAAGGTGCCTGAAGCCCGAAAACCTTTAGCACAGTCTACAGGTCATATTTATGAGGGGATTTCATTGTAACTTGGTAGGATGACTCCAAATAATGTCTAGATGTCTAGATGAGAACGTCCCATTTTGGCCATGATCATTCAGCCTTGATGGGTGCCCGAGCCCAAATACCTTTAGCATAGGCAAAAGGTTATATTTATGGAAGGATTTCATTGTAACCTGTAAGGTTGACTCCATATAATGCCTAGATGATGACATCCCCTTTTGGTCGTGATTGGTCAGCTGTGATGGCTACAAGTTCCCGAAGCCCAAAAACCTTGAGCACAGTCTACAGGTCATATTTATGAGGGATTTCATTGTAACTTCTTAGGATCACTCCAGATGATGCCCAGATGAGATTGTCCCCTATGGTTGCGATCATTCAGCCATGATGGCTGCCCAAGCCCGAAGCCCAAAAGCTTTAGCACAGTCTACAGGTCATATTTATGAAGGGATTTCATTGTATAATGTCTAGATGAGAACGTCCCCTTTTGGACATGATTGGGCTACTGTGACGGCTAAAGGTGCCTGAAGCCCGAAAACCTTTAGCACAGTCTACAGGTCATATTTATGAGGGGATTTCATTGTAACTTGGTAGGATGACTCCAAATAATGTCTAGATGAGAATGTCCCATTTTGGCCCGAGCCCAAATACCTTTAGCATAGGCAAAAGGTTATATTTATGGAAGGATTTCATTGTAACCTGTAAGGTTGACTCCATATAATGCCTAGATGATGACATCCCCTTTTGGTCGTGATTGGTCAGCTGTGATGGCTACAAGTGCCCGAAGCCCAAAAACCTTGAGCACAGTCTACAGGTCATATTTATGAAGGGATTTCATTGTAACTTCGTAGGATCACTCCAGATGATGCCCAGATGAGATTGTCCCCTTTGGTTGCGATCATTCAACCATGATCGCTGCCCGAGCCCGAAGCCCAAAAACCTTAAGCACAGTCTACAGGTCATATCTATGAAGGGATTTCATTGTAACTTGGTAGGTTAACTTCATATAATGTCTAGATGAGAACGTCCCCTTTTGGACATGATTGGGCTACTGTGACGGCTAAAGGTGCCCGAAGCCCGAAAACCTTTAGCACAGTCTACAGGTCATATTTATGAGGGGATTTCATTGTAACTTGGTAGGATGACTCCAAATAATGTCTAGATGAGAACATCCCATTTTGATCGCGATTATTCAGCCTTGATGGGTGCCCGAGCCCAAAAACCTTTAGTATCGGTAAAAGGTCATATTTATGGAAGGATTTCATTGTAACCTATTAGGTTGACTCCATATAATGCCTAGATGATGACATCCCCTTTTGGTCGTGATTGGTCAGCTGTGATGGCTACAAGTGCCCGAAGCCCAAAAACCTTGAGCACAGTCTACAGGTCATATTTATGAAGGGATTTCATTGTAACTTCGTAGGATCACTCCAGATGATGCCCAGATGAGATTGTCCCCTTTGGTTGCGATCATTCAACCATGATGGCTGCCCGAGCCCGAAGCCCAAAAACCTTAAGCACAGTCTACAGGTCATATCTATGAAGGGATTTCATTGTAACTTGGTAGGTTGACTTCATATAATGTCTAGATGAGAACGTCCCCTTTTGGACATGATTGGGCAACTTTCACTGCTAAAGGTGCCCAAAGCCCGAAAACCTTTTGCACTGTCTACAGGTCATATTTATGAAGGGATTTCATTGTAACTTGGTAGGATGACTCCAAATAATGTCTAGATGAGAACGTCCCATTTTGGCCGTGATCATTCAGCCTTGATGGGTGCCCGAGCCCAAAAACCTTTAGCACAGGCAAAAGGTTATTTTTATAGAAGGATTTCATTGTAACCTGTTAGGTTGACTCCATATAATGCCTAGATGATGACATCCCCTTTTGGTCGTGATTGGTCAACTGTGATGGCTACAGGTGCCCGAAGCCCAAAAACCTTGAGCACAGTCTACAGGTCATATTTATGAAGGGATTTCATTGTAACTTCGCAGGATCACTCCAGATGATGCCCAGATGAGATTGTCCCCTTTGGTTGCGATCATTCAACCATGATGGCTGCCCGAGCCCGAAACCCGAAAACCTTTAGCACAGTCTACAGGTCATATTTATTAAGGGATTTCATTGTAACTTGGTAGGTTGACTTCATATAATGTCTATATGAGAACGTCCCCTTTGGACGCAATTGGGAAACTGATGGCTACAGGGGCCCGAAGCCCGAAAACCTTTAGCACAGTCTACAGGCCATATTTATGAGGGGATTTTAATGTAACTTGATAGGATGACTCATTTTGGAATAATTTCACTGTAACTTGGTAACTTTTATTGATATATGTTAACTGTGAAGGCCACATACATTAACTGTGAGGTCATATTAACCCTCCCCTCAGCTCTTTAGTACAGTGTACACCTCATATTTTTTTTATCATAAACATAGCACACAGGGAACAGAAATGAACATATTCCCAATTATCACAATTCTTGTCTTATTTCATAATCCTTTCATAAACATTGAACATTATCCTTTTCATCAAACACAACACACAAGTTAAGCTACAGTGTCATTGACACTTTCATTTTTAAGAAACTCAGTACATGTTACTGATTATAATGTTTTTATTTTATTGCAAGGATGGCCGAAAGTTTTTGTCAGTTTGCATCATCTCTGATCAAATATCAGCTGTTCCATTGACAGATTCTACAGCCCTTTTATCCCATTTATAATGGTATGAAAGTGCAGCTGCAAAAAAACTTGCTTTATACATCTGATGTGATCCCAATCTAAAATGTCTTCTGGGGCTGTATTTGTTACAACAGTGAGTCAAGAATTCTTTTCATAGTTGTTTATTAGTGATCTAAACTATAATATGAACTTGGTGCATCCATTAAAATAGGGTATCAGCTTTTTTTTTTAATTCTATGAAAGTAAAGAGGGCACTTACTCGTTTGAACAAACTGGTCTACCCAGAAGTCTACTTTTTATACCCTGGCTTTTTTTAAAAGTGGGAGCTGTATTTATAAGTTAGTTTTTATGCTCCCCGTAAAAAATTTGGGGGAGCATATAGTTGCTGCTTTGTCTGTCTGTCCGTCCAAATCAAATGATTTCTGGATGATAACTTTAGTTTGCTTTGATGAATTACCTTATAATTTTGCAATGTTACTACCTACCATAAAATACAGGTCAAGTTTGATTTTCACCATTCTGGCTTTTATCATTCCAGAGTTATTCCCCTTGAAAACTCATAAAATGGTCAAATAAGTATAAATTTGCAACATTACTACCTACCATGAAATGCAGGTCAAGGTCAATTTTCACCATTATGGCATTTATCATTCAGGGGTTATGCCCCCTGAAAAGTTACAAAATGGTAAAATCAATTGTTTCTGTATGATAACTCTAGTTCACTCTGATGTTCGACCTTATAATTTTGCAACATTACAAAGTACCTATACTATGAAATGCAGGTCAAGTTCGATTGCCATTGTCACTTACCATTCCAGAGTTATGCCTCGGGAAATGTTGCAAAATGGTAAAATCAATCTATGGTTTCTGGATGATAACTCTAGTTAACTTTGATGTACGACCTTATTATTTTGTAACATTACTACCTATCATGAAATGAAGGTTAAGTTCTGTTTTCACTGTTATGGCATTTACCATTCCAGAGTTATGTCCCTTGAAATGTAGCAAAATTGTAAAGTGATAAAACATTACTTATGGTATTTTATGAAATGCCCAAGGCATGTATAACCAAACCTGCTTATACATTCACACTAATTGAGCAGTGACCTGCCCTCAAAGCCCTGTTTAATCTCCTTCCCAAGGAGCTTTTAATACAGGTTTACTGTGTACTGTTACCCTTGTCCTTCCACATGTTTTTGTATTTTTTTTTATATGGCTTTAATCATTTCACAGTTCTGAATTTGAAAAAAAATAGTATGTTGTTTCCATCAATTAGCATTTTGGGGAGCATCTGTTGGCTGGGCTAACTTTTTATTTGTTTTTTTTTTAAGTAGGGGCTGTTGTTATAAGTTTGAGTTTTTTTTTTAAAGTTGATGCTAAATAGGAATCACATCTTTCTGACATGTCCCATCCATACCATCTTCTTGTTCATTCCACCTGTACATACATTTGAAACACTTTACAAACATGATTACTAATCAGCAGATATGTGCACATATCCAAATTTTTAAGTTTTGACAATATTTAACTAAATTATATCCTTTTGAACTTAGATTTTAGTCTTTGTTGTATTCCCTGTCATTGTTACAGTCCAGGAAGAAATTTGAGCATCAGTTATTATTTTAATTTAATTGTGATTTTCATATATCTTTCAACCACAGGTATACGATCAGTGCTTTACCGCTTCACCTAATGTCCAGCCAGAGCTATTCATAAACATTCAAGTTTTATTATTTATCTCTCAATATTTGCCTCCAGAACATAACTTGATTCTTTGTTGGAACAAGCTTACTGAGCTAATTCATATGAGAGTATCATAAGCTTTGTTGTGAACTCAAAAAATAAAAATGTTAGTTATTGAATTCAAGAAATTTTATTACAGTATGTTACTGCAAGTCTATCATCTTAGGTAAAGAGTTAAGAAAGTACAAATGGCTCATTTCTTGAATAAGTCAATTATTTGCAATACCTATTATATTAACTTTTGTTTATTCAGGTTCGTTATTCCATTATTAACCCCAAATCAGTAACAATGGGGCAGCTATATGGCAGATTTGATCCAGTGTCCCATGAATGGAGTGATGGTGAGATTCTCTTTATAATCAATTAACATTTTAATGTAAATGGATATAATATATTCATATAGTGTTAATCAAAGTTGATGGCACAGCATGCTGGCAGAAATTTTTAGCTCACCTGACTGTCAGTCAGGAGAGCTGTAGTGATCACTCATCGTCCGTCGTTCGTGAACATGGTGTTGCGTCTTCTCCCAAACCGCTGAACCAATATAATTGATATTTGAGATAATTTGTTATGACATCGCAATTTGATATTGTTCAAATCAAGTTGCCTCGCCCCTTGGTAGGGCCACACCCAAAAAGTGTGCTGAAATCTCAAAACATCTTCTCATGAAGCAGTAGTAGCAGAGACTTGATATTTGGTATGCAGCTTCCTTTTGAGGTGTAGACTCAGATTTGTTCAAGAGAAGTTTGGGGGACTATGTTTGCCGTCATTATGGGAGGGACAAGAATATTTGCCCCTCCCAAAATTTCTATTTTCCAAACCGAGAGGCAGATTTGGACCAAATTTGATATGAGGGCTTATTGGGTCATAAGTTCTTAATTTATGCCCCAATTTTTTTCCCGTCACCCCATGGGAACCGCAGGAGCTAAAAATAGAAAAAAATTAAAAAGCCCATATCTCCAAAACTGCACGGCACTGAGAATTCTTATTTGGTGTGAAGCTTCCTTAGGACCAACAGAATGGAATGATAAAAAAAAATGCTATCGGTTTTATTATGGGGTACTTTTCTGGGACTTTGAAAAAGTGCTGAGTCAGTTTCTCCCAAACCACTGCTCCAAAAGCTTTCAAATTTCACATATAACATCTTTGGAAGATTGTTTCACATATTTATTGAAATCAATTCCCTGGGTCCATATTTGGGCTCTCTATGGGAGCCCAGATGTATAAACTAGTGGAGAATGAGGAATTTTCTTTAAAAATCTTCTTCTTCAGATCTACCAATAAGAATCTTTTGATATTTGGTATGCAGCATCCTTAGGGGAGTGAGATTCAAGTTTGTTCAAGCCAAGTCCCTGGGTTCATATTTAGGCTGAAAATTTGGGGTCCCATTCCGGACTTAGAAATTTTGGACCAAAATCCAGAAATTTTTTTTTTGTTTTTTTTTTTTATGCGTTTTGGTCAATTTTAAGAAAAACAAATTTTTTAAAATTTTGGACCAAAATCCGGAAATTTTTTTTTTTTGTTTTTTATGCGTTTCGGTCAATTTTAAGACAAAAATTTTTTTTTTTTACTCTGAAAATTTGGGGGCCAGGTGGGACTTAGAAAATTTTGGACGAAAATCCAGAAATTAGTTTTTTGTTTTTTTATGCATTTTTGTCAATTTTAAGAAGAAAAAAAAATTTTAGGCTGAAAATATTTTGTTTGGGACTTCGAAAATTTCCGAACAAAAATAAAAAAAAATCTGTTTTTTATGCGTTTATCTCTATTTTGGGATGTAAAAGTGCAGGAACTGAAAATAAAAGGAAAATTCTGTGTATTGTGTGGGCACAACTGCTTCATCTAGTTGGTATATGCTTTTCTGAGGAGGGACGTATGCAGATTATTCAAGTCAAGTCCCTGGTTTGATATTTAGGCTACCATGTCAGGTGAGCGCCCTCAGGCCCCTGGGGCCTCTTGTTTAATATCTTTTCAGTGATGTATTACATGACAGTTTCTTTCTTCAACAAACTTTATTTAAATTATTGTTTTTTTATAGAATATCTGGTGCTTAATTTCTCAGGAGGAGTTTCCTCATTGGGGCCTGAAATCTAAATGAGGACAGTATTTCCATTGGTCGTAAAAAGTATTTGTCTAGCAGTCCTGTACTAATTAGAAATTAGGACAGACATCCTGAAAAAAGATTACCTTATTTTTTTCAGGCAACTATTTTTCAGATTTTTTTTTGCAAGATAAAGGTAAAGTTTTTTTGTTTGTTTATTGGAGTTTAATGACACTTTCAACAGTCGGGATCACTTCCTGTCAGATAGTTTTACAAGTGGAGGAAGCCAAAGTACCCAAAGAGAGCTACAGAGTAGTGGCGAGCAACTGTCAGACTCTCCAACTTGAAAATTCTGCACAAGCAGAATGAGGACAAAAATTGCTATTCAGTTTTCTTTATTTTTTCATTTTTTTGTCATGTACAAATTCAACAGAATATTTATTTTTGTTGGCTTACTGCCTTGAATCTCGCATCAAAGTGTTTGGTTGGTTCAAACATTAATTTTCTCACTGAATAATAATGCAGCATTACTTTTTAAAGAAACTGAATTATACTAAGGCCATCAAAGTTGTGCTTTAAAATTACTCAATCTTTTGAGGAATGGAAAGTTTAATTTGTTCCATAAGCTCCAGATAAAGGGACCAAAGTAGTAAATGGTGAAATTGATCTATTAAAAGCTTTTGGCCAAAGGCCTTCATCAGTTTTGCTAGCTTCAGAAAATACTACATACACGCTTGAATGCAAATTTCCCAGTGAAGGCAGAGAAAAGACGTAGAATCACCCTTTACGTAATTCTAGCATCAAAGAATGTAGTTTTTGTTGTTCCTTGTGTTAAATCCTGACCCCTTCTGTGTTTCCAATTTCGTACACCAGTAATCTTTACGTATGAGTCCGAGTTGCTTACCCCCATTTACTTTTTCAAGAATACTGAAGTAAACGTATTTCATTGAGTGTCCTGATCTGGAAAAATGAATGTAACTTGGCATTTGGTCATGCAATCTAATGTCCCTGAGGTGTTCATTTAATTTCTCGTGAACGGTCCTCTCAGTCTCTCCAACGTATACTGCTGCCTGACAAACCTTACACACCAAACAATAAATTAAATTCTCTGGTTTACAATTCACCTTTTTACACACGTCAGAAGTGTTGGTATGAGACATATTACTTACTGAGTCAAAAGATAAAACCTTGCAGATCATACACGATTCCTGGCATAGTTCAACGGGTGGTGATGTCAGCTTACTCATTTTCTGATGCACTAGAATATCACTGATGTTGCTGTCTCTCCGGGATGATATGAGGGGCGGCTGTTTGAATACTTCCTTCATCCGACTTGATTTGTGTAATAGATCCAGATATTTGTGTGTGATTACCCCTAGGTTTGGTAAGGAATCATTGAAAGTTGTAACAAGGGGTACCCTTTCACTGTTCTTATTTTTTATCTTCCTTTGCTGGAGTAGCTCCTCTCGATCAATAGGGTCAACCTTCTGTAACTCCCCCTCAATAAATTTTGAGCTATACCCTGTTCTCCTCAGTTGCCAATTCAAATCATCGCAATTTTTCCAATAGTCCAATTGTCCTGTGAAGATTCGCCGTATACAGAGGCCTAAACTGAAGATGACTGACCATTTTGTATATGATGGGTGGCTTGATTTCTTATGCAGGAACAACATTTTATAGGAAGGTTTCCTGTGTAGGTCTCTGTATATTTCGCCTCAAGATAATTGAATCATTGTATCTAAAAACCCCAAGCATTCTGCAGAGTACCTCAGTTCCACGTTTATGTTAGGGTGTATAGCATTAGCGTGTTCAGCGATTTTTTTTTAGTTCATCTTCGCCATGCGTCCAAACTCCAAAGCCGCCATCTATGTAACACTTGTACATTAGCGTTTTTTTGTCAAATCTGAGTAAATCCCACTTTCTGAGATACGTACATGCATAGTTTTTACCTAATCGTGACCCAATTGCAACACCATCCATTTGAATGAAATGCTTGTTACCAAAGTGGAAGTTGTTGTCCAGGACAGTTTGGATCATTTCCATTACACAGTCAGTTGGAATCAGCGGATCTGTCCTGTATTCAAGGGCTTCATGACGTGCCTGCCTACCCTCCACTCACGATACTGAAGGATATAATTTACAAATGTCAAAGCAAGACAGTAGAGAATTTTTAGCTCAACTTTGACGAAGTCAAATTTGAGCTATTGTCATGGCCCGTCATCCGTCTGTCTGTCCGTCCGTCTGTCCATCTGTCCTGTCCGTCTGTCCATACGTCAACAATTGGCTATGGCTCGGGCTAGAGGTCGTATTTATGAACCGATCTTTACGAAACTTCTTGGGTACCTTTGTTATGACCGTGGGATGAGAACGAGTGTTTTGGGGTGCGGTCCGAAATTCAAGATGGCTGCCAGCCACCATTTTGTACCGATGATGCAGAAATCTGTTTTTTGTACAGAACTTCCATATGAAAGCTCTGATTTGAATAATTTTTTGTATGAATGTTTAGTACCATGGGGTACATCACATATAATACGGGTTTTTTTCTCGTGCGTAAATTGTGCAAATTAGACTAATTTTGATGTTTTTTGGTGTTAATTTCAGCACTGTAAGTGCAAATGCCAATACGGCTCGGGCTAGAGGCCGTATTTATGAACCGATCTTTACGAAACTTCTTGGGTACCTTTGGTATCACCGTGGGACGAGAACGAGTGTTTTTGGGTCCGGTCCAAAATTCAAGATGGCCGATGGCAGCCATTTTGTACAAAATTAGGTGCAATCAGATTTTTGCACAGAACTTCCATATGAAAGCGCTGATTTGAATAATTTTTTGTGTGAATGTTTAGTACCATGGGATACATCACATATAATACGGGTTTTTTTCTCGTGCAGAAATTATGCAAATTGGATGAACTTTGATATTTCAGTGCGACTTACACACATTAAGTACACATGTCAATACGGCTCAGACTTGAGTCTGTATTTATGAACTGATCTTCACGAAATGTCTTGGGTACCTTTGTTATCACCTTGGGATGAGAACGAGTGTTTCTGGGTGCAGTCTAAAATTCAAGATGGCTGCCAGTGGCCATTTTGTACCGAAATTAGGTCTAATCACTTTTTTGTACACAACTTCTATACAGCTCAGACTAGAGGCCATATTTATGAACCAATCTTTACGAACCTTGTTGGGTACCTTTGTTATCACCGTGGGATGAGAGCGAGTGTTTTTGGGTGTGGTCCGAAATTCAAGATGGCCACCAGCAGCCATTTTGTACCAAAATTAGTGCAATCAGTCTTTTGTACAGAACTTCTGTATGAAATTTTTGATTTGAATATATTTTTGTATGAATGTTTAGTAACATGGAATACATCACATATTCTAAGGGGTTTTTTTTCGTGCAGAAATTATGCAAATTAGATGAACTTTGACTTATTCAGTGCTACTTGCACAATGTGAGCACACATGTCAATACGGCTCAGGGTAGAGGCTGTATTTATGAACCGATCTTCACAAAACTTCTTGGGTACCTTTGTTATCACCTTGGGACGAGAATGAGTGTTTCTGGGTACGGTCCAAAATTCAAGATGGCTGCCAGTGGCCATCTTGTACCAAAATTAGGTCCAATCAGTTTTTTGTCACAAGTTCTATACAGCTCGTATTTATGAATTGATCTTCACAAAACTTCTTGGGTACCTTTGTTTTCACCTTGGGACAGGAACGAGTGTGTTTTGGGGTGCCTTTGTTATCACTGTGCTATGAGAACAAATATTTTGGGGTTCAGTCAGACCCACTCTGGGACTCAAAGTTTTCTTTTCTAGTTTAGCATCTGACTGTCACCCACCATTACAATACTTTACCTATACATTTGTTACAGGCAACGGTCAGTATTTATGTACAGACCATTACAATACTTTATATGTACCTTTGTTATCAGGTCATTACCTAGATGTTTGTCATTGCTGTGTCACATACTATACATGTGCATGACTTTGTCTTGACAAGTTGAGCTACAGTGTCATTGACACTTTCATTTGGGATGTCCTTGAAATGCTTTATTTTATTCAAAAAGTCCATGGTGTCCTTTATGAAGCTCGGTGTTTCGATTCAACCACATATTGATTGAATTCATATTCAGGGACTTCAGCTATCCGCTCCGTAGTAGTCCCTATGCCACTAACAAGGGTTCTGAAGGGCACGTTCGCCTTGTGGATTTTTGGGATGCCTTTGAGTTTTCTTGCAAGAGAATTGCTCGGTACATAAATTCTTTCAACTCACCAGATATTCAGATATTGCACCTTTCCATGACATCCGATTCAGTAGAGACTTGACCCTTTTCTCTGATTCATCAGTCAAGTCGCGATCGGTTTCCCGGTATGAATCACTTTGTTTTACTTCCTTGTACAGCTTAGTGACATAGTCCGATTTATCCTGCACATCAATATCTGAACCTTTATCAGTAGGCCTGATAACAACATCATCATTTCCCAAAAGGTCTTTCAAGGCTTTTCGTTCCTCCCTGCTGATATTGTGTTTTTTCGTTTTTTTCACACCTGCCATTATTTCACTTTTGACTAAACCAATGTAGACATCAAATGCTTCGTCACCTCCAGAATTTGGTGTAAATTAACGTTTTTTCTTTTTCTTAAATTTCACTTCTGAAGAACTTTCATTGCGTTCCCTGGAATCTGAATGATCAAAAAATAATTCTTTAAGTCTCATCCTGCGTTCCCATTCATTTAGGTAGGCTAACAGTTTTGATCGGTCAGCCTCGTGTCTCGTCGGAATAAATGTAAGCCCTTTCTCCAGGAGAGATCTTTGATCTTCCTGTAGCTTGTGAGATGATATGTTAGTTACTATATCGGAATTTGAGAGTTTCTTTTGTCGCGCACTGTTTTGCACTGGCATTTTGTTGTCGACACTTTTTTCTTTCGTATTTAAAGTGTTAGTAGAATTTACTGGAGAAGTGGCCGCAGAATCGCATCTCGTCGGTGTCATGTCGAACCAGTCAAATTTTGGAGTCGATGGAGTACTCATGATATTGTGGTAGTGACTAAATTATACTTTTTAAATAACATTACTTTATTTTACTTACAGATTAAATGTATTTCCATTTATTTATTTAATATCTTTACAGGTTATTTGCGCGCGTTACTTTAATGCGTTCTGGCTTGGGTTAACGGTTTTCACTTCGATTCCACTGGTCGTTGTTTGCCTCTTTGTCATTTTTTGCGGGAAGTTCTTTTGTTTGTCGAAATCTCGTTTTGGGATTAAAGTTTTGACAGGGTACCTGTTATGGAGGAAGTAATTTTTGATTTTGGAATGTTTTCTTGGAAAACCTAAGTCTTCTCGAAATGGGTTTGATAAACGTTTGATTATTTGGATAACTGAGTGATAATTGTATGATAACTGTATATAACTATTGAGATGCCATTAATATTGGAGAGATATAAATATTGTAAATAAACATTGTTATTATCAACTATGGAGTTTGTGAGAGAACTTGTTTAGTTTAGAATCCACATTCATATCGCAAGACTGCTCGACTTTCCAGAGAAGCACCCACACCCACTGCGATATTGGCGCCCAACTATTTTCTTGTTTGAACAGTGGACTTCAGGAATGGATTTCTTCATCGTTTGATATTTATTCTGTATCAGCTGTACTCGGAGGAGGTGAGCACCGCCCATTCAACCGAATCAGCCAATCACCATCGATGGAGCTTTCTTCAGTTTCGTGAACTGTGCGCGAATTCTCACAGGCCTGTGAATGTATTTGTCAATATGTGTATTCACCAGTAACTGTGCGTGGAATTCCAGGACAATCAGGTCAGGTATATATTGTACGTACAATATGCGCGTATAACTGTTTACGAAAGACAGGTGACACCTTGGCGCATGACTATTTCCCAGACTTGTTGACATTTCGATTATTGCCGAATCACCCAAATCAGGAACTGACTTTGCCCTCGCTTAACTGACACCTCATTGGACTGCATTGACTGTGAAAAATAACTTTCCAGCGTTCATTATAAATATTTCACAAGTATTTGAATAACATATCATATTATTGACTCATTTTCTGGGTTATTTTGCAATTGATACGACGTGAAAAGCTCTCAATAAATTTCCGTATTTATATATTGTAAGCCACGCCTCCGTAGTTTGTTTACATTGTCACGTGACGTAAGAAAAGCATGTGCTTTGGTAAGCATTATTTCCATGTTTTGACAATTTGATCTCTTGATCCGATTGCTGTAAGCACGCCTCTAATGTAATATTGGAAGCATTTGTATTTTCATAGTACCAAAAATGTAGTATTATCGTGTCTTGTTACTTGTTTATCTTGTCAAATCTGGTGCTTCACTTTGAAACACAAGCTTTGACCCTATACACAGATAACACGTGTATTGTGTTTACAAATAACAACCAGTAGGTCGGCAATTAGCTCGGCAATTTCCGTGAACGCTCGTATTTTCCGCTCATATTATTATTGTTTCTCGTCGATTTTTCGGCAGATTGTAAAATCGACTTTGTTGCATTGCTTTTCAGTGTTGTTTCGGAATTTTATTTTGTGATATCACTTCTGATTTTGAGAATGTCTTGATTCTTGTAGTTCAATTATTTCTCATTTTTGATCAGATGTGAACTTACAAAATAATTTGTACTCCAAATTAATTTTTTTTTTTTTGTCTTAGTGAAATAAGTAAATTTGTTTACATTGTTTAGTCATGGTCTACTTTGGTAGAGGTATCCATTGCACCTTAACCCACTGAGTGCCAGTCATGTATTGTCACTATACTTGTTTACATTGGTGTGTTGACCCTCTGTGTTCCAGCCATGCTTTGCAGTTAGTCTGGTTGTGTGTAACCTCACATACAAACACTTACTTTTAACCCCTTGATTGTCGGTTATATTACAGTGTTTGGACTTTGTTTACATTGTGAAGATATTTGAAAAAAAATTTTTTTTTCATTTATCTTGACACCTTTCGTCCAAGGAATCCCAGTATTCAAAATTGGCTATAAACTATTGGAATTCTTAGCATCACAGAGTTTTTTTATTTTTCTAGACTTGTGGTTGAAAGCTGTCGGCGTAAATCTAGTCAAATTACTAGAGTAGGAACTTTTCATTTCCTGACAAATTTTTGGAATCACAAGCTCGCAAAATAACATTCATCAATCTCATAGATGCGTTGGCCTTAATTCTTTCACATTTCGCTGTGTATTGCTCACCTATGTCCATTTCTGGTCTCCATTTCCATTTGAATCCATTTGGTATCAAATTTTCAGCAATCGCCCTTTCCAGAAATTCTTGATAGGACTCGTATCAGGCTATTTTCTCTGCAATCCAACAAACTGCATCTTGAGTTGTATTCGTTGACAGTACAGGAGCGTTGATATTAATCTGTTCCATAAGGTTCAGATAAAGGGATCAAAGTATTGAATGGAGAAATTGCTCTATTAAAAGCTTTCGGCCAAAGGCCTTTTTCAGTTTTGCTAGCTTTAGAAAATACTACATACTCTGTTGAATGCAAATTTTACACTGAAGGTAGAGAAAAGATGTTGAATCACCCTTCACGTAATTCTAGCATCAGCGAATGTAATTTTTGTTGTTCCTTATGTTAAATCCTGGCCCCTTCCGCGTTTCCAATTTCATACACCAGTAATCTTCACGTATGAGTCTGAGTTGCTACCCCCATTTACTTTTTCAAGAATACTGAAGTAAGCGTCTTTCAATGAATGTGATGCTAAGAATTCCACTAGTTTAATAGCCAATTTTGATGACTAGGATTCCTTGGACAAAATCATGAGTACTCCGTCAACTCCGAAATTTGATTGGTTAGACATGACACCGACGAGACACGATTATGCGGCCACTTCTCCAGTAAATTCTACTAACACTATAAATACAAAAGAACGAAGTGTCGACAATAATATACTGGTGCTAAACAGTGCACGACAAAAAGAAACCCTCAAATTCCGATATTATAGTAACTAACAAATCGTCTCACAAGCTAACAGAAGATGAAAGATCTCTCTGGAGAAAGGGCTTACGTTTATTCCGAGACACAAGACTGACAGATCAAACACTGTTATCTGACCTAAATGAATGGGAACGCAGAATGAGACTTAAAGAATTCTTTATCAATCATTCAGATTCCAGGGAACGCGATGAAAGTTCACCAGAAGAGAAATTTAAGAAAAAGAAAAAAGGTAAATTTACACCATATACTGGACGTGACGATGCATTAGGCGCCTACATTGGTTTAGTCAAAAGTAAAATAATGGCAGGTGTGAAAAAAACAGAAAAACAAAATATCAGCAGGGAGGAACGAAAAGCCTTGAAAGACCTTTTTGGAAATGATGACATTGTTATCAGGCCTGCTGATAAAGGTTCAGGTATTGTTGTGCAGGATAAATCAGACTATGTCACTAAACTGTACGAGAAAGTAAAACAAAATGATTCATACCGGAAAACCGATCGCGACATGACTGATGAATCAGAGAAAAGCGTCACGTCTCTACTGAATCGGATGTCACGGAAAGGTGCAATATCTGGTGAGTTGAAAGAATTTATGTACCCGAGAAATTCTCTTGGGGGAAAACTCAAAGGCAACCTGAAAATCCACAAGGTGAATGTGCCTTTCAGAACCATTGTTAGTGGCATAGGGACCACTACGGAGTGGATAGCTGAAGTCGCTGTAGATGAACTCAGTCAATATGTGGTCGAAACACTGAGCTTCATAAAGGATACCATGGACTTTTTGAATAAAATAAAGCATTTCAAGGACAACCCAAAAAATTCTATACTGTTTTGCTTTGACATTTGTAAATTATATTCATCATTACCACGAGTGGAGGGTATGCAGGCATGTCATGAAGTCCTTGAATACAGGACAGATCTGCTGATTCCAACTGACAGTGTAATGGAAATGATCCAAACCGTCCTGACCAGTAACAACTTCAACTTTGGTAACAAGCATTTTGTTCAAACGGATGGTGTTGTGATTAGGTAAAAACTATGTGTGTACGTATCTCAGAAAGTGGGATGAGGATTTACTCAGATTTGACAAAAAACTGCTGATGTACAAGCGCTACATAGATGATCGCTTTGGAGTTTGGATGCATGGCGAAGATGAACTAAAAAAATTTGCTGAACATGCTTATGCTATACACCCTAACAATGAAAGTGGAACTGAGGTACACTGCAGAACGCTTGGAGTTTTTGGATACAATGATTCAATTATCCGGAGGTGAACTATACACAGACCTACACAGGAAACCTTCTGATAAAATGTTGTTCCTGCATAAAAAATCAGGCCACCCATCACATACAAAACGATCAGTCATCTTCAGTTTAGGCCTCCATATACGGCGAATCTGCACAAGGCAATCAGACTAGTGGAAGAATCGCGATGATTTGAAACGTCAACTGAGGAGAAGTGAGAAAAGCTCAAAATTTATTGAGCGGGAGTTACGGAAGGTTGACCCTATCGATAGAGAAGAACTACTCCAGCAACGGAAGATAAAAAATAAGAACAGTGAAAGGGTACCCCTCATTACATCTTTCAATTATTCCTTACCAAACCTAGGGAAAATCACAAGCAAATATCTGGATGTATTACACAAATCAAGTTGGATGAAGGAAGTATTCAAAGAGCCCCCACCCCCCCCCCCCCCCCCCCCATATCAAACCTGAGAGACAGCAACATCAGTGATATTCTAGTGCATCGGAAAACGAGTAAGCTGACATCACCACCCGTTGAACTATGCCGGGATTCATGCAGCATCTGCAAGGTTTTATCTTTTGACACTGTAAGTAATACACCTCATACCGACACTTTTGACATGTGCTGACATTACCACCCGTTGAACTATGCCGGGATTCGTGTAGCATCTGCAAGGTTTTATCTTTCGACACAGTACGTAATACATCTCATACCAACACTTTTTACATGTGTAAAAAGGTGAATTGTAAAACTGAGAATTTAATTTATTGTTTGGTGTGTAAGGTTTGTCAGGCAGCGGGATACGTCGGAGAGATTGAAAGGACCGCTCACGAGAGATTAAATGAACACCTCAGGGACATTAGGTTGCACGACGAAATGCCCAGTTACATTAACTCTTCCAGACCAGGACATTCATTGAAAGACACTTACTTCAGTATTCTTGAAAAAGTAAATGGGGGTAAGCAACTCAGACTCATACGTGAAGATTACTGGTGTATGAAATTGGAAACGCAGAAGGGGCCACGATTTAACACAAGGAACAACAAAAATTACATTCTCTGATGCTAGAATTACATAAAGGGTGATTCGATGTCTAACATCCTTTCTCTGCCTTCATTGTGAAATTTGCATTCAACCGAGTATGTAGTATTTTCTGAAGCTAGCAAAACTGATGAAGGCCTTTGGCTGAAAGCTTTTAATAGAGCAATTTCTCCATGGGAAGTTTAATATTTACTAAGGTGCTTCCTAGATGATTCTACTTATTAAACTTTTGTGTGAAAAACTTCCAAGGTTTGTTAGCAATAAAATTTGAAATTATTGTTTTAGTTTTAACCTATTGATCCCGTATTTGATTCGTGAAGCTTGTTTGGAGAATGTGTCATGACATGTGGACTGAAGAAAAATCAAACTGAAGAAAAATCTGGAACTGGATTAGGGACAAAAAGTTGTTACTGTAGAAATGGGTTTAATTTAAAAGCAAAACTAATTTGGACAAACTAGCAAGTCATATTAATCACATGAAGTCTGGAAACTGGCTCTGATAAGCTTCCATCTTTCTGCTGAATCTAATTCAATGACCTTACTTGTTCAGTTAAACTAGAAGTCTGCCGAAACCCATTAGAGAACTGTGTCTGAAATGTATGAGCAGTATTATTATGATGTAAAGTTGGCTCGAAATTTATTTGTGTTCAAAAGAATTTATTTGTTAACCTAAGTTTTCTTATGGTTGTTTATAGGCATTCTTGCAAATACATTCCGAGAGCATGCTTCGTCTATAACACCCGAGAGGAAATGGATTGTTTTTGATGGTCCAGTGGATGCTGTGTGGATAGAGAACATGAACACTGTACTGGATGATAACAAAAAGGTGATAACCATTATACTGAGGTGTCCAATTAATTGCATATCTCTTAACTTTAATATAACCCTGTTAACTGAATATAACTTTGAAACACCAAAGCATTTACTATACTTTCAGTACAAATTTAACCTGTTAATTGCATATAGGTTAGAGTAAACGCCTGTTAATTAAATACAAAATTGTATAATATGTGGAGAATTTACCCTGACAATCCAATAATTTGCCTTGTTTATAGATCTATTTGGCCTTAGTACATCCAATGCAGGCATTTAATTTACTGTATCTTGTTTGAGCTCTGTCAAACAATATATAAAAGACTAGACTTTATGATTCTGGAGAATCATGGCTTTTCCCAATGAGATTCCATGATTTGTCATGACCCCACAGTGTATGATGAATTGCTTTTGCCTGTCTCACTGAAGTTCCTTCATTAATGTCATGAAAAAGGTGAGTCTAGAAGTCTCAAATGACTCAGTTTGATAAAAAAATTGTTTAGGTAAAAACCATCATTAACGATGGAGAGGGTTAATATCAATATCGACGTCCAACAAGTCAATGACCGACAAAAGGAGTTATGTTTGTTTGACACATACCCACGGAGTGCTGTATCTATTTGAAAATGGGCCGTTTTATCTCAAATGTATCCAAAATATTGATGTCTGGCAGGTTGTTAAGGGTTAACAAGTGCTAACAGGAATATTTATTCATGCAACTTGTAATGTCACACCAAAAACTGTGAATGGCCATTTTTACTTAAAAATCTACGAGATGTTTTCAGAGAAATCCAGGGAGAACATCAATTTTAAGCTGTTGATGGGTATAATTGTTTATCCAGCCCAACACGGGTTAAGGGTTGTTTTTTTAATACGCTTATTACTTATAAAAATAATTCTCAGTGAATTCTACTTCCACTTATGTTGATTTCTCCTCTTAACTTTGGGTGCTGTGGGTATGCAAACACAGCCCACTTTTTCAACATTTTGCTGTTTGAGAACCAGCATAGGGTTAACAAATGCTTACTGGAATATTTTGTACATGCAACTTGTAATTCACACTAAGGTCTGAGAATGGCCATTTTTTCTTGAAAATCTACAGGATGTTTTTAGAGAAATCCTCGGATAACATGAATTTTTAACCTTTTGAGGGGTATCGCCCTGTAACCGGCTCTAAACGAGTTAATGCTTGGTTTTATGAATACCTTCATTACTTACAAAAATGATCCTCGGTGAATCCCACTTCCAATGAAGGTGGTTATGTTTATCTCGCAAGTACACATTGGGTGTAATGGGTGGCCAAGTACAGCCCATTTTCTCAAAATTTGCTGTCTCTGGAGGGTTAACAAATGCTTACCGGAATGTTTTGTTCATGCAACTTGTAATGTCACTCCAAGACCTGCAAATGGTCAATTTCTCTTGAATACTTACTAGATTTTTTGGAGAAATCCCCAGAAAATGGGAATTTTAAGCTTTTAAGGGGTACATCTCCTTAACCGGACAAAAATGGGTTAAGACCTCAATTTTTGAATACCCTTACTACTTACTAAAGTTTTTCCCTATCAGTTTTGCATCCGGTAAAAGAAGTTATGTTTCTCTGCAGCATTCCCATTTGATGGTGTTGGTGTCCAAAAACAGACTATTTTTTCGAAATTTTGACATTTAGCAGCCCATGGAGGGTTAACAAATGCTTTTCTGTATATTTTATCTGTGCAACTGGTAATGTGACTCTAAGACCTATCAACGGCCATTTTCTCTTGAAACCCTACGAGACGTTTGTAAAGAAATTCAGGGAAAGTATGATTTTTTAAGCTTTTGATGGGTATTGCTATTAACCATCCCAAAAGGGGTTAATGCTTGGTTTTTTGAATACCCTTATTACTAACAAATTTGGTCCTCGGTGAATTCCACTTCCAACAAAGTAGATTATGTTTATCTCCCGGGTATGCATTGGGTGCTGTGCGCATCTGAAAACAGCCTATTTCAACAAAATTACGATGCTTAGCAGCCTGTAGAGGGTTAATAAATGCTCACCGGAATATTTTGTCCATGCAACTTGTAATGTCACATAAAGACCTGCGAATAGTCAATTTTTCCTGAAAACCTACAAGTTGCTTTTAGAGAAATCCACAGAAAATGGGAATTTTAAGCTTTTAAGAGGTATCTCTCTTTAACCAGTCCAAAATGGGTTAAGACTTCGACTTTTAAATACCCTTACCACTATCAAAAATGTTTCCCCATCAATTTTGCGTCCGATAAAAGAAGGAACCTTTCTCGGTGGTACACCAAGTGGGTGCTGTTGGCGTCCAAAAACAGCCCATTTTATCACAATTTTGACTTTTAACAGCCCGTGGAGGGTTAACAAATGCTCACCGCAGTATTTTGTCCATGCAACTTCTATTGTCACACCAAGGCCTGGGAGTGACAAATTTTTCTTCAAAATCTACAGGACTCGTTTAGAGAAATCCACGGAAAATACTAATTTTGGAGCTTTATGGGGGTATTGCTGTTTAACCAGCCCAAAATGGGTTAACGCTTGGTTTTTTTAACACCCTTAAATCAAAACTGATCCTAGGTGAATTCCACTCCCAATAAAGGAAGTTATGTTTATCTCTCGTGTATTGTGTGGGTGCAGTGGGGGCCTGAAACCGGCCTATTTCATCAAAATTTCGATGTTTGGCAGCCTGTGGAGGGTTACCATATGCATTGCCTGATATGTCGTGTGTATCAAAGGGCGTGTCACGGACAGGTCTAGCAATGACGAATGTATAAAAAAAATCTACAAGACGTGATTCGAGAAAATGCCGATAAACCCCAATTTTGGCAGTTTTTTGCCAATTCTGACAAAATAAGGGTTAAATCGAAAATTCCGCTTCAGTACATTTTTAGATTTTGTGCCCCTCTATGCGTATGCAAAATTTCGTGAAAATCGGTTCGAAAATGGCTTCTGAATTGTACGGACAAAATGTGTGGAAAAAAAAACCCAAAAAAACCCCCAAAAAACTAGACTTTATGATTCTGGAGAATCATGGCCGATGAGATTCCATGATTCTTCATGACCCCACAGTGTCTGATGAATTGTTTTTAACTGTCTCACTGAAGTTCCTTCATTGATGTTATGAGAAAGGTGAGTATAGTAGTCTCAAATGACTCAGTTTGATAAGAAAATTGTTTAGGTAAAAACCATCATTAACAGTGGAGTGGGTTAATATCAATATCGTCGTCCGACAAGTTAATGACCCACAAAAGGAGTTATGTTTGTTTCACACATACCCACTGAGTGTTGTGTCTATTTGAAAATGGTCCATTTTATCTCAAATGTATCCAAAATATTGATGTCTGGCAGCTTGTAGAGGGTTAACAAGTGCTAACAGGAATATTTTTCCATGCAACTTGTAATGTCACACTAAGAACTGCAAATGACCATTTTTTCTTTAAAATCTTCCAAGATGTTTTCAGAGAAATCCCTGCACATACGCTCTTTTCCAATTCAACGTGACGAAATGCGAAATTCATGTCGCTCTTCATGGAAAGTGATGCCACAACTATTCATGAACAAGGAGTGAAAATTTCATGGAAATCTGCCTAGAATTGGCTGAGATATGGTGTTTTGGAGAGAGGAGGTAATTGTTTGAATTTGGTCCTTCCTTTTCAAGCCAGTTCGAAAAAAGACGTCGGGAATGGGCACAGATTCCTTCAGTGCCTCCTCGCTGGAGTAAGTCCACTTAAATGTTACAATTGTGTGTGACTGGTGGAGAGTTGACTGTAAATGGAAGTTGCTTCTTTAAGACAGCCACCCAGGGATCCCAACACAACCTTTAAACCTACGAGAATCTCAGAAGTTTAAAGTCAAGAGAAATTGGCAGTGATTGGGTTTCTGGCAGGCAGGAAAAGATTGATGAACATTTGCATATTGGACATTAAAATAGCACTTCTGACATACACGAACGGTGTTCAGACTTGAAGTTTTCAGAACTTGTTCTACGAACCCTGGCCGACATTTTGGGATCTGTTTGGAGTGTCCGGACCATGTGGAAAACACCACGCATCGCTTGGAATGTGAGAGTACTATTCGTCCCGACTCTATCAGTTTAGAATGGACACGGGCAGTGTTGTAGACGACTGTAGAGCTGCGATTGAGCATAACGTCCCAGGTTTCGGTGCCACATTGCCTAACCAGCTCCAAAAGTGCGGCGGGGGAGCGGTATCCTGACACTATCTTTAAACCTTAGAAAATCGTTATAAGTTGAAGTGAAAAGAAATCGGCGGTGAGTAGGTTTTTTGGCGGGAAACGATTAACGAAAATTTGCCAGTTAGACATTAATAATATTTTTGCACTTCTCACAAACATGAACTGTGTCTAGACCGCTGAAGGCAGCGACTTCTAATTTTCAGAACTTGTTCTACGCACCCTGGCCGACATTTTGGCATCTGTTGCGAGTGTCGAGGCCACGTGAAGAACACCACGCATTGTGTGGAAAGTGAGAGTACTATTCGCCCCAACTCTATCAGTTTGGAATGGACTTGGGCTCTGTTGTAGACTACTGTAGAGCAGCGATTGAGCATAAAGTCGGAGTTTTTTGTGCCAAATTGCCTAACCGGCTCCAAGGTATGATTTTTCGTCTGTACATCGCCCAGATCGCCTGTAGTTTATACCGTTACCATACGTTGAAGTAGCCTTTTGTCATTTTCGACCCAGATTTGAGGGTACCTTCCTTCAACCCCATTTTATTTATAGCAAAATCTAGCCATGCTCCCAACAATGCCCTCTCCCCGTCGGCCCGGGTGCTTCTAAAAATAGAAAGGTGAATGGGGGAGGTGCCCGTTAGCAAACAAACGGGCACAGGGCAGGTGTACTTGGTGAAAAAAACAGTTGTGTGAACATCCCCAGAAGTGAAAACCAATGCTCAGTGTCTGTAATCAAGATGTTAATTTAGACTCCCATTACGGCCAAGATACTACAGAATGCAAATGGGGTGGGTGGCGGGCATCATCACTGGATCTAATGTTGTATTTCATGTTTTCTTTTTTTCTTTATATTCTATTTATTTTTTTTATCTCTTCTCTCTCCCTCTCTCTCTCTCTCTCTCTCTCTTACTCTCAGTTTAATTTGTGTTTGTCTATAATGTTTATAATATTTAGATTTTGCTAGATTCTGTTATTTATGGAATACGTTCTGCCATATTGTAAATTATTAGTCACTGTACAGAAACGGAGGGGCTTCTGAGTGGTAAGCACTTGTCCTCCAATCCTGATTTGCATTGTCAAATGGCAAATAAAATATGTTTAATCTAATCTAACAGTAGGGGGGGGGGGGGGGGCATATGTCCTAGGTAAAAAAAAAAAACAGCAGTGGGCAGGTGTCCTAGGTAAAATAAACAGCATGGGGGGGGGGGGGGGGGGGGGTGTCCCCGCTAATTAATTTTAATAGGAGGCAGTTGTTCATGGGGCAGGTGTCCTATCCCACTGCCCAGTATTCCAAATTTTGTATGGTACTTGGCCTTGACGGAAATAACATTTCAACAAGAAACAACGGGAAACCTATTTGCAATAAAGCTGCAAATATAAACTTGATTTTAGGACCATTCCATGGACATTTTAAAGCCTACTGCGATATCAGCGTTTCTTACTCTCGTCCTTTCACTACACCGCAGTATTTTACCCGAGTCGAGTTCTGACGTCATGCAAGTTTGACCGACATGCTTTCAATTTTGTTATTGACAACAACATATTTATAATTTCGTGCTTACTGATCCGAATTTTGAAAATGACACACGCAATCGCGAAAGCGTTTTCTGAAAAACACGATTCTGCAAAAGGTTTTAGTGAAATTTGATTATTTTTTTTCTATTTTCAATTTCGATGGCTCTTGTCGAAAAGGTGTTAATCACTGATCGTCCCAAACGAGATCAAAGACACGCCGTAGTTTAATTACAGACAGAGAATCTTCTAAGAATATACATGCGCAATCCTAAAATGCAATAAATCAAGTGTTTTTTCACGTTTTATGAGAGAAATATGTCCAATTGTATCATTGAATCATTGTTAGGTATATGTGGGTGAGAAATTTTCTATACGGACAAAATACAGGCTAAATAAAATATTTGCCATTATTTTCCGCAGACGTATTTTTGTCTTTGCTTCTTGGAGAAATCCATGCTGCTAAATACAACGAAGGTGTGTTATTTGATGTGGTCAGAACCGTCAGGTGGTTGGGTCCGAAACCGCACCTCGCAGAAGATTTAGTGGGGGGTGTCGATTTAACAAGTAATGTAGGCAGCGTACACGGCATGGGCTGTCTGTCTTTAATCCGACAAAACAGGGTTAAGGCTTGGTTTTTTGAATACCCTTATTTATTTATTTATTTATTTATTTATTTATTTATTTATTTATTTATTTATTGGTGTTTAAGGTCACATACTTCTGCACAATGGCTAATCGTGACCGTGACAGTTTTAGAGGTGGAGGAAGCCGGAGTACCCAGAGAGAACCACCAAGCATCGACAAGCAACTGTCAGCTCCTCAACATTCTAACTCTGTTAAGGCTCTGTTCAGGCAGGGTTACAGAGGTTGAAGACATGTGTACCAGTGACGTGCAGTATGCCTTAGTACACGGGGACATCGTGCCCCCATGTCGGCAACCGGGCCAAAGTGCCTTGCCCAAGGACACAACGTGAGTCGTCCTGGACGGGGATCGAAGTCGAGACCTCTAGCATAGAAGTACAACAGTCTACCACTGAGCCACCGCGCACCCTTGAATACCTTTAATACTATCATACATTATCCCTCAGGAATTCTAAGTCTGATAAAAGGGGTCATGTTTATCTATTGCATACCCATTTGCTGCCCGAAAACAGCCGATTTTATTAAAATTTTGACGTTTAGCAGCCTGTAGAGGGATTAACAAACGACTAGCGGAATATTCTATCTATGCAATTTGTAAGACCTGCCAATGTCAAATTGTTCTTGAAAATCCCCAACAAGCAGTTAGCAAAATCCACGGAAAATGTAAATTTTAAGCGTTTAAGGGGCATCTCTCCTTATCCAGTCCAAAATGGGTTAAGTTTCATTCTTTTAAATACCCTTACTACTTACAAACCTTAAACACCAATAAATAAATAACATCATGCAGTGCAGTGTGGAATATGAAGTGAGGCAGTCCAAAACATTTTAACAAGAAATACGGGAAACCTATTTGCAGTAACGCTGCAAACATGAACTTGATTTTAGGACCATTCCATGGACAGTTTAAAGCCTACTTCGATATCAGCGTCCCTTATTCTCAACCTTTCAGTGAGTGCATCACTGCAGTATTTCACCCGAATCGAGTTCTGACGTCATGCAAGTTTGGCCGACATGCTTTCAATTTTGTTATTGCTAACTACGTATTTATAATTTCATTATTTCTGATCAGAATTTTGAAAATGACACACGCAATCGCGACAGAGTTTTCTGAAAAACTCGATTCTGCAAAAAGTTTTAGTGAAATTTCATTTTTTTTTTATTTTAAATTTCGCTGGCTCTTGTCGAAAAGGTATTAATTACTGATCGTCCCAAACGAGATCAAAGACTGACGCCGAAGATTAAAAACAGACAGAGAATCTTCTAAAAATATACATGTGCAATCCTAAAATGCAATAAATCAAGTCTTTTTTCACGTTTTATGCATGTTTTATGAGAGAAACATGTCCAATCATATCATTGAATCATTTTTAGGTATATGTGGGTGAGAAATTTTGTATACGGACAAAATACACACTAAATAAAACAATTGGCATTATTTTCCGATGACGTATTTTTATCTTTGCTTCTTGGGGAAATCCATGCTGCTAAATATGACGAAGGAATGTTATCTAATGAAGTCAGGTGGTCGGGTCTGACACCCCACCTCGCAGTAGATTTAATGGGGGTGTCGATTTTACATGTAATGTAGGCAGCATACATGGCATGGGCTGTCTGTCTTTAATCAAGAAAAAACAGGTTAAGGCTTGGTTTTTGAATACCCTTAATACTATCAAACATTATCCCTCGTGAATTCTGATGCTGATAAAAGAGAATATGTTTATCTATTACATACGCATTTGGAGCCCGATAACAGCCAATTTTATCAAAATTATGACTTTTAGCAGTCTGTAGAGGGGTTAGCAAATTATTAGCGGAATATTCTATCCATGCAACTTGTAATACCAACCAAGACCTGCCAATGTCCAATTGTTCTTGAAAATCGCCAACAAGCAGTTGGCGAACTCCACGGAAAATGTAAATTTTATGCTTCTAAGGGGTATATCTCCTTATCCAGTCCAAAATGCGTTAAGCTTCATTCTTTTAAATACCCTTACTACATACAAAACTGATCTTCTGTGAATTCTACGCGCAGTAAAAGAAGTTTTGTTTAGCCTTTACATACCCATTGGGTGTTGTTGGTGTCTCAAAGCAGCCCATTTTAACAAACTTTTGATGTTCAGATGCTGGTGTAGAGCTAATAAATTCTGACCAGAATATTTTGCCCATGCAACATGTAATGGCACACTAAGACCTATGAATGACCATTTTTTTCTTGAAATTTACAAGATGTTTTTAAAGAAATCCACGGAAAACTTGAATTTTTAAGCCTTTGATGGGTATTGCTGTTTAACCAGCCCAAAACGGGTTAAGGCTTGGTTTTTTGAATACCCTTATTACTTACAAAAATTATCCTCGGTGATTTCCAATTCCAAGAGAGGAAGTTATGTTTATTTTCCAGCTACAGGTTGGGTGCTGTGGGGGGCTGAAAACAGCCTATTTTATCAAAGTGTTGATATTTGAGAGTCTGTGGAGGGTTAACAAATGCTTATCAGAATATTTTGTCCTTGCAGTTTATAACGTTACACCACGATCTGCGACGGACCAGTTTTTTCTTGAAAATCTACTTGACATTTTTAGAGAAATCCACGTAAAGCATGATTGTTTAAGCTTTTGGGGCAATCACTCTTAAACCACCCAAAACGGGTTAACACTTGGTTTTTTGAATACCCTTATTACTTACAAAAATGGTCCTCGGTGAATTCCACTTCCAACGAAGGAGATTATGTTTATTTCTCAGGTACACATTGGGTGCTGTGTGCGTCCGAAAACAGCCCATTTCAACAAAATTACAAAGCTTGACAGCCTGTGGAGGGTTAATAAATGCTCACTGGAATATTTTGTCCATGCCACTTGTAATGTCACACAAAGACCTGCGAGTAGTCAATTTTTCTTGAAAACCTACAAGATGTTTTTAGAGAAATCCACAGAAAATTCAAATTTTAAGATTTTAAGGGGTCTCTCTCTTTAGCCTGCCCAAAAAGGGTTAAGACTTCAACTTTTGAATATCCTTACTACTTACAAAAATGTTTCCATATAGAGTGTGGGCTCGATAAAAGAACGCACTTTTCTTTGTGGCGTACCCATTGGGTGCCGTTGGCGTCCAAAAACAGCCCATTTTATCACAATTTTGACTTTCAGCAGCCCATGGAGGGTTAAAAAATGCTCCCCTTAGTATTTTGTCCATGCAACTTCTATTGTCACACCAAGACCTGGGAGTAACAAGTTTTTCTTGAAAATCTACAAGACTCGTTTAGAGAAATCCATGGAAAACATGAATTTTTTAGCTTTATGGTGGTATTGCTGTTTAACCATTCCAAAACGGGTTAATGCTTGGTTTTATGAACACCCTTATTACTGACAAAAATGATCCTCGGTGAATTCCACTTCCAATGAAGGAAGTTATGTTTATCTCTCATGTACTGTTTGGGTGCAGTGGGGGCCTGAAACCGACCCATTTCATCAAAATTTCGATGTTTGGCAGCCTGTGGAGGGTTACCATATGCATCGCCTGATATGTCGTGTGTATCAAAGGGGTGTGTCACCAACAGGTCTAGCAATGACGAATGTTTATATAAAATCTACAAGACGTGTTTTGAGAAAGTGCCGATAAACCCCAATTTTGGCAGTTTTTGTCCAATTCTGGCAGAATAAGGGTTAATTCGAAAATTCTGCCTTGGTATATTTTTAGATTTTGTGCCCCTCTATGCGTGTGCAAAATTTCGTGAAAATCGGTTCGAAAATGGCTTCTGAATCGTACGGACAAAATGTGTGGAAAAAAAAAAAAAAACCAAAAAAAACCCCCCAAAAAAATAATAATCCGCAGAAAAAACAATAGTCTTTTCCAGAGGGAAAAGCCTACCCCCCCCCCCCCCCCCCACCCCAGAAAAAAAAAATAATAATCATCCGTAGAAAAACAATAGTCTTTTCCAGAGGGAAAAGCCTAAATAATTATTCAATTTATCTCTAGAATATGTGAAAGTGATTACTTCCCTCTTAACCCTTAGCACTCTGGTTGTGCAATAGAATTTTCCCCAATCATTTGGTTTTTATCTTGTTTAAGTTCAAATTTAACCAATTATATCTTGTTTGACAGAGCTCATGAGCTCTGTCAAACAAGGTATATTTGGTTAAATATTAAACTGCATTATTGGAAATATTTGCTGCTGAAAACGTTGATTGAATACTCCTGATAATTGAATAATTTGCAGTGACAAACAGGGTTCTACTGTATAAGGACATTTATCATGTATATCAACATATCAGCTGTGTTTCTGTAAAATCAGACCACAGGCAAAACATAATGAACAAATATATGTTGACATATATGTTGACCAGGCTAATATTTTTTTTAAATTGTGATAGAAACAAATCATACCAATTACAATTCAGCAAAAATTGTTTATCAAAAAGTGATAATGTAATTATGTTGATTAGATTATCTGCAAAACATGTCATTCTGACCATATTTCGTAGAAATTGTGCAGCATGGGGTTATTGTGCCAACTGTATAGGCCTGTCACTCCTCCCAATCTGAAATAGAAATAGAGATTCGGGGCCATCCTCCTCGCCGACCTTAGCATCCTTTATGTATATTTCACATGGAATATAACATTGGTATGTAACAGATATGGCAATGACAAACAGGCAAAGCACAGCATGCACAACAGAAAGCAGAATAGGAGGAAGGACACTGGAAGAAATGGACATGCAACAGGCAGCTTGGTGGGCTGGAAGCACAATGGCATGAGCTGGAGGTAGAATGAGGTGAAATGGAAACAGAATGGAAAGTACTGGAGGCACATTGGGAAGAGTGGGAGGCACAATGGATAGCAGATGTCGCCAATTAGTTTAACCCATGGTAGAAATTATACCATCGATATATGTGAAGTAAAATGTATGCAGACAGTCTGTGTAAGTGGCTAATGCAAAGCTGTCATAGTACCTGTAGAGTATAAATTATTGTGATGAATTGACGGTAACATGGTCTGAGGTTTGTGGCTCAGAGCTTATGTTCAACCGAGACGTGAAGCTGCAAACCTCAGACCACGTTACTGTCAATTCATTACAATAACGTATATGTTCCAATAAAACACTACCCATAGCCCAAAACCTTCATCAGGACACATGAGAGGCTTATTTACTAAGCCGCCTAAAAAGCCAACTTTTAACGATCACAGGTTTAGTAAATAAACCTCTTGTGTACCCCATGACAGCACTGGATAAATAATCAATAAACCAGATAAACTCATTCCATCTCAGATAAATCGTAAATCGGTTTGTAATTTAAACAACCCTTCATCTGGAATACTGTTTGCTGCACGTGTGAAAAATCCAGAAAAATGAAGCAGCTTGCTAGTCACTCTGTTGATGAAACAATTACAAAACGGGCGACGTCATTTCAAATATTTTGCATTATGACATCAGATGGTAACATTTGCTACTGGAGCCGTAAACATAAAAGAAACTACGCCGGCCCTCTCATCCAGTCAGAGAGTGAGGATTTTACTCTTATTGGAACATAATGTTGTGTTTATAATCACCACAGGTAATATTGTGCCCAAATCGAAAAGGGCACTATTGATCCTAATCCCTGGTATAAGTATGAAGTTATGAAAGGTCAGCTACAGGGCTTTGTCAGGTCTGTGGTGGCTATCTAGTAATCCAGAAGCTCACTCACTTTGAAAAGAGATCTAGAAGAAACCTTGTAATTGTTCTTGCCCAGCTTAAAGAGTCCATTTAAAGATGTGTGATATAGGTTATACATCCCCACAGCATGGCAACTATGGATGATCTAATTGATTAGATTCTCACAGAAATAATGCCACCTGTTGTTGACCTGCCACCCAAATCCCTCCCCTGTGAGGTGGTTTCCTGCTGATGAACAGTGGGCCAAGATTCTGAATGATGCCAAAGGTGAGTTTCAGGTGGATGGTGCTTCTGCAGTCTTCTCTACTTTGAGGCATGAGGGAGAATATCCATTGAAACTGAAACTAAAATCACAGATCGTATTACATCCAATGCAGGTTTTATGGTCCAGATGCATGGATAACAGGTGAGAGAGCAGCACAACATGCCAGACAACTCCTATTGAAACTTTCAAACTCCAACAGTGCTTATTCAGACCCCAATATTTATTAATTTCTAGTGGTACAAATGCATATCATGTTCCCAAAAGGTCAATCCAAATAACAATAAATGCTTCTGCAAGACAAAACGAGTTCCAATATGTGGTGTGGTATAGGAGTTCAATAAATGCATTTCTGCCCCTCTGAGATAGTATTGAATTCATGTAGGGTTTTCTTTGTGGGGGAATGGTGGGGCAGGCTGGAGAGAGGGTGGGATTTGAGGTGTTGGGATTGAGGGTGGCTATGCTACTGAAAACTCTCCAACAGCTATATTTAACACTCAGTGCAACTTGTGTTGAAAGCATGATGGTCTGTTATATATGACGCGAGGGAGGCTATTCAGATAAGAGAATTATAATGTTAATTTTTATTACACAATTCAAAGTTTAACAGTGTTAATTATTAACTGAACCATAGAGAGCAAATTGTGTCAGGTCACTCAATATTGCCATTAATGGATGGAATCTGTGCTCAAGAAACTTTTACAAGTATAAAAAGGGTCAACAGACATCAGCTTAACAAATTTTTCCATAGATCAGCAATTCACCCCTGTTCAATGCAGGTTGATCACTGGTATTGTGACAAGAAATCAAGCTGAGTCTGATACATGTGAGTGAATTTCTTCTTTGTTTTTCTTCATCACACCAAAACACCCCAACTGTCAACTTGAACACAACCAATTGCTTGACATCGGAAATTATTCAGACACAGAATACCATGGGTGCTAGTCAAAATGGTCCCTCAACAAAACTGCCCCTTGAGTAGTTATCCCAAAAGTCCCCATTTTTGGTACAAACATCCTCACTTGTTTGTTAAAATGCCCCAGGCATTCATTTGTTAAAACATCCCAGGCAGAAATTATTTGGACACTGAATACTCTGGGTGCTGGACAAAACAGACCCTCAACAAAACTGCCTCTTGAGTGGATGGCCCATATGTCCCCAGTTTTGAAAACTTGTTTGCTAAAATGCCCACAGGCATTCGTTTGTCAAAATACCTCAGGCATTCATTAAAACATCACCACTTAACTCTAAGTCACCCACTTCATTCACATTTCAAATGAAAAAAGGACCAATATTAAAAAAGAATTTCCTGTGGTAACCCCGAGAAGTGAAGTAGTGCTTGTTAGTCCCCTACGGGAACCGTAAGGGGACTATAGGATTGCACTCCGTCCATCTGTCCGTCCGTCCATCCGTCCATCTGTCTGTCCATCCGTCTGTCTGTTTTTTTATGTTACCACCTCTCCCTCCAACATGCTTTAAGCTACACCTTTCATATTTGGTACATGGATAAATGGTTCTGAGGGGATGATGCACGCTCAAAATTTTTTTTTTTCAAAATCCAAGATGGCGGAATGGCAGCCACTTTTGTTGTGTTTTTTAAGCTTTTTTTCTCTATTTTCATGTTACCACCCCTCCCACCAACATGGTTCAAGCTACACTTTGCATATTTGGCTCATGGATAGAAGGTTGGCAGGGGATGACGCACGTTTAATATTTTTTCTTCAAAATCCAAGATGGCAGCATGGCGTCCATTTTTGTTGTTTTTTTTTAAGCTTTTTTCTCTATTTTATGTTACCACCCCTCCCTCCAACATGGTTCAAACTACACTTTTTATATCTGGCACATGGATAGAGGGTTGTAATGGGATGTTGCACATTCAATATTTTTTTTCCTAAATTCAAGATGGCGCCATGGCAACCATTTCTGTTGTGTTTTTTAAGCTTTTTTTCTCTATTTTATGTTACCACTGCTCGCATCAACATGGCTCAAGCTGCACTTTTCATATATGGTACATGGATACAGGGGTTGTGAGGGGATTATGCACGCTCAATATTTTTTTTTCCAAATCTAACATCTGTCTGTCTGTCCGTCTGTCTGTCTGTCTGTTTTTATGTTACCACCTCTCACTCTAATATGCTTCAAGCTACACCTTTCATATTTGGTACATGGATAAATGGTTCTGAAGGGATGATGCACAGTCAATATTTATTTTTCAAAATCCAAGATGGCAGAATGGCGGCCATTTTTGTTGTGTTTTTTAAGCTTTTTTTCTCTATTTTATGTTACCACCCCTCCCTCCATCATGGTTCAAGCTACGCCTTTCATATATGGTACATGGATAAAGGGTTGTGAGGGGATTATGCACGCTCAATTTTTTTTTTCAAAATCCAAGAAGCTTATATACTCTAGTGTCTTCTGTGACAAAAACACCTTATGTCACAAAAGTACCGTAGGGGACTAATACCACCTCAGTGGTCAAACACTTGTTTACTGTGGTACCCAGTCACCAGTGCCTGGGGTGAAAGTCCTCTAAAATGTGCTACATGTGTATAAACGATTGATTGGACTTGACTTTATATCAAAGTTGCAGTCATGATTAGATGATATGCCATTGTGCAGATATAGGTGACCTTAAACTGCAATAAATAAATAATTAAAAAAGAACATGTACATGCTGCCTGCATTCAGCTTTACAGATACAAATGTAGGTCCTTGAAATTTGTGATTCCGGTCCTTGAAAGTCCTGGAAAAGTTGAATTTGATGTACAAACCCTGCTTAATGGCATCAGAGGGCTTTTTACCATTTTTTACAACTTTAGGGAAGAAACAAGAAACTAGCTGAGGATATGGAACATGTTATGCCATATTTTAGTATGCTAAGCTTTTTTCTCATTGAGCTCTTTCTAAATAGAGGTCTCATGATATGGTTTTGTTGAATTTTTTTTTAATTTGAAAAAAAACTGATATTTAAAATATTAAATTTTGATATTGTGTGATTAGTAAAGGATTAATGAAATAAATCTCTCCAGGTAAGAAGAAACGTGTACATTTATATACTTTGATGCACTGATACTTACTTGTTTATAACAGATAATGAAGTGAAAAAAAGTATAATATGAAATTAAGGTTACATATTTATTGTTTCTGCAGCTTTGTCTCATGAGTGGTGAGATCATTCAAATGAACAGCAAGCAGAATATGATTTTTGAACCACAAGATCTTGAACAGGCATCACCAGCAACAGTGAGCAGGTATTATGATTGTTACTGCCTGAGTTACATAAAATCATCCCACATCTATGCAAAGCTGGCATTTCATGAACTTTGAAAAAATGCTTTGAAATGCGCTCTGGAACTCCTCTACTCTATGTGCCATTGACACAACTTCCAACATTGTTTATTTCATATGACTCAATTTATGTGATTGCATAATGTGTGGACTTGACATTGTTAGCACTTAAGAAAACAACATAAAATAATTTTCGGGAAGAAACAAGAAAATAGCTGAGGATATAAATACTAAGCATTTACTGGCAAAAGACAGAGGTGACTTCTGACAGTAGTAAAATTGGTTAGCTTTGCAGGCTAAAACCATTGTCCTTGAGTAAATGCACTGTGCTTATCCAATAAAACATTAAATAGATTTGTTGAACTGGCATCTATTGGTTGTTAAAATCTCTCCAACTTTATAGCTCATGAACTAAGTAATACACTCAAAAGCTGACAACAAAATAGTTTTTAAAAAGCCAATCATTGTAAAATGCGATGAAAATTGGCCTGGACAGTAGTCATTAGCAGTGCAAAAGCATGATGTCATTGATGTCATAATGCTATGTCACACAAACTTTCCCCTGCACATGTTACTCCTGATAAAAAATTACTCTTAGGTGACAAATTTCAGCTTGATATCTCTGTAAATGTAGGAGTGCTCAAGTGACAAACAGACATGCAAAGTAATAAACAGACAGACAAAGATATAAATAGATGCACATTTGCATTTATTGTACAGATAAACAACTTGGTGCAGTCATCAGTTGACAACTGAATAGTTTATAAACTTCTTGAAGCTACACATCATGAAATAAAATAACAAATTTACATACTTAATGTCAGTCAAGAGTTCTTGATATTTTTTTTTTTTTGTGGCTATGTACAGAAAAATCTTTGTTAATATCAGTGGGGCAGGTCAACATATTAAGTAGGCCTCTTTGCTTGTTTTCATGACATTGGAAGGTAGATAAAGCCATCATAAAAATGTACTTCTAATAGTTTACAGAAACAGGAAACTCAGTACAAACTATTGAAATCTTTCTTTGATACAGTCCTATCATTTCCTGGCAACCGAGTAAAAATTCAGCAATTTAGAAATATTGTCAGAGCTTCAAGTTACATGTCAAAACGCACAGTAGCAGCTTTACATTAACAAAGTATTCAGATGAGTTACTTCATACTAGAATGCTTTTTATCCAACTTGCCTTAAATAAGGGTTCAAAGAAGAAAAACAGAAATTGAGGTTTTAGGTTATTCTCAGACTTTTAAAACTGGTGGTGCAAGCTTTATATAATGTATATGCTCTCAAACCAGACCTTTTTTGAGTTTTGAAGTTTTTAATAGAAGGGCAGCCTGTTTCAAAATTCCTACAATTTTGAAACAAGAATCTGAAAATCTATGAAAATATAGACATTTTAAATATGCAAACTCTGTAATTTGTTTCACATCATTTTACATTATTTTATAAATATTCCAAGTCATTAGAAATTATTACAGTAATTTGGTTATCAATTCTCTGCAACAGACATGTATTGATCATGGCGTAAAGGTATTAGCCTGCCCTGAATTCACATTGCTGATGTTTTCAATAACAAATTTGTAACTTTTTAGGCAGTGTTTAGAAATGTTTAATGCAGGAAAATTTCAAGTTGTCTTTAATTAACGTAGCCACTGAAATGTGTTGTAAGATAACCACTACAATACTTTGGTCCCAGTTTTATTCCTTTGATAACACCAACCTTCTCTAAAAGAGCTTTTAAAAAAAACAGTGTCAGAATTCTTGTGGATATGGCCGTTGGAGACACATTGTATTGCTAACACTTCCATCAACCATAACATGGTATTGATCCCCCCCCCCCCCCTACTCCCACCCATATTAAATGATATATTCTATGTGTGAAGTTTTAAAAATGGATGTTGAAAAGATATGTTGTCTCCTGATTTTAACTGGAAACTTGGCATTTTCTTCATCATTTCATTTTCATGTGTGCCTGCCTATAAAAACTAGAGGCCTAAACAAAATCTGACAAACCTGAAAATGTTTCCACAAAATGTTTTGTGGGGGTGGCTGTTGAGTTCACCATCCATTCAAATTCCATTGTCTGTACACTCCTGAGAAAAAAAAAATGATTGTCTTGTTACAAGCTAACATCTTATTTTGTTTGTAATTATTATTTATTATTCATAGTGCTGAATTAAAAAAAGAATTAATACTGGAACTGCAGACACATTTCAGATAAGTTTGTGTGTGTGTGTGTGTGAGAGAGAGAGAGCATAAAGAGAGAGAGAGCATTGTCTGTTAAGTTAAAAAAGGACAGGAAATAAATATTCTCTTCTTCACCAAATGGCTAAAATTTCAAATTCCCTAAGTCAGGAAAATGAGAAAATAAAACTCAAATTAGTTTCTACCTTTTAAGTTTCATCAATTACTATAGTTACCACAAATAGTTCCAGCAGTGTCGATTAGGGTAATTAATATTTAGCACATATATTATGTAACAAAATGCACCAGAACTTCGCTTAGTTTTAAATGGGAGGTACAGTACACATAATGAATGTGATTAATTTAAACATTTATTTTGAGTTCCTTGGATGTTTTTAATCTAAAAAGTTTTATACCCACCAATAGATGAGGGGCATTGAGTATAACCCCTGTCTGTCCAAATGTTCATCCATACTAGCTTGCATTTAGTACCTTGCCCTTAAGTTGTAGGAGGTGTGATCCAACATAAAATATTTCCATTGTCTAAGTATCAGGTATAGTTCCCGTATGTGGTAATTTCTTTGTCCTCAAGTGGTTAGTGATTGGTACTTAACAAGGAAAAGTCCCTCAAGGGTCCATCCATTGGGGCATCTGTCCATCCATCTGTATGTCTGGCTGGCTGTACATATGACTTTTCGGTAAATTGAGTATGTATTCAGTAATATGTTTGAAACATTTACATGTGCAGAATGACAAATTTCAGACCAAGTTCTCATTTTGCCATATTCACATTCCCTGTTCTAGAGTTATTAGTCCCCTACGGGAACCGTAAGGGGACTATAGGATTGCACTCCGTCCGTCTGTCTGTCTGTCTGTCTGTCCATCTGTCCATCCATCTGTCTGTCTGTCCATCTGTCTGTCTGTTTTTATGTTACCACCTCTCCCTCCAACATGCTTTAAGCTACACCTTTCATATTTGGTTCATGGATATATGGTTCTGAGGGGATGATGCATGCTCCAAATGTTTTTTTCAAAATCCAAGATGGAGGAATGGCGGCCATTTTTGTTATGTTTTTTAAGCTTTTTTTCTCTATATTCATGTTACCACCCCTCCTTCCAACACGGTTCAAGCTACACTTTGCATACTTGGCACGTGGATAGAGGGTTGGGAGGGAATGATGCACGTTCAATATTCTTTTTTAAAAATCCAAGATGGTGGCATGGTGGCCATTTTTGTTGTGTTTTTGAAGCTTTTTTCTCTATTTTATGTTACCACTCCTCACTCCAACATGGTTCAAGCTACACTTTTTATATTTGGCGCATGGATAGAGGGTTGTAATGGGATGATGCACGGTCAATATTTTGTTTTAACAATTCAAGATTGCGCCATGGCAGCCATTTTTGTTGTGTTTTTTAAGCCATTTTCTCTATTTTATGTTACCACCCCTCCCTCCCAACATCGTTCAAGCTACACCTTTCATATATGGTACATGGATAAAGGGTTGTAAGTGGATTATGCACGCTCAATATTTTTTTTTCAAAATCTAAGATCTGTCTGTCTGTCCGTCTGTCTGTCTGTTTTTATGTTACCACCTCTCCCTCCAACATGCTTTAAGCTACACCTTTCATATTTGGTACATGGATACATGGTTCTGAGGGGATGATGCACGTTTAAAATTTTTTTTTCAAAATCCAAGATGGCGGAATGGTGGCCATTTTTGTTGTGTTTTTTAAGCTTTTTTTCTCTATATTCATGTTACCACCCCTCCCTCCAACATGGTTCAAGCTACACTTTGCATATTTGGCACATGGATAGAGGGTTGGGAGGGAATGATGCATGTTCAATATTTTTTTTTTCAAAATCCAAGATGGCGGCATGGCGGCCATTTTTGTTGTGTTTTTGAAGCTTTTTCTCTATTTTATGTTACCACCCCTCACTCCAACATGGTTCAAGCTACACTTTTCATATTTGGCACATGGATAGAGGGTTGTAATGGGATGATGCACGGTCAAATATTTTGCTTTCACAATTCAAGATGGTGCCATGGCAGCCATTTATGTTGTGTTTTTTAAGCCATTTTCTCTATTTTATGTTACCACCCCTCCCTCCAACATGGTTCAAGCTACACCTTTCATATATGGTACATGGATAAAGGGTTGTGAGGGGATTATGCACGCTCAATATTTTTATTTTTCAAAATCAAAGATCTGTCTGTCTGTCTGTCTGTCTGTCTGTCTGTCTGTCTGTCTGTCTGTCTGTTTTTATGTTACCACCTCTCCCTCCAACATGCTTTAAGCTACACCTTTCATATTTGGTACGTGGATAAATGGTTCTGAGGGGATGATGCACGCTCAATATTTTTTTTTCAAAATCCAAGATGGCGGAATGGCGGCCATTTTTGCAGCATTAAATCAAGCTTTTGACTCTAAATATAATGAAAGTTTCCGTGTTTAGAGTATTCAGTTGTCCTGCAGAAACATTTCCACAATGTGCATACAGTGTATTATATAAAATGCCCCGAGTTACCAAGCTTCCCCAGTAGACGTCAGTAACTTGATGCTTTCTGTAACACAAATGCGTATACCAATTCAATCATTATAAAATACGTTAAATGAAGGAAAATGTTTTAATATCTTCCTTTTTTGGTATTACCAAAAGTAAGATTTCATCACCTTTCCGTTCATTTAAGGTTATTATAATGATTGAACCGGTCTAGGCAAAAATACTGCACCATCGAGAGCTGGACTCGACCTTCTTTTCACTGGATCAGACCATTACTGGCAGTCTTTGTACTTCTTAAACTACTAACCTGAATGGCAGAGATGCTTATATGCTCTAGTGTCTTATGTGACAAAAACACCTTATGTTACAAAAGCGCTGTAGGGGACTAATACCACCTCGGTGGTCAAACACTTGTTTCCCTTGACTCAGTGAAAATAATATATTCTATGGTTTTTATACGCCTGTTTATAAAAATGGTCGTATTATGTTATCAGTCTGTCTGTCTGTCCATCTATCCGTCTGTCTGTCTGTCTGTCCATAAACAATTTGGTTTCCATTCATTTAAAGTCGAACGCCTTGACGGATCGACATCAAACTTTCAGAAGTTGTTTTTAGCAATAAAATACAGGTCAAGTTCGATATTGGTGTTTCTCAGTCCATCTGCTGCAGAGATATGGCCCTTTGAAAACACAATTTTTCTAAAAAAATTGGTTGCCGTTCATTTAAAGCTGAACACCTTGATGGATTGACACCAAATTTTTCATATGTTGTTTTTAGCAATGAAATACAGGTCAGGTTCGATATTGGTGTTTCTCAGTCCATCCGCTGCAGAGTTTATGGCCCTTTGAAAACACAATCTTTTGAAAAAAATTGGTTTCCCTTCATTTAAAGTCGAACGCCTTGACGGATCGACATCAAACTTTCAGATGTTGTTTGTAGCAATAAAATACAGGTCAAGTTCGATATTGGTGTTTCTCAGTCCATCCGCTGCAGAGTTATGGCCCTTTGAAAACACAATTTTTGAAAAAAAATTGGTTTCCGTTCATTTGAAGCCAAACGCCTTGATGGATTGACACCAAAATTTTCAGATGTTGTTTCTATACGTATTATGAATGGTCTCTCCACCTGTCTGTCCGTCCATGGACACATTTCGTTTCCGGACAATAACTTTAGTTGTAATGATTTGAGCTGAGTTAAATTTGGCATGTGGATTTAGTATGACAAAATACAGAATGGGTTCGATTTCTGTTTCTAGCGGCCCATTTGCAGTAGAGTTATGGCCCTTTATTTATGGGAATTTAGCCCAACTTCTCGTTTCCGGATGATAACTTTAGTTTGCCTTGACTGATTTATTTCAAATTTTCAGTTTTTTGTTTTTGATCACAAAATACAGCTCAAGTTCACTTTTGACCACAATCGCATATACCTTTCCAGAGTTATTCCCCTTGAATGATTGCAAATTTGTGGATTTTGTGGTTTCTGGATGATAACTTTAGTTTGCCTTGACCGATTTTTTTTAAATTCTCAGATTTTGTTTTTGACCACAAAGCACAGCTCAAGTTCACCTTTGGCCATAATCGCATGTACCGTTCCATAGTTATTCCCCTTGAATGATTGCAAACTTGTGAATTATGTGGTTTCCGGACGATAACTTTAGTTTGTCTTGACTAATTTGTTTCAAATTCTCAGATTTTGTTTATGACCACAAAGCACAGCTCAAGTTCACTTTCAGCCAAAATCGCATGTACCTTTCCAGAGTTATTCCTCTTGAATTTGTGCATTTTGTGTTTTCCGGATTATAACTTTAGTATGGCCTGACTGATTTTTTATACGCCTCTTGAAAAAACGTCGAATTATGGAATCAGTCTGTCTGTCTGTCCATTTGTCCATCTGTCGGTCTGTCCGTTCATCGACATTTGGTTTCCAGATGATAACTTTAGTATTTTTTTCCGATTGACTCCTAAACTTGGTATGTGGTTTAATCAAAACAAAAGACAGGTCAAGTTCAAATATGGGGTCAGTTCAAACTTCGAAGGTCCCCTGAATTATGGACCTTGTTGGACATAGAATGCATCAAATATTTGGTTTCCGAATGATAACTTTTATTATTTGTTTTCTGATTGGTTCCAAACTTGGTATGTTGTTTAATCACAACAAAATACAGGTCAAGTTCGAATATGGGGTTGGTCCTAACAGTTTTCACCCTCACCCCCATCCTTACCCCAACCCTTCAAAAATGCAAAATGGGTGTATAATGTCCCGCTAGGCGGTGCTCATGTTGTAGAATAAAGTGCATTTAGCTTTATCGTTTTTTTAAACTTTAAAATTTTGTTTGCAATGTCAAAATACATCTCAAATTTACATTTGTCCATTGCGTTCGTATTTTCTGCTCCAGTGTTATATTCCCCTTGACTTAGTGAAAATTAGTTATACATGTATTATATGATTTCCAGACTGTAACTTTACTAATTTTGTTTCTATTTAAAATTTTGTTTGCAATTTACATCTGTCCATCTATAGATCCATCCATGCAACTGTATATACATCCATCCATCCATCAACATCCATCCATCCATCCATCCATCCATTTGTTTGCATAGATTTGGATTTCCAGATGATAACTTTAGTATTCATGCAGAAATGTTTTTGAAACTTTCACAATAATGTTTAGAATGACAAAACACAGACCAAGTTATCATTTGGCCATATTTGTATTCTCTGTTCTAGAATTACTGGAAAATAATATATTTATGGTTTCTGGACAATAAAAATTGAGTTTACCTCTACCAATTGTTTTAAACTTTAAAATTTCTGTTGCTATTGACAAAATACAACTCACATTTGCATTTCGTGATATTCACATTTTATGTTCCAGAGTCATTCCCCTTCACTTAGTGAAAAATAATATAATTTTCAGCTTCTGCTGAACAGTTACTCAAATTTTACTTACCAATTTTGTTTTTATGCCACCGGCCTCTTTGAGGAGGGGGCATTATGTTATCACCATGTCTGGCATCCATCGTCCGGCATTATCTGTCCATGAACTTTTTGCATTACATCAGTTAACTAAAGTTCTACGAACCAGATCTTTACCAAACTTCATTATGTGGGTTAGGTATGATGAGTGGAAGAAGCCTATTTATTTTGACCAGGATATGCCAACGGTCAAGGTCATAATGACCTCCAATGTTAAATACACTTGAAATTGGTTTCCGCTCCATAACTAAAGTTCTGCAAGACTGATCTTGATATAAGTCAGTATGGAGGTTAGGTATGGTGTGGGGTAGAGCCTTATTCATTTTGATATTGATGTGCCAAAGGACAAAGTCACTGTGACCTTCAAAATTAAATGTACTTGAAACAGATTTCTGCTGCATTCCGTCAATTAAGTAAAGTTCTACCAGCTGGATCTTTACCAAACTTCATACGTGGGTTAGGTATGATGAGTGAAAGAAGCCTATTTATTTTCACCCTGATGTGCCAAAGGTCAAGGTCACAGTGACCTCCAATGTTAAATACACCTGAAATTGGTTTCCGCTCTAAAACTAAAGTTCTGCAAGACAGATCTTGATATAACTATTATGGAGGCTAGTTATGGTGTGAGGTAGAACCCTATTCATTTTGATGTTGATGTGCCAAAGGACAAGGTCACTGTGACCTTCAACATTAAATGTACTTGAAGCAGGTTTCCGCTGCATTCCATCAATTAACTAAAGTTCTACCAGCTCCCGAGAGACTTACCTACCCTTTTATTACACATCGGGGGCATATGCCATGCTGTGTATTGCTGTTGTTTAAAATTCTACTTGTAATGACAAAATAGATCCCAAGTTCACATGCAGTCGTAGTCACAATTTCTGTTCTAGAGTTATTACCGATGAATTTGTGCAAAATTGTAAACTTTATTGTTTTGAGACATGTAGTTAACCTTCAAAATGGTTTATGGTAAAGCAGGGGCATTAGTGTCCTATAGATGCATTTGGTGAGCTGCTGGAATTTTACGGGTATTTTTCTTTCCTCATACTGAAAAAAAATGTTAAAAGTTAAAAAGTTCCATGCAAAAATTATTTTGGACTGAATATACAGCTCACAGTAGATATAGTGTTCTTGTCTCCATGTATGTGTCTTGTTTTATGATATTATGGGCCCTGGAAAAACTCATGAAAATGAGTTAACATACTCTGCAAATTCTTCAATTAGCTTTCCATCAAAGTTCTGGAATCGTTTCACATACAGTTTTTATTGTTATTTTATTTTTTTTATTATTGTAGATGTGGCATGATTTACATGGATCCTCTTCAACTTGGTTGGAAACCTTTGTTTGTATCTTGGATGAATTCCTGTCTTCCAGACTCTCTAACTCAAGACCAGAAAAATATAATTGAGGTACATGTATAATCAGCCCACATTTTGTATTTGAATATTGTTTTATATTAACATATTTTGTTCTTCATGCATTACAATAACTATAACCTGGCAGACTAAGTTTGTTTTATCACAACTGAAATAGTTCATATTGTTAGAGTGCTCACCTTTCACTGTATCAATGTCTTTGTGGACTTTCATGGCATACATTATGGATATTATGGATTAAAATTCATCTGATGTCAATAGATGATTATTTTACTCTTGTTCTTGTGCACAGACTGAGCCCAATGGCCCACAATATCAGTGTTCATTCATGGAATTGTTTTTCATTTAAGCAAATTTTGTACTGTTAAGTGAAACACTGCAGGAAGAAAAACTTAGGGATCCCTTTCCAACAGAGTGTATACAACAATCATTTAATTAGCAGAAGGAAATGTACAAACAGTAGTAATCTCTATTCAGTGCCTGTCATCAAGAAATGTCTGAATAGAATACAATTACACGAAAAAGGGTCAGTTAAGTCATGAAATAATATCCAGAACATTGTTAATACCAGGAGAGGAGAAATAAATGATAAAAAATTGAAACACATCCATCACTATCCCCATAATGAAAAACAAAGTTTACCTAAACACTTGTTCTAACAACTAAATATCTACTAGGATCATTGTCCAGAAAATAATGTATAGGAGTCAACTTGTCTGTCGGTTGGTCTGTCGTCGTCATCGGTCTGTTGCACATGTAAACTTGTGGAGCGAACTACTTCCACAGTTTTAGCCGCATTTTCATGAAACTTCACAAAAATGATCAACATGATGAGGGGAAGTGCATGACATAATTTTTTTCTCGCTTGATTTCAAGATGGCCGACTGGTGGCCATATTGCATTTTTATTATGCCCCCCGACTTAAGTCGGGTGGCATATAGTGATTGAAGTGTGCGTGTGTCTGTCCATCCATCTGTGTGTGTGTCTGTGTGTGTGTGTGTGTCCAAGCCAATAACTCGAAAACTGTTAGGGCCACAGTCATCAAACTTTACACAATTATAAAGGACCATGGGAGGTTGTGTCACATACCATAGCCGGGTTCGTACCTTCAAGGTCAAGGTCACATTTCAAGGTTACACTAAAAATCGGTCAATATTCGTGTCTCAGCCATAACTCAGAAACGAATCATAGTACAATTGTTAAACTTTTTACAAATGTTAAGGACAGTCAGAAGGTGTGTCGCATATAATAGTTTCTGCCGCATCTGCAAGGTGAAGGTCATATTTGCCCTTGATATGTTCAAGGTCACAAATCGTGTCTCCAGCATTACTCCAAAACTATCAGGGCTACAGTCATCAAACTTCACACAATTATAAAGGACCATGGGAGGATGTGTCACACACCATAGCCAGGTTCGTACCTTCAAGGTCAAGGTCACATTTCAAGGTCACACTAAAAATCGGTCAATATTCGTGTCTCAGCCATAACTCAAACGAATCATAGTACAATTGTTAAATTTTTTACAAATGTTAAGGACAGTCAGAAGGTGTGTCGCATTTAATAGTTTCTGCCGCATCTGCAAGGTGAAGGTCACAGGGATGGGGGGGGGGGGGAGGAGGGCATGAGTTACCTTTGTAACATTCTTCTTGTTTTTTTACTAAACTTGTGGAGCGAACTACTTCCACAGTTTTAGCCACATTTTCATGAATCTTCACAAAAATGATCAACATGATGAAGGGAAGTGCGTGACATACTTTTTTTCCCACTCAGTTTCAAGATGTCTGACTGGCAGCCATATTGGATTTTTTTTTTAAATAGAAAAATTGAATGCCCCTTTTCAATCACCCACACTAGGCGGTATGCCACGGTGGGGATATACTGGGTGACAGACCATCTCTTGGTCTAAAAATATATGCAAATAAGGTTTCAGCTCTTTAAGCTAAACTGTTATAGTCTCATAATTTTTTTCCCTCTTGGTTTCAAGATGGCCGACTGGTAGCCATATTGGATTTTTTTTTTATTTAGAAAAATTGAATGCCCCTTTTCAGTCACCCACACTAGGCGGTATGCCACGGTGGGGGTATACTGGGTGACAGACCATCTCTTGGTCTAAAAGTAGATGCAAATAAGGTTTCAGCTCTTTAACCCTTTACCCAACGAATCGGCCGCATCCGCCCGCGTATTGTGCAAATTCAGCAGCTGAAAAAAAATTATTTTTCAAAAGATTTCAACAAAACCATATCATGTGAGCCCTCGTTGGAACGAGCTCGTCGAGCTTGCTCCAACGAGGGGTCACATGATATGGTTTTGTTGAAATTTTTTGAAAAATTTGAAAAAATGATATTTAAAATAATAAATTTTGATATTGACTGCGTTGGGTAAAGGGTTAAGCTAAACTGTTACAGTCTTTACAATGCAAAACAGTTAAAAAGTCAGGGAGTCCCAACAACGTAAAGAAACCTACTTAAACACAAAAGCTTAAAGATTTGAACATGAATGTACTCAGAACATTAACAAAAATAGAGATAAGGCCTAAAAAAGTTAAAAATCTGTTTCTCAGGCCCCCATATGTGGAGCAGTGTTAAATACTGAGAGAAGTGAAATAAATGAAATTCTTAATCTACATCACATTAATGTGTTTCAAAATTGACCTAATTGCTAATTCGTGCATCTTGAAATTTACTAAGTTCAAGGTGAAAAAAACATTGCCATAAATTATATGCAAATTGAGAGATAAACTATGTTGTTATAGTCCTTCTCAACCCACAACAGTAATATTAAAACCCTTGACTTCCAAAAACTTATGAGAAAATTGGTGCAAACATAGTCAGAAATTGAGCAAGTCTGAGAGGAACACAAAAAGGAAAGGTAAGATAATTGGCAAATTCTGTCTTGAACAGTGTCTATATAAAGACGTGAACTAAATGCTTTATATTAAAGTTATTGGTTGGGTTTACTCCAATTCCAGAAGATTATTTTATTAGGACTTGTATCATTTTTATTGCTTTTAGATAATTGATGCTTCTTTGAAGTTCAAGGTGTCATTTATTTGGAAGTTACATTACCTTAAATGGATTCTGGTATTATCTTGGTTGTGTATAAGGATAAAGTGTCTTTTTTACTTTCAAGGAAATGTCATACAATTGTTCTGGCATAAACTAGCAGCCATGATTTCACCAGAAAGTGCAGTTCAGTAGTTAGGAAGATGTGTAAATGGTTTGATATTTTGAAGGTTAATATTGTTTTTCTTGGTTAACTTGAAACCATGGTTTGTCTCTTAGTAGTGATATAAAGGAAGACTCATTGGTTTGTATCCAGAGCCTGTGAGGTCTCGTGTGAAAAATCATATTATGAGCCTATATAAAAAACATCAGACTGGACACACAAACACTGGAAAGTGTAATATTTGCTATAATAATAATAATAATAATAATAATAATAATAATAATTTTAAAGCCTAGAATCCACACACGGTGCTCAGTGGCTGTATAATAATTGCATACATACATAAACACACATACACTTACATTCTCTCACAGAAACATTGATATCTGGATCACAATTATCATTTATTGGTGCCCAACGCCACATCAGCAACCAAGGCTATATTGTGGCGATAAGCGACAGAACCTAAAAAAAATGGGTACTGAATTAAAACAAAATAAAAACAAACTATGACTTTACCAAAACAAGTATGTGAGTGTGACATGACGAGTAACGAGGCAATTCTCACTGACTCAGTCACACTCGCGCACCTGGTAATGTTACTTTATGACCAAAATTAAAAGACCACTGAAGGCAATGCCTTTCAAAAAAGGTAGGTTTTAGTGCCAGACTTGATTGATTCAAGTGATTTACTATTTTTTATGTCGATTGGAAGAGAATTCCAAAGCCTTGGGCCAGCAACCGCAAAGGCCCTATCACCAGCACTAGTAAATTTAGATATGTGCTGAACCAGATTGAGTTGACCTGATGACCTAAGAGACCTTGGTGGTTTGTGGTTGGTAAGCAGATCGGACAGGTAGGATAGTGCAGATCCCGAGATACACTTAAACACCAAAAGGACAATTTTAAATTGAATTCTTTGCTTAACGGGTAGCCAGTGTAACTCAGAGAGTACTGGTGTTATATGGCAGTACTTTGGAGTTCTGGTTATGACCCGTGCAGCACAATTTTGGATGTGTTGTAGCTCTTCAAGAATAGATGTTTTAGAGCCCAGAAGAAGAGAGTTGCAGTAGTCGAGGTGACTGGTAACAAAGGCGTGGACAAGCTGTTGTGTCGTCTGTGTATCAATGAAGGGTCGAATTTTGCTAATATTTTTTAAGATAAAAAAATGCACTGCGAGAGACATGTTTGATATGTTCATCAGCGGCCAAATTTTCATCCATGAAATAACCTCAGTTTTGAACACAGCTACTGGGTTTTATCACAGAACCTACAATATTGATGGACAGTTTGGATATTTTTGAACGTTGATGAGGTAGACCTATATATATTACTTCTGTCTTGTCATCATTCAATTTAAGAAAGTTTCTAGTCATCCATGCCTTGAATGTCTGAAATACAAAGCTCAATCTTACTGCATGCTTCAGGCTCAAAGGCATGAGTAAAACTAATGTACAGCTGTGTGTCATCTGTAAAAATGAAAGTCAAGGCCATGGCTTCGGATAATGTCACTGAAAGGTAAGACATAGACAGTGTATAGTAGGGGACTCAACACCGACCCTTGAGGGACGCCAAAACGTAGTGTGACTTTGTCTGTCGACTCACTGCCAATAAGGACACTCTGTGTGTGACCCTTAAGGTACGACGAAAACCAATTATAAGTGCTCGGTCAGTAATGCCTATTCTCACTGCCAGTCTTTCAATTTTTTCAAGTATTTTATTGTCTGTGGTGTCAAAATCGGCGCTTAAATCCAACAAAACAAGACATGTTAGGTTGTGCCTGTCCTTGGATAGGAGGATATCATTTTGGACCCTTAGAAGCGCCGTTTCTGTACTGCAATTAGATCTGTATGCAGATTGGTTAACTCCGGATAGTCCGTGGGCTGCCAGATGAGAATTCGGCTGAGAAGCCACCGCACGCGCAATAATCTTTGATAGGAATGGAAGATTAGAGACCGGTCGGTAGTTTTTCAGAATCTCTGGGTCAGGTGTTGGCTTTTTGAGAAGAGGTTTTACTAAAGCGTGTTTCATGCTTGTTGGAAAGACGCCAGAGTGGAGTGAGGCATTGACCAGTTTCAAGATTGGTGTAGTTAACTCCGAAAGAGTATCTTTTAACAACAAAGTTGGAATAGCATGCATTGCTTAGATGGTGCCTTGGATATTAACCTCTGGATATCTGTTGTTGCCAAAGATTTGACTCGGGACAACTGTACAACAGCTTTAGCACAGGTGCATGGCATGTCGGCCATCTGTTGAAGATCAGATTGTGAGCTTGTATAGTCTCAATTTTTTCAGAAAAGAAAGAAGAGAATCTATTCGCAAGGTCTTTGGAGATGAATGCTCTGGGAGTACGGTTGTCTTTTGACGACACAGAAGCTTCTCAAGAACGACAGACAGCGCATTAGGGGAATTAACATTAGCTGACATTAAGTCCGAAAAGTATTTCCGTTTCGCAGATTTGACCAGTTTGTTAACAACATTTTGCTGGTTGACAAACATCTCTCTGTGAACACATAGTTTTGTTTGCCGCCACTGAAGCTCTAGTTTGCGTCATAAATCTTTTTCTCACCTAATCTCATCACTGAACTACTTTGAGCAAGGGCGTATGCTAAATGTGCGTGTTTGCTTAGGCGCAAACTTGTCAATAACCTCTTGAAGTGAGCCAGTGAGGGTGTATTCTATGCTGTCAACAATTTGCATCTCGTTAATTTTAGCGACGGGAGACGAAGCAATAGCATCCGCAAACTTAGCAAGGTCTGTACTTCGGTACTTGCGGTATGTGACTTTCTTCTGGACAGGGGAGGAATGAGGAAGTGCCAAATCGACGATAATCATAAGATGGTCAGAGATTGCAGGATCAACAATTAATACATTTTTAACAAGATCAGCATCGGATTCTCTGGTGATCAGCAGATCTAATGTGTGGCCATCTTTATGGGAAGTGCCACGAACATGTTGGCGTAGATTCATTGAATTGATAAGATCATGTAGTTTAGAAGAATCACTGGAAGTTTTCTTCTCCATATGGAAATTGAAATCACCTTCAATGATGAATTTTCCTGGCAGCACATGGTTGTGCAAATGTATCAAATCTTTGGTTCATGCGGTAAACTTGATTAGATACCATTAATTAGTAAGTTGCTTGTGATTGGTAAATTATCTACTTACATTGATTAAAATAGTGTAATGTGAACTCTACTTATTTTCCAGTTGTTGTTTGAATGGTTATTGCCACCTTGTTTGAATTATGTTGCTAAGTACTGCAAACATAGTGTAACTTGTCATCAAATGCATTTGACTGTGAATTTATTGAAACTCTATGCCTGTATACTGGATGAGCTAAGGTAAGTGTAAAAATTTCTTTTTATATATGATTTAAATAGATCTTGTTTGAGGCTGATCCAGTTCTTAAATTCTTTCCTTCAAGAATTATAAATATATATTTTTAAAAATATTGATAATTGTTCAGTATCCAAGTTCATTTAGAGGATGATTTTTTGCTACCTTTCCCTTCAATTTAGTCAGTTTGGCTCAAATTTATTTCTTTTACATGCACTTTTTAGCTCACCTGACTGCAAGTCAGTGTGAGGTATTGCCATCACTTGTCCGTCGTCCATAAAGTTTTGCAAACTTGGCTTCTTCTTCACAGCCATTCATCCAAATTCAAACATATATTGCACAAACCATCCTGGGGAATACCCTTTCTATTTTGTTCAAATGAAGTGGCTGCCTTCTTCAGGCTCTGGTCAATGATGCCAAAGCCTAAAAATCTTTAAAAATCTTCTTCTCATGAACCACCAGAGAGATTGCCTTGATATATTGTATGTAACACTCTTTGGTGTTGAAGATTAAAGTTTGTTCTAGAGAAGTTGGTAGATCAATATTTGGGCTCTCTGTGGGCACATACCCATTTTGTGCTTTGCCCAAAATTTCTATTTCAAGAACCAATAGGCCAATTTGAACCAAATTTGGCATGTAGCATAAGTGAGTCCAAAGTTCTTGATTGATGCCTGAATTTTTTTTTTCATAGCCCCGTGGGTACCCCAGGGATTAAAAATAGAAAAAAATTCAAATGCCCATATTTTCCAAACTACATGGAACAGAGAACTGTTATTTGGTATGAAGCATCCTTTTGACCTGTAGAATGGATTTAAAAAAACATGGCCATCGGTTGTGTCAAGGTGATCTGTAGGGGCGTTTGAAAAATGCCGAGTCAGCATATTTGTAAAAATTGAAAAAAAATTTTTCTTGAGAACCACTGATCAGAATCTTTTGATATTTGATATACAGCATCCATAGAATGGTCAAATACAAGTGTGCTCAAATCGACCCCCTTGTTTCATATTTGGGCTCAACAGAGGAGCCCAAATAATTAACTTAGGGCGCTATGGGGAATAAGCTTTAAAAATCTTCTTCTTCAGATCAAACAGTCAGATTCTTTTGATACTTGGTATACAACATCTCTACAGGGGTCAGATTAACGTTTGTTCAAATTGAGTCCCTGGGTTAATATCTGGGCTTCCTATGGAAGCCCGAATATTAACTTGGTGCAATATGGGGAATAATCTTTAAAAATCTTCTTCTTCAGATCCACCAGTCAGATTCTTTTTATATTTGGTATGCAGCATCTCTAGGGGGGTTAGATTCAAATTTGTTCAAATGGGATCCCTGGATGAATATTTGGGCTCTTTATTGGAGCTCAAATTTTAACTTGGTGCAATATGAGAACATTTCTTAAAAAATCTTCTTTTTCAGACCCACTAGTGAGAATCCTTTCATATTTGGTATGTGACATCTCTATAGGTGTAAGATTTGAATTTGTTCAAATCGACTCTCTGGGTTAATATTTGGGCTTCCTATGGGAGCCTGATTATTAACTTGGTGGAATATGGGGGGTATTCTTTAAAAATCTTCTTCTTCAGATCCACCAGTCAGATGCTTTTGATATTTGATATGCAGCATCTTTAGGGGGGTTAGATTCAAGTTTGTTCAAATGGGATCCCTGGATGAATATTTGGGCTCTTTATTGGAGTCCAAGTTTTAACTTAATGCAATATGAGAAAATTTCTTTAAAAATCTTCTTTTTCAGACCTGCTGGTGAGAATCCTTTCATACTTGGTATGTTACATCTCTAGAGGTATAAGCTTCGAATTTGTTCAAATCGAGTCCCGGGGTTAATATTTGGGCTTCCTGTGGGAGCCTGATTATTAACTTGGTGGAATATGGGGGTATTCTTTAAAAATCTTCTTCTTCAGATCCACCAGCCAGATTCTCTTGATATTTGGTATGCAGCATCTCTATGGGGAGTTAGATTCAAGTTTGTTCAAATAGCATCCCTGGATGAATGATCCACCAGTCAGATGCTTTTGATATTTGATATGCAGCATCTTTAGGGGGGTTAGATTCAAGTTTGTTCAAATGGGATCCCTGGATGAATGTTTGGGCTCCTTATTGGAGCCCAAATTTTAACTTAGTGCAATATGAGAAAATTTCTTAAAAATTCTACTTTTTCAGACCTACTAGTGAGAATCCTTTCACATTTAGTATGTGACATCTCTAGAGGTGTAAGGTTCAAATTTGTTCAAATCAAGTTCTTGGGTTGTTCAAATGGGATCCCTGGATGAATGTTTGGGCTCTTTATTGGAGCCCAAATTTTAACTTAGTGCAATATGAGAAAATTTCTTAAAAATTCTACTTTTTCAGACCTACTAGTGAGAATCCTTTCACATTTAGTATGTGACATCTCTAGAGGTGTAAGGTTCAAATTTGTTCAAATCAAGTTCTTGGGTTAATATTTGGGTTCCTCAAGGGAGCTCAAATATTTTCATAGTGCAATATGGAGAATTATTGTTTAAAATCATCTCCTTCAGATCCAGCAGCCAGATTCTTTTGATATTTGGTGTACAACACCTCTGGGAGGGTTAGATTGAAGGTTGTTCAAATCAGGTCCCTCTAAGGACCAGCAGAAATGAATGGCCCAAAAAGTTGCCTTTGGTTGTGTCATAGCAAATAAAAAATTGCTCTTGCTGCTGATCACTTACTGATACACTCATCTCTTTTGACAATTTGAGCCAGGTGAGTGTTTTAGGCTCACTTGAGCCTCTGGTTTAGTTTTACTGTTTGTTTTATTGGGAATTATGCCCCAGCAGTGCCAACCACAGATCAATGAATACACATAACTAAATCACTATTAAAGTTGATGAACTTTATTATTAAGTTCAAGCTGATGTAGGCTCAGCTAAACCCAAATTGTTCATTTACATTTTTTCCCTATCATATCATCTGTTCAACCCCTACACCAAAATACTTAGATGGAGTTAGCATCAAAGCCAACACTGGCTGGGGAATGACAAAGAAACAGCCAACCCTACGACAAGCTGACCCATAGGAAGAAACTTGTTAGCAGAGCTTCATATTACTGGAATGTAGCGAGGCAACCTGAAGAGGAGTAATCAAACAATAATTTCAAGTAGATGATATGGACCCTTGTCCCATCCATTCTAGCTAGAGATTCAATGGGATCCGGCCACTGACAGCCTTGCTAATTAACAATATGATGGAGGCAAGACTAGCAACAGGGTGAGAGTCATGAGGTAGCAGTCTGAATGCCATCAACCAACTTAACAAGAGAAAGGTCACACTGTGGTAGACAGTTTTATGGGTGGAGGAAGCTAGAGTACCCAGGGAGAACCACTTAGCAGTGGAGAACAACTGCTAGACTCTCTATTTTACTAACTCAACACAACAGTTTGCTGCAGTTGAAGGCAAGTACACTATCATTGTGCAATATGGCTTAGTACACAGTGCCACCATGCCCCCATGTGGGTAATCGGAATTAATGTCATTCCCAGGGACGCAATGCAGTTACCACTGGTCAGGATCAAACCATCAACCTTTTGGTTTGAAGTCCAATGCTTAATCGCTGATGCACAATTCCCGCATGTTTTAGATGTATTACGTTTTTGGCAACGTTCATAAGTATGTTCATTTGTCCATCCATCCATTTGTTCATCCAACCATACTACTGACCACCCCTTAACTGTCTCGGTGCTGAAAGCCCCTATCAAGGCTCCAGTGGAACATGGTTATTGTATGGTGAGAAGCCTTATTTTCTTCATATTCAACCAGAAGCAAATTCTATATTGTTCATCTGAACTTGTTTTGCTGCAGTCGATTGGAAAGTGCATAAAGACACTCCTCAAAAAACTTCAACAAAACAGTGTTAGTGAACATAGTGTGACTACCAAAATAATTCAGCAGCCTACCAATTAAAGGGACAATAAGCCACTAATTTGAAAACAATATTGACTCAGATTTTGCTTGAATGAAAAAACATGTTAAAAAACATTGTGTGCAAAGTGTTGGGCATCAGAAGCAACAAGAACTTTCATGCAGTTTTGCAGAAGATACCAGATTGCAAAGATATAAACGAATTGCCCAAAGTGATCGGATGTAAACAGAAAACCATATGTTATCATTTCTGATACACATGGAAATAATTTAATACCTCAGTACCACTCCGAATATTTGAATACCATGAAAAACAACTGTGCATTATTTTAACACCAACTGGGCATCATCAGATCAGAAACTTTGTATTATTTCTAATGAAGCTCAGTTATGCTTCCAATAAAACCCACAGAATGAGCATCGACAATGACAAACCGAGATATATTTTTCTACCACAACCAGTGGCCCAGACTAGCTGGTGCTAACTCAATATAATTCAGGGCCAAACAAACATTTTCCCCCTCAATCCCCCAAATTTGCATACAAAACCGAAAAATTCAAGTCCTATCTGGTCCTCCATACCTTTGTTATCTGCGCATACGCAGTATCCAGTAAGGTACCGAAATTGGCACCAACCATTCTTCTTTGTTTGGCCCTAAACTCAGTAACAATGATCCGACATCTGTGCTTTAAAACCTCCTTTTTATGTGTACCCATACCATGTATGGTACATGTAATGCCGGCATCTGGGGTGGCCCTCCGTCGTCCGTCCATCCTTGGTCTGTCTGTCTGTCTGTCTGTCTGTCTGTCTGTCTGTCTGTCTGTCTGTCTGTCTGTCTGTCTGTCTGTCTGTCTGTCCATCCATCCGTCCATCTGTCCATCCATCCGTCCGGCCGTCCATCCCTCCATCCGGCATCCGTATCCATTTCTTTGGCATTCGATAACTTGAAAACTATTGCTTAGATTGTCATGATACTTTATACTTGTGTTCAGGTTATAATGCACCGAGCTGTATAGTTTTTGGTGTAAATCTGATTATTCAATACTGAGATATTAACCCTTTACCGATCCAATTAAGCATTATTCCAATCCATTTCTTTGGCATGCGATAACTAAAAAAATATCAATCCTATTGTCATGTTACTTGATAGATATGTTCAGGTAACTGATGTGCCAAGCTGTATAGTTTTTGATGTAAATCTGACGATTCGATCCGGAGATACTAACCCTTTATCCATCAAATTAAGCATTACTCCAATCCATTTCTTTGTAATGCGGTAACCTAAAAAATATTGATTAGGTTGCCTTGTTACTTCAAATGTGTGGTCAGGTTTCCGATGTGCCGAGCTGTATAGATTTTGGTGTAAATCTGGTAGTTTGATCCTGAGATTTTAACCCTTTATCCATCAAATTGTGCATTTTTCCAATCTATTTCTTTGACATGTGATAACTCAAAGAATATCAATCTGATTGTCTTGTTACTTCATGTAGATGTTTAGGTTACTGATTTGCCAAGCTGTATAGTTTTTTATATAAATCTGATCATTTGATCCTGAGGTATTAACTCTTGATCCACTTAATTAATAAAATTTGTTCAATCTATTTCTTTGACATGCAATACCTCAAATAATATTAATCAGATTGTGTTGTTACTTTAAATTTCTGTTTAGGTTACTGATGTGCTGAGCTGTATAGTTTTGGGTGTAAATCTGTTATTTTGATCCTCTGATATCAACCCTTTATCCATAAAATTAAGAATTTCTCCAATCAGTTTCTTTGGAATGCGATAACTCAAAAATATTGATCAAAGTTATTATGTGTACCCATACCATGTATGGTACGCATAATGTTGGCATCCAGGGTGGCCTTCCGTCGTTCATCCATCCTTTTTCTGGCTGGCTGGCTGGCTGTCTGGCTGGCTGGCTGGCTGGCTGGCTGTGGCTGGCTGGCTGGCTGGCCATATCCATTTCTTTGGCATTTGATAACTTGAAAAATATTGCTTGGATTGTCATGTTACTTTATATTTGTGTTCAGGTTACTGATGTGCCAAGCTGTATAGTTTTTGGTGTAAATCTGATAATTTGAATGTGAGATATTAACCCTTTATCCTTTATTATCCTTCAAATTGAGAATTCTTCCAATCCCTTTGGCATGAGATAACTCAAAAAATATCAATCCAATTGTCATGTTACTTTATATATATCTTCAGGTTACTGATGTGCCGCTCTGTATAGTTTTTGATGTAAATTTGATAATTATACCCCCCCCCCCCCCCCCCCCCCCCCCCCCCCCCCCCCCCGCAAACAAAGTTTGGGGGGTATATAGGAATCACCCTGTCCGTCCGTGTCACAAAATATATATATGTAGCAGTGTGAGCGTTCAAAGTGTGGTGCGAAAGGGGGGTTAAATTTGAGCCAAGACGTTATGTCGAATTTATGTTTGTTACTGGCGATTGTGATTATGTTGTTTGAGACCAAGTTTGTAGGAGTGGTCAGTTGAGCGGTCAGCATGAGATTATTGTAAATTAATTTGATCCTGTGTTCAGGTAAATTGTGATATAAAATAGTTGTGTGTTTTATTTTGTTCAAAGCGGGGAGTTTTCTGTCGAGTAAAATGCAGAAAATAGTGTCGACAGTACGGTCAGTCATTTTGTAGAAAATGTACATACAAGTATACATATGTTTCTTCACATCAAAACATTAATCACAGAAAAATGCTTTGAATATCGTCGTCGCTGCTCGTCAGTAAATGCTGGACTGTTTCTGTTCTTGAACGTTTGCTGATGATATAAATTCAAGTTTGAGTGAGACCAGAGAACTAATGTGAGTTGATCGATTTATATGTCCAGGAACAATATAAAAGTTTTATTCCCACTGTACATCAGTTTCTCCACTGAAATCGATATGGACTTTGTATAGAACGATGGCTAATAATATTTAAAGATCAAGTCAAGTTTCTACTTAGAAGTACCAATTTTTTATGTCTGTTTGACCAGCCATACATTCATCGATATGCCAGTATTTTTTGGATGAACTCTGAAATAATGTTTCTGTGATAGAAGTATATTTCATCGCTTATATGGACGGTGCGCAACTACGGTTACATGTATGGACAACTGATAAATTGATTGTTTATTATTGGGTGATTGATGCATCATTCACATGAAAAGATTATAAAACATTATCCTGTGCTCGAGGCCTGCAGAGACAATATCGTTTTGAGATAGCGGTGTAGAGAACTTTCGATGTTATACTGAACAGTTAGAAAGAATTGAACTTTAGAAACGTTAACATTGCGTCACAATTACGTACACATATACATAAAACATTATATAATATTGTTCTCGAGGGGCGGTTCTTCCCAGGGTCACTAAGGTCCAGGTATACTGTGTGCAGAACCTTACTCACGTCATCATTGGCCTAGTGGACTAGGTGTTCTGTGTGGTTGCACTTTTTGGTGCGTAATATTATTCTTTGTGGTTGCCTCCCTGTAATGTGAAAATTTTCTGTGTGGTCACATTAAATGTGAAGGGGGTAGGTGTGAAAACCTGTGCATTTACATTGTAGAAAATGTGCATGAATTTCTGTGTTGTAGCAGTTGGTGAATGCTCTGGTATTTTCTGTGTGGTTGTGAGTTAAGGGTGAGTGCAATTTGCTTTAAGAGCTGTTGTTAACATCAGTTCAGTGGTGTTTAGTGCATTCTAAATGCTCTTGTTGTTATCTTGAGTTTTAGGTGGTACAGTAAATGCTTTGTGTTTGATAAAGGGTTGGATCAAAGTGTGAGGCCTGTGGGTGCAGTCAGAGAATAGTTGAGATCACGTGACATATCGTAGTTTAACGAATAAATTGTATATTATTAGTTTCAGATGTAAATAAATTATGGCATTTAGTTCTTGTCATTTTCCGAATATAAAAAGAACCAACGTCACCCCCATTTTGTGACATATGGCGAGGCTACCAGGATCCGAAAGTCTTGTTGGTTTAGTGGTGTGCTGTATTGCCATAGCCACTTTTAAAATGGCTGATTTACAGTCTTTTATAGATAGTGGAAAACAGTTGGCGTTAACTGGAGATAAATTATTAGAGTTTTTAACAGAGTGAGAGGAAAAGCAGAAACGCCGAGAGCAAGAAAATGTTGAAAGAGAAGAATGTCAGAGGGAGCGTGAATTTAAAAAGATTACAATGGAAAAGGAAATTTCGATGAAAGAAAAGGAGATTGAGTTAGAGAGGTTTAAAAAAATCACAGAATTATCCAAAATAGTGGTCATTCATTGAAATTAAATGGTAGTGAATATGCAAAAGCACCAAAACTACACTACTTTAATGACAAACATGACAATATGGATGCGTACATTCGTAGATTGGAGCGTTTTGCCGAATCTGCAGGTTGGAAACGGGCTAAATGGGGAATACACCTTAGTGCATTTTTACAAGGGAAAGCTCTTCACGTGTATTCGCGTTTGTCAGTTACGCAAGGAAGAGAGTTTGATACTTTAAATCAAGCCCTGCTACAACGGTTTAAATTAACAGAAGAGGGTTTGCGTCTCAAATTTAGAAATGAAAAACTTGAGGTAGTGGAAACGGCACAACAATTCGCTGTTCGTCTGGAAAGTTATTTACAAAATTGGATGGAACTGGCTCATGTAAATATGGATTTTGATGGACTAAAAGACCTTATAATTAGGGAACAACTGTTGAGCTCATACAATAAAAACTTATAATTATTTTTAAAAGAAAGGAAGATTTTATCTGTTCGAGAAATGGCAGAACTGGCTAACCAGTATTTCAAAGCCCATGGGCATCCTAAAACCGGAAAACAAAAACCCCACCAAAAATTAACTGGGCAAATTTCAAAATTTGGGGATCAGACGTTTCAATCGCAGTTTCGCGAGCATCGGTGTTATAACTGTAAATCCCCGTCACATATTGCTAGAAATTGTCCCAATAAAGGAAGAGGGTTTATGAACACCGGAGGCCAACAAAAGTTTGATAGTAGGGGAAAAGAAAAGAGCAGAAACAGGGATGAAATTGGATGTTTAGTTGATATGGGTCTTGGTAAATGCTGTGTAGAAGGGGATATTGTAACTCTAAAATGTGGACATAATTTGCCGTTAATGTCAGCTGCTTGTGATTCTGATAATTGCGTAAAGGGAATAATGCCAGTGGTAGAGGGGTATGTGAATGATAAATTGGTTTCCGTTCTTCGCGATAGTGGATGTTCAGGCATAGTAGTGTGCTCTAAGTTAGTTAAACAAGATAACATGACTGGCCAGTCACGAGTTTGTGTTCTTATAGATGGCATCGTTCGAAAATTTCCAGTAGGTAAAGTGTGTGTTGATACTCCATATTATACAGGTGAGGTAGAAGTTCTGTGTGTAGACAGCCCTATATTTGATCTAGTATTAGGAAATATTCCAGATGTAAGAGATCCAGATGATCCTGATTTACATTGGCAAAAGATTACATATAAAAATGAGATAACCCCAGTAGTTGGTGCTGTGCAAACCAGAGCACAGAGAGCACGGGGAGATAAGATATCACCACTCAAAGTTAGTGAAGCAATTATTGACGACATTAGTGTTGATGATATAAGAGTTTTACAGTTACAAGACGAAACCCTTTCACGTGCAAGATATTTGTGTCAAAACAGTGAGAAAACATACACAAAAGGTGGAGGTCAGGTATGGTATGAAATGCAAAAAGGGTTATTATACAGGTTTTTTGATTCACAAAAACACGGTGCTCAAATGTTTAAGCAACTTCTGGTTCCTCAGCAATTGAGACCAAACGTTCTACAAATAGCACATGATAATATTTTGTCAGGGCATTTGGGGCAAAAAAAAACTGCAGATAGAATTAGTTCAAAATTCTTTTGGCCTGGATTATTTAGTGATGTCGCCCGTTACTGTATGTCTTGCGATATCTGTCAGAGAACCTTTCCTAAGGGAAAAGTAAGAAAAGTTCCCATTGGTCAAAGGCCCATTATTGATGAGCCTTTTTCAAGGGTGGCTGTTGATTTAGTAGGTCCCATTCACCCATCCAGTGACAAGGGAAATAGATTCATACTAACACTTGTCGACTATGCTACTCGCTATCCAGAAGCTGTGGCACTAAAAAAAAAATTGACACTGAAACAGTAGCAGAGGCACTTGTTGAAATGTTCAGCCATTTTGGAATAAAAAGGCATAACCAATAGAGTGCAAACAAAACACACACAGTCTTGCACAAACACCTGGTCCTCGGACACAAACAGAACAAGGTGTGAAACATAATTGACGGTCGAGCCAACGCCTCCCGAAAATCAAAACGATTTTATTATTGGTGCAATTCACCAAATATCATATTTCCTTAAAATAGCAATATATGAAATTACAACAGTTGATAATATATTGCTCAGAACCTGAACAACAGCAGTGTTCAAATTCAAGTCTCAGCCATATCTGAAAGCTGTACATTCAACGAATTGGTGTTAAGTGGCGCTCACCCACAGCGACCTATATTTCCTATATACCACAATACATTACCGACCAAGAATCTGTAATCCCAGACTTACACAAATTGAAGTCTTGCGGTATTTGTTTATTTGAAAAAAACGTAAAGGTTGAAACTATAGTCATACATAGCGGATTAAATTCTGGGCAAGTACCAATAGGCTTCAGGTTAAACAAATGTTATACCGAAGCACATACAAATTTCAATGTACCATACTGAAATCAGCTCTTTTATTGTGAGCTCCAAGCTCCACAAGCTCAGAAAGCATAAATGTATAGAAAAGTTCAGTCGCTTTCCGTCAGGGGACAATATCCCCCTGTTTGATGACAGTTACTTACTCAAACAATGGTATGAGCCTAATAATTGAAAAGCGCATTTCTACATGATGCAGCTAGCTCATACTGATAGGCCATTTAAAAGGTCCTCGTCCATGTTGAAAACTGGTACGATTTTATATACAAAACATTGTATCAGCCCAATAATAGGGCAGCATCAATTTATTGGAAACAATAACAATCCAGGATAGAATGGTCATATACTACGCTGGAGACTGATACGATCTTATATGCAAAACATTATTCCGACCTAAAAGGGCAGCATCCATTTATTGGAAATAATTACAGCCCTGGCGTCATCTTATTCAAAACGCACATGCTTTCAACAATTTAGCATGCATCCACGAATGTGCCTTAGAGCGAGGGCCAGGGGTGGATGGAGGAAACGGGTAGCTAAGCCACTCACCCTTGGTCTTCCACCAGTGCCATCGATTATTACGCATGCCAGATACTGATACGATGTCACAAATGTAACATATTACAGGCCTCCATAATATAGGCTGAGTCGCTTAGTGGAATAAACACAAGCACCCACACAATAATTACTCGAGAAATCACAGGCGCACCTAATGCCTATATCACGGGTAATGGACCAGCAATTGTATCAAGGTCGCCGATATACATCGTGTCAGTCGAATAATGTGTGCTTCTCTTCTTCACTGTAAATCACAGGTGCACTTGATGCCTACATCACAGTTAACCGACCACAAATTGGAAAGGTCGCCAATACGTTCTAACGCATCTATCGTATCACCAACGTCTGAATTAAAAGCACCCGCCTTCAACAAATTAGCATGCCTCCACAAATGTGCCTTAGAGCGAGGGCTAGGTGTGGATGGAGGAAACGGGTAGCTAAGCCATTCACCCTTGGTCTTCCACCAGTGCCGTCGATTATTTCGCATGCCAAATACTGATACGATGTCACAAATAAAACATATTACACGCCGTCATAATATAGGCTGAGTCGTTTAGTGGAATAAACACAAGCGCCCATACAATAATTACCCGAGAAATCACAGGCGCATCTAATGCCTATACCACGGGTAATGGACCACTAATTGTATCAAGGTCCCAGATATACATCGTATCAGCCGCATAATGTGTGTTTCCTTTCTTCACTAAAAATCACAGGTGAATTTGACGCCTATATCACAGTTAACCGACCATCAATTGTATAAAGGTTGCCGATACATTCTAACTCATTTATCGTATCACCAACGTTAGTCTGAATTACCTAACTGTCGTCAGATGGATGCACTCTAATGTCAACAATGACTCACGCAGATTAATGGATGAAGCTATGAATCATACATAGCTAGCATGTCGAATCATGATTTGACCTAAATAAACTGAATTACACAAGACAAACAGCACTTTTCAGACTCCAGTTTCTGAAATGAGTCGTGTGCTGGAATAAACACGAGAACTAGTCCTGGCAAAATACACATAACTCAGCCACATGTTCTGTGCAGCACATTGTAACCATATAGGGACTCCCACGGTTGCTTCCGGCTTGCTCGTGGTGCCTGCCCTCCCCCACCTACATCTGAACGTAATAGCAGACTCACTCTCACAGAGCGGTCGCCTGTTACCATCGGAGTGGACTCTCAACAAGCGAGTATTCAGTCAGATCTGCTACCAGTGGGATCGTCCCATGATAGATCTTTTTGCGACACACCTGAACAATCAATTACTGACATTTGTGTCGCCATGCCCAGATCATCGAGCATACGCAGTAGCCACTCTATCGATCTCATGGGACGGAATGATAGGATATGCATATCCTCCTGCTCCATTGATTCAGCAGATTCTGTTAAAGATCAAACAGTCTCACTGCAAAATCCTGCTAGTAGCACCTCTGTCGTCACAGAAACCTTGGATCAATCTTCTCAGGTGTCTGTTATGGGACATTCCCCAGAAGCTTCCTCCTCGAAAGGATCTTCTATATCAGGGGAAGTCACACGCACTGCATCACAACCCGGAAGGTCTCAACCTTCACGTATTTCCGTTGTGCGGTCCTTCTTGCATAGAAAACATTTTACAGGTCGAGCAGTGGATGCAATTTCTAATTGTAGGAGGACCTCCTCTTCGTTGAATTATACAGCGAAGTGAAGGGTTTTCTTTCATTGGTGTACAGACCAGTCTGTAGACATCTATGATCGGTCCATTCCACAGACTGTCAATTTCCTGGTCTACCTGTTTGATGTACTCAATCTGCAGCCCATTACTATTAACTGGTAGAGTGCTGGAAGCCCATATTTGGGCTTTACCCTAAAGTGCAGGTGTCACAACATAAAGACACCATACTCAGCGGATATATTTTGTATTATCTTGGAAATAAAATTATTTAGCCTGTATTGATTTGGTTTGTTACAATTTATGGGAGAGTGCCTACAGGCGTGCCTATAGGCACTCTCCCATAAATTGTAACAAGGCCAAGACATGTGAAGAAACTTTGATGACCAAAAATAATTTAGCACTCTACCAGTTAAGGGCTATAGGTCTATGTTATCAGACACTTACGCTCATCATGATAACTTAGCTATTGGATAAGATACTTCTTGATCCAAGCTAGTTAGAAATTTCTCTGTTAATAGACCTAGAACCCTCAGATTAATTCCTAAATAGAATTTGGCTTGGGTTCTGTTGAAGCTTCAAGAAGCTCCTTTTGAGCCGTTAGACGATGTAGAGTTCTTGACCTATAAAATGGCTTTTCTCTTAGCCTTTGCATCTGCCAGAAGAGTTAGTGAACTTCATGCATTATCTGTTGACGATTCCCTTTACCGTAGTGTGGGTAATACTGTTACCCTCTCTACGGAAGTGGGATTCTTGGCTAAGAATCAGATTCCGGATAAGTGGCCGGACCCTATTGTCATTAAGGCTTTACTGTCCTTGGATAACCGTAGACCTTTGCTGTGTCCAGTTAGAGCAATGCGCATTTATAAACGTCGATTGGATTTTGTTAGAAAGGGAAGAAAAAGATTCTTCCTTTCATTGATTCTTAACAGAAAAGATATATCTATTCATTCTATCGCTAGATGGATTCAGCTGGCAATATGTATTGCCTATGAAAGACTATCTTTGGATCAACGTTCTGTCAACAAGATTTCAGTGCATGAGGTTAGAGCACTGTCCACTTCTTGGGCTTATTCTAACAGTATAGCCATTACTGATCTTATGAAGGCTGCATACTGGACACAGCCCTCTTCATTTACCAACATTTACCTTAGAAATTTAGAGTTCATCTCTGATGACCTTAGATCTTTGGGTCCTCTTTCTGTTGCTCAGAATGTCGTCCATTAATATTACATCTACAAGGTGTTTAGGCAGTCTGCTTGAGCACTGATGCCATTCCGCTTCCCTCTTCGTTCTGAGGAATTTATCCTCAGAACAAGGGGAAGGGTGGGGGGGGGGGGGGGGGGGGGACGGTTTTTTCCCTTAGGTTATCTGGCTTTATAGTGAAAAGCAAGGGAATACCTCCTCCAGAGACAGTAGTCAAGCATTGGTGCTGGGTGGGTTTAATGTGTAGCTCAGTGTGAAGCAATAACTATGTCTCATTTATGTGCTGTTTTTAAAGTGTAGCTCACTGTGAAGCATTTGGATATGTTACTTGTCATACGAGCGTTAATATACAATCCTCGGACACTTTTAAATGAGTATAAAGTGTCTCATTCTCTGGACTAGCTTTATATATTGGTTTCCTTCACCGAATTAGCATAAGGGGTTATGCTGGCATTAAATGGAGAAATTATGTAATTCTCAATTACATTGTTGGTGTTATGTCATTTTCTTTTCTTATAAAAGAGAAGGACATCTGAGGACATATGTAATTCCTATTCTTTATCCAAGTAATTGAGAGATTGGATTTTCCTAAGTCCTAGGCCCTCCAGTCTTTTTACGATTCAGCTAGTCTGGGCCATTGGTTGTGGTATAAAAATATGATAAATTTTAAGTAATTTGTATATTTTTTGGCTCACCAACGTTAGTTGTGAGAGCCTATGGCATAGCCCTCATGTCGGCTTCAGCGTCGGCGTCAGCATCGGCGTCCGCTCTCAAATATTTTGAACTTTTGTGTACAGGTTTTGATTTTTTGGCTTTTTTTTGTTTTTGTTTTTTTTTCCTTTCTTCCAAGTGGTGATTTACCTTGCAGCATATGGCCATGCTTTCTATTGTATGTAAACATGCATCTTAGGGCTAAGTTTGTATTATTTAACCCTTTTCCTGCTGAATTACTTCAATTTTGGACTTTTATGTACAGGTTTTGGACTTAGGCTTACAGCTTTTTACTTTTATGTACAGGTTGTGACAAAAAAAAAAAAATTAAATTGAGATTGACCTCACTGCATATTGCAGTGGTGGTTACTATAACATTGATATCTTTCCAGTGCATTTTTTTTTTAAATTTTAACCCTTTCAATCGATTTTTATTGGCTCACCAACGTTAGTTGTGTGAGCCTATGGCATAGCCCTCATGTTGGCGTCGGCGTCCGCTCTCAAATATTTTGAACTTTTGTGTACAGGTTTTGATTTTGTGGCTTTTTAAAATTTTTTTTAGTTTCTGCATATTGCTATGGTGGTTCACTAAAACATTTAACTCTTTTCCAGGGTATTTTGTCTTAATTTTAACCCTTTGAATCAAATTTTAGACTTAATTTGATGTTTGCGTGCAGGTTTTGATGTTTTTTTTTCCCTTTCTTCCAAGTGGAGATTTACCTTGCAGTATATGTCCATGCTTTCTGTTGTATGTAAACATGCATCTTAGGGCTATCTTTGTATTATTTAACCCTTTTCCTGCTGAATAACTTCAATTTTGGACTTTTATGTACAGCTTTTGGACTTAGGCTTACAGCTTCTTACTTTTATGTACAGGTTGTGATAAAAAAAAACAATTTCAAGTGAGGTTGACCTCACTGCATATTGCAGTGGTGGTTATTATAACATTCATATCTTTCCAGTGCATTTTTTAAATTTTTTTAACCCTTTGAATAGATTTTTAGACTTATTTTGACGTTTGCGTGCAGGTTTTCATGGGTTTTTTTTTTTTACTTTCTTCCAAGTGTAGAGTTTCTGCATATTGCTATGGTGGTTCACTATAACATTTAACACTTTTCCAGGGTATTTTGTCTTAATTTTAACCCTTTGAATCAAATTTTAGACTTATTTTGATGTTTGCGTACAGGTTTTGATGGGTTTTTTTTCCTTTCTTCCAAGTGGAGATTTACCTTGCAGCATATTTCCATGCTTTCTATTGTATGTAAACATGCATCTTAGGGCTATGTTTGTATTATTTAACCCTTTTCCTGCAGAATTACTTCAATTTTGGACTTTTATGTACAGCTTTTGGACTTAGTCTTACAGCTTCTTACTTTTATGTACAGGTTGTGATAAAAAAAACCAATTTCAAGTGAGGTTGACCTCACTGCATATTGCAATGGTGGTTATTATAACATTGATATCTTTCCAGTGCATTTTTAAAATTTTTTTAACCCTTTGAATAGATTTTTAGACTTATTTTGACGTTTGCGTGCAGGTTTTCATGGGTTTTTTTTTTTTCCTTTCTTCCAAGTGTAGAGTTTCTGCATATTGCTGTGGTGGTTCACTATAACATTTAACTCTTTTCCAGGGTATTTTGTCTTAATTTTAACCCTTTGAATCAAATTTTAGACTTATTTTGATGTTTGCGTGCAGGTTTTGATGTTTTTTTTTCCTTTCTTCTAAGTGGAGATTTACCTTGCAGCATATGTCCATGCTTTCTATTGTATGTAAACATGCATCTTAGGGCTATGTTTGTATTATTTAACCCTTTTCCTGCTGAATTACTTCAATTTTGGACTTTTATGTACAGCTTTTGGACTTAGGCTTACAGCTTCTTACTTTTATGTACAGGTTGTGATAAAAAAAAAACAATTTCAAGTGAGGTTGACCTCACTGCATATTGCAATGGTGGTTATTATAACATTGATATCTTTCCAGTGTATTTTTTTTTAAATTTTAACCCTTTGAATAGGTTTTTAGACTTATTTTGACGTTTGCGTGCAGGTTTTCATGTATTTTTTTTCCTTTCTTCCAAGTGTAGATTTACCTTGTAGTATATGCTTTCTATTGTATGTAAACATGCATCTTAGGGCTACGTTGTATTCTTTAACCCTTTTCCTGCTTAATTATTTCAATTTTGGACTTCTTTTGTTTACAGGTTTGGATTTTTGCGCTTTTAAAAAAATGTTTTTCTTCTTTGCATATTGCTGTGGGAGTTCACGATAACATTTAACTCTTTTCCAGGGTATTTCGTCTTAATTTTAACCCTTTGAATCAAATTTTGGACTTATTTTGACGTTTGTGTGCAGGTTTTGATGTTTTTTTACTTTTATGTGCAGGTTTTGAGGTTTGTCCTTCTTTTCTTCCAAGTGGTGACTTACCTTGTAGCATATTGCCATGGTTCCTATTTTATGTTAGGATGCTTCTTGGGGCTATTATTACATTATTTAACCCTTTAGCTGCTTATTTACTTTAATTTTGGACTTTTGTGTGCAGGTTTTGTACTTTTGTGTGCAGGTTTTGATATTTTTTTTTAAGTGGAGTTTTACCTCTCTGGCATATTGCCATGGTGGTTACTGTAACATTTTCAGGGTATTTTTCTAAATTTTAACCCTTTGAAACAAATGTGATACTTTTATGTGCAGGTTTTGAGGTTTGTCTTTCTTTTCTTCCAAGTGGATATTTTTCAAGTAGACTTTCACCTTACTGGCATATTGCCATTGTGGTTACTGTGACAGGGTATTTTTCTCAATTTTAACCCCTTGAAACAAATGTGATACTTTTTTTTTACTTTTATGTGCAGGTTTTGAGGTTTGTCTTTCTTTTCTTCCAAGTGGTGACTTACCTTGTAGCATATTGCCATGGTTCCTATTTTATGTTAGGATGCTTCTTGGGCTATTTTTATATTATTTAACCCTTTAGCTGCTTATTTACTTTAATTTTGTTCTTTTCTTTGCAGGTTTTGTACTTTTGTGTGCAGGTTTTGATATTTTTTTTAAGTGGAGTTTTATCTCACTGGCATATTGCCACGCTGGTTATTGTAATATTTTCAGGGTATTTTTCTAAATTTTAACCCTTTGAAACAAATGTGATACTTTTTTTACTTTTATGTGCAGGTTTTGAGGTTTGTCTTTCTTTTTTTCAAAGTGGAGACTTACCTTGCAGCATATTGCCATGGTTCCTATTTTATGTTAGCATGCTTCTTAGGGGTTATTATTATATTATTTAACCCTTTAACTGCTTATTTTCTTTAATTTTGGACTTTTGTGTGCAATTTTTGAACTTTTTTTTTTTACTCCACCCACCCCTTTGCATTGGCCACCTGTTGGTGAGCCATGGGGTACTGATACCCCCTCTAGTTAGACATATTTTGACGTTTGCGTGCAGGTTTTGATGCTTTTTCTTTTCCTTTCTTCCAAGTGGAGATTTACCTTGTAGCATATGTCCATGCTTTCTATTGTATGTAAACATGCATCTTAGGGCTAAGTTTGTATTATTTAACCCTTTTCCTGCTGAATTACTTCAATTTTGGACTTTTATGTACAGCTTTTGGACTTAGGCTTACAGCTTCTTACTTTTATGTACAGATTGTGATAAAAAAAAACAATTTAAATTGAGGTTGACCTCACTGCATATTGCAGTGGTGGTTATTATAACATTGATATCTTTCCAGTGCATTTTTAAAATTTTTTTAACCCTTTGAATAGATTTTTAGACTTATTTTGACGTTTGCGTGCAGGTTTTCATGGGTTTTTTTTTTTTCCTTTCTTCCAAGTGTAGAGTTTCTGCATATTGCTGTGGTGGTTCACTATAACATTTAACTCTTTTCCAGGGTATTTTGTCTTAATTTTAACCCTTTGAATCAAATTTTAGACTTATTTTGATGTTTGCGTGCAGGTTTTGATGTTTTTTTTTCCTTTCTTCTAAGTGGAGATTTACCTTGCAGCATATGTCCATGCTTTCTATTGTATGTAAACATGCATCTTAGGGCTATGTTTGTATTATTTAACCCTTTTCCTGCTGAATTACTTCAATTTTGGACTTTTATGTACAGCTTTTGGACTTAGGCTTACAGCTTCTTACTTTTATGTACAGGTTGTGATAAAAAAAAAACAATTTCAAGTGAGGTTGACCTCACTGCATATTGCAATGGTGGTTATTATAACATTGATATCTTTCCAGTGTATTTTTTTTTAAATTTTAACCCTTTGAATAGGTTTTTAGACTTATTTTGACGTTTGCGTGCAGGTTTTCATGTATTTTTTTTCCTTTCTTCCAAGTGTAGATTTACCTTGTAGTATATGCTTTCTATTGTATGTAAACATGCATCTTAGGGCTACGTTGTATTCTTTAACCCTTTTCCTGCTTAATTATTTCAATTTTGGACTTCTTTTGTTTACAGGTTTGGATTTTTGCGCTTTTAAAAAAATGTTTTTCTTCTTTGCATATTGCTGTGGGAGTTCACGATAACATTTAACTCTTTTCCAGGGTATTTCGTCTTAATTTTAACCCTTTGAATCAAATTTTGGACTTATTTTGACGTTTGTGTGCAGGTTTTGATGTTTTTTTACTTTTATGTGCAGGTTTTGAGGTTTGTCCTTCTTTTCTTCCAAGTGGTGACTTACCTTGTAGCATATTGCCATGGTTCCTATTTTATGTTAGGATGCTTCTTGGGGCTATTATTACATTATTTAACCCTTTAGCTGCTTATTTACTTTAATTTTGGACTTTTGTGTGCAGGTTTTGTACTTTTGTGTGCAGGTTTTGATATTTTTTTTTAAGTGGAGTTTTACCTCTCTGGCATATTGCCATGGTGGTTACTGTAACATTTTCAGGGTATTTTTCTAAATTTTAACCCTTTGAAACAAATGTGATACTTTTATGTGCAGGTTTTGAGGTTTGTCTTTCTTTTCTTCCAAGTGGATATTTTTCAAGTAGACTTTCACCTTACTGGCATATTGCCATTGTGGTTACTGTGACAGGGTATTTTTCTCAATTTTAACCCCTTGAAACAAATGTGATACTTTTTTTTTACTTTTATGTGCAGGTTTTGAGGTTTGTCTTTCTTTTCTTCCAAGTGGTGACTTACCTTGTAGCATATTGCCATGGTTCCTATTTTATGTTAGGATGCTTCTTGGGCTATTTTTATATTATTTAACCCTTTAGCTGCTTATTTACTTTAATTTTGTTCTTTTCTTTGCAGGTTTTGTACTTTTGTGTGCAGGTTTTGATATTTTTTTTAAGTGGAGTTTTATCTCACTGGCATATTGCCACGCTGGTTATTGTAATATTTTCAGGGTATTTTTCTAAATTTTAACCCTTTGAAACAAATGTGATACTTTTTTTACTTTTATGTGCAGGTTTTGAGGTTTGTCTTTCTTTTTTTCAAAGTGGAGACTTACCTTGCAGCATATTGCCATGGTTCCTATTTTATGTTAGCATGCTTCTTAGGGGTTATTATTATATTATTTAACCCTTTAACTGCTTATTTTCTTTAATTTTGGACTTTTGTGTGCAATTTTTGAACTTTTTTTTTTTACTCCACCCACCCCTTTGCATTGGCCACCTGTTGGTGAGCCATGGGGTACTGATACCCCCTCTAGTTAGACATATTTTGACGTTTGCGTGCAGGTTTTGATGCTTTTTCTTTTCCTTTCTTCCAAGTGGAGATTTACCTTGTAGCATATGTCCATGCTTTCTATTGTATGTAAACATGCATCTTAGGGCTAAGTTTGTATTATTTAACCCTTTTCCTGCTGAATTACTTCAATTTTGGACTTTTATGTACAGCTTTTGGACTTAGGCTTACAGCTTCTTACTTTTATGTACAGATTGTGATAAAAAAAAACAATTTAAATTGAGGTTGACCTCACTGCATATTGCAGTGGTGGTTATTATAACATTGATATCTTTCCAGTGCATTTTTAAAAATTTTTTAACCCTTTGAATAGATTTTTAGACTTATTTTGATGTTTGCGTGCAGGTTTTCATGGGTTTTTTTTTTCCTTTCTTCCAAGTGTATATTTACCTTGTAGCATATGTCCATGCTTTCTATTGTATGTAAACATCCATCTTAGGGCTATGTTTGTATTCTTTAACCCTTTTCCTGCTTAATTACTTCAATTTTGGACTTCTTTTGTTTACAGGTTTGGATTTTTGTGCTTTTTTAAAAAAAAAAAAAATTTTAAGTGGAGTTTTACCTTACTGGCATATTGCCATGGTGGTTACTGTAACATTTTCAGGGTATTTTTCTAAATTTTAACCCTTTAAAACAAATGTGATACTTTTTTTACTTTTATGTGCGGGTTTTGAGGTTTGTCTTTCTTTTCTTCCAAGTGGATATTTTTCAAGTAGAGTTTAACCTTACTGGCATATTGCCATTGTGGTTACTGTGACAGGGTATTTTTCTCAGTTTTAACCCCTTAAACAAATGTGATACTTTTTTTTTACTTTTATGTGAAGATTTTGAGGTTTGTCTCTCTTTTCTTCCAAGTAGTGACTTACCTTGTAGCATATTGCCATAGTTCCTATTTTATGTTAGGATACTTCTTGGGGCTATTTTTATATTATTTAACCCTTTAGCTGCTTATTTACTTTAATTTTGTACTTTTGTCTGCAGGTTTTGCACTTTTGTGTGCAGGTTTTGATATTTTTTTTAAGTGGAGTTTTACCTAACTGGCATATTGCCATGGTGGTTATTGTAACATTTTCAGGGTATTTTTCTAAATTTTAACCCTTTGAAACAAATGTGATACTTTTTTTTACTTTTATGTGCAGGTTTTGAGGTTTTTCTTTCTTATCTTCCAAGTGAATATTTTTCATGTAGGGTTTCACCTTACTGGCATATTGCCATGGTGGTTACTGTAACAGGGTATTTTTCTCAATTTTAACCCCTTAAACAAATGTGATACCTTTTTTTACTTTTATGTGCAGGTTTTGAGGTTTGTCTTTTCTTCTAAGTAGTGACTTACCTTGTAGCATATTGCCATAGTTCCCATTTTATGTTAGGATGCTTCTTGGGGCTATTTTTATATTATTTAACCCTTTAGCTGCTTATTTACTTTAATTTTGGACTTTTGTGTGCAGGTTTTGTACTTTTTGTGCAGGTTTTGATATTTATTTTAAGTGGAGTTTTACCTCACTGGTATATTGCCATGGTGGTTATTGTAACATTTTCAGGGTATTTTTCTAAATTTTAACCCTTTGAAACAAATGTGATACTTTTTTGACTTTTATGTGCAGGTTTTGAGGTTTTTCTTTCTTTTCTTCCTAGTGGATATTTTTCATGTAGGGTTTCACCTTATTGGCATTATGCCATGGTGGTTACTGTGACATTATCAGGGTATTTTTCTCAATTTTAACCCATTGAAACAAATGTGATACTTTTTTTTAACTTTTTTGTGCAGGTTTTGAGGTTTGTCTTTCTTTTCTTCAAAGAAGAGACTTACCTTGTAGCATATTGCCATGGTTCCTATTTTATGTTAGCATGCTTCTTAGGGGTTATTATTATATTATTTAACCCTTTAGCTGCTTATTTTCTTTAATTTAGGACTTTTGTGTGCAGGTTTTGAACTTTTTTTTTTTTACTCCAGCTACCCCTTTACATTGGCCACCTGTTGGTGAGCCACGGGGTACTGATACCCCCTCTAGTTATACTTAGCAATGACCCAGATGGGGATGGCCCTCCCATGAGGGGCACGCATTCCTCCCCGCTGATATAACATTTAGCAGGCACTATAGAAAGAATGATGGTTGGTGCCAATTTTGGTACCTTCCTGGATACCTCGCCTGCGCAGATAACAAAAGTATGGAGGACCAAATAGGACTTGAATTTTAGGTTTTGTATGCAAATTTTGGGAATTGGGGGGCAAAATTTGTGTTTGGCCCTGAATTATATTGAGTTAGCACCAGCTAATCTGGGCCATTGGAAAGTATAAAAAATATACAAATTACTTTAAATTTATCATTTTTCAGGGATGCATATCCTATAAATAGTAACAAGTGTATATACAAATAGTTATCTTTCTTTGAAATATAATTTCAACAAATATGAAAAAATGCACTGCCAGAAATTTCCATGAGTGATTGGGTAACAAAATCATGATGAAAAACTGGCATATCTTGCCAATAAACCAGTAAATGCTCACCTTCAGTGTATTTGTGGTTTAGTGTCCCTTCAGCAGTTGCATGTATAGGCCAAAATTTCCTAATGTGCTAATTGGATACAGCTGTATATCAACAGTAAACAGTTTGTCACCTACTATTTTTTTATAACCCTTTCTTTGGCTGGGGTGTATAGGATTGCTCATGTCCATCCATTGGACCATCTTGCAGTCAGTCCATCTACCTATCTATTGTCCATTATCAGGGCTTAAATGTAATGGAGCCAGATTTCTTCCAAAAAATCATCCAATGTATGCATTTTATTTCAACTTTTAATATCAGTGCCTGTATCAAGGCTCCCTCTTTCTAATTTTGTAAATATTATTTCCAGCAAAAACAAAATCTAAAAATGCAGTAGTGCCCTGCAAAATTCTCAACGGTTATGGCCTAGTTTTCAGGAGACAAAATTCCATGTCACAAAAAATTCAGTTGTGTGTGATTTTCATGAAATTTTCGTATGTTGTACAGCTCAAAATATAAGTGTTTTTTTATTTTTTAATTTATGTCATTTTTTACATTTTTACGACATTTCATGTTGTCAAGTACACCTTCAATTTTGTGAACAGCACAAAATATAGCACATTCCCTGCAAAATAGGTACATGCTTTTTAAAGAATAATTTAAATGATGTCCTGTCACATTTTTATTCACACTGACACAAAATGTCTCACTATAGAGTCAGTTCACACCAAGGGCCAGAAAGTGTCAAAATTAAATTTCACTGCATCAAGTTGAAATCAAGTAACACTTACTCAAATACAAAGTTTAAAATCTTTTTGAAAATCTTGCGTCAAATACCTGAGATAAGATGTAAATGACTTTGAGGTACATCCTCTCATTCTGTGAACACCTCCCTACCCACAAACTGAAGTAGATATCACAATAATATATTTATTTCACTGACAATTAAATGAATAGTTGAAGTGATGTCATGTGACATTTTTCATCTCATTTTCACCCAGTATATGACACTATGACGTAAAACCTCACCAAAGCTCAAAAATGTCAATATTAAATTTTACTGCACTAAGTTGAAATCAAGGGACATATTAGTAGAAAAAAGTTTGAAAATCTAATATCATACACTGGAGGTATTATGTAAATAATGTCAGGCATACAATCTCCCATTTTGTGAACACCACACTCCACAAACTGCAAGAGATATCGCTATAATATTTTACATACACCTTTATGAATAGTTGAAGTGATGCGTTTTGTCAGTTTTCATCACATTGTTACCCAATATATAATGCTATAACATAAAAGAAAAAAACTTAGAGGGTCAAAATGAAATTTCACTGTACCAAGCTGAAATCAAGGGACTTTTTAATACTTGTGGTTCCAAATACAAAGTTGAAAACATTTTGAAAGCCCAACGTCAGATACCAGAGATCTGATGTGAACAACATTAGGGGTATACCTTCCCTTTTTGTGAATGTGAACACTCATACCCCAAAAACTACAACAGATACTGCCATAATATTTTGCATACTCCTAAGTGAATAATTGAAATAATGTCTCCACCGGTGGCCAGAAAATTTCAAAATTAAATGTCTCTGCACAAAGTTGATCTTGAGGGACACTTTAGAACAAACAAATGGGCACAAAACATAAAAATGAAAATTAACTGCATAAGTTCAAATCAAGTGACATTTCAGTTCTCCTAATCCCAAATAGGAGTTGAAAAAATTTGAAAACCTGACTTCAAATGCCTGTGTTATAATGTGAACACTACTGGGGATACACCCTCCAATTTTGTGACAATCCTACCCAAGGAACTGCAAAAGATACCTCTTATAATATAGTCATGTATTATTTATGGATTGAGAATGTTCTGACATTTAAGGATGTGTGGTTCTGGAAATAATCAACATTAATTTTTGGGGAGGTGTAACTAGTGTTTAATAACCTTACATGATGACAAACACCTTAACCTTGATAGAGGGGGCTCAGCATTAGTTCTGCTGCTTGTCGAGATTCTCTGTACACTGTCAAATCAGTCTAGTTATATTCTGATATTGTATTTGCAAGTTGTCTCATAATTTTAATCATATTCAGTTGATATTTTGTAAACTGAATTATTATGAATAGAAATTGTGCACACTGTTAATGTCTTTTTTTGATTTGTGGATTGGGGTGCAGCAGGGGAGGTGGCGGGGTATCATTTTGTTTCATCCTAAGGTAAGACATCCTCTTGTCAGATTTTTACCCATAATAATTTTAGCTTAACTTGACATAGTCAAGATAAGCTATTGCCATCACGCGTTCGGAAGTATGTTAGTCTGTGAGTCTGTTAGTCTGTGAGTCTGTTAGTCTGTGAGTCTGTGACGTTTGTTCACATTTTCCTTTAGCACGGGCTACACCCTGCAGTTCTTGTCTGATCGTCACGAAATTTCATATGCAGGTTTGGGGTCATGTCTAGATGAGAACGTCCCCTTTTGGACGCGATCGGGCAACCGGTATGGCTGCCCGAGCTCAAAACCCGAAAACCATTAGCACAGTCTACAGGTCGTATTTATGAATGATTTCATTGTAACTTGGTAGGATGCCTCTGTATAATGCCTAGATGAGAACGTCCCCTTTGTGCATGATCTATCAACCGTGATGGCTGCCCAAGCCCGAAACCCAAAAACTTTTAGCACAGTCTGCAGGTCATGTTTAATGTGGAGGGATTTCATTGTAACTTGGTAGGATGACTCCTTATGATGTCTAGATGAGAATTTCCCCATTTGGGCATGATCTGCCAACCGTGACGACTGCCCGAGCCCCAAACCCGAAAACCTTTAGCACAGTCTACAGGTCATATTTATTGAGGAATTTCATTGTAACGTGGTGGGTTGACTTCATACAATGTCTAGATGAGAAAGTCCCCTTTTGGACGTGATTGGGCAACTGTGACGGCTACAGGGGCCCGAAGCCCGAAAACCTTTAGCACAGTCTAGACGTCAAATTTATGAAGGGATATCATTGTAACTTGGTAGGATGACTCCAAATAATGTCTAGATGAGAACATCCCATTTTGATTGCGATCATGCAGCCTTGATGGGTGCCCGAGCCCAAAAACCTTTAGCACAGGCAAAAGGTCATATTTATGGAAGGATTTCATTGTAACCTGTTAGGTTGACTCCATATAATGCCTAGATGATGACATCCCCTTTTGATCGTGATTGGTCAGCTGTGATGGCTACAAGTGCCCGAAGCCCGAAAACCATGAGCACAGTCTACAGATCATATTTATGAAGGGATTTCATTGTAACTTCGTAGAATCACTCCAGATGATGCCCAGATGAGATGGTCCCCTTTGGTTGCGATCATTCAACCATGATGGCTGCCCGAGCCCGAAGCCTGAAAAACTTAAGCACAGTCTACAGGTCATATTTATGAAGGGATTTCATTGTAACTTGATAGGTTGACTTCATATAATGTCTAGATGAGAACGTCCCATTTTGGACATGATTGGGCAACTTTGACGGCTAAAGGTGCCCGAAGCCCGAAAACCTTTAGCACAGTCTATAGGTCATATTTGTGAAGGGATTTCATTGTAACTTGGTAGGATGACTCCAAATAATGTCTAGATGAGAACGTCCCATTTTGGTTGTGATCATTCAGCCTTGATGGGTGCCCAAGCCCAAAAACCTTTAGCATAGGCAAAAGGTTATATTTATAGAAGGATTTCATTGTAACCTGTTAGGTTGACTCCATATAATGCCTAGATGATGACATTCCCTTTTGGTTGTGATTGGTCAACTGTGATGGCTACAGGTGCCCGAAGCCCAAAAACCTTGAGCACAGTCTACAGGTCATATTTATGAAGGGATTTCATTGTAACTTCGCAGGATCACTCCAGATGATGCCCAGATGAGATTGTCCCCTTTGGTTGCGAGCATTCAACCATGATGGCTGCCCGAGCCGAAGCCCAAAAACCTTAGGTTGACTTCATATAATGTCTAGATGAGAACATCCCCTTTTGGACACGATTGGGCAACTGTGACGGCTTCAGGGGCCCAAAGCCCAAAAACCTTTAGAACAGTCTACAGGTCATAATTATGAAGGAATTTCATTGTAGCTTGGTAGGATGACTCCAAATAGTGTCCAGATGAGAACGTCCCCTTTTGGTCATGATCATTCAGCCTTGATGGCTGCCCGAGTCCAAAAAGCTTTAGAATGTCTGTAGGTCGTATTTATGGAAGGATTTCATTGTAACTTGTTAAGTTGACTCCATATAATGCCTAGATGATGACATCCCCTTTTGGTTGTGGTTGGTCAACTGTGATGGCTACAGGTGCCTGAAGCCCGAAAATCTTGAGCACAGTCTACAGGTCATATTTATGAAGGGATTTCATTGTAACTTCATAGGATCACTCCAGATGATGTCCAGATGAGAATGTCCCCTTTTGGTTGCGATCATTCAACCATGATGGCTGCCAGAGCCCAAAGCCCAAAAACCTTTAGCACAGTCTACAGGTCATATTTATTAAGGGATTTCATTGTAACTTGGTAGGTTGACTTCATATAATGTCTAGATGAGAACGTCCCCTTTGGATGCAATTGGGAAACTGACGGCTACAGGGGCCCGAAAACCTTTAGCACAGTCTACAGGCCATATTTATGAAGGGATTTTAATGTAACTTGATAGGATGGCTCGTTTTGGAATAATTTCACTGTAACTTTTGTTGATATACGTTAACTGTGAGGGCCACATACATTAACTGTGAGGTCATATTAACCCACCCCTCAGCTCTTTAGTACAGTGTACACCTCATATTATTTTTATCATCAACTTAGCATACAGGGAACAGAAATGAACATATTCCCAATTATCACAATTCTTGTCTTATTTCATAATCCTTTCATAAACATTGAACATTATCATTTTCATCAAACACAACACACAAGTTAAGCTACAGTGTCATTGACACTTTCATTGTTTATCTCATCTGGTAACTGTTTGCTAATGTTGGATAGAACTTTTAAAATGCCAGTCAGATCTTGATGAAATGTCTTGAACATATATTTTAACAGCAGGATGTTTGGCATTAACCAGATTTTGATGGTACCCTGTACACATATGTATTGATAGCCGATGATGTGTTGCATACCATTTCCATGTTTGTTTCTTTGTGTGGCTGTCCAGCCATCTATTTGAACATAGGACCATTAACACCCGCAATGGATCATAATTTTTAAAGTACTAATCTAATCTTCACTAAACTTGTACACTTGCATACTGACAGTAGATGGAGTACCACTTTTATGCTTGTATCTTTGTTCACCTCCACATCCATTCATTTCATTCATTCATTCATCAGTGTTTTTATCAATCAGTTAGTTGCTTGTCAGAACACAAATAGCCCATTTGACATCTTGAGGTATGATGAGGATGGACTTAATATTTTGCATATATTTTATTGAGCATGGTGTTTTAAGCCCTACACGTTGTTACTCGTGACATGAAAGTCCTCCTTTGGGAAGGTATATTACCTAGAGTAGTTTTTCTCAACAATTTAACACGCAAATGCCTCAGTTGTACTCCGCTTCAATAATAATAATAACTTAAAAAGTCATTGAATATTTAGTAAGACAGATATGCTGGAGCTATAACGTTAAATTTTGAAATACATCAAAGGAATGTTTAACCTGACTCTGGAACTAGAGATGATGTTAAATTCTAGCAGTTTATGGGACAGGAGCAAACAGGATTTTGTGAATAATATGAATTACTAGATTTATTTTATGTTACCTTGGAAAATTCTTCTCTGAAGGTGGGGATACAGGTAGGACATTATTATTTTTGCGAGAAAGAAAATTATTTGGACAAATTAACGATGATGTGGAAGAGGTGCTGATAAATTAAGATGAGTTAGACCTAAAAAGTTAAAAATCTGTTTCTCAGGCCCTCCTACATGATCCTTTTGGCTGCTGCTTGCCCTCTTTTTATAACTAAGGCAAACTTAAAAAAATAATAAATAAATGGTTTATGTCTGATATTTTACCCATGTTAATAAAATTGATAAATTTGTCTCGTGAGTGCAACAAGGCTTTGCAATGTGCAATGCTTTAGCATTGTGAAGTCTTCTTGCACACCAGGGACAAAATACACCATCACCCATGCTATTCTGCAGATTATGAGGCCTAAAACATAAAACAAACCAAGAACATGAACTTTTGATGTCAAAGAAATAATTACAGAAATAAAATAAAAAAATGCCCGCCTATATGCAATTTTACAAAAAAATGGCCTGAGGAACAGAAAATCTACTTTGTCGGGCCAAAGCTGAGGTTTTTCACATTTAATGAAGATTACTGCAACATTCAATTGATCTGGGTTGTCAGATTCCATCGTGTTGATGAGACTTGAGCAGCCAGACCAAACATGATGCCAGTGGCATCATGAAAGGCATTGTGTTTCATTTGTTTGTTCTGTTCTTATCCATGGAATGGAATATGACAACCCAGCCTAATTGACCATTGCAATAATTTGTTTTTATACCAAGCTCAATCTGTGTTACTACCTGTGAAAAGTCTGTATGTTAAATTTGATCTTTTAACCCCACTACCAGTGTAAAGTTTTTACTGCAGTTAAAATGTTTTCAATGGAAATTCCAGTACAAAAATTTACACCTGTTGTAGGAACTACATCCAACTTGACTTTGACATGACCCAATCTGCCGACTTCGATACATTCACACTTTGTGATGTTTCATTCAAACATACAACATTTTGCGGTACTATCTACTACGTGCAATGACTTATTTACTTAAAAATACCTATGATTAAATATTTAAAATGAAATTTAAGAATTGTTAATAATAATTTGACTGAAAAAGCCAGGTAAATTCAATAAACTTTGATGATGTGTGTAGCTGTCAACAATCGAGCATTCACATGCTGCCAGACATACTGCTCACCAACACAGATAAACAAAACAAACCTATGTGTTCACTCACCTGCTAATCAAAAATTACGAAAAAATGGACATCACTTCATCAAACAAAATTTATTTCAAATATGGATGGAACAAATGGTAGCTTCAGTTTCACCACTGATCTGGAGGACATCTTCAATGATGAGTGATTTTGCAGAAGAATTTAATTATGAAAATGATACTTCAGTTACTCAGTCAGCCAGCCAAAATTTGCAGAAAGAGACAAGGGAAGTGATCACTATGAAAGGCCCAGTTATTGCCAAACCTATTCGTAAAATTTCTTCAAAAGAATGTATTCATTCCAATGATTCAAACACTTCAGAAGAAACTAATCAACAAAACTGTTATAATAACTTTGAATTTCATACAGATACAGCATCTGCTGTGTGTAATGAGCCTCAATTTCCAATGGAGAATGCAGAAGAACACTCAACAAAGTTTGTACATTTATATTTTGAGGAAATTAATGAATTTATAAGAGCACAGGAAAGCAGAGGCCCATTTAAAAAATCTCAATCTTATCTGAATATGTTTAGAAAATTTCTCCAAAAGCAAAATGAATAAAGGGAAATAAATCAAGTTTCTGTCAGCAAGCTGAACATTTTGGTTGCAAACTACATTATCAGTGTGCGGAGAAAAGATGGCAGTGACTATGAGCCCAGTACATTAAGAGGGCAAATTTCAAGTATTGATTGTTACCTAAAGAGGCACAAATATATGTCCGTCATGAATTGAACCGATGACTCATTAGATACCGCATGCAGAGCATTAAATGCAAAACAGAAGCAACTGAAACAGTTGGGGAAAGGAAACAAACCGAATTGTGCCCAACCCATCAGAAACTATGAAATTAATAGGCTGTACAGCTGTGGAGTACTTGGTGATTCAACACCAAATTCACTCTTAAATACATTATGGTTCAAGAATTCAGTCCAGTTCAGACTTCGTGGAATAAAAGAACATTATAATTTAAGATGGGGGTGATGTTACACTACACGAAAGTAATGGCAAGGAGTATCTACTTGAAGAATGGTAGACAAAGACCTGGACTGGGGAAGACATAAATTTTGGGGAAATTTCTCCACATATGTATAGCACAGGAACAGGCTATGAGAGAAAAAGCACCCAATCGGATTCAGTGAAGAGGATGATCGATTTTATATTGCCACAAGGATGATGCCTGTCACCAGTTCATTCGACTTGTGGTTTAAATGGCAGAGAGTTGATGAAACTAGGCTATCGATAATGTCCAAAATGGCTAGAAATGCAAATTTGAGCATGAAATTAACAAACACTAGTGCCAGGAAGCATCTCATACAAAAGATGACAAAAAATAAAGTGGACCCAATTGACATTGCAACTATTTCTGGACATAAAAATTTATCTAGCATAAATAATTATTTAGTCACAGGGGAATCTGAACAGGAGAGGTGCTCCAGACTGTTGAGTACTACTTTGATATCAAGTATAAATGCACTCACCTCAACAACCAGTAATCCAGATTCAAATGTTATTCAGAACTTGTTTCTCAGCATTTCCTCAACGCACAAAATTACAAAAATTCCGAGCAACAACGTCGTTTTCGAAACTCAGGAAAGTTCCAACACACTGAATGCAAATATGTGTTGCCACTCATGAATGCTAATGAATCTGAATAATTTCTTGAGTACTCTTTTCTATCGAAACCACATACAAATAACAAACTTTACAATCAATTATAACATAAAGAATTAAGTAACATGTAACTTCTTGCTGTAAACATGGTTGAATGAATTTCGAATTTTGTAGGAATTCCGGAGGTGGATATGATTGTTCTTTTTGACAAAATATAGTTCCCAATGTGATAAACAAAAACACTGTTGTTTTATTTGTAATAAATATTTATTTTCAAAAAAGTCATACAACAACCCAAAGCACCTTACTAAAAATTCCAAGTGATGAAAAATATTCAGTGCTTTGAATTGAGCATATGTGAGGCACTAGAGTATCACTCACACCTCTCAATATGTATTCATGGGCACATTACAGCTTCTCATTCAACTGACATGTGGCAGGGCATGCATTTTAGAATCATGACCAGGCTGATTGATAGGCCCGGTGAAGTGTCAACCAGGCTGATTTTTGTTCATTGGGGCTGATTTATTTTTTTACACTTGCTTGTGCATATTATATTGATATTTCATGTGTATTGTGTTATTTGATGATTTGTTATGAATAAAGATTAATAATTCCAACCTAATTGCCTTTTATTAATTTAGCCCCAGCCCTGAGAGTGCGGTGGCTCAGTGGTAGACTGTTGGACTTCTATGCTAGAGGTCTCGAGTTCGATCTCCGTCTGGGACGACCCACGTTGTATCCTTGGGCAAGGCACTTTATCCCAGTTGCCTACATCGGGGCACGATTACACCGAGTACTAAGGCATACTGCATGTCGATGGTGCACATGTCTTCGACCGCTGTAACCCTGCTTGTGGAGCTGACAGTTGCTCGTCGATGCTCAGTGGTTCTCTCCGGGTACTCTAGCTGTTGAGGACCTGAAAGTTGCTCATCGATGCTCGGTGGTTCTCTCTGGGTACTCTGGCTTCCTCCACCCATAAAACTGTCCCGGTCATGATTAGCCATTGTGCATAAGTATGTGACCTTAAACACCAATAAATAATAATAATAGCCCCAGCCCCCAACTTTCTGCTTGTCAAAAACAAGGTGCCCTCTCCGAGTTCAAGCCCACTCCCTCAGTTTCGAAAACTTTAAAAGTCTGCAGTTCGCAGGTGAATTTGAAACAAAATTAGGTGAGAAGCAATGTGTTGTCATTACCTTGAAGATGATGCAGATTTCCTTTTTTATCTAACAATCAAGAAACAGATTGTTGCTTGCCTTGATATGTCAAAATGGGGCAAGTGATTTTATTTTATTTAAATAAAATTCATTCTAAAGCAAAAACGTTTTTTATTTTCTTCACAAATTCACTTTGCTGAAGATCAACAAACTTGACATCATGCACTCTCACTTGTCAATTATTTCCTAAACATGCCCATAATATATATCATTCATGAATAATTTATGCATGAACCAGTAATTGTTTAGTATATATTTTTCCAATTGTAATTGCTTTGTATAGTGATGGGTCATTTTTGAAGACAGCGTGGGGGTGGAGGGGGAGCCATGTAAAATGCCAAAATTACAAATTTTTGTGTAAACATTTCAGTTATAATGGACACACATGGTTGTGTTGACAACACAGTCACACACAAAATTTCTTTAAAGTCTGCCGATGATATTCATATGGCTTTTCCCACTATATGTATAAAATTTGTGCCAGGCAGCGACTGAATCAGTCCTCGCAATGGAACCAGGCATTCGAACTTGTTACACCATATACGGTCTGCATCAACCTGTTTGTGCATTTATTTTCCCCATTTCCCTCCACCCCCCCCCTCCCCCTGCCCCCCCCCCCCCCTCAAATTTTCTGTACTCATCTATGGTCTTTTAGTATGTCCCTGACATGATTAAACCTGGAATCGTCTGATCGATTAATCTCATAGCTGGAAGTTATTTTGTTCTACGAAATGGTTCATCGCTTGACTTGCTGAGACTGGTAAAATCAATAGATTTTAAACCACTCATAGAATAAGGGTTTTAAACACTTGGCAGAGACTCGTAGTTAAAACCCTTAGCCTACTCGTGGTTTAAATCTGATTACTGGCCCTAGTACCTATTTATTCTATATGTTATATGTGACAGTGAATATTTAAAATTGAATATGATACCTGAAATGTAAATAAAAGAATTTCTGCAATGTTTGTCCAGTGCACCAAAGCACTTAAGCTTTTATTTACATGATTGCACCTGGAAAATCTGTATTCATCAATGACATTATGCTAGCCTTATGTGAGACAGGCATGATATAGATTTGGAAAACTTTGTGCCAGAATTGTGGTAGTCATATAATAAATATTATCATACAATTCCAGGCAAGATCAAGATGCAGATGCTGATGATTTTTTTGAAGACGAGTTTGATGCATTAGAAGCACCTTCACAGGGAGCAGCAACAGATCAGAAATTAGATGAAGAAAGAACAAACATGATTATAAGTAATTTCTTCTTCTCTGTTGTCTGGTCTGTGGCAGGGGCATTGGACTCTAACTCCAGACTTCGGTTTGATGAGTTTTTCAAGAACTTGTGTGAAATGGAAGGAAATGCAAGATATGCTAGGTAAGAGATTCATTTGTAACTCTGACATTTTTTGTATACTGACCCAGCAAAAAGGCGAATTGACAAAACTATCCATTATTTTCCTCATTTTCAAACATTTCATTCAAAAGATACCTCATTGTTTTGAGACCATTAACCCTTTACCCAACACAAAAAGCAGATAACACTTGCAAACAAAATTCTTGAATAACTAATTTTTTTCATTTTTTGCATCAAAAACATGGCTTATTTTGAGCTTGTTCCAATTAGGTGTTATAAGCCATGTTTTTGTGACAAAAAATGAAAAAATAATAAAAACTGAATCGTAATTTTTGTGAATAGTGCTGGTCCGTTTTGGCTGTTATGTTGGGTAAAGGTTTAAGCCTTTGATTTAGATCACACACAGATTTCATAATTTTTTTCCAAACTTTGTAGCTATATTGTGTATTGAATTGAAAGTGAGAGAAACAAAGTGAATTTGTTTTTCTACTGCCCATCAGTCTGAACAATGGATGTTTTCAGTTTTGTTGTTGTTTAACAGTTCTTCCATTTTACTTATTCATCAACACATCCCTGTCTTCAGGTGCTATGAATGAGACTCCAAGGGTAGAACTGCAAACTCCACATAACATTTTGCTATAAATGTCATCCTTTTCTTGAATTTTTTCAATGCGTATTTTATCCCTTAAAAAATTTTGCATATTTTGAAATAATAAAAGGCTGATTAGGACATCAGATCAGCATTTTTCATACAAATGATCATTTGAAAGAGGAATGTAACTACTGTGTTCTTTACCTTTAACAACAGCAAAATAATACAGTGACTGCATACAAACACATTTAACCCCTTGTGTGCTGCTGGTAGTTATTCCTGCCCACGAGAGGATTTCCCTTGCCACTAAAATAAGTATAATTTGGCACATTTAATAATTTTTTGCCACTGTAAATTAAATGGATTTTTTCCCTGATGAGTTCTTGAGTACAATTTACTTGATTTCATCAAAGATATTTCTGAAGGTGATCCGGTCTGCCTCACAATAGCTATATGATCTAATGTCAGTAATCATCACGTTGTGATGCATGGCTGTCATTGATAAATGTGACGGAGAACTGATACGACTGATTGTCACGATGTGACAGAAAGCAAATGACTAGGTGCAAAGTCCACCATGGGTGAAGATTATATTGCAGCCTAGGTAAGCGACTGAATTGGGGAGGCGAGCATGAGACCATGCAAGAATAGCTATATGATCTAATGTCAGTAATCATCACATTTTGATGCATGGCCGTCACTGATAAATGTGACGGAGAACTGATACGACTGATTGTCACGATGTGACAGAAAGCAAATGACTAGGTGCAAAGTCCACCATGGGTGAAGATTATATTGCAGCCTAGGTAAGCGACTGAATTGGGGAGGCGAGCATGAGACCATGCAAGAATAGCTATATGATCTAATGTCAGTAATCATCACGTTGTGATGCATGGCCGTCACTGATAAATGTGACGGAGAACTGATACGACTGATTGTCACGATGTGACAGAAAGCAAATGACTAGGTGCAAAGTCCACCATGGGTGAAGATGATATTGCAGCCTAGGTAAGCGACTGAATTGGGGAGGCAAGCTTGAGAGCATGCAAGTGTTCTCAAGCTCGCCCCGTCTAGGTAAGCATGAAACAACCAGATCACATACATGAAGAACAGAGTAGACAAGCTGAAAGAAAAACATGAAACCAACAGGGGCAGAGGTCACAGAATGGGTGAATTGCGGGGTCGGTGGGTGGTTAGGAGAACAATTTCATATGATCTGAACAGCTTGCCAAACACAGAAAAACTGAATCTGCTAAGGGGGGCCTGGGAATAACAATAAGGTACTGTGTAATTTTGGTTACCATATTTGGCTATGCCTCCTTGTACGTATTCTGTAGAAATTTACTTGGTGTGAGTCACTTCAATGCTTTGAAATTGTCTTTGCAACCTGTTGCCTGATATGGTATGACCTGGAATAGCTGCAGGGAAATTTCCTACAATTCTACTGAGCTCAATTCTTTGTAACTTTTACATGGAAAGTTGGTGATTGTAAAATGTAAATATAGCATTCCTTTTAATAGATATCCAGGGTTGCATGTTACCATTTACCTAAGTGCTGAATCAGCATTGAAGTTAAAAATGGTAAAACCAGGACCCTGTTTCTTCAGTGGATTTGGGACTGAAAAGTGTTCAGATATGGTTCTGTTATTAATTAAAGCTGCACTGCTAATTGTTATAATAAATGCAATGGCATTCGCCAGATTGATTTGGCCTAAAGGTCCTTTAGTTTGGGTGGCTGTGAGGGGCTAGCATGCATTTGTTGAGGACATTGCCGTTCAATTAGCTCAAACTCCCATTAATACAATTTTAATGTATTAATTTAGAATTTAAGAAAATAAGCCACAACATCAGTATATATGGTCTCTATCTTTTCTTTGTTTTATTTATAAATTTTTAAAAAACTTTGTTTGGCCTTTCTGAAGGTGATCCAGACTGATTGTCACAATGTGTGATGCATGGCTGTCACTGATAAATGTGACGGAGAACTGATACGACTGATTGTCACAATGTGACAGAAAGCAAATGACTAGGTGCAAAGTCCACCATGGGTGAAGATTATATTGCAGCCTAGGTAAGCGACTGAATTGGGGAGGTGAGCTTGAGAGCATGCAAGTGTTCTCAAGCTCGCCACCGCCATGGAGAGGATTGTGAAGCAAACCGAACACCCCCAAGAAGGTCGAGGGTGAAGAGAGCTACAATTGGCGGCAAATGAAATATAGCGCTGTGAGCCCAGAATGGACAGGACTAAAACACTGGTGGAAATGTTAATGACAGTTCTGATGGACCCTGAAGTCCTCAATAGCTTGAAGTATATGGAGCCAGCAGTCATGTGAAGGCAGTTCCTGGTGAATGGTCCAGTAGACGAATCCATGAATGTGCATGGTTTGCAGCAGCGGGAGAATGAAGAGAACACAGGCATTATTATGGCCATGTAATTGCACACACACATGAAGAAGAGAGACATGCATTAACTGCATTAGAGCACAACACATCCGAGAATATCTGCAAACTTCCATGTCGAAGAACAGGATGGCAGGATGACATAGTGGAAACGTAGTGATTGTGTGTGACCATGCACGATACGGAAGCAAGAGAGAACTACACACATATTGTGGGCAATAACTGATGAACATATACAAAAATGTGGTCAACCCACGACAGATGATTCACAGGTTACGAAGGGAAGGCTTAGTTATGAGTACATGGCATGTTGGGCATTGAAAATACGCTTTCCATTTACATGAATGTAGCGGGTATAGCAATCAGAAGACCAGCGACCTAAGACTTTAATTAAATGGTCTTCTACCCACCCGTTGGCAGCAGAAGTAGCTGCACCAATGCAAAAAGAATGGCCATTGAATTGTGTGTTCGCATAACCAAGCATGGAGAGAAGCACTTTCAGCTTAGCTATGAAAACATCACAAGTCAATGGCAGTCCATTCTCCATACAGAAAAGAGGTTCCAGAGGATTACATAGATGTGATTGACGCAGGCAGAAATATTTGAGTAAACTGTTTACAGGACGTACTGCACCTCCTGTACCATAAAGGAGGATTGTTATGCCCTTGCAGAAGGGGTCAGTTTTTGAAGCTTGTAAAAACAGTGACATAACATTATCTTGGGCATTATATGACACATCACGCAGACAAAGATGCTGGTGGGGGTCAAACTGGGAATTGTGCATGGTGAACTCCCCACAGCGGAGAAAACCGAAAAAGGCTGAACAGCAAGTAGCGGCTAATAAGGCATCAATGTAAGGAGTAAAAACACCCTTTTGTAAGAGGTTGGTGATCTGACTTAAGATGTGAAAAGTGATGGGTAAACGAGTGTGCCCTGGTGGTTTCTGTAAACGTTTAACACCACGCAAAAATAACTGTAAACATAAACCTGTGAATCATCGGTGTGGGTGAACGGAGCCGCGATGTTAAACTTGAGACAAAAATAATGTATACCAGCCAAGTACAATTTTATGGTACTGAAAGCTAACCCCTTAACACCATGACAGTAAGCAACATATGCTATCAAAAACGTCCTCGGTGAGATGTGGAAGAAAACTGGAGGGTGAAGGAGGGATTTGATATAGAACACAAAATTCCTGAAAATTTTGCAAGGCTGACGAATAGGCATCGTGAGTATTTGCACTGACGGAAGCGTGCCACACATCCTTCTGAATCTGGATCAATCTAGGATCAGTGTGGATAATGCTGGTAGTGAGACAGGAGTCGGTTCCGCTTCTGGGACCAGATGATGGAATTCCTGATGACGAGAAATAAGGTCAGCTATAACAATGTCCCTACCTGCTACATGTTCAGCATAAAACATGAAACTTTGGTTGGCTGCACACCAAGTCAACCGTCGCATAAGTTTCATAATGAAAGTGTGCTTATAGGAACTGCGACCCTTCTTTAAAATTTGAACCATCGCCATATTGTCACAATGGAAGACAATTCTTTTTTGACTCCATAAATGCCCCCAAAGCACTGTAGCCACAATGATGGGGTACAGTTCCAACAGAGCCATTGACATGGTGTCATGACAGTTTTTGAGCTCATTGTGTAATTCTACAGTCCACCTGCCTTGAAACCATTTACCTTGAAAGTAGCCTCTAAAACCCACCATAGCAGCAGCATCGGTAAAAAGATGGAAGGCAGGTGCATGGGTGAAGTTGGTTTCCAGAAACAAGGACACTCCATTCCAGTTGGAGAGAAAATTATACCATATGGTTAATTCACGTCTTCAACTCTGGTTCAGATAGACAAAATGATGTAATTTTTTAGCTTTGACTGATAATGCAATAAACACAGATATGAATGACCTCCCAGAAACAATGACACGACAGGCAAAATTTAAATGGCCAAGAAGGCTCAGCAATTCTATCTTCTTGCATTTAGATTTTGACAAAACGCAGGAGATGATATCGATGATATGTTCAACTTTGGTGAGAGGAAGATGTGCTTCTATTTTTTCTGAATCCAAAATGAGACCTAAAAATTCCAGAGTCGTAGCAGGACCTTGTGTTTTGTGCTTGGCAATCGGTATATTGAGTTGGCGGAAAATCATGGTTAACAATGCCATAGTTCGGGAAGGCTCACTATGAGGTGGATCAGTAGTAAGGAAATCATCTAATAAGTGCAGAATGTGTTGGATCTCATAATTATGTTGTTCAATCCAACATATCGCTGTTGATAGCTGGTCGAAAATTTGGACTCGAGCGACTGCCAAAAACTAACCTCACAAAGAAATAATATTTTTCTTGCCACTTCACCCCATGCAAATTCCAGAGTTCAGGGTTGATAGGTAATAGTTTAAAGGCATCAGTAATGTCTGTTTTGCACATCCATGAACCAGGTCCCAATTTGCATATAATTTTAATAGCATCATCAATCTTGCAGTAAGACAGAGAAATAGATTGCTTGTCAATGAGTTCATTAATACTGCGAATGACGTTATTCTCGTGTGGAGCTGACAAATCTACAATCAAGCGTTTCTTTTTAGAGTATTTGCCCTCGGCAATACCAATTGGGCTTATTCTGTATGTTGGGAAAGGTGGAAAAGTGAAAGGACCAATGAGATAACCTTTGTCTAGTTCGGAAGTTAAAAGAGAATCAACAACTTCTGGCTGGTCAATAGCTGAACGGAGGTTTTTGCATTCAAATGTCTCAGTGGGTTGTACTTCGACACCAGTTTGAAAACCTTCTGTCAAACCATCAAGGAGATAATTACGTAATTTTGATCTGGGTGTCTTTGCAGCTCCTTATGCAATTGAGCGATGTTGATTGGCATAGAAGCCTTACCGTGGTAATTAAGGAAGGAGACATAATAGCAGATAATGCCTCCGAACATGCAGGGGGTTGGGAACATGCTTTATCTGGCCCCTTCCCAGCCATTATGGGCGAGCCAGCACAATCAGAGTTGTTCTGGCAAACTGAAATAAGCTCACCAAATGGCAAATGCCCATCCATCTCATATCGTGAGCTGCTTAAACCATCAGACTCATTGTTTTGTTCACAAGCAATTTTGATTGCAGCGGTCCGTGCATTATTAAACATACACCTGGCATCATGGGATTCCGCCGCATCAGTCACATTACAATTGTTTGACGTGCATTCAGGCGCAGTCTCACAGAGGAAGAGGGACTGTTGGAGAGGAGCTCCTCCTGATGGAGGTAGTTATTTGTTAGAACCCTGAACTCTACAATTAGCAACAGAATGGTCACCTTTGCATTGTACACAAGCATGCAAAAAACTACATGACGAGCAATTGCACCCCCTGGAAGAATTGAAATTATTGCAAATTTCCTTACCCATATGTAGAACTCTCTGACGTCCTTGAATGTCCAAACCACCTTTCGAGGGCCTCTTGGTCACATGACTGGGGGACCTCAAAAAATAATTTGCACTTGTATTAGTATCCACCTGAGGACAAAATTCCGTTGAATGGTCCTCAAGATTGCAAATTTTGGATTTTAGCATCTGGTGCCCAGCAAATATGGTACTGAACAGCCTGGTGTCCCTTCTACTCCAATCGACCCGTCGTTCATTGTAAAGCAATTGATTAGCGGCCTGGGCTGAAAAGGCCTTGTGATAGGAATAGAGAGGGTACCACCAAACTGTTGAGCCATTTCAACAATATCGTTTTCATAATGGTCCAGTTCTTGACGCCTCCCTGGAAAGGTTTCACACATTATACCGTTAAAGATTGTAAACGCCATGATAAATTCTCCCAGAGAAAGTTGTCGAGTCAATCTAGGATCCGGACGTAAGTTTGCTTGTCCATCACCTGTATTGATCGAACGGTTGGTGCAATCGACGCCATAATGGGGAATTAATAAACTCGCCATGTTTACATCTTTACCTGTTAATATTTGAGAACGTAAAGTGGGTGAGATTGTATCGATTCATTGTAAAGTATTAGGGTCACTGCCTGGTTGCGACAGGAGAGCAGAAACTTTGTGTGACTGACTCGAACCAGCACCCAGAGTTGTTCCTGTATGATAATTTTCCAAGAAATCAGGATTGAACGCAACGGATGTTTTGCCATTATAGGTGTTTGAACCTCCAGTAAATGATTCCAGTGATGTTCCCCGTGTAATGTGTTCAAAGGCCTGTTGTAGAGATGACACGGTGGCTTGTAGATCACGTAGGGATCGCAAGATATCAGGCTGTTGTGGTCAGCCCGGTAATTCTGAGCTATGCGACCTTGACTCGACATGTGAAGTCATATCCGATTCGGGATTGCCGGAAGATGATGAAAAATTTGGATTAGATAGAAGGTGGGCAGGCACAGTTGCAGTGTCCATGGCTGTTGGTGGAGTGGTGCATTGTTTCGCCACATTACCCTTGTATAATTGCAGAAGAATTGGTTTGTTCAAGTCAAGTGGGACGAAAAATCCACCCTTCGACAGTTCTGAACGTAACTTTCTGACAGTCCAGTTATCCGGATTCGTTGGATTCCAACTCTGCCTGCCGGTTTCAGTTTCTGAATCAGCAATATTGCGTGAATGAATAGTTCACTGAGTGTGTTTTGACTTCCACTGTCAAGGTTTCTAGAATGTGTTTCTCGTAAATATGTCCGTTTGGCTGGAGATCCCATCACTCTCTTATGATTGGAGTGACCCATTATCGTAATGAAAGATTCCTTTGTAAAGTGTACTTGTAACTAATAGAATACAATATTGTAAACTGTTTCAGTTGGCGAAGTCACAAAGTGTTTCCACTGACTGCCAGTTGATTTCAGTGCACAATACAGCATACCGAATTACAGTGAATATAATAAACAAAGTTTTTAGCCTTACGAAACGACACAAACTCCGTCATTGTCACATACAATTGGTAACAAAATGTCCAAAATGGTAATGCGTTAATAGAGTTATTTTGAGAAGTAAGTGGGAAACAAAAAGTATTAGGAGAACAATTTCATGTGATCTGAACAGCTTGCCAAACACAGAAAAACTGAATCTGCTAAGGGGGGCCTGGGAATAACAATAAGGTACTGTGTAATTTTGATTACCATATCTGGCTGTGCCTCCCTGTACGTATTCTGTAGAAATTTACTTGGTGTGAGGCACTTCAATGCTTTGAAATTGTGTTTGCAAGCTGTTGCCTGATATGGTATGACCTGGAGTAGCTGCAGGGAAATTTCCTAGAATTCTACTGAGTCAGCTCAGTTCTTTGCAAATTTTACACGGAAAGTTGGTGATTGTAAAATGTAAATATAGCATTCCCTTTAATGGATATCCAGGGTTGCATGTTACCATTTATACCTGAGTGCTGAATCAGCATTGAAGTTAAAAATGGTAAAACCAGGACCCTGTTTCTTCAGCGGATTTGGGACTGAAAAGCCTTCAGATGTGGTTCTGTTATTAATTAAAGCTGCACTGGTAATTGTTATAATAAATGCAATGTCATTTGCCAGATTGATTTGGCCTGAAGGTCCTATAGTATGGGTGGCTGTGGGGGGGAGGGGGGAGGGGGGGCTAGCATGCATTTGTTGAGGACATTGCCGTTCAGTTAGCTCAAACTCCCATTAATACAATTTTAATGTATTAATTTAGAATTTTTTTTGCAATGAATAATGTTTAACTACTGTTTTTTTCCCAAAAATATTGACTTCATATTGACTGAAACCAGTCCGAGCTAAACATTTAGGGCAAAATGGACAAGGTCTGCAACACTGATTACTGATAGTAACATGTCAAGTGAAGATTGCGAAACAAAAATCATTAAATTAAAGATATCTGTGCTTGATTACAGAATAGGTCATTCTTTTTGGAAACAATAGCCTGTTCATGAATGTATTAGGTTATCAATATATTTGATCAAAATTTGAATTTGTACCACCCAAAGTCATTTTTAATGTGTATTTGCTGAAAATCAATAAGTTTTATGTGTAACTTATCTAGAGCTCTGGATAGACAGCAGTCCGTGTCTTTGCCAATCACTTAACCCTCTACCTAACAAAACTGGAAGATGTCACTTCCAAAAACAATTTTTTGAATTCCTAGAAGTTTTCATTTTTGTCGAAAAAACCTAGCCTCTGACCCTTATTGGAATGAGCCTGAATGAGCTTGTACCAGTGAGGGTCATAAGTTGAGTTTTAGAGACAATAATTGAATAAATAAAATAACATTTCAATGGCAGTTTTGTGAATATAGCTGGTGGGATATTGCCATTCTGAAAGCTAATGAGTTAATTTAATTATAGAACTATTACATGCTTGTTCATATACAATGTTTCCCATTACAAATGTCAGTTTGTCTCTTTTTTTCTGGAATTAGTTAGTAGATGAAGTCACTGCTACTTCAGAGCAGAATGGTTCGTTGGTGACATGAAATTGATAAGAAGCTGAAAATTTGTATGTTGATGGTAGTTTCTTGTAGAACATTATGTTGCTGTACATTACAAAATAGGCAATGTAATGTACATCTGTATCTGCCTACAGAATGCTTGTCATTTTTATGCCCCCCCCCCCATCCCAGAGGAGGCATTATGTTATCACCATGTCCGGCGTCCATCGTCCGGCATCCGTTGTTGTCTGTCCATTAACTTTTCGCATTCCGTCAACAAATTAAAGTTCTACCAACCAGATCTTCACCAAACTTCGTATGTGGGTTAGATATGATAAATGGAAACAGCCTATTTATTTTGACCATGATGTACCAAAGGTCAAGGTCACAGTGACCTCCAATGTTAAATACACTTGAAATTGCTTTCCGCTCTATAACTACAGTTTTACCAACCGGATCTTTACCAAACTTCATATGCGGGTTAGGTATGATGAGTGGCAGAAGCCTATTAATTTTGACCATGATGTGCCAAAGGTCAATGCCACAGTGATCTCCAATGTTAAATACACTTGAAATTGGTTTCGACTCTTTAACTGAAGTTGTGCAAGACTGATCTTGTTTTTTTTTTGTAATTGTATCCATGATATTGCAGGAGGGGGCATATGCCATGCTTCATGTTGGTCTTGTCTTCACCTATTTTAAACCTCTGCATACTGATGATGAAATATCAAAATTTAAGCTACAAATTTTACCCATTATGTAACTTGGAATTCAGTCCTGTTGGACAGAGCTCATTATTGATTGGTTAAATTTCTAGTTGCATTATGGAAAAATTTGCTACTTGAAATTTTGATATTTTGACATCCTTGTGCAGAGTGTTAACAAATAACAGTGTTCAAATTTTGTCAGTGTAGTTTTTTTTAGACATGGCAGATTTTTTATAGTGCATTTTTTAGCAAATTTATTTATGAGTCTGGAGTTAGCAAGTTGATTCTGATTGTTCCTTTAAACGAAATTATTTCTTTGAATGTTCCAATAAAAACAGAAACTGAAAAGTTAGTTGTGTTATATGTAATGAACAGAATTCCTATCTAAGTAACTGAAAGTAAATATAATTACTGATAAAATTTGATTTACATTCTCTGCAGATATGACTGTGTTATAAGATGGGTTATAGGTCTCTGAAGGTTGCTTTGAGGCCCATCAGTTGAGGTTAATTGATTGAACTTGATTATTGGCAAGAAAAGTACAACAGTAAAGTAAAAATAGTTTGTGCTCCTTGTTGAAATGAATTCACAATAATTAAAATAGTGATTTGTGTATATTGATTTTCATAGTTTGTGATGCTTATTCCAGATATTGCATTTTCTGTCTATAGCTGAAGTTGCTACAGCTTTGTCAACTCTGGCTTTGCATGCTTCATTATAATTTGTATTTTATTATTTGTAGGCCAAAAGATCTCAAATTTCCAAGAAACTTATTGATGCCAAAGAAAGGGACAGTTTATGATCATGTTTATATTTGTAAGCAGTTTGGTAACTGGTATCCATGGAGTAGTCTGCTGAAGCCATGTGTTGTTGATGATAAAACAAAAGTATGCTACCTTTTAATTCTTGTATTGTTTATCATGTCCTTGAAATGTTTAGAGCTTATATATGTGTGTGCACACCACCATGTATTGTTCATTCAGCATGTTGTGTTGGTGTAGTGGCAGTGAGAAAGGAAAATTAAATTTTCCTTCTACTAAAATTTGTTTCTTTTAATACCTACCATACCACCACAAATTATTAGATTAATTTCTATTTCCTAACACTATCCCAACAATTAGTCTCAAAACACAAACATGCTGGTAATGACACTCCATATCACTAATAGGGTGAAACTTCAAGATGTGAATGTCTCGATAACTCGGTGACAGTGTGATCTATTATTTCTAATCAGCAAAATCTGTAGTATCATGTCAAGATTATTAAAGTATTGTGGCATGTATGCATGTTTGATTGTCTAAATGATTATTTGTTTGCTTGTTTTGAAAATCTATTATTTTAGAAAAATTTATAGTATCATGGCAAGATTATTAAAGTATTGTGACTTGTGCATGTGTACACTAGTCTTTTTATTTTGGGGGTGTGTGTTGACAAAAATTTTGAGAGACTCATGAGTAATTTGTTTTTATTATTTGATTTTATTTTAGATAAAAATTTAAATTACAGAAAACATGCATTCAAATAAATTATGTGCCAGAAAATAAGGAATTCGAAAAAATAATGTAAATGGTTGAAACTTCAACAGTATCTGTGGACTGATTCATTGACACTGATGTTTTTACATTAATTACTTGTGATTGTTATCTTACCTACTTGACATAGCTGACTATTGAATATCATTGAAGGTAATTTTGGAGCTTTCACTGATTATTTATCAAAAGATCACAGAGTACTGAAAAAATGCAGAGTTGTGCTGATTTTGAAAATCTATGAAGCAGTTATTGAAGATTTGACCACAGTTTTAGTCAGATTCTTTTGATATATTAAGCTATTTTTCACACTGTTTATAAAATTGTACCAGATTTTCAAACAAAATAATATTGTTGAAATATATAAAATAAATTAACATCTGCCCTAACCGAAATGGGATTGATCTATTTTGTGTAAAGCATACAAAATAATTGATGGTATTCATTGCCATTTGTCCTTGCAAATTATCTATCTATGATTTGGCCTGAAATGCTTGATGTTTATTCTATTGTTTTTCAGATCAATGAAGTTATTATTGACACCATAGAAACTGAAAGACAGAAGTATTTTCTTGTAAAACTTTTAATGAAAGACAAACCTGTTTTGTTTGTTGGACCAACAGGAACAGGAAAAAGTGCCATTATAAATAATTACCTTTTACAGTTGCCTAAAGATGAATATGTTATTAATAATGTGAACTTCTCTGCTCAAACAACAGCTGATCAGACACAGGACATGATTTTCTCCAAGTTAGAAAGGTGTTGTTATTTGTTTTATTTATGAAGTAATTTTATTTAGAAATGGAAAAAAATAGACCATGTAAGACTTAAAATACAGAAGTTGACTATTTTTTGTCTTTCAAATGACAGTTCCGAAAAGATAGAGGCATGATTTGAACAATATGATCAAAACAAAAAGTAGTCTAAACAGGCCTGAAAATAAGCAGTCTGACATAAGCAAAATGAGGTCCCCAGAGGGTGAATTTGATGATGCTATCCCATACAGTGGGCTAATTTATCCTCTGAGTACCTCTTTCTGTTTGGTATTGGGACACTGATTCAGATTGAGGTTCACAGAGGGTAAATTTAGTGATGCTACCCTGCTATGCAGGGTAGCATCACTAAATTCACCCTCTGGGGACCTCATTTTGCAGATGACAGTCTGCTTATTTTCTGGCCTGAGTCTAAACAAATTGCCCATGTTTCCTTCATTGTCATCTGCAAAATGAGGTCCCCAGAGGGTGAATTTAGTGATGCTACCTTGCATAGCAGGGTAGCATCACTAAATTCACCCTCTGGGGACCTCATTTTGCAGATGACAGTCTGCTTATTTTCTGGCCTGAGTCTAAACAAATTGCCCATGTTTCATTCATTGAAATATGAATTTGAAAATGAAGCATTTTTTTAATTTTAATTTTTTTTAATTTTTATAATTTATTTGAATTCAACTAAAAATGTTCTATATCTCATAAAGCAGTCAGATATACTTTGTCCAGTTTTAAATATCTGAACCTTTGTTGAAAACAAAAGTTGTGTTTTTTACACAGCTGAAAATGGATACAAATATTACCAGGATATTTATTGAGTTGTGACTAGCAATTGAGCATAAAACTAAATATAGTATTTTCAGTGAACATATCCAGAACTATATGTAAACACTATGTTGCCAACATCTGCTTCCCATTACTGTATCTACTTAGGCAGTTCAAATATCTTTTTGCTTTTTAGCTCACCAACGAAGTTATGTGAGCTTATGTCATGACCTGAGGCACGTAGGTGTCGGCACTGGTGTTAAAGTTATTGTTCCAGTCCACTTTGACTTTCTGCCCTGTTTCTATGCATCTCATACTGTGTTTCTATAGCTTACAATTACCCACAGACCCTTAACCAGTGATATTTTTTTGATTTTTAGTGTTTTTGCAATGTTAGACTTTTTTGTCAGTGTGGAATTAGAAAATTTCTGACCTCTTTTCCTGTACATGAGTGGAGGCTACCACCAGTATGCTGTGGCTTTTATATTCCATATATGTGTTAAATGCATCAATATAAGATGACATTAACCCTTGGTCGGACATTTTTCAGAGATTTTGGACTTTTTTAATGCAATGTTAGACTTTTTTGTCAGTGTGGCCCTGTTTTGCTGTATATGAGTGGAGGCTACCACCGGTATGCTGTGGCTTTTATATTTCATATATATGTTAAATGCATCAATAGAAGATGACATTTACCCTTGGCTGGACATTTTTTGGAAATTTTGGACTTTTTTAATGCATTGTTAGACGTTTTTGTCACTGTGGACTGTTTTGCTATGCATGTACATGACTGGACATTTTTTTTACAGAATTGTAATAAGCCTAGATTTATTGCATGCCATGTGTTGGTGAGCTAATGGGGATGGACACACCCCTCTTGTTGTATTTTTATTATCCTGTTATTAAAGCTGTCCATTCAGTATTTGCTGGCACTCATGCTTCCACCAAGGACATTTAACCCTCTGCATTCTGATATCAAAATGGCAAAGTTATCAGTAGCAAATATTTCCCAGCTATTAATTTCTTTCACATCATTAAATAAGTACGTTACTCAGCTGCCAATCCAGTTCATGTCTGCTTAACTCAGATCACCAAGGGATTTTTTTTCTTTTTTTTAATTCAAGTTGGCTTCATCCACATCTTAGTCCTCTTTTTGTTTCTTCTATTGCTTCATCTCTACTTTCTTCTCCCTGTTATCATTCTACTGGTTTAAACAACATTAGTCCAGCAAATGCATCATGTCATCTTCTAGTCAAATACTCTATCCAACAAGGGTGATGACTTCCAAATGCAAATAACCTGCTGTTGAATCTCTTCCATGTATTCTTTAATTCTGTTGTTTTGTTACATTGTATACTATTAATTTCATGAGTTGTTCCTTTTTATCTGTTTGCATGATGTATACAACTGCATCTTCTAGTAATAAAATATTGTTTAAACTAAATATTTCCCATAATGCAGTTTGTTATTTAACCAAATATACCTTGTTTGACAGAGCTCAATGAGCTCTGTCAAACAACATATAATTGGTTAAATTCATAGTTAAATAAGAGAAAATAGAGTGATTGGAGAAAGTTTTGTTGCACTACCAGAGTGTTTGGGGTTAAATGTGAAATCATTTTCTCTTAGGTTTTGAGGTCAATGTTTAATTTATTTTTTCATGAATATCGAAGTGTGAACAAACCTTGGTCATTATATGTGCTGTATGATCATGACACATACCACATTTGTTCACCCCCGTGGGAACCCCGAGAAGTGAAGCAGTGCTTGTTTACTGTGGTAAACAAGCTCTGTTTCACTGGTAAAATAGGACCCAGTCACTAATGCTTGGGGTGCGAGTCCTCTAAAATAGGCAACACGGGGTATAAACGATTAACTGACCTTGACTTTATCTCCATATTGTGGTCATGATTAGCCATTGTGCAGAAGTATGTGACCTTAAAGAACAATAAATAAATAAATAACATTTGTTCAGGATAGCGCTTGAGTGCCCCATGCCTAACAGCATCTCTTGGTATCCCTGTGCCACTTGTTCTCATCCAGAAATCATGAACCCATTCAAATATAAGTGCGGTTCTGTATATGTACCACATTTGTTCAGGATAACTCTTTCATGCTCATGCGCAAGAGTCTCCTTTATTTGCATGTTAAACATAAACAGGGTGGATACCTTGAGGATTCTGCCTTTTGAAAAGTTTTTGTTTGAATTTTGAAGGATTTAATTAATTAAATATTTGTTGTCCTATTTTCAGTTCTTGTAATGTCATTATTTAAGACCATTATAACCCGGTTGGAATCATCAAATACCAAAACAAGATTTGTATAATTCTAAATGTTTACACCACAGCTGAAATGTTATTCAATGAACACCGTATTGGCAGTGGATTCCCAGGTGATGTTATTGCCCCATGAATACCAGTTGATCATGTGATTTATCCCATGAATAAAAGTTGATCATGTGACATTCGAACATCGCACATTGATATTAAGCACTACATTTGGTATTTTTATACTGTATACCAATGGCTCACACTAGCTGGTGCTAACCCAAAAATATCTAGGGCAAAAAACAAATTTTGCCCCCCCCCCCCAATCCTGGTGCTAACCCAAAAATATCTAGGGCCAAACACAAATTTTGCCCCCCAATCCTGGTGCTAACCCCAAAATATCTAGGGCCAAACACAAATTTTGCCCCCCCCCAATCCCCAAAATTTGCATGCAAAACCGAAAATTAGAAGTCCTATCTGGCCCTCCATACATTTACCCTCCGCACATGCACAGATGCCAGGAAGTCACCGAATCTGGTGCCAACATCATTTCTTTGTTTGGCCCTTGTCAGATAACAACAAACTGACATTTGTGCTTTTTAAATCTCAGTTAATAATGATGCCAGACACAAATCAATGTTTAATTGGTGGATCCAAGGACACAACTGGATGAAGGAAGGAAGAAACGGTGGTTTGAAACGTTCAGGGCTGTAATTTTATAATATTTATTAAAATTAGTTCATGTTCCCTAATTTTGGGACATGGGCCTGATGTTATCACTGATTGATTATGACCTATCCACTGTTTATTTAGTATTCCTTCCCTACCTTCTCTTGATCCCCCCAGTTAAGCTCCCAAGCTTTTTGGCTTGTTTTAATGAAATCTTTTTTATAAAATTTCTTGGGAGTTTAACATATTATACAGAAGATTATTCTGTACATCCCCAGGGTTACGTCCTCACCCTTGGGGTGTTTGGGCATTTTGGTCATGCATCATACATCCAATGTATCGTTTCTTCTTCTGATGAAGATCTTGCTTTACATCGGATAGTCTTGTTTCTGTTACTGACTTCGGGCCGTGTTGCCTGGTGTCTTGTTTCCGGTTTTTGTTTACATTTACAATGCTCTAAGTAGTTTCCTATTTTTGTTTAGGACTGACAGTTGCAAGTAACATTAAATATTCTGATAGTGTGGTAGTTAATTTTACAGCAGATTTTTATAATTTTGTCCACACTTAGGCTTTTTTGGGCTCATCGTTCCCTTTGGGAACTTGGGCTCTTATGTAAGAAAAAAATTTTCAAAAATTTTTATTTTATTTTTGAAGGAATTTTTCTTTTGGATATATTTATTTCATCGATTGTATTTTAATGTTATCTTATATGTAGATTTGGTGGTGGTACAATGACATATAACAGATTTTAGGTAATAATATTTATCTAATAGAAGGGCAAATAGAGGAAGCCTTTCCTCTATTTACATGGTCGTTGTCTTGAGTATAATTGATGTACTACCACTAATTCTTGTTCCATGTGTCAGATTTGACAATGTGGATGACGGGTGTCATGGTTTGTGTTAGGCGAGTGGACACTATCGGTCCTATCATGGCGAGGGGACACTGCTGGTCCTCTTGTCGAAATGTCACTATAGTTTTTAGCTCACCGAAGGGAGCTTAACTTATCACTTGCCGTCCGTCGTCGTCTGTCATGAACTTTACCTTATCGACTACTCCTCCCAAATAACTGGATCAAATTGAACCAAATTTGGTGTGCATGTTCCCCATCATATGTCAATTCAAACATGTACAAATAAACTTGCCGCACCCACAGGGGGCACCACAAGGGGCATAACTCTGATAGCACCCATGAATTTCTTTCCGAAATTCAAAAAAATCTTCTTCTTCAGATCCACCAGGCAGAATTCTTTCCTATTTGGTATACATCATCTCTAGGGGGGGGGGGGGGAGACAGATTCAAGTTTGTTCAAATCAGCCCCCTGGGTTCATATTCGGGCTCACTATAGAAGCCCGAATTTGAACTTGGTGCATTTCAGGCAAATTTCTTAAAAAATCTTCTTCACCAGATCCAGCAGGCAGAATCTTCTGATATTTGGTATGCAACATTGTGGGGTGGATTTGATTCAAGTTTGTTTAAATAAGCCCCCCTGGATTCAAATTTGGGCTCACTATAAAGGCTCAAATTCGAACTTAGTGCATTTCAAGCAAATTTCAAAAAAATCTTCTTCTCAAGATGTAGCCGGCAGAATCTTTTGATATTTGGTATGCAACATTGTGTGGTGGATCTGATTCAAGTTTGTTCAAATCGGCCCCCTGGATTCATATTTGGGCTCACTATAAAAGCTCAAATTCGAACTTAGTGCATTTCAGGCAAAATTCTTAAAAAATCTTTTTCTACAGATCCAGCAGGCAGAATCTTTTGATATTTGGTATGCAACATTGTGGGGTGGATCTGATTCAAGTTTGTTCAAATCGGCCCCCTGGATTCATATTTGGGCTCACTATAAAAGCTCAAATTCGAACTTAGTGCATTTCAGGCAAATTTCTTTAAAAATCTTCTACAGATCCAGTAGGCAGAATCTTTTGATATTTGGTATGCAACATTGTAGGGTGGATCTGATTCAAGTTTGTTCAAATTGGCCCCCTGGATTCATATTTGGGCTCACTATAAAAGCTCAAATTCGAACTTAGTGCATTTCAGGCAAATTTCTTCTTCTTCAGATCCAGCAGTTGGAATGTTTTGATATTTGGTATGCAGCATCCTTAGGGGGGTTAGATTCAAATTTGTTCAAGCCATGTCCCTAGGTCCATATTTGGGCTCACTATGGGAGCCCGAATGATAACTTAGTTCAAAATGAGGAATTTTCTTTAAAAATCTTCTTCTTCAGATCTAGCAGTAAAATGTTTTGATATTTGGTATGCAGCATCCTTAGGGTGGTGAGATTCAAGTTTGTCCAAGCCATGTCCCTAGGTCCTTATTTGGGCTCACTGTGGGAGCCTGAATGACAACTTAGTTCAAAATGAGGAATTTTCTTTAAAAATCTTCTTCTTCAGATCTAGCCATCAGAATGTTTTATTATTTGGTATGCAGCATCCTTAGGGGAGCGAGATTCAAGTTTGTTCAAGCCATGTCCCTAGGTCCATATTTGGGATCACTGTGGGAGCTTGAATTGTAACTTAGTTCAAAATGAGGAATTTTCTAAAAAAATCATCCTCTTCAGATCCAGCAGTCGGAATGTTTTGATATGTGGTGTGTAGCATCCTTTGGGGGCTGAGATTCAAATTTGTTAAAGCCAAGTCCCTGAGTCCATATTTGGGCTCACTGTGGGAGCCCGAATTATAACTTAGACAATATGAGGAATTTTTCTTTAAAAATCTTCTTCAGATTTAGCAGTCGAAATGTTTCGATGTTTGGCATGCCGCATCCTTAGGGGGTGAGATTCAAGTTTGTTCAAGCCAAGTCCCTGGGTTCATATTTGGGCTCACTCTGGAAGCCCGAATGATAACTTAGTTCAAAATGAGGAATTTTCTTTAAAAATCTTTTTCAGATCCAGCAGATGAATGTTTTTGAAATTTGGTATGCAGCATCTTTAAGGGGGTAAGATTCAAGTTTGTTCAAGCCATGTCCATAGTTCCATAAAATTTGTCTCTCATGATTTCATTCCTTTGTAGTGTTGATGAACCATGTCTAACTGAATGTGACCCCCAAATACTTCTTTGAACCACTTTGGCCGGTGAGCGATTAAGGCTCTTTGGGGCCTCTTGTTTAGTTTCTATTTACAGAGGAACAAGAACATGGTGTGGTTTTGTGACGCCGTCAGGGAGTGTGCTTCCGTCGTCGCATTATACTATAAGAGCTAGTGGAAATGTGCTCAATGATATTAGACAAGGGCTAGGCTTCAAAAGCGGTTTACGTCCCTTGTCTCCAGTTAGTTCAACTGGCAGATCTATCACGCAGAATATGGGTGTTGTGATGTCGGGTATGTCCGTAGCGGTCGAGAAGAGGAATAAGGGTGTAGCAAGCACTATAAAAATACGAACATGCTCACCCTGCGACGACGGAAAGGAGAAGCATGGGAAGGAGGAAGAAGACAAGTTCTGAGGTATGCTCGTCCATGTCTTCCGTGATCGTGAGCAGGAGAGAGGCACTCTCTCTTATAACAACATCTGGGGTCAGAGGTTGTTGGTAGGAACTTGTGTCAGTTGGAGCTTATGTCCATGCCTTCCTGTCCGGGACGCTCCTTCCATAGACTGCCGGAGTCGGCTAGTCTTATAACTTCCTCTATGTTTGAAAAGCACACACAACCGTACAAGTCCATTGTCGCCAGCTAGCTCAACTGGTGAAGTGGTTACTCAGGCCTCTGAGAACTGTTTCGCCGGGTTTATCCGATCCAGGCTAGGAGATGATATAGGGTGGAGCGAACACTCTGATATGCAACCATGCTCAACCAGCGACGACGGAAGGAGGAAACCAGCAAGTTCTGAGGTACGCTCGTCCAGGTCACCCAGGACCACGAGCAAGAGAGAGGCCTCTCTCTCTTACAGCATCATCTGGGGACAGATGTTGTTGGTAGGAACTTGCGTCAGTTGGAGTATACGTCCATGTCTCCTGTCCGGGACGTTCCGTCTAATAGGCAGTCGTGGTCGGCTAGCCTTATGGTTTCCTCTACATAACGGACAAAGTGATATTTATATTGCACAGGGCTATAAACCGTGATGAGTGGTGTCAGTTCCCTGAAGTGGTTAAAATTGAATATGAGGACAGTGACACTGGATGTGTTGCATGTGCATTGTATTCAGAGCTAGTGGAAAAGTGCTCAATGATATTAGACAAGGGCTAGGCTTCAAAAGAGGTTTACGTCCCTTGTCTCCAGCTAGCTCAACTGGCAGATCTATCACATGGACTAGTGGTGTGATGCCTGGAATGTCTGTAGCGGTCGAGAGAGAATAAGGGTGTAGTGAGCACTATTTAATCGAATCATGCTCACCCTGTGTTGAGGGAACAAAGAAGCCGGCAAGTTCTGAGGTATGCTCGGTTAGGTCTCCCCGGAGTGCGAGCAAGAGGGAGACCCCTCTCTCTCTTTTAACAACATCTGGAGCCGGGTGTTGTTGGTAGGAACTTGCGTCAGTCAGAGCTTACATACATAGCTTTTGTCCGGTACGCTTAGTTCAATTCTTAGCAGGGGACGGCTACAGTTTTGTTTCTTTAGCGTCTACCAAGCACTCCTGACCGCACCTTGGCTAAGTGACTTAGGATTTCTAGTCTGCATCGTCAAAAGGTCCATCTTTTGTGAAGAAAGTCGAATCATCTAGTAGCCAAGGAGATGAGGCTTCATTCAGCGGGACGTCCGCAGTAATAGCTATCTTGGACACCCTGTCCCAGGAGCAGCTGGCGGACAAGCAATTGATGACCGCTGCTCCTCAGGCCTCCATAACGGACTTACTGTCGCAATTGCACAGGTAATCGCAGTATTCCTGCTAAGGCAGAAGCACTCAACGTCAGTCTCAAAAGTTGAGCAGTTGAATGGTGCTTAATCGGCCCAGTCATCTGCCTGTTCAGATGCTGGTGACCGTGATTCTAACTGATTTAGACGTATGATGAAAGGGATATGGAAGAGGATAACTTTCCCTTTCGGAACAACTCTTGGATGATATGGATACTATACATTATCGTTTCCTTGAACTTGTTCCAGTGAATCACAATGCTGCGAGTAATTATGAGAAACCACTAGCGTAGTTTGACGCTGACTTCATTCGGACAAAGAGCATGGTAATAAGATCTCTTTCCAGTTAAGTCTACACAGATGTCACAGGTCTTCGATTGTGTAGACGACACCATATTTAACTTCCTGCGGGAAAAAGTAATTCGGTTTCTTATCTTCTTCCTCTGTATTTTTAATCGTTTGTGTTTGTTCACATACTTTTAAAAACAACAGGGGAAGATGTGTTGAGAGTTTCTCTGCGTTGAATGCTAAGATCTTAGTTGTAGCCTTACCTTCATCATTTAGCTGTTCGCGCGGACACAATTGAGAAGATAATTTCTTATTCAGAGCGAATTTAGACTCATGGTCTTATGTACTTCAATTTTAAGTACTGTGACGCAATGTCTATATGGAAAGAAATTTTGTGGGCGTTGTACCTTTTTAAAATTCTTTCCAGACCTTTTATATATATATCTCTGTCTTAACAAATGTTAAGTGGGAGTTATTCTGATGTGACGAAGCCTTGCTTCTTCATCTTTAACATTTGACTAGGTTTAGTTTTCCAGACTCTAGTCTTTGATGGTAAGCTTGTAGGATTAAGCTACAAGAAAGCATCAATACGCGACTCTTTAAGTTGGGGTCTAATTGACCAACACCAGCAGAAAGAGTAGGAGAGATTGTCCTAGACTCATATCATCTATAAGGACTCATAGCGAAGGTATAGGTATACCTAATTCTTTGATGGTAAGCTTTCATTATTGTAGGATTAAGCTACAAGAAGGCATCAATACTCGACTCTTTAAGTTGTGGTCTAATCAACCACCCCAACAGAAAGAGTAGGAGAGGTTGTCCTAGACTCAGTTCGCCTATAAGGGCTCAAAGCGAAGGTATAGGTATCTCCCCTATATATTTCTTTAGGAATGTCTATACAGCCACTTGGATAGGTGGTTTACGTTTGTTTGAGTTACTGATCAGACACCCCTGAGCCGGTGGCTCGAGGCTCTTATAGAGCTCGGTCCAACCGATTTTGACTGGAACTGGATAATTAGGTTATTTATGATTATCTTTCAGTCGAAAAGCGAGCGTTTGGCAATGTAGCAAGTATAGTTCTTCAGATCACTGATATTTTGAACTAGATAATGTCTCATGGGATTAATGATAGGATACACGTATCCCACAATTCATTTTCATCTGGCTGGTTCATCTGTTGTTTCACAGAGCGAATTAGCCAGCTGTTTGGCTCACTTTTATTTGTTATCTGACACATTAACAGCGGAAAATTTTTTCACTGGATGGGATTGTGTGGAGTGGCTTTGAATGTTATTTTGATTGGTCACTTACGCACACGTCCCCTCCAGTTATTCTTAACTGGAGTGGTAGATGTTTTTCGCCCTAGACCTGTTTTGTTTTAGAGAATCTTTTAACATAAGGTCAAGTTTGGGCATATATTAACAGTTTTCTCAATTATTACGGACGTGGGTGGTCTCTCTATGTAGGGATCTTGGGACCCTCGGTTCTTGGAAACCACATATTCAGAAATGATGTCTCATTGTTTATGCTACATCATTGAATTATTACCATTCATGTATTTATAGATGTAGATCAGAGTTTATCAGAAGAGAAGAAACGCTTCTTTTGTCATTAATTTCCAATAGAAGGGACATTTACATTCATTCTGTTGTTAAATAAGTCAGTTAGCTTTTCGTACTGCTTTGGTTAATTTATCTTCCAATCAGCAGTCAGTGCTTAAGATTTCAGTGCATGAAGTGAAGCGCTGGCTACATCTTGGGCTTATTCTAACTGTATGACTATTACATGATCTTATATAGGATCACTTCAGGATAGTTAAGTTTGCGGCGCATGGGAATAATAGTTTCCATTATTTGTGTCGCCAGTATCAGGCATTTGAGCACATACATTTGACGCTCAGCCATTTCCATTGGAATGAATGATAGGATATGTGTATCCTTCAATTCATTTGATTCTATTCATTTCATTGAGGTTATGGGGTCTGTTATTGAACATTCGCCAGAAGCTTCCCCACGAGAAGGTTTTCTTCTTCAAGGGAAGTTTTGTTCTTCACGTCATTCTCCTCTCTCAGTGGCATTACGGAGTATGGTATGTCAGACGTGAAAGAGCTTTGTGGTCACTATATTATTGCTGTCTGGACCAGCAATGATTTTTGTGTGGGTGAGGAGGTTTTGGCATATATAATCAAGTCACCCCCCCCCCCCCCCCCCCCCACACACACTCACACTGTCGCGTATATATATTTTAATACATACATACTGTGCGTTTGGGTCATGTTGGATGGTGCCCTCATAGGCATATATGCAGTTCTGTTGCATTAGTTTCCAGTGTTTATTTTCTGATTTCTAATATGCAGGCACTTATTTAATCATCATAATGGCTGCTATTTGAGTTCATAGGTTACGGCATAGCCATTTAGTGGTTTTTAGATGATTACAGGCTGGATTTTTATGCACTCGTGCAATATGTGATTACACTATCACTTTGGTGGACCTTGAAATTATTATATATTTCGGGGGGCGGTCTGTGTTGGAGCCGGTTAATCATACCTACCTCCATTTCTAGATCCCGGTCTCTATTTGGTCGGTTCTCAAATCGCATATTCTCACATGTTTATAGTTGTAGATACCAAATAGTACACATTGGAGAGGGTTCTTACTGGATTTAATATTACAGAGGCCTCCTGTGAATGATCTTGAAGTGTGTTTTCTCTGCAGAGATTGTTCATCGTATCTCTATCTCACTTTTGTATGTATATGTTATATTATTATTTCACTGATTTCGTCGTACCTGTATACGCCGTCTGCAGTGCATATTTGGTAGTGGATAATGTTATTTACCAAAATCATTGCTATAGCCTTGGCTTGTGAAGTGGCATTAAGCACCATTTATTATTTAGATGTAATTTTCTTTAAATTGTTGATTATTTATATGGTCTTGTATTATTTAGGGAAAGAAAGATCTGGCTCTTTCTTTTCCAACTCCAACTTTCACAACTGCTCTGTTCACTTTCACAAATAAATGTTTTAGTAGTAGTAAATGAGTTATAAAAAGTTTACAGGTAATGCCTGAAAATTACTACTTGACCTTGTTTGAAAATAATATTCAACTTAATAGGACATAAATATAAGATGTGTTATGTCTACTGTGGCAAATGTGCCATGTATAGAATTAAAGTTTATGTTTGCAATTCAGCAGTGAAAATGGTGTGCTTTCTCCTTGAATATAAATTGTGATATAGTATAGACAGGTATAGATGGAAAAAAAAAAACTATAATGCTGTCCTCCCTCAGCCCAATTTCAAGAATGGTAAAATGAGAAACATTTACTTCTTCCCTTAAATGATGAAGCGATAGGTAAGAGACAAATCTTGTTCACTGATAATGTTTTCCCCCCATTTTATTGAAAATATTCAATGGAACCTCCACAGAAAAATTAAATTATTTGTTCTCTCTTGAAAAAACATCCCATTAACATAATAAGGCATTCAATTTTTGCAATCATAAATCCCCCCCACCCCCATACACACACAAATACAAAGGAAAACATCCTCATATAACTGATTATGCTTGTTATAGTGTTTCAGGAATCATTATTTATGTACATGTTTCAAAACTTTACAATTCACTGAAAAACATGAACCTGACGATGCTGACAATGTTTATGATCATTAGACGTTATATTTTAATATCTTTCAATTATTTGGACTAATTAGCAACAGCTCAACCAATTCTGTACTCAAAATGAAATGGGTATAACAGCTGTTATTTATTTAGTTATTTTATTTTTTTGTGGGGGGGGGGGGGGGGAGGGAGGGGGGTCATTTACAAAAATATTTTTAAACATGTTGAACAGTTCAGTTTCCAGTATTTTGGGACCTTAAGTGTCCACACAAAATACTGCAAAACAGAATATAATATAATTCAAGCAATTTTGGAACACAAAATGTAAAATGCAAGGGAAGTATCTCTGTTCTATTTTAGCTGACAACACCAAATGCAAATATTAATATTCATATTCAAATTTTCAGACTTACAACTTATTTGACTTGTAATATAAGCTCATTCCAATCAGAGGCATCAGTTTAAATTGGTGTTTTGTGACACTAATGACTTATTTAGTTGATACTGACAAAGTACCTTAGAATGTAAAGTCTATAAATTATAAATATGATTATGGAAATCTTGTTTCTTCGAAGTTCGAGTGTCGAACACTGGTCAAAGTGTTCATAATATTAATGTGAAAACTAACAGCTGTCCATGTATGATATGTGTATGTCCGAGATTGATGCATGAAATGTTTGGTCTGGGGCTGGAATTTAAAATAAAGAACACCTCACCTTGCAAGTTGCATCCTCTATGGTCTAGATTCGAGGTAGTCTCACTAATGCTAGATGGAGTGTTACAATTTACGAATTTTCTCTGATGAAGATTGTTTTGTCACTTCTTGAACATGGTCTTCATATAGGTGAACAATACCTTACTTCCATTCAAAATCATCATTTCCAAAAAATGTGATTAATTTCCTTTACAAAACAAACTTGCTAGATACTAGCAGAAGCAAAACTTCTCGACTTTCGACCTTGATTCATTGCTTTGAGACGTAATCAAGATTCAAATCTATTTTTAGGCTTCTGCAATTGCATGTCCTTCCACCTGTTATTTGAGTAATTGTCACAAACATATATATTTTCCATGGTATACTTTATTACTCAAGCTGTCTCAGTTTCAACATGTGTCAATAGAGTATATTTTAAGCGTTACATTGATTGTTTGCAGGAACTGTTTTCTGCCAGATGTTACAATGCTTTGTTTCCATTTTAAGAATAGACCTTGAGTGAATTATGGTTACCTGAACTGGTGCTTTGCAAATGACCTCACTAATTATCCTATCTGGGAATAAAATAATTCTGTTTTTATCAAGGGAGTAAACATAAGAATTGAATCATGACTGTTCGAAATCCACGAGGTGATGAAACAAATTGACCATGCACAAATTCACCATGAACTGCTTTCACCATGAACTGCTTCGCAGTTCATGGAATTTGCACGTGATCAATTTGTTTCATCACCTCGTGGATTTTGAAAGTCATGATTCAATTGTTAAATGGTGACTATTTGTTATTCCCCGTGGGATCCCCGGGAAGTGAAGCAGTGCTTGTTTACTGTGGTAAACAAGCTCTTTTTCACTGGTAAAATAGGACCCAGTCACTACTGCTTGGGGTGCAAGTCCTCTAAAATAGGCAGCATGGGGTATAAACGATTGACTGACCTTGACTTTATCTCCATGTTGTGGTCATGATTAGCCATTGTGCAGAAGTATGTGACCTTCAACAACAATAAATAAATAAATAACTATTTGTTATATTTACAATGTTGCCATTACGTAAGTCATTTAATGAAGTTGAAATGACTTATGATTGTTAGCCATTTTTTTTAGCTCACCTTGACAAAGTCAAGCTGAGCTAATCTCATTGCTCTCCATCCATCGTCCGTCATCTGTCAACACCCTGTTTTGGTCTTCTCCTCCAAAACCACTGGGCCAATTCAAGTGAAAGTTTGTGTGAGTGATGGTCCCGAAGGGGCATTGCATTTTTGTTTAACTCAACGTGGCCAGCCTCATAGGAGTGGGTGGGAGAAAATGCTCCAAAATATTTCTAAAATCTTCTTCTGATGAACCAAGGGTAAGATGACTTAATATTTGTTATGCAGCTTCCTTTTGAGGTGTAGAATCAAGTTTGTTCAAACGAAGTTCGTGAAGCAATATTTGGCTTTGTAATGGGAGGGGTAAGATTTTGGGCCCCACCCAAAATTACTATATTTTTATACTGTACCAATGACCCAGACATAGCTGGTGCTAACTCTTAAAAATATAGGGCCAAACACAAATTTTGCCCCCCAATCCCCAAAATTTGCATCTAAAACCAAAGAAAACATGTCCTGAATGGCCCTCCATACTTCACCTCTACTGCGCATGCGCAGTGTCAAGGACGTCCCGAAATTGGCGCCATTAATCATTCTTAGTTTGGCCCTTCATCAGTTAACATCTGACTGATCTTTGTGCTTGTAAATCTCAGTTTAAATGATGCCAGACACATAAATATTAGTGAAATGGTGATTCTAAGGAGGATATAGAAGGAGGAGAGGAAAAATGAGTGACAGAAAATTATCAGGGCTGTAACTTAAAAAATTTTTGATCAAATTATGTTAAGTTACCTATTTTCAAGGCAACTGCCTGTTGTGGTCATTCTTGTTATCAAGATTACACTGCTTATTCAGTGTTTTCCTCTCTCCCTTTCCTTTAAGTCCCCTCTTGCTATTCTCCCATGCTTTTGGCATATTTTCTGTAATATTATTACTAAAATTTCTTGGGAGTTTTAGCTGGATAACAGAATGTATTCTGTTCTTTTCCCCATGTTTACGTCTTCACCTATGGGTGGTTAGGCGTAGTGTTCTGCATCTATCATCTGATGTTCTGCAGTTTCTTCCCTGGAAGTCTCTGTTTTGCATCAGATGGTGTATTATTGGTAACTGATTTCGGGCCAGGGTGCCTGGAGTCTTGATCTAGTGTTTTTACACTTATTGTTTACATTTCCAACAGTCCTCTGTGTGAGGGGGGATTTCTTGAAAATAATATCTTGATGTTAATTTAATCATAACTAGACATATTATTATTGTTCGTAAGTGTTGCATAAATTGTTTTAAATATTTTTAGAATTTTTGTCCACACTTAGACTTGGGATCCATTGGGGCTGAACGTTACTTTTCAGAAACTTGGGCTGTTCTGAAAAAATATTTTTTCAAAAGTTTTTGATTCAATTATTTTTTCTATGTTAATGGATCTTGTTATTATGTATTTTGATTGTCAGGGGTTGGTGCGAGTACTAGGACTTTGTTTTCTTTTCACATTAAAAGGATATTGTTCAATTGTAATAAGAGGAAATCTTCCTCTGACTTTTATAATCATTGTATAATGTAGTCAGTGTACTCGCACTAACTCCTGTTCTGTATGTGTTGATTACAATGACAACATGGGAAGCGTGTGTCACGGTATGTTAGTGGGGAATTGGCCATTCCGGTCCTTTCCCCGCAGGGTCACTCTACTTTATCAATCTCTATTTCAGACGATCATGATCAGGGTGATGTATCCGTGATGTCTTCCAAAAAGTGTGCCTCCGTCGTCACAATTAATGTAGAGCTAGCGGAAAAGTGCTCAGGTAATACATCAATTGCCTAAGAGGACCCTAGTAGGTTCGACGGCCTTTGACGCCCGCTAGCTCGCCCGGTGTAGCGTTCATTCATCGAATGGTTCGGCAGCCGGGTTCGTCCGTTGCGTTCTAGAAAGGAGTTTTGGGTGATGCGAGCACTATAAACATCCATGTGCACACCCAGTGACGGCGGATTAGAGGGGAGAACGGAGGAAGCCTTTTAGTCCAGTTCATAGCTCGTCCAGGCCCATCCGGGCTGCGAGTGAGAGAGGCCCCTCTCTCATACATCAACATCTGGCCCCAGATGTTGTGGTACAAATGTATCGCATTCGGAGCATACGTCCGCCGCTCGGGACGCTCCGTTATATAGACAGTCCGGAGAGACTGTCAATAAGGCTTCCTCATTCTCATGACAGCGCACACGACCGCACCTTGGCTACGTGACCTCCGATATCCAGTCAACTTTACCAATCAGAGAATCCTCGGCGACCAGGTCATGCCATCCGATAGCCAGGGACACGAGGCCTGCAGACTCCGGACGTTCGCATAAGAAAGTATGCGGGAGTCAACGTACACGGAGCCTCCAGCGGCAAAGCATCGTAAGACCGCTTCTGCACAGGCCTCGGTGACGGACGTGCTATCCCAAATAGCACAACTTATCGCAGCATCCCAGCAACGACAGAATCTCTGTCGCATAATATAATATCCGACGGCGCTGGGTCGGGACGCTCCGCGGAAGCATCAGGTGCGGACGTCCGAAAAATTTCATACGGTCCGACGGGATGCCGAAAGGGATTCGGAGGTTTTCGAGCTTTCCCTTTCGGAACAACATAAGCTGCTGTATATGTCATCCGACTTCTTCTTCTAGAGGGTCTTTGTCGGACCAGAATGCTGCGATACCGGATAAGAAACTGAATAGCGTCGGTGGACTTAGAAATTTTTGGTTCGTCCAATAATGTCTCAGATACGTTCGATTTATTGAACGACGCTATATATATTTTTTATATGCTCGCTATGTACAAGCATATCTGGTTTCTTGTTCGCAAAATTACTGAGATGTTTTTCAAAAGTGTGCCTCTGTCGTCATAGGTAATGAAGAGCTAGCGGCAATTAGTGCTCATGGATTACGTCAATCTCCTAAGAGGTCCCTAGTAGGATCGACGGAGTTGACATTCGCTAGCTCACCCGGTGTAGCGTCCATTCATCGAATGGTTCGGCAGTCGGGTTCGTCCGTTGCGGTCTAGGATGGAGATTTGGGTGATGCGAGCACTATAATAGACTTTAGTACACACCCAGTGATGACGGATTAGAGGAGAGATCGGAGGAAGCCTGTTAGTCCGGTTCCTAGCTCGTCCGGTCCGTCCGGGCGGCGAGCGAGAGAGGTCTCTCTCTCGTGCAACAACATATGGGACCGGATGTTGTGGTACAGACATTTCACCTTTGGAGCGTATGTCCGCCACTCCGGACGCTCCATTATATAGACAGTCCGAGTGACTGTCGATAATGCTTCCTCATCCTCACAGCAGCGCACACGACCGCACATTGGCTACGTGACCTTGAATATCCGGCCAGCTTCGGCATTCAGTGATTCCATGGCGAACAGGTCACGCCATCCGGTAGCCAAGGAACACGAGGCCTGCACACTCCGGTCGCTCGCATAATAGAAGTATGCACGGGGTAACGAACACGGAGCTTCCAGCGGCAATGCATCGTAAGACCGCTTCTCCACAGGCCTCAGTGACGGACGTGCTATCCAAATAGCACAGCTTATCGTAGCATCCCAGCAAACGACAGATTCGCGGTTGGATCAGGAATAATCCGACAGTACTGGGTCGATACGCTCCGCTGTTGCATCAGGTACGGACGACCGAATATTTCATAGGGTCCGACAGGATGGCGAAAGGGATTCGGATGATTTCGAGCTTTCCCTTTCGGAACAACAGAAGATGCCATACATTTCTTCCGGCATTATCTTCCAGAGGTTGTTCCGTCGGACTACATTGCTGCGATGCTGGATAAGAGACTATAGCGTCATTGGACACGGAGTTTTGGATCGGTTCAGGGACATTGCCCCTGAGTTGCCGACGCAGTCCAGTAATGTCTTAGAACATTTGAATTATTGAACGACGCTATATATATATAAGCTTGCTATCAACATGCTAGTATAGTTTCTTGTCCACAATGCTCTATTCTGCCTTTCGTGAATTCTAGGAAATAATTGTGTATTGGCAGAACAGGGCTTACCGAGAGTTCCTTTGCGTCTAAGACGGCGAGACTGAAGACTGCTAATTATCTTTTTCGCCGTCTATGTCAATTCCAACCACGATGTTGGAAACGACAATGATGTATAATAGACTTAACTTAGACGCTTTATCATACGTATACCACCTTACTGAGACGTTTATCATTACGTCTTCAACAGAAAGAATTCCAGGATATGATCCTCAATGAGATTTCTTTCAGGGGCAGTAGTTTTTCCATGTATAACTCCGCCCTTCAGTGGCAACCTGGAGTTGGTTAGACGTGACGCAGCCCTAGCTACATCCACACGCATGGATAGTAAGGTGAAGAACTCTCTCAGAGTCGCTTCGGTCTCGAGAAGCTTCTCTTCGACGGCAACCTTTCAGCAATCTTGAATTGCTCGATATACACGTTCTCTTGTTTATGAAGTGTAACAAGAGATTCAGACGTGGGCATACATTCGGTGGTTGACTCAGAGAGTTCCACTGTAGTTGCCGGATCCGAGTTTTTCGATTATGATGGATGTCAGTCAAACAGGTTGGGACACAATTTTGATCCCAACGGATTCGAAGTGCCAGGGTCTTTGGGTTCCGCAGTTTTTAGGCAAGCTCCTTACTTCCAAGGAAGAATATTATGTTGGCTTGCACTACGTCATTGGATGAATTTTATTCAGAAACGCATGTTCAATCCTGTCCGATAATACGACAGTAGTTGAGTATATCCGGAACCAGGGAGGCACTCATTCGGTTCTGTTATTAATTTTAACAGAAAGAATCCTTCTGTTTGTTATAGAACACCAAGTTCTGTTTCGGTTCGTCATATTCTCGGTCGTCGGATCGTATTAGCAGACTCCCTTTCACGTAAGGGTCGTTTGTTGCCGTCGGAATGGACTATCAACAAACAAGTATTCAATCAGATTTGCTATCAATGGGAGCACCCAGTGATAATTTATTTGTGACACAACTCTCCAATCAATTGTAGACGTATGTGTCACCGTGTCCAGATCCCTGAGCATATGTAGTTAACGCTCTATCGATCTAGTAGGACGCTATGATAGGATATGCGTATCCTCCATCGCTGTTGATTCAGCAAGTATTGCTAGAATTATTCATTCACAATACAATTCTGTTGGTAGCATCTCTGTCCCACAGAGACGGTGGATAAATTTACTTAGATGTCTACTGTGGGACTTACCGCGGAAACTTCCTCCACGAGAGGATCTTTTTTCGCTGGGGAAATCGTGTCAACTCTATCACAACCCGCAAGGTCTCAACCTTCACGTATTCCGTTGTGTGGTCCTTCTTGCATAGCAACCACGGTATAGGACCAGCAGTGGACGCGATTCCTAACTGTAGAAGGACCTCCTCTTCGCTATACTATGCGGCTAAAGTGGAGGGTCTTCCGTCATTGGTGTAGGGATCTTTATGTTGATATTTTTGATTCCTCCATACCAGACATTGCAAACTTTCTAGTATACTTGTTTGACGAGATCAACTGCAGCCAGTTACTTTTATAGGTTATAGGTCTATGTTATCTGATACCTATGCACACCATGATAGTTACAATGGAGCCTAATGTCTCTTTATCTAAGTTAGTTTGAAACTTTTCGATAAGAGACCTAGAATCGTTAGATTAATTCCTATTCGGAATTTAGCTTGGCTTCTTATTAACTAAAGCAACCATTTGTATCCTTGAGACAGCAGTTTCAATTCTGGTCTTTTAAGGCAGCGATTCTCTTAGCCTTCTCTTCTGCAGAAGAGTCAGTGAGCTTCATGCACTATCGGTGGACGATTCTCACTTTCGTAGTATCGGGAACTCTATTTCCTTTACTACTAATGTTGTATTTTTGGTTAAGAATCAGGCTCCTAATGATATCCGGAACCTATTGTTTTTTAGGTCCTTCCGTCTTCGAGCGGGCATAGGCCTTTACTCTGTCCGGATAGACCTTTATGTATTTATTAACAGATCTCAGTTTATCAGTAGGACGTAAAGCTTCTTCTGGCTCTGATGCCTAATAGAAGGGTCATTACGGTCCATTCTATTACTTAATGCATTCAGTTAACTATCGGTACTGCTTAGGATAATCTATCCTTAACTCAGCAGTCTGTGCTTAAGATTTCGGCTCATGAAGTAAGAGCTCTTCTACATCTTGGGCTGACGTATAGTTTTGTTATTATAGATTAATAGGCTGCATATTGGTCTCAACCATCCACATTCACGAATTTTTATCTCAGAAATATTGTATCCATTTCTGGAGACCTGCATTGTTTAGGTCCATTATCAGCTGCTCAGAAAGTCGATCACTTAACAGTTGCAACTATAGCTATGTAGGCTTTATGTTCCGGCAGTGACTCCGTCCTGCTGCCCTCTTCGCTCTGGGCTATTTGACCCAGGGCAAGAAAAAGGGGGGGGGGGAGGGTGTTCCCTTGGGTCACCTGTTTTTATTATGAAAACAAGGGGATACCTCCTCCGGAGTTAGTATTTCTGAGCTGTTACTGGGATGGTTTCTTAAGTGAAGTTATGTTTTTAAATTCATTCATGTCATAGTTTTAAAGTATAGCATTTGTATATGTCATGTGTCAAACGGATGTTATTATACTATCCTCGGACACTTTTAAAAGAGTATAAAGAGTCTCAATTCTTTGGACTAACTTTATTTATTGGCTTACTTTAAATATAATTAGTATACGAATTATACTGGATATTAATGGAGAACATGGATGTTATCATGCTCAATTATAAAAGGTATTGTGTCTTTCTAATTTGTCATAAATAAGAAAGATACACGTGAAGCCTTTTTCTCCTTTTCTCCTACAGGAGATGACTCTATTTATATAGTTGAGCTTATTGGATTTTCCTCCATGTCCTGGGCCCTCCAGACATTTTACTATTCAGCTCTGTCTGGGTCATTGGTACAGTATAAAAATCTTAAAAAATTTATAGTAATTTATATATTTTTTATACTTACCAATGACCCAGACGGGGATGGCCCTCCCAGGAGTTGGGAACTCATACCTCCCCGCTGAGGACATAGCGCTTACCAGGCACTGTTGGTAAGAATGATTAATGGCGCCAATTTCGGGACGTCCTTGACACTGCGCATGCGCAGTAGAGGTGAAGTATGGAGGGCCATTCAGGACATGTTTTCTTTGGTTTTAGATGCAAATTTGGGGGATTAGGGGGCAAAATTTGTGTTTGGCCCTATATTTTTAAGAGTTAGCACCAGCTATGTCTGGGTCATTGGTAAGTATAAAAAAATATATAAATTACTATAAATTTTTTAAGTTTCTGAACCAATGGTCCAAATTGAACCAAATTTAGTATGTGGTATTATTGGGTCATAAGTACTTGACTTGAAAAAAATTCACTCATCCCCATGGGAACCCCAGGAGCTAAAAATAGAAATATTTTCAAACGTCCATATTTCCCAAACCACATAGAACAGAGAGCTGTTATTTGGTATGAAGCATCCTTAGGACCAGTAGAATTGAATGGTAAAAAAAATTGCCATCGGTTATGTTAGGGTGTTCTGTACAGGGCATCAAAAAAATGCTGAATCAGCATATTTGCAAAAATAAAAAATTTAAAAAAAAAATCTTCTCTCCAAAACCAATGGTCAGAATCTTTTGATATTCAGATTCAGTATTCACCATTCATAGGGGAGGGTCAGATACAAGTTTGTTAAAATAAAGCCCATTGGTTCATATTTGAGCTCAATACAGGAGCCCAAATTTTTAACTTAGGGCAATATGGGGAATATTCTTTAAAAATCTTCTTCATAGCCACTGGTCAGAATCTTTTAATGTTTGGTATATATCATTGTTATGAGGGTCAGATTCAAGATTGTTTAAACCAAGTCCCTAGGTTGATATTTGGGCTTCCTATGGAAGCCCAAATTTTAGCTTCGTGCAATATGGGGATAAGTTTTAAAAATCTTCTTCTTCACATCCTTCAGTCAGAATGCTTTCATAGCCACTGGTCAGAATCTTTTAATGTTTGGTATATATCATTGTTATGAGGGTCAGATTCAAGATTGTTTAAACCAAGTCCCTAGGTTGATATTTGGGCTTCCTATGGAAGCCCAAATTTTAGCTTAGTGCAATATGGGGATAAGTTTTAAAAATCTTCTTCTTCACATCCTTCAGTCAGAATGCTTTCATATTTGGTATACAACATCTCTGGGGGGGGGAGGGGGGGGGGGGGGGGGAGAGGGGGGTGGTGGTGTCAGAGTCAAGTTTGTTTAAATCAGGTCCCTAGGTATATTTGGGCTCGCTATGGTACCCAAATTTTAACTTAGTGCAATATGAGGAAATTTCTGTAAAAAATTTCTTCTTCAGATTCACCAGTCAGAATGCTTTCATATTTGGTATACAACATCTCTAGAGGGGTCAGATTCAAGTTTGTTGAAATTGGGTTCCTAGGTATATATTTGGGCTCGCTATGGTAGCCCAAATTTAAACTTAGTGCAATATGAGGAAATTTCTTTAAAAATCTTCTTCTTCAGATCCACCAGTCAGAATGCTTTCATATTTGGTATACAATATTTCTAGGGGAGTCAGATTCAAGTTTGTTCAATTCGAGTGCCTGCGTTAATATTTGGGCTCCATATGGAAACCTGAAATTTAACTTGGTACAATATGAGTGAATTTCTTCAAAAATCTTCTTCTTCAGATTCACCTGTCAGAATTTTTTCACATTTGGTTTACAACATCTCTGGGAGAGTCAGATTCAAGTTTGTTCCAATTGGTTCCCTGGGTTAATAGTTGGGCTCCCTATGGTAGCTCAAATTTTAAATTAGTGCAATATGAAGGGAATTTCTTTAAAATTTTTCTTCTTCAGATCCAACAGTCAGAATGCTTACATATTTGGTATACAACATCTCCAGGGAGGTCAGACTCAACTTTGTTCAAATCGAGAACCTGGGTTAATATTTGGGCTCCCAATGGGAACCAGAATTGGCCATGTAGCTGAAGAATGAAAAATTTTGTATTCAGTACCCTCTAGAGGTGTGTAACTAAGATTAATCCACATAGGTTGTATCAAGGGGCTTCATAGGGGAGCTCTACATTTTACATCAAACTGAAGAAAAGGCATGATGCTCAGACTATATTTGTCACTCCTGAGGGGCTCAAGGATTGACAATGTATCCTGTGGAGATGGATTGCTCAATGTAGACTCATTCTGGGACTCAGTTTATATTGTGTTCTATTCAAAGTGAGCGCTTCAGGCCCCGTGGGTCCTTTTGGTTCCTTTTTCATCCAAATTTTTGTCACTTCTACTTTATCTGCAGTCATTAAATTTGGCACAGTATTTGATTTGATAGTGATTAATACTGGAAATCATTACACTTACTTTTTTAAATTTCTCTCTAATTTTGTAGTGATGTCACATTGACTTTGTGTTTCTCACATAATTATGTTCTCCAAATTGTATAAGCATATACTCTGGCCTAACAGATCTTAAATTAATTTCTTTTTTTTGGCTTTTTTCATTTAATGTTATTTTGAATGTTTTTACATCAGTGTATGTTCATGACACTTAAACACACCCTGTGACAGGCCTACAGCCATTACAAAAATAGGAACAGTGACCAAAAATGCATGTGGCCACAGCAGTAATAGCCATGGTTCACTGTCCATTTTGTTGCAATGACACAAACCTTTAGAGTTACATTACTAATGACATTACACAAACAATTAGACTAGTGATTGAATTGGTGCACGGTCACCCGCATTTACTTAACACTTTGGTGATGAAACATTCAATAGTGCAGGAATATTTAATCACATGGACTTATAGCCTTGGCTACTCTGAATAAGAAGTTGAAAAAAGTTTGAAAATCTAACTTCAAATATCGTACATATGATGTAATTAACATCAGGTGGTGCTCCCTTCCATTTTGTGACCACCTCTACCTTAATAACTACAATAGATACAGCTATATTTCACAGCCATACACGGATAGCTGAAATTGAATGCTATGTTGTTCGAGCCTACCGAGGGGCTCAAATCTTTAAAATTAAATTTTACTAATCAAGTGACATTATATTACTTATGATCCCAAATAAAAATCGATGAAGGCAAAATAACTTGTGGTGACTGTTGGCTTTTTTTTCCACTGTGCACACATTTAAAAAATGTGTATTATGTTATGGATGGCATTGTCTGGGTATCCATTAAGTTTTTCATGCCCAACCCATAAGTGTTCAATGGAAAGAGATAACACAACGAAACTTACACAAAACATGTTCCACCACTAGATAATGTGTAGTGTACAAAATTAAAGACTGGCCTACCAAGTTAAAGGTCACAGGTAGAGGTCAATACATGGAAAGCACATGGGATGAGGATACATATCAACTTTTTTGTGTCTGGCCCATAACTTTTTAGTGAAAGGAGATATCTCAATAAAACATACACCTCATATGGACCACTGCTAGACAGTGTGTTGCATACAAAATTCATGACCGACACACCAAGGCCACAGATAGAGGTCAGCATATGGAATCAACATGCACATCCACTTTTTCGTGTTTGGGCCATAACTTTTTAGAGGAAGGAGATATCTGCAATGAAACTTGCACATCATATGGACCATCATTAGACAGTGCGTAAGATACAAAAGTCAGGACCAACCTTCCATCGGGAAGGTCACAAATAGAGGTAAACTTATAGATTCAGTATGGTCATCAACTTTTTAGTGTGTTTAATTTCAAACCATTATTTGAAACTATCCTTTTTGAATTTTGGAAATATAATCTCCAGTAAAAACCATATCTAAATATGTTTTGCTATCCTGGGAAATTCCCAACCTTTGAGACTAAACAGGTTCATGATGTCATCAGAAGTCAATACCCAAAAAATTAATGCATCCAATTTTTATGAACTTTTCTAATTTTGTAGAACTCAATAGAATAGAAATGCAGTATATTTTACTTTGCTGATTTAACATCATTTTCAACATTTTTTTCCATCAAATTTCTTTTTCGCATCTATCCTCCCATTTTGTTAACACACAAACCCCACAATCTGCGACATATTCATCATAAAATAGCTCACATACACCTAAATGAATAGTTGAAGTGGTGCAACATCAAATTTATATTCACTTTGTTGAAAAATATTTAACACAATGACATTAATTCACTGTACTTCAGTTGAAATCAATGGATGTTTTAATTCTGATGGTCCTAAAAGTAAAGTTACACAATTTTTAAAATTTGACCTCAAATACCGGAGATATGATGTACACTCCAACCCCTTGGACTTCTACAGATACTGCTATAAAACTTCACATATGCCTACATGAATGGTTGAAGTGATGCTACATCACATTTTTATTCACATTGTCCAAAATATCTCACACTGTGACGTTAATTCTCATCTGGGATTAAAATACATCAAAATGAAATTTCACCCGACGAAGTTGAAGTCAGGGCCCATTTTTGTACTTGATGTCTCAAAACAAAGTTGAAAACATTTTAAAATTCCGACTTCAAATATCAGAGATATCGCATAAATCCTGAGTGCTGATAACCATTGAAATTAAACTTGAACTTGATATTAAAGGGCATTTTATTACTCTGTGCATTCAAAAATGAAGTTGAAAAAATTGTGATATCTCACTACAAATACTGGAGATATGATGTAAATACTGTCGGGATACCCCACTCTCACATTTTGCAGACTCCCTAATCCCTCAAAGTACTACAGATGCTGCATTTATACTTCACAGACAACTAAAAGAATAGTTAAAGTGAAACAGCATCACATTCCTATTCACATTATCTCAAACTATCTAACACTATGACATAAATTCCTGCTGACGGCCAAGAAACATGAAAATTAAATTTCACTGAAGGAACGAAATGAAATCAAGGCACATTTAGTACCTGTGGTCCCCAAAACACATTGAAATATTTTGAAAATTCAACTTCAAACACCAAAGATCTGTTGAAAATACTGTTGTTGTATCCCCCTCCCATTTTGTGAGCACCTCCAAGCCCCATGAACCTCAACACATTCCTAGTGAAATACTTCACACACATCAATATGAAAAGTTGAAGTGGTGCAATGTCGTTTTTCTGTTCATATTGTTGCAACATTTTTAGCACTATTTTGTTAATTCCCACCTTGTTGTAACCTTAATCTTGTTGCAAAATATAGCATTGGCCTTGCTTTATTGAATGACTTCCTTGTGATTCACTTTGCAATCTCAAATCAATCTAGTATATAGATATAATTGTTTCTCTGGTAATCAGTAATATATTGTTGAATGAGCAACATAGGTATTTTCATTTATTCTTAACACAGAAGACGAAGAGGAGTATATGGTCCACAACCTGGGAAAAAGAGTTGTATATTTGTAGATGATTTGAATATGCCCGCCAAAGAAGTATATGGTGCACAACCTCCTATTGAATTGTTACGCCAGTGGATTGATCATGGATTCTGGTATGACAGGTGAGATCCTATTTCTCTTTTTCTTTATGGATTATATAAGTACTTTCTTGATTAAGTCATATACAGATTGCACAATCAGTACCAAATTTCCATATCAGTAACAAGTTTTTCATCGTATATCCTGTTTTATTCACTTGGGAGTGATCGAACAATATTTGGGATATCATTATATTAATGATACGACTTCTCAAATAATTAAGTTGTTCAATGAGGTTGATATCAGTTATAGCAATGAATAGCCTTTTTTATTTTGTATTATTTTTTTTTTCATCTTTTTTAATCTGTTCACATTTAAGGTACTTCCAGTTCACATACAGTCACCATATTTGGCAGAATTCTTTATGACATGTTTGTCTGAAAACTTTTCTGTTTTTTTTCCCCCAATTTTGACTCCTGATGCAAATGAATCAAGCTTTAAATTTATGTATTAATTTTCTATTTTAAACCTGAATTTTGAGCATATCCAGTTAGAAATATAATCTCAAAAAACATATAAAAAAATGTGTTGCCAACCTGGAAAATTCCCAACCATTATGACCAAATTCTTGGGTGATGTTATTTAGGGTCAGTGTCCAAAAAGTGCATCTGATTTTTCCGAACATTTACTCTACTGAAGAGTATCAAATATTAGAAGATAGCTATATTTTTATACTGTACCAATGACCCAGACTTAGCTGGTGCTAACTCTAAAATATCTAGGGCCAAACACAAATTTTGCCCCCAATCCCCAAAATTTTTATCAAAAACCGAAAAATAGATGTCCTATATGGTCCTCCATACTTTTACTCCTCTGCGCATGTGCAGTGTCAAGGAGGTCTCGAAATTGGTGCAAAATGTCATTCTTTGTTTGGCCCTCAATTCAGTTACATCTTACTGATATTTGTGCTTGTAAATCTCAGTTTAAATGATGCCAGACACATAATTATGAGAGAAATGGTGGATATAAGGAGGAAATAGAAGGAGGAGAGGAAGAAACAGTGGAAGGAAATGTTCAGGGCTGTAACTTATAATTTTTTTACGAAATTATTTCATGTTACCTATTTTTGAGGCATGACCCTGTTGTGATCATTCTTGCTATGAATGTTCCATTGTTTGATCAGTGTTTCCTTTCTCCCTTTTCTTTATTCCCCCCTATCTATTCTCCCATGCTTTTGGCTTATTTTTTGTAATGTTTATTACTAAAATTTCTTGGGAGTTTTGGCTTGGAAACAGAATTATTTTCTGTTTTTTCCCCATGTTTACATCCTCACCCCTGGGTGTTTAGGCGTTTTGGTCTGCATCTACCATCTGATGTTCTACAGTTTCTTTTCTGGAAGCCTCTGTTTTGCATCAGATAGTGTTTAAATTGGTAACTGATTTTGGGCCATGTTTACCAGTGCCTGGAGTCATGTTTCCGGTTTGTTTACACTTTTTGTTTAGGTTGACAATGGTTACTTCTGATAGTGATTACTTGTCTTCTGCTTAGTTCAGTTTATTTTAGTTCAGTTTATAGCAAGATACATTAATATTGTTCGTAAGTGTTACATTAATTTTTTGAAATGATTTAAAGTTTTTGTCCACACTTAGGCTTTTTTGGGATCCATTTGGGCTCATTGTTCCCATTGGGAACTTGGGCTCTTCTGAAAAATTTGTTCAAAAAATTTTTTTCTTTTTGAATTATTTTTTAGTAATGTTATAATGGATTATTTTATTATGTATCTTTGTTTCAAGGTTTAGTGCGAGTACTATGACTGTTTACTTTTTTCACAATGAAGATTATTGTTCAAATGGTAATGGGAGGAAATCTTCCTCTGATTCTCATGATCTGTGTATTAATTGTAGTCAGTGTACTCACACTAACCCTTGTTCAGTGTGTATCAATTGGATGACAAACGTGGGAGACGTGTGTCACGGTATGTTGTTAGCAGGGAGAGGACCATGCCGGTCCTCTCTCCGCAGGGTCACTCTAGTTTTTCACTCTCTTTTTCAGAGGAACAAGAACAGGGTGATGTTTCCGTGATGTCGTCCAGAAGATTGTTTCCGTCGTCACAATAAGATGAAGAGTTAGCGGCAAAGTGCTCGTGCATGTCAATTGCCTGGAGTTCCCTAGTAGGATCGATGGCTTTGGCGTCCGCTAGCTTGCCCAGTGTCTCAACCATTCACCGAATGGTTCAGCACCCGGGTTCATCCATTGCAGTCCAGGAAGGATATTTGGGTGTTGCGAGCACTATAATAATCCAGGTTCATCCGGACCGCTAGCGAGAGAGGCCCCCTCTCTCTTACATCAACATCTGCACGGCGATGTTGTTGTTTGTTCATTTGTTAGTCGGAGCATACGTCCACTCCTCCTGCTTGGGACGCTCCGTCGCACAGACAGTCGGACGCGGCTGTTCTATTGGCTTCCTCATCTTAACATCAGCACACAGGGCCGTACCTTGGCTATGTGACCACAGATTTCCAGGGGACGTTCGCATATTATATAAATGCAGGAATGAATGTCCCTGGAGCTCCTGCTTCGCCGACCAGAGAATACAGGTCGTCCAGGTCACTCCATCTGCTAGCCAAGGACACGAGGCCTTTCCAGTTGGGACGTTTGCATATTATATAAATGCAGGAATGAATGTCCCTGGAGCTTCCAGTGGCTAATCACGCATGACCGCGTCTCCACAGGCCTCATTGAGGAGCATAGCAGGGTGATGTTACCATGATGTCTTAGAAAAGTGTGCTTCTGTCGTCACAGTCAAATGAAGAGTTAGCGGCAAGTGCTCATGCAGATACATCATTTGCCTGTAGTTCCCTAGTAGGATCGATGGCTTTGGCGTCCGCTAGCTCGCCCGGTGTAGCGACCATTCACCGAATGGCTCGGCTCTGGGTTCGTCCGTTGCGGTCCAGAAAGGAGATTTGCGTGATGCGAGCACTATAAAATACTTTGTGCACACCCAGTGACGACGGATACGAGGATGGTACGGAGGAAGCCTATTAGTCCGGTTCCTAGTTCGTCCAGGTCCATCCGGGCTGCGAGAGAGAGAGAGGTCCCTCTCTCGTACAACAACATCTGGGTCCAGATGTTGTGGTACATAACGTTCCTCAGTCGGAGCATACGTCCACCGCTCGGGACGCTCCATTATATAGACAGTCTGGAGTGACTGCTCTATCGGCTTCCTCATCCTCACGGCAGCACACACGACCGCACCTTGGCTATGTGACCAGTGATATTCAACTTATCTCGCCAACCAGGGGTTCCACGGCAACCAGGTCACTCCATCCGGTAGCCAAGGATACGAGGCCTTCATCCTCCGGATGTTCGCATTAAGATGTATGCACATGTCAACGTCCAAGGAGCTCCCAGTGGCTAAATCCCGTAAGATTGCAGCTCCACAGGCCTCTGTTATGGACGTGCTATCGCAGATAGCACAATTATGGCAGCATCCCAGCATCCGACAGAAACTCTGTTGGATCAGGAATTATCCGTGGAAGCTGGGTTGGTATGTTCTGCTGCAAGTTCACGCACAGACATCCAAGATTTACAAGTGGTCTGACAGGATGGCTAAAGGGATACGAAGGAGTCGTAATTTTCCCTTTCGGAACAACATAATTGCCATAGAGTATATCCAGCATTATCATCTGACGTTGTTCCTCCGGACCAAAATGCTGCGTTGCCGAATAAGATACTGATAGCGCCACTGGACACAGGATTCTTTAATCGATTTAGGGGCATTGTCCCTGAGTTTTTGACACAGTCCAGTAATGTCTCACGGACATTTGAACTATTGCATGATGCTGTATATAACTACCAAAACGGGCAGGTCCAGTTTCTTATCGGTAAATGCTCTACATCTGCCTTTCATCAATTCATGGAATAATTCGAAACGGCAGAACAGGGCATTCCGAGAGTTACTCTGCGTCTAGACGACCAGGCCGAAGACCTAGTACTGTCTATACCGTCGTCTATGTCAATTCCAACCATGATGTTGGAAACGACAATATCGTCTAACAGGACTAGCTTAGACGCATTATCGTATGCAGATCACCTTACCAGAGCGTTGTCATTACGTCTCGATGGAAGAGAATTCTAGGGTGTATCTACCTCCTTAAGAGTTCTTTCGAAGGCCATAGCATTCTCCACGTTTAACTCCGCCCTTTTAGTGGCAACCTGGAGTTGGTTAACGCGATGCGGGCCTGGCTTCAACCACGCGCGTGGATAGTAAGGTGAAAAACTCTCTCAGAGTCACTCCGGTCTCCTTCGACGGCAAGCTTTTCGCAATCTATGATCAGATAACTAAGAAAGCTTCAGACTCTCTGCTATTCAAACCCGCTTCCATAAGTCGGATTCAGCGGAGAAGAGTAGGACAGGTACTTCTGGGACGAATATGTCCAAGGGAAGTTTCTATAGAGGTTCCTTTGCGTTCTCTAGGTCTTACTCTAGAGACTGTCAGGATAGCCGTAATTCTGGCTGAGTCAACCGGTCAGACGCCCCTAGGTCGACGGGGCGAGGTGCGGGCTGTGGAGGACATGGCTTCTCCTTCCGCAAGCCTCGCAGGACCAGGAGGTGATGGTATAACCTCTATTGTGTTCCAGTGGGTGGAAGACTGTCGAGTTTTCTCAACCATTTGGGAGTCGATTACAGACTTCCCTTGGGTTCGAGGGGTGATTTGGAAGGACTAAACTGTCCTTTGAACGAAAACCTCCGCTAAACTCGAAGTCCAAGATGGACTCAGCTTCCGTCAAATACGCAGAGAAGAGGCTCGCTTCCATCAGAAGCCCAGTCTCTTCTGGAGAAGTTAGCGATAGAGTTTGTAGAAATCCAGGAATTCCCAGGTTCTACACCCATCCGTTTCTGGTTCCGAAACCAGACGACTCTTTCCGTCCACTCATAAATCTGAGCTGGATTAACAAGCTGATCGTGGCTCCAAGTTTCTTATATGGAGACCATCCGATCGTTCAGATCAAGTTTTCGGGTGAACGACTATGCTACATGCATAGATCTCAAGATGCGTACTTTCACGTCATGGTACATCAGGCATTCAGAAAGTATCTTCACTTTGCCATCATAGGAGTTGTGTATCAGCTCCGAGCATGTGCTTCGGTCTGAATCCAGCGCCCTGGGTTTTCACTCGAATAATGAACTCAGTAATGACTCATTTCTGAGCTCATTTGTCTGTGGTAACGTCGGCCTACCTGGACGACATTCTTCAAAGGTACGGCAATGAGTTAACGCTTCAGAACGATGTGCAGAATTTGCTTCTATTGCTCCGACGTCTCGTTTTCATAAGTAAACGAGGAGAAGTCGGACCTGGTGTTGTCCAAGCCATTCACCCACGGGGGATGAGCTTCGAGACGCATAACAATCTCGTTCGTCTGCCATTAACCAGAGCGAAATTAATCAGTTGTTACGCTCACTATTGTCTTCATTCAGACAAAGTTACAGCGAGAGATTTCATAAGAATGATAGGTTGTGCGGAGCTGCTGCGGATTTTATTCCAGTGGGCTGGCTATGCACTCGTCCTCTCCAACTTTCGGACCCAGAATTGGAGGGTGAAGATTCATTTGCTCAATACGGACATCCTCTTGTCAAATCAAGTGATCAAGAGATTCAGACTTGGGCAGTTATTCAGTGGTTAACTCAGGTAGTTCCACTGCAATTTCCGGATCCGAGTTTTTCAGTTTTGATGGATGCCAGTCAAACAGGTTGGGATGCAACATTGAGCCCAACGGATTTGAAGTGCCAGGGTCTTTGGGATCCGCAGTTCCTAATCAAGCACATAAACATCAACAATGATGTCAATGATATAAGCGTATTTTCAGAACCAGGGAGGCACTCATTCCATTCTGTTATTCAAGTTAACAGAATGAATCCTTCTGTTTGTACTAGAACATCAAGTTCTCCTATCGGTCCATCATATTCCGGGTCGTCTGAACGTATTAGCGGACTCCCTTCCACGGAGGAGCCGCTTGTTGCCGTCAGAATGGACTTACAACAACGAGTATTTAATCAAGATTTGCTACCAATGAGACCGGTCAATGATGGATTTATTTTCGACTCATCTCAACAATCAGTTGCAGACACATGTGTCACCATGTTCCGATCCTCGAGCGTTGGCAGTAGACGCTCTATCGATCTAGTGAGACGGAATGATAGGATATGCGTATCCTCCAGCGCCGTTGATTCAGCAGACATTGCTCAAGTTAAATAATCTCAATGCAAAATTCCATTGGTAGCATCTCTATCTCCACAAAGACCATGGATTAATCTACTCAGGAGTCTGTTGTGGGATATGCCGTGGAAGCTTCCTCCACATTTCGGTTCATTCTATGCCTAAATGGATTCAATTAACTATCCGTACTGCTTATGATAAATATCTTCAACTCAGCAGTCTGTGCTTTAGATTTCAGCTCATGAAGTTAGAGTTCTTTCTACATCGTGGGCTTATGCTAATAGCATTACTATTACAGATATAATGAGGGCTGCATATTTGTCTTAGCCCTCCACTTTCACGAATTTGTGTCTTAGAAATATTGAGTCCATTTCTGGAGATCTGCATTGTTTAGGTCCGTTATCTATTGCTCAGAATGTTGTCCACTAAAGAGTTGCAACTATACTTATTAGGCTTTTGGTTATGGCAGTTACTCTGTCCTGCTGCCCTCTTCGTTCTGGGGTATTTGACCCAGGGGAAGGGGGGGGGGGGGGTGGGTGTTCCCTTAGGTCACCTGCTTTATAGTGTAAAGCAAGGGAATACCTCCCTTGGAGTCAGTAATTCCGAGTTGGTACCGGGATGGTTTTAAAGTGTAAAGCTAATGTTTACTCATCAATGTAATATTTTTTAAAGTGTAGCTCAGTGTGAAGCATTTGTATATGTCATGTCTCAATCGGGCGTTGATATTCAATCCTTGGACACTTTTAATGAGTATAAAGAGTCTCATTTCTCTGGACTTCCCTTTATTGGCTTTTCTTTAAAAATATTAGTATAAAGGGTTATACTGGATGTTAATAGAGATCATTGATGTTATTGTGCTCAATTACAGAATGGTGATGTGTCTTTCTTTTTTTTTATACAAATAAGAAAGATACATGTAAAGCCTATCTCTCCTTTTCTCCTTGAGGGGATAATTCTGTTATATGTAATTGAGCCTATTGGATTTTCCTTTATGTCCTAGGCCCTCCAACCTTTTTACTATTCAGCTGAGTCATTGGTACAGTATAAAAATGTTAAAAAATGTAGTAATTTATATATTTTTTTATACTTACCAATGACCCAGACGGGGATGGCCCTCCCATGAGTTGGGAACTCATACCTCCCCGCTGAGTACATAACGCTTACCAGGCACTGGTTGTAAGAATGACATTTGGCACCAATTTCGAGACCTCCTTGACACTGCGCATGCGCAGAGGAGTAAAAGTATGGAGGACCGTATAGGACATCTATTTTTCGGTTTTTGATGCAAATTTTGGGGATTGGGGGGCAAAATTTGTGTTGGGCCCTAGATATTTTAGAGTTAGCACCAGCTAAGTCTGAGTCATTGGTAAGTATAAAAAATATATAAATTACTATAAATTTTTTAACTTTTTAGTTTTTCGATCTATCTCCATTTTTGACATTGTTGTGATATGCACAGCTCCATTGTCATGATATATAGAGCTTTTAAACTTGAAACATTGATTTCCTGTTATCTGAACTGGTGAGTTCAGTTTTTACTTTTAGGAAGTGGATCCATGATTTGTGCAATGCATACTTTACATTTTTTTCAAATCAAAAAATGTGTTGCCATCCACAGAAATTCACAATGCTTAATGAAGAACTGTGTAGTGACATCATAGGGGATCAGTGTCCAAAAATTGAATTGCTTCGGATTTTTATGAAATTTTAGTATTTTCTAGAGCTCAAAAAATTACAAGATACCTACTTTTTATATGCCCATTGAAAAATGGGCTTATTATGTGATTGTTCTGTCCATCTGGCTGTCCATCCATTTGTCCATCTGTCAGTCCATCCATCCATCCATCCATCTATTTGTCTGCCTGTCTGTAAACTTCTTTTTTTTCTCATTTGTCTTTCAACCATATTTTCCAAACTTGGCATGAATAATAACCACAATTGAAACATGCCCACCTGTGATTTTGAGGGTGAGAGGATAACCTGTCCAAAGTTATGGCCCTATGGACTCAGAAGAATTTTCACTGCTCTCTGAAGTCCGTAACTTTTTTTTTGTCTGGAAGTTTTCTCAGTCATGTTGTAATCAATCATCTCCTAACTTGGCATGAATAGTAACCACAATAGGAACCTGTGCAACTGAACTTTAGAGGCTCATCCGATTAAGCCTTTCAAAGTTATGTCCAGGACATAACTTTTTACTGGAATGAGATATCACAACAAAACTCACACACCATATCTACCACCACTAGACAGTGTATTGTGTATAAAATTCACCACCAGGTCAGTGAGGTCACAAATAGAGGTCAACACCTGGAATCTGCATGCACATCAACTTTTTGATGTCTGGAAAATAACTTTTCAGTGGATGGTGATAACATAATGAAACTTACAAAACATATGTACCGCTACTAGACAGTGTATTGCATACAATATTCACAAGTGGTCCACCAAGGTTACAGTCGCAGATAGAAGTCAGTACATTGAATCAGCATGCATATCAACTTTTTGTGTCCAGGACATAACTTGGTTTGGACTTTGGAGCATTACTTTCGCATATCTGAAATATCATAGGTGCTAGGAGTCACACATGAACTGGGAGCCAAGCAGCTGAGTAAAGAACTTGTATTATGCAGTAGCAGAATGCTGATAATATATGATATATATCAAGCCTTTGATGAAGTTCAAATACTGAATGAAACCAGTTAGGCTAAACACCTCAAGCGAACAAGATGCAGGATCACTACAGAACATGATCCTCTTGAACTTCTTAGAGTTGTTGTTCCTTAATCCTACAACACAGAGAATAAGGACGAGGAGACGGAATAAGACTGGAAGTAAGCAAAACAGTCAAATATTGTAATTTTTCTCCCAGAATTGTTCACTCCTGAACAATCAAACAGTACTGTCATAACCCTAGGAATAAGAGAGAATAGGCAATAGGGGTTAGCAAAGGCAGAAACATGGATTCTGACCCAATAACAGAATTCAAGCAAGATGGAAGATAGATAGCAAGAATATAAGGTCCAGAAGAGGTAGAAAAATGAGAATTGTAATTTTGTGACCTTAAACACCAATATATAAATAAATAAATAAATTTTGTCTTTACCAATGGAGAGTTTCACCTCATATAAAGAGACTACAAACAACCTAACAAATGAGATTATTATCATATACATAGAGGGTTTATTCATTGCCCATTTGTGTTCAGAGAGAAACATTCATGTTTCTGGAAAATGGAAGGAGGTACCATTTAAACAGAGCATGAGGTGTATAATTTACATTATGACATAATCATGATCAAATAGATCATTACAAAAATATTGCCTGTAATGCATCTGATAAACATCGAACATCAGAAGTCAATGTGACGTAACATTATCAGTGAGTTGGTTTTGGTAGTAGAACTGAATTCATCTTCTCTGATTTCATTAACTGTTTACCAAACCCAACTGGAAGATGACATTTGTAAAATATTTTGTTTTAACTACAAATTTTAATTTTTGCCTCAAAAATAGATTATTACCCCTCATTGGAAGGAGCTCAATGACATTGATAAATCTTTCAAATATTTTAAGAATTTTCCCAAAGTCACACATCAATCAATCAAGCCACTGAGTGAGGATCAGTATAATTAGAAAAGTATCATCACCAGACAGCTGTATATATAAAAATTAAGAATGCAAAAAAAGACTAAAGTATCAATGCAGGGACAAAAATGTATTATACCATTTCTGGGCATAAGCTACCACCTTCCAAACAAAACTTGTCCTCCAAACCAATTTCAGTTTGGGGAAAAAGTCTCTTCTCTCTAAAGAAGGAAACCATCAAAGAAAACAAAGTGAAATCAAATGTGTTATATAGAATGGTAAAGAAAGTTGATTTGGGATGGGTGGGATTTAGGGAAGAAAAAGACATTACAAAATTAATATATGTTAAGTAAAATTAGATCAACATCCAGTCAGAATGTTACATTTTGTGAAAAAGACTAATTAAAAACAGCCCTTTAGTTACTTAAATGAAATTTGAATTTTTGAGTTTCCTTATTAAATGAAAAAATAATTTGTCTTGCATAAATATTAACTGATATGCTTGGCTATTTCTTCATATACACCTGGAACTTAATTAAGCACCCCCTGAAATATTTCATGACAGTGAAGTTGCTTTTACTGATTATTATGCTTTAATGATTGCTTTGTCTTGCCGTACATTTCATCTCATGAAACATGATGTTTCTGGTTGATAGGGTACCCCAAACACATCCCCTCGTCCACATGAAGCATGCTATCCATGAATGTCACAAAAAACATTATCATCCACATGCAATAGCTGGGTATAAAACAAGAAAATTTGTCACTTCTTTTATCAGTAAATGTTGACATGGCAAGGAGGAGACTGTCAGAGGCACTAAAATAGCAAATCGTTGACATGCATGCAATAGGCATGTCATTTAAAGCTAATGGAAGGCAACTTGGCTCTAGTCATTCTGTCATCAGCAGACTTGTCTGAAAAAATCTACAAACCAACGATATTAAGAACCGACCAAGGTCTCGACAACTTTGGAGCTGGCACACCTTGTTAGACGTGAACCCGTTGCTTCAAGTGGAGTTTTGAAATGCCATTGGCTCCCCAACAGGCGTTTGTTCAACAGAACTGTCTGAAACCATCTCAAAGCACTGGGTATGAGGTCCAGAAGGGTCAAAAAGTTGCATGAGACTGTAGAAATACTGCTTACATGCTTAGGAATATCAGACATATACTGTTCCTTATGGTGGAGGATCAGTAATGATCTGGGGATGCCTCTCTCATGATTGTAAACTTGATATGGTGACTGTACGTGGGAATCTCAGTGGTCATCAATACATCCGGGACATTCTCAATCCGGTTGTCGTGCCTCATTTTGACAACCACCCATTGGCTACTCGCCCTCTATTCATGGACGACAATGCAAGGCGACATCATTCCAATTCTATGAGAGCATTCCTTCAGAACAATGCTATTACCACACTACCTTGGCCTGCAATGAGCCCCGATTTGAATCCCTTAGAACACATCTGGGACTTTCGTGGACGTCATGTGCAAACAAGGGATCTGTATAGAATTTGGCCGATTTGAAAGCTGCATTACATAAGGAGTGGCAGCAGTTGCCTCTGGTCCATATCAGAAGGCCCACTGTTAACATTGGGAGGAGGTTTCAGGCTGCCTTCTGGGCATGTGGTGGATACACTCGCTACTGATGTCAGACACTGCTATTGTGTTCAGGAGAACACAAGTTACTTTTTTTGTCAGTAATTACTGGCATTGTTTCATCATGGACTATTCCAGCACCATACTTGTCGAGAGTACATTTTTCCATCAAAAACATTAGTGACAGATATTGTAATTAGCACCATTAAAATACTGCATATTTTCATCATTGTGTTGTCTTTCATTTGTCAATAGACCATTCTTTCCTCAAACAATCAATTTTGGCCAACTTAAAAAGAGCATGAAAGTAATGACAGTTTCTATTAACACCACTGTGAAAAAAAATGGGGGCTTAATTAAGTTCCAGGTGTATAGTTACTACCCTTCACATTACTGTGGTCATGGTTTTTGTGTGGTATTGGAGTATAGTGTGCTAAAGCTAGGAACCTGCGAATCACACATTTTTTATTTGAATCAAATCTCAAATCGAATCAGGTCGATTATTGGAAATTGAATCAAACCTCAAATCGAATCAAGGTATCTTGAAAATGACCCATTGGGAACAAGGGACTATAAACCTTATTAGTTCCGACTGTGATGGCACAAATCCCGACTGATATTCAACTACATCATCAAGGCATTCCTTTTGTTCAAAAGGCATGCCCTGATGATGTGGTGAAATATTACCCAGTAAGGATTATAGTTCAAAAACAGGAGCAATGAGAATCACCGGTACTAGGCACGGCACACTGGTAGCGGCTAGCAGCAGGGCACCGTCGACACTGTTTGTAAGCCTTAAATTTTCTTTCAACAGTGGTAGTGACAAGTGAGATTGAAATTAGTGTGGGTTGTGGCACGTTTTGTGAAATGACCAAGTAACTGATACCAAACTATATGCTGGAGTAAAGATTTGAAAGGACATGAATCGGGCAGTCTATTTTGAAATTGAACCGAATAGCAACCTAAGATTCAAAATTGAATCGAATCTTGAAGCTTTGCAGTGCCCTAGCTAAAGCATATTGTATGTTGATGACACAAATGCCATCAGCTGATGCTAACCCAACATGTGCAGGGTTTGTAATTTTGGAGAGTGCAAGTTACTCACCTTTGCTTAGTGGTTTGCTCTAAGTACTCTGGCTTCCTTTAACTGTATAACTGTCTTTCCTGATATATGAGCCTGGGTGTTGAAAGTGTCATTAAACTGCAAGAAATAAATTACATTTGATATGAAATTAAAATCCTTAGATGAAATAGTTGGTTACTTGATCAAACATATTTTTTTTTTATTATTTCAGAAAAGACACCAGTACTTTACACCTGAATGACATAGTTATGGTGTCTGCAATGGGGCCTCCTGGTGGAGGACGCAATACAGTTACTCCAAGGTATCTGCGACATTTCAATGTAATTGGTATTGAGCCATTTGATGAGGATACCATGAAAAACATTTTTGTCCCTATCATGGAGTGGCATTTTAACAAATTTAGTCCTGCACACAAAAAATATTCAAGGGTAAGTATGTGCCATTATTAAAAACACTATTTGTTTTTCAAAATGTACAACTTTTTGTACACCATATTTTGACGAAATCTGAGCATCTTTTGGGGAAAACAAAATTAGACATTACCTTGAGAGATGAAGTAGAAGAGTTTTATATAGATCTTGAAACCTCATTTTTAGCTCACTTGATCTAATCTCAAGGGAAGCTTTAGTGATCACTATCCATCTGCCATCCATCGTTTGCCCATTTGTTGTCTGTCCATCCGGCATGAACTTTACATTATCGACTTCTCCTCATTAACTACTGGGCCAAATTTGATATGCATATTCCTTATCATATGTCAAGTCAGGTTTGTTCAAATAAAGTTGTCATGCCACAGGGTGCACCACACAGGGCATAATTCTGTTAGCAGCCACACAATTTTTTTACAGAATTAAAAAAAAATCTTCTCTGGAACTACCGATCAGAATCTTTTGATAATTGGTATACAACATCCTTAGAGGGGGCAGATTCAGATTTGTTTGAAGCAAGTCCCTGGATTCATATTTGGGCTCACTATGGGAGCCCGAAATTTAACTTGGTGCAATATGAGGAAATTTATTTAAAAATCTTCTTCATCAGATCTACCAGTCAAAATCTTGATATTTGGTATTCTGCATCTTTAGGGGGTTCAGCTTGAAGTTTATTCAAATTGTGTCCTTGAAGATATATTTTGGCTTATTGTGGGAACCTGAATTTTAACTTAGTGTAATATGAGGAATATTTTTTTTAAATCTCCTTCTTCAGATCCATCGGTCAGAATCTTTTGATATTTGGTATGTTGCATTCCCAGTGGTGTTAGATTCAAATTTGTTCAAAGGAAGTCCCTGTGTTCATATTTGGGCTGTCTATGTGAAGTCAAATTTTTACCCGGTCCAATATGAGGAAAAATTGTTTTAAAATTTTCTTCTGATCCATCAGTCAAAAATTAGACTATTTGAACTTTAACTTAGTGCAATGAGGAGTATTCTTCAAAAATCTTCTTCAGATCAACCAGTCAGAATCTGTTGATATGTGATAAAATTATGCAACAATCTTAGGAGGTTCAGGTTTCCCGTTTGTTCAAATCAAATGCCTTGTGTCTTATTTGTGTTCTCTGTGGGATTCCAGATTTTAACTTAGTGCAGTATAAGGACTATTCTTTAAAAAATCTTCTTCTTCACATCCACAAGTCAAATTCTCTTGACAGTAGTGACATCCTTAGTGTGAGGATGATTCAAATTTGTTCAAATCAAATCCCTGGGCTCATATTTGGGCTAACAGTGGGAGCCCAAATATGGACTCAGTGCAGTATGAGGAATATTCTTCAAAGATCTTCTTCAGACGCACCTGACAGAGTATAGCATTTTATGCATAACTGATTTTGGTGGGAATCAGAACCCAACACAGAACCAAATGGGGAATTTATTATTTGTTTAAATGAGTTGGCCCACACGTAACAAAGCTGATTGTGGTAAATTTAGTTTGATATAAATGTAAGTACATGAGATTAACATTTGCTCAGATGGGACCACTAGGCCACTTGAGTCCCCATGGGGGGTGGGGGCAGTCCTTAGGGAAACATTTATATTTTTGGGGCTCCAAAAAAGGATTTAGAAGATTTTGAGTGATTTTATGCAAAAAAATGAACTGTTACTCTCTTGGGAGTGAGGAGTTGGAGGGGGTCCACTGGGGGATTTTTCTCTCTCTTTGCTTCAAAATGTGTTTATAAGGGGTTTGATTGCATTTATGTAAAAAAAATTACTCAACAGACCCTTTTCCCCCACCCGACCGCCCCTTGCTAAATTAGATTAACTGTATTAATATGTAGATGCTGAATGTGACTGTAAAGCCTTCTTGAAACAGTTTTATCACGTGAGTGATTAAGGCCTCTTGGGGCCTCTTGTTTTATTACAGTTTTTCTTAGTTTTAGTATTAGTAATACATGGTAATTATGAACAAAGACTGAATATCAAACCAAATTGAAATAATTGAAAAATAATCTTTATCAACTCACTGTGAATGAGCTATAATAACCACTTAGTACATTTTGTGAATGTCCCTCAGTCTTGTTTTCATCTGTCATGATTTTACCAGTTATGACCTCTTCCTCTGAATTTTGGAGGTCATGCCCTATGAGATTTGGCTTGAATATTCATTATTTAGCAATTCAGATCTGTTAAAATCAAGCAACTGAGGTAATTAAGGCTCACCACCACAGTGCATAATTATGGCTCACCACCACAGTGCATTTTGACCATTAACAGATGAACATTTTTGTTGTTATAACTTATTTTGAAATGTGTAGAACAACCCCTTTTCTGCCCGCGTGAATGTGGGAATTTCACTTTTCCACCATTGGGAACAACGTAGATGCAAATTTGTTGCAAGGGTGCATAAGTCATTAACTGGCACCATTCTGCAATGAAGTTGATAAAAGTGTCCAAGGCATCTGATCCAGATCTAATAAACCTGTGCCTCCTCAAAGAATGTAAATCCTCTTTATGCGAGCCACTCTTGATCCTATTTAATATACTAATGAATAACTCGTACTTTCCGTCACTGTGGAAAAAAGCAAACGTCACCCCAATCTTGAAAAAACAACCCTCCAATTCTGTTATTAATTATCACACAATATCTCTGATCAGCTGTGTTGGAAAAATATTTGAAAAATGTGTATTCAAACGATTGTGGGAGTTCCTAATTGACAATAACATTCTCAGTCAATTTCGATCAAGTTTTACACCCGTTGACTCAACTGTCCTCCAACTGACTGACATATATGACAAATTCTGTCGCGCCCTTATGAAGGCAAAGAAGTTAGGGTCATCTTCTGTGATGTCAGTAAGGCCTTTGATAAAGCATGGCATGCTGGTCTCATCTACAAGTTGGAGAGTATAGGCATTTTGGGTGAACTTCTGCTGTTCTTAAAATCGTATCTTGCAGATAGGTTGCAACGAGTTGTGATATCGTCTGAGACATCTTCATGGAGAATTGTCAATGCCGGTGTTCCACAAGGATCAATCCTCGGGTCCTTGTTGTTCCTCATATACATTAACAACATAACCAAAGATGATACCTCCTTATATCTAATTATAGAGAACACCGAACAAGCATCGACTGTAATCAATCATGATCTGGCTACAATCGAAGATTGGGCTAAAACATGGTTGGTGGAGTTCAATTCAGACAAAACGGAGAGTATGCTAATATCACGTAAAAGCAGCCCCATCCATCCTTATTCTTAGGCGGTTCTCAGATATCCAAAGTCTATAACCATAAACACTTAGGAGGCATACTAAGTGGCACTTGTACATGGAACGACCATATTTGCTCTAAAGCCTGGTCTCGCTTAGACTTACTGAGGAGGCATAAATTTAATTTAGATCGTAGTGTCTTAGAAAAAATATATTTTGCCTTTATTAGGCCTCTTCTTGAATATGCAGATACTGTTTGGGATAACTGTTCTGAAACCAAAGTGGCGGAACTGGAAAAAATACAGATTGCAGCGGCAAGGATAATTACGGGTGCAACCATTAGTGCTAGTAAGTCCTTACTTTATTTAGAAACGCGATGGGACCCATTGCAAGAAAGATGTCGCAAACACAAGTTAATCAAGTTTTTCAAAATGTATCATTGTATGGTACCTCCACATATCTCCAGTAAAGTTCCCCCCACTTGCTTCTTCAACCAATCCATCACTCAGTCTCCGATCAAGTCAAAACCACCGTGTTCCTTTTTGTCGGACTGAATTGTACAAGTCTTCCTTCATCCCCAGCATTACTGACCAATGGAATAACCTGCCCCTGTCTGTCTTTGAGAACTCGTCATTGATTCATTTTAAGACTTTCCTAAACGGTGGTAATCAACGACCTCCAAGGTTCTATAGTAATGCGAAATCTCGCACAGCTCAGATATATCATTGCAGGTTATGACTGGAGTGCAGTAACCTCAATTCACACTTATATGATAATCATTTATCACCAAACCCCTTATGTCAGTGTGGCGAACAAGAGACTCCTGATCACTTTCTCTTGCATTGTCCAATTTTCACAGACGCTCATAATTATACAATTAACCTACTCCCGTTTGGAGCAGACACATCTACACTTCTTTTCGGTTCAGAATTCTTGAATAACGAAGACAACCGCCTCATCTTTGAAGTGGTATATGACTTTATGTTATCAAGTAAGCGATTCCAATGATTAATTTCTAATACAGTAGTAACCAATTTAATATAACTTAATATTATTATAATGTTATCAAATTAGCTCAACATAACGAATATACCCCTCCACACCATTCAACTTTTCCTTACAGCTCAACGTAACCTGGTATCAAATCAAATTAGCTCAACATAACGAATATATACCCCTCCACACCATTCAACTTTCCTTGCTGCTCAACGCGACCTGGTCTGAATCCATAGAGACTGTATTCATAATCTTTTACCAATGAACTGAATGACATTACCTACCTACTTACGCCTTTTTCGTGTGTATTTAATGCATCATGTATTCAAGCTGACCGAGATTTGGGGGAGTTTTTTTTAGTTTTTTTTTTGTTTTTTGTTGTTTTTTGTTGTTGTTTTTTTCTTCTCAAATCGTTCTTATCTTGTTCACCTTGTGGTCTAAATATTCTTACATGTCGTTTCCCGGAGGGCCCACCTCTGCCATCATGTGATGGCCAACACCGGTCAATGATATTAAAAAAACGCTCTCATTCAAATCGTATTATCTTTCCAACTTTGGACTCGGAAATATGTCTTGTATCCCTCCGCTGGAGTGAGCTCATTGAGCTCGTTCCAGTGGGAGGTCAAGAACTGTGTTTTGGAGCTGAAATTAAGAATATCTAGTTATTCAAGAAGTCTTCTGTGCAACTAATGTATTCTATCCGCGTTGGGCACTGGGTTAACCTGGTGAACGTGAGGCGGGAGCCTCCGGGCAACGATGTGTGAGTTCTGCTACTGACTTATATCAGATGCTTGTGTAAAGTGTACAAATACTGTTTAAACTAAATACTAACATCACTCTACTCATGCCTGCCATTGTAATTGGTAACTCTTTGTAATCTTGTTCTTGGTGGAAACGGCCTTGTATAAGCTTATAGCTTCCTGCCGAATCCACATTAATGTATTTAACAAATTTTTCATATTTTGTACTCTTGAAATAAATAATGATTAAACTAAACGTAATCGTTAAAGGGCCATAGTTTGTGATTTTTAGCAAAACTGCACAACTTCCAAAGTTAAAATTCCTATACAGCGACTGATATATGATCACAATTTTAGTATAGGCAGATGCCATGTTAATCATAAAACAAATTTATGGTTCAAGTTTGTTTGTGGTATTTAACCCTTTGGCACAGTGATTGATAGAGCAAGGGTACCATTTAAAAAATATGAAAATTCACAAACTTTGGTTATTGTTTTCGATCATTTGTATGAAGCTTAACTTTAAACTCTGTGTTTCCCAGTATGTGGAGATTCTTGGTAAGCAAAGTTGCTGTTATAAGGTTAAATCTTTGATAAAACCCTCTCTAATTGTTGTTAACTTGAATAGGGGTACTTTCAGTACTATTTTATCAAGCATGGTGAGCCTGTGATTCTACAGAATCACAATTTTCTAGTATTTGATTTGATCTTGTCCTGGTGGGGTAGCTCTTCACAAGAGATGTGCAGTTACACGAAAAAATATTTTGGTTTTGATTTCATAGTATTAACTGAAACTAGGTCCCTGCAAATTTCAAATTTTGGGTCCAATCAATGGCAGAGGTTTTGAATCGAATCAGAACTTCAAATTTAAAATATTGCACTTACAACTGTAAATATTGCCTGTCTCCACTAAAGTATTCATCTGTTGGGGCAAGTCAGTCAAAAAAGCAGAATTTTCCAGGATGGAATCAAAGTAGTTTTGCAAATGGAACCTCCTTGAACCTTTCATCTCCCATCAGGTCTCCTATAAAGGAGCCCTGATGGGAGATCAAGAGGATCAAGAGTTCAAGAGGAGAGACTTGGTTGAATTTTGTGAGCATCATGAAGATTAAAATAAAATATTTTTTTATTCACATCAACTAGAATCGAATTGAATCATTGGAACAATTTCATAATGAATCAAATTTTCAAACTTCACAAGGCTCTAAGTGAAAATTGAACCAACAATACATGTGTATTTTGGAAAGCCTGGAATTCTGGAAGACAAAATCATACCATACAGGAATAATGGACAGATATGCTGAAAACACTTACCCAGGGTTACTGGAAAACTGGAAAAATGGTTTTGCATTATCGAGTCCAACAAAAATACTGAAGAAATGATCTCAAGTTGGTAAATACTGGAAATATACTTGAATTGTAATTTTCGCAACCCCTGCAGTAATTTACCACCCCAAACAAACTCTTGCCAATATTATAAATGGAAGTTGTTTGGCATAGATAATGCTTGGTACCAGCTGACGCACGGGTGGCTTCAATTTTTCAGTGAATTTTGAAGACATGTTCATTTCTTCTGCATTTTCTGAAATATGGTATATGCCTTTGCTATCGCAAGATAAGTAGTTGTACACTCAAGAACTTTTAAAACAGTACTGGAAAATTCTCAAAGGACACTGGAAACATACAGGAATTTCAACCAAGTTTGAGTATGAACCCTACTTATCATTACTGGTTCAGTGACATTATGATATTGATAGTGCTACTCAAACCTGTTAAAACTGTTTGGCATTATCTGAGCATTACTAGAATTACTGTGTTTACCATAAGAATGGAGGCAAATAATGATATGTCCCGCTTTAGATTTCACTTGAAATGTCAGATATTTAAATGATTGACTCTGGTGGAATATTGCGATAAGTTTGAATGAAATATACCAGCTACTTATTTTGTTCAACACATTATATTTTAAATTCAAGGCTAGAGATTATTCATAATAGATTGAAAATTCTGTTGTTAACATGTGTTGGATTACATCCCCTTTTCCCCAAAACAACAAAAACATGACCATGAACTTAATACATCACAAGTATGTCAGGTGTGTGAAGAGTGATAGTATCTTCAATAAATATGGAGCTGTGCATGCCACCAAATTGGCTTCCTGGAGCCAAAGAGAGTCAAAACTCCAGAAACTTCTAGTGAGGTAAAAACGTCACAACTAGTGGTATATTTAAAAAATTTAAAATGGCATGCTTCGAATTATTTATATAAGGCTAAAGAAAATTAATCTTTTGCTTCTCAGGCAGCGGTGCATTAGTTTTTTCAGTCTGTGTTTGTCATATTTATTTCGAAGTCAAAATTCAAAATGTATAAAACTATCATTGTTTGTGATTATAGTGGTATCACATCGCGACTTGCAATGTAATAAGTTGTATACATTGATGCAGTATTGTTATTCTCTTCGCAAAATGCAACACGATTCTCATATGTATGTACAAAATAAATATTTATTCAACTGGTTGAGAGCTAGATTAGTTTTGTGGTCAAAATTTGTTCCACAAAAATTGTTCTATTACAAATTATTGGAGAGTGCCAACAGGCACTTTCCAATAATTTGTAATACAATAAATTTGTATAAACAAACTATTATTTATGTTTGACTGAATACAAAACATGGGTAAGAAAAATGTTAGCTTTTGCACTGGTACGCTCATTTCTTCAGAAGGCTTAATTTAGGGGATAACTATGTTGTATTTGATTGTTTGGGGCCGTGAACAATGGTTTTACTGTCGTAAATTGAGTTTTGCCGGCGACGCATTAGCGGAGCCGGTAAAATGGATATTTGCGACAGTAAAACCATCATTTACGGCCCCAAACAATCAAATACAACATAGTTATCCCCATTCTAATTTAATTCGGCTGAAAACGGAGATAGTATTTGATCTCCCAACTATAAAACAACGCCTTGTTGAAGACAACAATTTAAAACTAAAAATAAGTTTTGGTGACGTCATTTGGGAGTTCCGAACTAAATCACAAAATATATTTTACGCTGCCACAATACAAATAATTCCAACCGTTTTAGTCATTTTATCACCAATAACAAAATATATTTATATTTGTACTGACAACATTTATCATGTTTAAATGTTTGTGACAATCTGAAAACAAAATACGCCGGCTGCTTTCTCTGTTTAAAGTTTAGAGTTCACCTAGTGATGTTTCAGTCGGAGTCGGAAAGCACTCGAGGATTTACCATTTTGAAGTTAAAACAATTGAGATCTTTGATTGGAAGACCATGTTTAACCATAATAATTACTTATGGTTACAGAACAGTTGTTCATTTCAAACTGTTTCTGGGGAGTGATGTCTTGTGGAATTGGGCTACTGCTATTGATATAATTGTTTGCAGAACGTCTGAGAACGAATAGTTCACCTTTCTCAGTGGTGAACGCGTTTCTACAGCTGAACATGTCATGCCACGAACGCAGGTAACAAATTAGAAAATGAAAGGACCGCTTGCACTTGAAGTCGATGTTATAACATCGCTAGCGGATCTGTCAGAAATATTTGGCCTTGAACAATTAAAATTATTATTGCCAGTTGTCGGAATTTGGTTTTCTATTTCGCACATAGCATCCATAAATTCTTCATTGTACGAAAAATTGCTATTTATAAATTATATATTCTAATATTGCTTACTGGTTCCACATGGTTGCCGTTAAGCCCGTCGAAATCAGTTTTTTCAACACTCATTTCATTACTCAATTGTCTCGGCCAAACCCCTATTCCACATTAATATTAAACTTTCCAACTTCATCCATATTAAATACAGTTAATTACAAGAAAGATAGAGTCTAGAGAACGTTTTTTTTTTACAGCAAGTCAATGCGTACGCAGCGTTTGTTTACATTGGATACGGTAGTCAATGACACCAAATGGAACGAAAATAGAACGCCCACGAATACATCTTGACTTCCTGAAATAGTTTTTGACAACACAAAATTTGCGACAGGTTACTCCGATTTTACTGTCGCAAATTTTATTTATTAACCAATCAAATTTCGAGATTTATAGTAATTGTATTAGAATGTGGCTTCTAGCACTCATCCAGTTCAAAAACTCCTTATTATTTTTTATCTCCATTTTCGTTGCTCTATATTGATTTCGGGTTGTATGATCATTGTTACAAAGAAAACTATTAGTGAAATCAACATGGAAGCTCTAGTATTTAATTTTAGGCTCTCACAACTGGATTTTAGGCATCAGTGACCATTCCATCAGGAATAAAAAATAAAAAAAAACCTCCCTCATTCATTTTAAAAAAAAATTTCCTGAGAATCAATAATTTAATTTTGTTTGGCCTAAATTACCAAATTTCTATGGAAATTAAATGTATTTTCATTTTTGTGACATTGATGTCATACCGTCACCACAGTCATACTCTGGTGTTTTTGTGAACTAAAAACTGATTGCATTTCCAGATATTGGTTTTATGGGAGATTACTTTTCTAAAATTTCAAATGGTAGACCTGCTCAATGCATCATAAACCTTTGAAAAGAATGTTTGAATCATAATGTTTGACACATTATAATTGTTTGTGGCACTGATGTCATACCACCACTGCAGCCATGCTCCCAGAGTTTTTGTCTGTCATCTGAAAACTGATTGCATTTCTGGATATGGTATTTATGGGAAATTATATTTAAAAAATTTCAAAACCATACACCTGATGTATGTATAAGAAATCGAAACGTTTGATCACAGTGTTGTTTTCATAATAATCAACCAAATGGTAATGATGCACTTGACCAGCCACCCAATAAGAGTGTCCTTAGATTCTTTAACTAAGTATGGATTAATGCTCATCACCAATGTTGTTTTTTGAGGTTGAAAAGTGCCAAAAAACTGCCTAAATTTCAAATTACGTTAAAATATCAAAAATATTGGTAAAGAGAAAAAATGCAAAATATCCAGTTTCTTGTTTTGTTAGCTCTACAAAATACTAAAATTTTATGAAAATTGGCAGCACTCTGTTTTCTTTATGTGGTCGTGAATAACGTCACCCAAAAGATTGGTTGAGATCATTCATATTAGATGGATGTGGCAAACAATTTTTATTCGCCAATTTTATTAAAATAGTTGTATTATGTTATGGCGTTGACATCTGTCTGTCTGTCCAGAATTGTTTTCTGGACTTTTTTTCATTATCAATGGACATATTGAGAAAATTTTGGTATACAACTTTGTTTTGGATCCTTACAGATCAAGTTCGAATTTCATTCCGCTCAGTTGATTTTTGGTCGAGTTACTGCCCTTGAATTTAGTTACTGTTTTCTGGACTTATTTTCGTTATGGATTGACATATTGAAAAAAAATTTTATATATAGCTTTGTTATGGATACTTACAGATTAAGTTCGAATTTCATTCCACTCAGTTGATTTTTGGTGGAGTTACTGCCCTTGAACTTAGAATTTTGACTGTTTTCCAAACTTTTACCGATATGGATTAAGATATTACAATGATTTTTGGTTTTTACCTTTCGAATAGCCACTTACAGTGCAAGGTTGAATATTGTTCCATTTGGTTGATTTTTATACGCCTGTTTGAAAAATTGGATGTATTATTTGAATGGTCTCGCCATCCATCCGTCTGTCTGTCTATCCGTCCATGGACACATTTCATTTCCAGGAGATAACTTTAGTTGTAATGGTTTGAGCTGAGTTAAATTTGGCATGTGGATTTAGTATAACAAAATACAGGATGGGTTCGATTTCCGTTTCTAGTTATAGTTTTCAACATAGTACTTGTTGCCTCAAATATTCCAACATATAACTAGTGTGAACAAACTATGAAAATACTCTTTTATAAACTAATTTATTTTCACTGCAATGGCTGTAGCCTTGCCAAGTTTCATTGTAACGACTAATTTTTCAGTGAACAGTTGTGAATGATTGTTTTGGGATAATGGTGAATACAATCCAATGAATTGTTCACGTAGTGCAGTTATAGTTTATTTGCATGGTTAGACACACCCATATTTTTTTCAAATACTGAGCAGAGAAAACAAACACATTCATAAGATAGCAAACAGCATTCCTCCAGCTATTAAAAACTCCTCTTGACCAAACATATTCACGTAAATCGATTGTCCTTGTAGAATATTAAATTATCACCCCTTGAGTGCATTAAGAGTCCATCTGCAATGCTAAAGAGCATAGCAGATGGCCACTTGCTGCAATGACCATTTCACAGAACATAATTGTCTTGATATGTCAAGCAAGAAAATATTATAACAAGGAATGAAGAAGGGTCCAATAGGGAAATTGAATAATAATATAGATGCATAAGAAAGTCATACAAATGGCTAATAATGACTCAATAATACATCAAATAACCAAGTGCATATCAGTAAATATAAATAACAGTCACATTCTCAGTTAACCCTTTACCTAACAAAACAGCCACATCTGCCCACATAATTTTCAAATTAAGCAGTTGAAAAAAAAAAAAAAATTTTATACTAATAATCAATGGCCCAGACTCGATATTATCAAGGGCCAAACACAAATTTTGAATCCCCCAATCCCCAAAATTTGCATACAATTGGCGCCAACATTCTTTGTTTGGCCCTAAAGTCAGTAACAATGATCTGACATCTGTACTTTAAAATCTGGGGGCTCAAAATGTTCCCTCTGGGAACTTGGGCATTTTCTAAAAAAATTTTTCGAAATTTTTTTTTAATTTAATTTTGATTGCTATTATTCATGTATCTTTATCATATATTTTGTTGTGGAATTTGTTGGAGTGCTATCGGCTTTGTATTTTATTTGAAATTATGAAAGCTTGCTGCTCTAAATGCAAGGCGAGGAAGTCTTCCTCAGATTTACATGCTTGTTGCTTTGCCTGTAGACGATGCACTCCTACGGATTCTTGTCCTACTTGTGTACATTGGGATGACAGACGTTGGAGATGGGTGTCACGGTACGTCATTGACGGTGAGGTTCCTATGCCGGAGCTCTCACCGCAAAATAATTTGAGTTTTTCTGTTTCTTTTTCAGAGGAACAAGAACATGGTGATGGTATTGTGACACCCATCCAAAGTGTGCTACCGTCATTGCACTCTGATGAGAAAACAGAGCTAGCTGCAAAGGTGCTCATGAATATTAAGCAAGGGATAAGGCCTCTAGTTAAAGCTCACCCAGCGACGATGGAAATAGGGAGGAAGCCTGTAAGTTTCTCTTAGGGAAGCTCTGCGAGGTTTGATAAGACCGTGAGCGGGAGAGCCCTCTCTCTAACCCAGCAACATTTGGGGCCAAATGTTGTTTTGAGAAACTTGCCTGTGCAGGAAGCTGCAAGTTTATCTAAGGGAAGCTCGGCGAGGTCTGATAAGACCACGCGAGTGGGAGAGCCCTCTCTCTAACCCAGCAACATTTGGGGCCAAATGTTGTTTGAGAAACTTGCCTGTGTAGGAGCTAACGTCCACACTCGCCACTCGGAACGCTCCTTCTAAACTGTAGCCGGCGTCGGCTACAGTTACGGCTTCTTCCTCAGGCAGATATAGCACACACGACCGCATACTAGCTACCCAACTTCGGATATCCAGTCTTCGCCCGTGAAGTCGGCCCATCCAGTAGCTAGTGATCCGAGGCTTCAATCATTGGGACGTTCGGAGTAGAGATCTATGTCTGGATCTTCGTCCCAGGAGCAGCAAGCTGATAAATACGGAAGACCGCTGCTCCTCAAGCCTCTATAACGGACTTGCTGTTGCAGATTACGCAGCTCATCGCAGCTTCCCAGCAAGTGCAAGCGCAGCCTTCAGCAGACTCCGGTGTCAGGCGGTGCTGGGTCGGTATGGTCATCTGTACATTCAGATGCTGTTGACCGAAATTATCAGTTGAATCAGTCGGATGGTGAAAGGGAGAAGGAGGAGGAATACCCTTCCCTTTTGGAACATCATTTGGTAGTGATGAAATTCAATCATCAATACTATTCTGACTTTGTTCCACCTGATCAGCAAGCTGCGTCTGCTAGGTAGAAACCACTGTCTTTTATAGATGAAGATACTGTGCGAAGGAAAGATGATGTTCTGTCCTACCCGGGACTATCTTGATGAGTGTCAGATGCCTTCGGCCACATTAAGGATGCCATTTTCAACCTAGCAAGTTCGAATAAGAAGGCGGTTTCTTATCGGCATCTTCAATCAGCACGTTATTATAAAACGGTTGAAGAAGATGTTCAGAGAGCTACTCTGCGTCTGGATGAGCAGGCTGGTTATATCCTTACCTACATCATTCAACTTACGCTCAGATCTGATGAAATTTTCTATTTCATCTAATAGAGCGATTCTGGACGCCATGCTATACGCAGATCATATCACCAGGGCTTTGGCACAGCCTCTAAGGGAAAGTAATTGAGGATGTTAGTTCCTTGCTAAGAGTTCTTTCCAGGGTAGTCATGTATGCCACGAACCACTCAGCCCTTTCAGTGGCAATTGGAGTTGGTTAGACTTGATGCAGCTCTTATGTCATCATCAAATATCGATGACAGGGTGAAAAGCTCTCTCCGAGTCACTCTGGTCTCCAGACACACACTGTTTGACGACACGCTTTCTTCAGTCTATGATCAGGCTACCAAAAGCTTCCATCACACTGATACTGAGATCAGCATCTCAACAATGTGCATCAGCTGAACGGAGTAGGCGAGGTGGTTCTAGTTCACAATCATAGAAGGGAGCTCCTCTTAAGGGTCTAGGGAACCCACTTACAGTTACTCAGGAGGTTGTCAGTATAACGACTCGGAAAAGGGGCGCAAGTCTTATAAAGAATATTAGTCAGATGCCCCTAGATCGACGGGACAAGGTTCTTTGCGGGAAGCACATAGTTTCACCTACCGCAAGCCTCAAAACGGGACAAGGTTCTTTCCGGGAAGCACATAGTTTCACCTACCGCAAGCCTCAAAAGTCATACAGGTGATGGTCTAGACTTCTGTTGCTTTCCACTTAGCGGAAGGTTATCAACCTCGCAAAAAAGTGGATGAAAATTACGGAAGATCAGTGGATGAGAATGTAGTCTTTGCAGGCCTGCGGCTATCAGTCCGAGCAAAGCTCCACTTACAAGAAGTACGTGTTGGACAAATCTTCTGGCAAATTCTTCCAAGAGAGTCTTTCCTTGTGGAGGTAGAGCTCTCCGGTTGAAGAAAGCAATAGAGGTTGTTGAAAATATTCTCCAGGTTTTTTCAAGTCACCTGTTTCTCGTCCTGAAGCTAGATGGATAGTGCATAGATAGGCTGAAACAGCTGTCTTGTTTGCAATAGAGCCATTAGAGGGAATAAGTACGTCTTTTCCCTCTCAGTGTTGTATTCCTTGGCGTGAAGACATTTAATGACATTGTGGATGCCATAGTAGCCTTATGTACTGTTACAGCGGTCTTTTCTTATAATTAGCAGCTAGTGTTGTAAGTCTCCATTTAGTGAGCTTTCAAAGACTGCAAGTAACACAGATATGTAGACGAAGACTCATAACTGCGTAGCTACCTAGAGACTACTGTCTCTTTGGGAAGTATGGCTGTTAGAATAGCGGATTGTCATTCCCTACCTTGTGCGACGATGGTTGTAAGTCTCCGTTTAGTGAGCTTTCAATATCGCTAGTTACACCGAGATACCTGTCTTCACAGAGAGGAAGACTTCTAAGCTACGTCAGCTAGGCTCTGACCACTGTCTTTTGGGAATAAAACCGATAAAGGTAGAGTGCTTTTCGGTTTGTTTCCCTTGGTGTCACAGACTTGAGTCTTATTATTTACACCATAGTAGCCTAGCTAGAATCTTGAGCGATGTTTTTTTTTTAGCAATTATGCAGTGACGTAACTGAATTTATTATCTCTTGAGACTGCTCTCTCTTTGGGAATTTAGGGCTGTTAAAATAGTGGCTCTTCATTCCCTACCTTGCGCGATGATAGTTGTAAGTCTCCATTCAGTGAGCCTTCAAGGTCGCAACTTACACCGATATATCCGTCTTCACGGAGATGAAGACTTATAAGCTACGGCTAGCATTGTAAGTCTCCTTAGTGAGCTTCTAAGGCCACAGTTATCAGCCTTTTTATTGTCTTCATGTATAGGAAGACCTTTAGCTGCTTCAGCTAGGCTGAGTTTGTTGTCCTATTGGACATGATACCGTATGTTAGGGGATGTTATTCTCTGCCTACCAGTATGGTTTGGTGTTAGTTATATGAGGCAATAAGCTCTATTAATGACGCCATATTTACTAGTGTGATTAATGAGCATTTCTTCAAATGTCTACACGTAACTCCTTCTCAGGAACATATTTTCTGACGTAAGGAGTTCATCTAGATTTTTATGATCGGGTGTAGGAACATTGTTTTTGTCTCCCTTTTCATTTCTATCCAATCTATTACTGTGGATTATACTTCCACCTTAGACACTGTATATTATGTCAATATGGTGTATTATTTGTTCATCACGTACCTCTCCGTCCTTAGTGGCATTATGGAGTCGGTCAGACGTAAGGGAGCCCTGTGGTTCCTATACTATTTGATAACTAACACAAGAGCGATTCAAGTAATGTGGGTTAGGGGGGGGTTCGACAGGAATTATTCTTACGACGTATGAGTTTATTACTCGGTTTACTGCATAATAACGTCGTATTATTCATTCAGTTCCTGGTTACACTTGTATCACTCGGTCATACCATGGATACAGGATGTATTAAGATGAGTACATGCGGGATTTCATTGCTCGCGTGCATAAGATGTGTATGTATTAGGGAAACGCATTATTGAACAGATTATATAAATTCTTGCTCTGCTTATAGAGCTCATGAGAATTTTGGGGGCTATTTGGATCAGTTATGGAACTTCCAATAGGCCATCTATGCATACGTTCTCAATTTTTGGCATCATTATTCAGAGTAGTATATTCTTTCTCCGAACAGTCATTGGTTGTAACGGACCAAGGGAAGAATTCAATATTTATGGGACGGTTCGTGACTGGTCTGTTAATCATAGCTCATTCTATGTTCCGAATCCAGGTTTCTACGAGAGACGTTACACATTTTTGTATATTTGCACGGTTCAATTGGAGTTTTATTATTGGAATTAATTGTACACCTGAACAGGGTCGCCTGTTGGTTGCCTTAGAAGCGTGTTTGCTCTTCGGTTACTTTCCATTGGGATTCAATTGGATAAGTGTATGGTTGTACACGTTATATCACCAGTTTTTAATCTATCTACGTATTCCAACTCTGGTATACGTTTGAAGCGTGTGCTTTTAATAACCGGAATCGCCACGATAGCCTTAGCTTCTGAAGTGGCAGTAAGCACCAATAATTAATAATACTTAATAACTGGGTGCTTGTTGGGCGAATGTATATTGCTTATTTGGTACCCGCTTTTCACTGATTCCAGAGCGCTTCCCTCTTTGTTTTGAAGAATATTTCTGCAAAAAAAGGAGGTGACGGGGGTGATTTTTCTTCATCTCTTCCGGCTTGATAAGTGTGTAACTATGAGTGAAGCTGTTTTGTCTGTAGATTATTACTGATCCTAGATACAGCTTGTTTATTATTTATATATGGCGTGTGTTTGCAGGGGTTAGTCTCTCACTCTCGAATACTCCATCCTAATTTAAAGGGCTTAGTCCAGACTGGTCTTAAAATTGGGGGCTCGTTACACCTAGTTAGCATATTCATTCATGCTAAGATTACAGAATTTCTTGGATATGGCTCCTTATTTATGATATGTCTTCTCTTTTATTGAATAGAGAGACATACATGTAATTCCTTTTAAATTTAATCACCTTTTCACCTTGGACTGCTGGCTTAGGAGCTGTATTTGGTCTGCTAATTCCTAAGTCCTAGGCCCTCCACCTTTTTACGATTCAGCTAAGTCTGGGCCATTGGTTATTAGTATAAAAATATGATAAATTTAAAGTAATTTGTATATTTTTTATACTTACCAATGGCCCAGAAGGGGATGGCCCTCCCATGAGTGGGCACTCATACCTCCCTGCTGAGTTATTATTTAGTATGCTCATCTACAAAGAATGATGTTGGCGCCAATTTCTGGTCTTTTCCTGGCTGCTGCGCATGCGCAGACGGTAAAAGTATGGAGGGCCAGATAGGACTTTTAATTTTCGGTATTGTATGCAAATTTTGGGTATTGGGGGGGTTCAAAATTTGTGTTTGGCCCTTGATAATATCGAGTTTGCACCAGCTAAGTCTGGGCCATTGGTAAGTATAAAAAATATTCAAATTACTTTAAATTTATCATTTTTCAGAAGTGATCAACAAAATCATATCATATGACCCCCTAATTGGAATGAGCTCATTGAGCTTGTTCCAATGAGGGGTCATGTGATATAGTTTTACTGACATTTTTTTTAAATTTAAAACAATAATTGAAATAATAAATTTGGATTTCCTTTGCATTGGGTAAAGGATTAAGAATCCTCTAAACTGGATGTAGAATGTACCTCAAAAGTGCACCATTCTTTTTATCGGGTTCCTGGTGTTACCAAAATATCTTAGCCACACTTAACCTATCAAAAATACTTAAAAAATTGTGAATCTGAATTTGGAAAATGGGACACTGACTGCACATAACTGACAGAAGTGGTCAGTAGGAAGACTTTTTCAGTCATTCCTGGGGTGTGCCTTGGAGGACGTCAAATTCGAATCACATTTTCCATCACAAGAGATCAATTTGAGAAAAGCAGTTTCTTTTGTGTGGTGGTATGCTTAGAAACCATTTTGCACACCTTTCAAGATTGTGTTCGCAGATTTTGCTAAACACAAATGACATTATACCTGCCATTCTTCTTCAACATGTTTCCCATAAAAGAATTGATCTAATGCAATTCATATGACATGAGATACACTTGTTGTTAGTTTTGTTTTGTTTTTATTTTATTCTGAATATATCAATTTTTGTTTAATGATTTATATATTACAGATGTTGGTTGCATCTACACTGGACATCTATCAAAAAGCTATCAGCAGCTTTCTTCCCACTCCAAGCAAGTCACATTATGTTTTTAATTTGAGAGATTTTTCCAGAGTGGTACAGGTAATATAGAATATTGTTATGTAGAGTATCTGAAATGAATTCCTGTTTTATATGGAATTTATAAAACAGCTTCACTGAATTTGATTTTAGTATAGATTTATCAAAGCTGAAATTGAATTTAGTGGATGAATATCTCATTCCCTCTTCATTTGATGTCTGGGGACCTCATTTTGCAAATGACACATTGCTTCTTTCCACGCTTGCCTATATGTTATTAAATAAATGATAGATTCTAAACAGGGTATACCTGTTATGAATTCTCCAGTGGATGATTATTCGCAGTGAAAACAGAATTAGCAAAACAGAGGTGTGATAAGGTAGGTAGGTCAAGCAAATAGTGGTTTCAAAGGAAAAGGAATTATCTGAAGAACAAAAAAATAAACCAGGACTTGGTAGAAGAGGTACTATGTTGGAAAGTATAACCTGTTAATCATTATTTCCAATCCTGGTGAATAGCCTTCGTCCCCTTTCTTTTCACAGATATTAGAAGAGGGCCACAGTGAATTTTTGTTTTAATTTCAGGGTGTGTTATTGTTAAAACCATTTAGTTGCCCTGAAGGATTAGAAGGTTCACAGAAGATTTTGAGATTGTGGACACACGAAATGTATAGGGTTTTCTATGACAGATTAGTTGATGATGAAGACAGAGAAACTTTCTTCCAAATGATAACAGTAAGCAGTACAATACCTTTGTTGTATGTGCAGCTTTTTTGGTCAGATAGTATAATTAGCTGTTTCAGTGAATAACATCATGATCATCAGTATTTTTTTCTCTTCTTCCTTTCCCTTTCTAACACGCTGTAGAATACTTATCATTCACTGAGACTCAAGACATTTGGCACACTGCTTGGTAGTTATAATTCTTCTTAAATACATCATCATTTGTTTTTTTATAATTTGAGCTGTTTTCGAAACAAGGCCATGGCTGAGGGCCCCAAAACAAACCATAATTGACTGTTTTTAACCCCCATGTTTCCCAGGAGGCACCAGAATCGATCTCAGAGATTCAGAATTTGAAGAAAAAAATATCAAGGGCTCATAATCGTGGGAGGGAATACGCACAATTCCATAGTTCAAGCGTTATATCGATCTAGTCCCCCCCCCCCCCCATTTCGAAAATATGAAATGGATTTTTTTTATCTAGTAGGGCGTAGCTAGGATTCTATAATGGGGGGGGGGTAGCCATTTTGGAGGGGGGAGGGCAATCATGATATTTGGAAGGCCATTGTGGGGTTCCCCCCCCCCTGCCCCCCCCCCCAAAATGCAAACTGTCACATACTGTTTTTAACCCCTACCTTTGTTCAGGGGGCACCAGGATCAACCTCCCCCAGAGTCTAGCAACTTAACCTTCTTCCCAGTGGTGAGGCGGGGTGGGGGTGGGGCTCCCAAATGCAAACTGTCCCTTATTGTTTTTAACCCTCACCCGGGCCTTCGATTGGGGATCCTCGCTCTGCCACTGGGGCCACCGTTGATATTGTTTTTAGAGAATACCGTGGTTTAGTGGTCAGTGTCATTCAGTGTTAATCAGAACCGGAGATTGGGGAGGCCCCACAGCAGCCACATCATAAAAGGGCCCATATAAAGTTAAATAAACAGTGTAAATCAGCATTTGAATAGCTGGTTTTGATGAATACACCCCGCCCCCAACCCCTTCCCTAATGAATATGTGGAAGGTTGAGTTGCTGGAAAATATTGTATGAACTTTTTTCAGCTTGGGATATCTTCCAATCGGTTTATTTCAAAGTATTGAAAAAAAACAACTGCAAAACGAATGCTTTCAGTTGCCTTTTGATAATTTTGCATCAACAGCTTGTCTGCTGTTATTTTAGTTTTGGGTAATAATAAATAATAACACTTTGGCCAGCCGCTGATTTGTCGCGGTTCTCGAATGAGAAGGCCTTGGTTACCCCTGTACTCCCAACTGCCTACCTATTCCCATGCTTCTTCTCTCCTCGCAACACTCGGAGATGAACTGCTTGATGACATCCCTTGCCCCATTCTTCCCAATCTCTCCTATTACCATATTAACCCTCTCCTTTGAGTCTCCCACTAACCACATGTCCTTCATTCTCCCATCCCACTTCCCCATTATACTCCCAGTGAATATTATTCTTTTAGACTGGTATTTTGGGCATTCTAGAAGAAAGTGTTCCAGGGTCTCCACCATGCCCAAATTACACATCCGCCCCCCTACCCCCCCCCCCCCCCCCCCCCCACAATGGTGCCATCAAGGCAGGCAGCTCTTTATCACGCAGGCCCCCCAAAGATCTCTTTGATTTGAACACCCCCCCCCCCCCCCCCCCCCCCCCCACCAATTAAGGTTACTATCCTCCATGACCCTTGCTCTGACAACTTTTTTACCCTTTTTTTTACGATTGCCCCAATCTACATGAAGTTTTAGCTATTATTTATTTATTTATTTATTTATTTATTTATTTATTTATTTATTTATTATCACCTCGGCATGTGTTTGGCGAAATGCTAACTGAAAATAAAATATGAACCGGTAAAAAGGACGGTAAGTGTAAAAACTTTTTTAAAGTACTAAATGTACCTTTGAAAGTGTGAAGTGACAGTTTAATGAAGCGGGCGCAATATAAAACGAAGATTAAGTATTGTTTGTTTTATTGTAAACTATTTTCAAATTATAAATGGTTTCTATCCAAAAAAACTTTTTGTTAAATCCCGAACAGAAACATTTAAAATTAGCTACACCCGTCGAGCAAGTATGATAATATTCACCCCGTTGTGCACCTCGGTGAATTCGTTGTTTTCCTTGCACAGAATGGCATGTTGATCAGTGTCAGTTGTGAAATGATCTATTTTGTCTTGAAAATAGTCTACAATAAAACAAACAATACTTAATCTTCCTTATATATATTTATTATTGCATTAGCTTCCTTAAATAATCACTTTTCACACATTCAGAGGTACATTTAGTACTTTAAAACGTAGTTTTTATACACTTACCAGCCTTTTTACCGGATACCGTCCTTTTTACCGGCAAAAAGTATTACCCCAGAAATTGGTTATATACTTGCAGAACAGCGTAATTTTTACAAGTCTTTGTACAAATCTAGAAGTAATACAACCCTGATTTAGAAACTATTGAGGATGTATTTTTAGATTTGGAAAACCCATATCTTAATAAATTGGATACCAAGGATAATTTACTTGTAGAAGGAACTCTTGATATGATAGAGTGCAATGTAGTTCTCAAGGATCTGGGCAATAGTAAATCCCCTGGTTCAGATGGATTTACAGTTGAATTCTATAAATACTTCTGGAAATATTTGGGTCAATACACTGTAAACTCTTTAAATTTTAGATACAAAATCAGACAATTATCAATTACTCAGAGGTGGGGGATAATCATGTGCATACCAAAAGAGGGTAAATCAAAAGAATATATAAAAAACTGGCGGCCGATTTCTTTACTCAACGTGGATAAAAAAATAGGCTCTTCAGCAATAGCCAACAGATTTAAAAAAGTTCTTCCAAAATTAATATCAGATAGTCAGCTGGTGTTCATGAAAGGAAAATTCATAGGTGAGTCAACATGACTTAACACTGATTTAATTGAAAAAACAGAGTCTATGGGCATTCTTGGAATGTTGATTCTGGTCTATTTTGAAAAAGCATTTGAGTTGCTGGAATGGCAGTTTATTAGAAAAACTCTAAAGTTCTTAAATTTCAGAGATTCTATTATCCAGTGGTTCAGCACTTTTTTTATGGCAAAGTTTCCAGCTGCATCATACACAACAGGCACTGCTCAGAATCCTTTAATATTCAGAGAGGGGTTTGTTTGCCAGGGAGACCCACTCTCACCTTACTTATTTATCGTATGTGTTGAAATTCTAAGTGCTTTTTTAAAACGTAACCTCCAAATAAATGGAATAAAGATTAATGAGTCTGAATACATTATTAACCAGTACACTGATGACAGCACTTTGTTCCTAGATGATGATGAGGAGTCTTTAAATGTGGCATTAAATACGACAGAGAAATCTATAAAATGGAACCATCAAGGGTCCTTTACTATTCTTGGTATAAAATTTGAACTACAAAACGAAAACCACCTTGCAAAACATTGTTTGGAAAAAATCAAAAAAATCTGCAAACTTCTCAATGATTGGTTCTTAAGAAATCTTACTTTGATTGGTAAAGTTACAGTACAGTAAAACCTGTCTTGAGAGACCACTGTCTTGAGAGACCACCTGTCTTGAAAGACCACATCTGCCAGGCACCGATTGGTTTTACTCTATAATGGACCTGCTATGGGAGACCACCTGTCTTGAGAGACCACTGTGACCTTTTAGACGGAATGGTTTCACGCGCCGAAGGCGCACAGGGACGGTTTGGGGCAAGCCCCTTTCGACCCTCAGTGACTGTATAGGATCAGTTTTGGCTCATGTCAAGGCGTGTTGAAGGAGGAAGATGTTCTGGTACTTGGCAGGTGTCTCCGGTTGAGGTGTTACGGGTGTGTCACTTCGTTGACTGATGTAGGTTGAACCTTCGGGTGAGGACCAGTGTGGGAGGTTGGGTCCTCTCACAAAAGTACTACCTCTCCCCGAGGGTGCAGTAGTCTTAAGTTTTCGGGCAAGTATAGTCTGCCACATCGGAGAAGATGTCGACGGCGGGCCATCATTGGCAAGTATAGTCTGCGTCAGGCTGTCTAAGTCACGTTATGGTTGGACGTCTTTGGAAACAAAACAACAACGACCCCTTTCGGGGACCACCAGAAAGAAGACCCGAACTTCCCTGGTTGGGGGCAGGCCTGCATTATAATCCTATTTGGTTGGGACAAAAGATGCACAATGTGGACGCTTACAAAAAGGTGCAGAGGCAGAACGCAGGACCAACGCTCGCCTCACCACTTGAAGTGGTCGATCACTTTTAGGGATGGAGTGGAGGATGTTCAGGAACCATGGGGGTTACAGTTTTCATAACGGTTATAGTGTCCATAGCGGTTATTGGGGTGCTGGTCAAAAAGCATCTTCTGTGTACCTGCTAAAAAGAAAAAGGCAGAATTAGTTTTCATTAGATTATATAAAAGATAGAAAACAAAAATAGCAGACTTAGTTTTAAACAGTCTTTAAATGTGATGTAATTTAGCTGAGTCTGTGAAGGCAGCCCTTTCTGGTAGAAGGCCACAGCTAAGCTGTTAATCTGCCTGTTAGTACACCTTCTCGTTCCCTATTTTGATGTGAAGAACAGGCTTACACACCGAGCCACACCCGGGGGAGTTACTTTCCTGTCTTGTCCTCGTTTCAAAGTCCTAGTTTTAAGAACGGCCTATTTTGGATTGTTTAGGTAGTGAAGAACAGGCTTACACACAGAGCCACACCCAGAGGTATTACTTTCCTGTCTTGCCCTCGGTTATAAGTCCTAGTTAGTATTACCTTAAGTTTTGCCCTCGGCTATAATTCCTTTTGATTTTTAGTTACTTTAGTTGAGTTGGTGAAGGCAGCCCTTTCTGGTAGAAGGTCACAGCTGAGCTGTTAATCTGCCTGTTAGTTCACCCTCTCGTACCCTTATTATGTTTTGAATCGAAGAACAGGCTTACACACAGAGCCACACCCGGGGGTGTTACTTTCCTGTCTTGTCCTTGGTTAAAAGTCCTAGTTTTATGATCGACCTATTTTAGATAGTTGAGGTATCAAGGAACAGGCTTACACACAGAGCCACACCCAGAGGTGTTACTTTCCAGTCTTGTCCTCGGATATAAGCCCTAGTTATTATTTCCTTAAGTTTAGACGTTTTGCCCCCAGTTATAAGTCCCAGTTAGTGTTTCCTTAAGTTTTGACGTTTTGGGGTTTTTATCTGCTTTCGCAAATTACCTGTAATATTAGTTGGCTATCGGCTAGCTGGTCATGGTTCTTCGTGGCTAAAGAGGCAAGGCGTCTTTTATGGTGGGGATATCAGCTCTGTCGTGGAGTGTTTTGATAGGCTATCCCATGGGGCACGGAGGACAACCCTAAGCACATGATTTTGAACCTTCTGAAGTTTTCCCATATTAGTTTGATTGAGCTCAGTTAGGATGATTGCCCCATATTTGAGTACTGGGTGCACAAAGGCTTTGTATAGTTTAAATAGGGTAGACTGGTTGGCTCCCCAGGAAGTTCCCTTTAACATTTTCAATAAGTTAATGCGTTTGATTGCTTTACTGGCCATATCGTTGGGTGTGTTTATTAAAGGACAGGTTTTGATCAATGGTGATGCCAAGGAATTTCGCCTCTTTGCATTCTGGGAGGATTTTATCCATTAGTTTCAGGTCAAAGTCGCGTTTGCCTGTCTTGCGAGTAAAGGTGATTCATTGGGTTTTATTGGCATTCAGCTTTATTCTCCATTTGGCACACCATTGTTCTAGGTCTTCCAGAGCACGTTGCAGAGGTTTTTGGAGCAGATTGGCCGTATTGTTAGAGTGCCAGAGGCCCTTGTCGTCTGCGAATTGGGAGACTTGAACACGATCCTCGGAGAATTTGAGATCGTTTACATAGATGTACAGGAGGGTGCTGATGTCGGATCCTTGGGGGGTACCTGCTTTTAGGGGGACACTGTCAGATATTTCATTGTTTACTCTGACTTTAATTTCGCGATCATTTAGGAAGGAGGACAGTAATCTAAGCAATTTCATGGTGAGTTTCATTTTAGATAATTTATAGCGCGTTCCATTGTGCCAAACAGAGTCAAAAGCTTTTTCGACGTCTAGCAGGACTGCCACGCCTATTTGCTGGTTGTTAATCGCGGTTTTCATTTGGGTGACTAGGCAGTAGACATGCTCGATGCCTTCTTTACAGTTTCTATAGGCTCTTTGCCATTTATTAAAAAACTTGTTATCTTCAAGGTGCCCCCTGAGTCGATTGGTAAGGGTTCGTTCGAGGTGCCCCCTGAGTCGATTGGTAAGGGTTTGTTCGAATACCTTGCCAATGCAGCTGAGGAGGCTGATTGGACAGTAGCTGGCTGGATCGGAAGGATCCTTGTCAGGTTTTGGTATCATTACACCAATGGCTGATTTCCAACATTTAGGAAAGTAGCCATGGGTGAGGCATGCATTGTACAGTTTGTTCAGTTTTTTGATTAGGGAGTTTGGGCTTTGTTTTAGAATTTTGTAACTAACTTCATCCTCGCCGGATGAGGAGGAATTTCTGCACTTTTTTATGACGTTGATGATTTCGTCATTGGTGATGAGGGTGATGAGGTCATCGTCATCCCCGTCTTCTGGCTCGTTATCGAATTTGGGGTCACGGTAGATATCCAGGTGTTCATTGATGAAGTCATCAATGGCATTTATGATGGTGTCATCGTTGCCCGGTCCTTGATACGGGCGATGCATTTTTCTAAGAAGGTCGGCAAAGGTGTCAGCCTTGTCTTTGTCTGTGTGTGTGAAGGAACTGTCTTCCCTTTTAAGAGGTTTGGCTGCGGCTTTGCGGCCTTTGTTTTTTTGCCCAGTTAGGATTTTGAAAGAGTCCCAGAATTTTTTAGCATCCTGGACCCCATTTAGGTTGGCTGTTGCCTTTTCCCAGTTGGCTTGTTTTTCAGCTTGGAGGACATTTTTAACCTCGCCATGAAGGTGGTTGTATGTTTTTTTTGAGGTCAGCTTTCTTACTGGGCTCAGTTTCGGTTTTAAGAGCGCAAAGAGCTTTCCGTTTGGTTTTGATTAGTGAGAGTGTGTCGTCCGAGATAGTATTTCTCCAGGGGCGCACTTCCTCTTTTGGGCATTTTTCGTTTAGGATTGAGTTAATGATTTTCTCTATGCCCTCGCGTTGGGTTTCAAGTTCAGTTCCATTTGATGGGGGGGGGGGTGTTTGTGAGTTTAACTTCGATGATGTCGCGGTAAAGGTTCCAATTCATTTTTCTAAAATTCCTGCGGAGAGTGGGGGTGCACCTGAGTGGGCCATTGCCTCGTTGGATTGAGGCGTGACCTGGTACCAACTTGTATTTTTATGCCATAATGGACCTGTCTTGAGAGACCGCCCCTTTGAAGACTGAAACCATGACAAAAACTTTTTACCTGTTCTGGAATTGAAAAATTCATTGTGGTTATATACTAACATAATTAAAAGTATTAAAAGCTCTTAATTGGATTTCAATTGCTATTCAGTTACATAACTCATTAAAGATTGAGATGTTTTTATAAGACCCCTGTGAAATGATTAGGATTATTGCTGAATAAACAATTTCATACATACCTGAAATGTGACAGATAGGATTATAAAAATAAATTTGTGTTGACAATCCTTAATGAAGATTTTCAACACTGATTTATTTTTATAATTTTTATAACAGTCCATTTCAATTTGTTACAAAAACTTCATAAAACAGAACAACTACAAAGTACATTACGTGTACAGTACCCATATGAGACTGGTCAATAAATACCCCAGTTATTGATGCTAAATTTAGATTAGTGCAGTCTATTTATAGAGGAACTATTTATGAGAGGGCGTGTACAATTAATTACTTATCTTCATTGACAACAGAGCAACAATTACATTGGCTTTGATATATTTTATTTCATTCAAGTGTTCTAACTTTTAATGAGCAATAAACTATAGAAACATAATACACTGCATATAGATATTAACATAAATAAGTTTGTTTTTTGCACATTGATATTTACATAAATGAGTTGTCATTTTTTAATCTTTTAACTTCATTTGGTTTCTTATAACTAACATTGCAGTAAGTTCAATGTGGATTGAAACAAAAACGCTGCTGCGGTGTGTTCTCCTCTGTATAGTTCCAGTGGACCGCAGTGTTTGATCAGTGGAAGACAGTTTTCAAAACACTGTGACCCACCGTGGTCACGAGCGTTAACGATCAGTTTAATTGCTTTCGCATGTCAGTTTCTCTGCTGATTAATAATACTGTCTTGTGACATCAACTGGCAAGACAACTGCGTTTGTTACTGGTATTAGATAATTTATTTTAAATTAAAATGGGAATTTGGAGGAGGCAGACGGCGACTATTGCTGTGGTTTGAAATTGTAAATTGGAAATAGAACAGTCAGTTCCATGTGGTTAAGTACAAAGTCCTTGTCACTTTCGAAACTAAACTGTTGTGTTTGCACGATCGATTTGATTGAGGAAATAAATAAACCAGACTTGAGAAAAACAAATAATATTCGCGAAGTTCCCAATTTCACATTTTGTTTACAGCTGTAGGCCAACACGTGATGAACTGTGTTTTTCATGGGTGGGAAGTGGGGGCGAAAAAGCCTCCTGCGCCACGAAAGCGCCCACGGCGCACGGCTAATGATGGAAGTGATACCAGTTCACGACATTGAGTCAACTCGACCAGCAAATCCTCTTTCCTGTCTTACTCTTGTCAGGCAACGCAATTAAAGATTCTTATAAAAAGGATATAGTAAAAAGAAAATATAGTGTTTTTGAATGGATACCAAAAAGTATCTCACTCGAGACTGAAACTAATGATTATTTCACAGGGGGGTGGGGGGGGGGGAGGGGTGGTGGACGGGAGATATTTGCATACAGAAATAAATATCCTTCATCCAATTCTGTAGGGGTTTGTACATACTTTTATACTCTTTGCATTTGCGGATTTTTCAACGTTCCTCTACATTGTTGTTATTTGTATTATCAATTGAAATAGCTAAGCCTGTGTGTATATAAAAATACGTGGGTGAATATAAGGGAGATGCCGAATTAAAATATCTGCGAATGTGCTATTCTAAGAGAGAGTATGCTTCAGTGGGAAAGAGATAGAGAGAGACAGATATACATGATGAGGGGGTGGGGAGTAAGAAAAAGTGAAAGAAAATTAGTACACAAAATTATAGGCAAGTGCATGTGGGCGTATGTCTGCATATTACTCTCTGTGTGTTTGTGCGGGGGGGTCCACAAGGGTGTGTATTTTGGTGTGCGTGCATGTGTTTTGGTTTTTCGGGTTTGGGTTTTTTGTTGTTTTTTTGTTTTTTATGAACTACTGTAAAAAAGACCTACCTCTGATGAAAATGTGTCTCATAAGCCTCCATAGGCTGGATTTCATATAAATATTTTGAAAATACTCTACATGTATGTATATTATGCATGTGTATTGAAATGTGACACTTAAATAAAATATTATTCTATGGCTACTACATAAAAGTAGTCGGGATTGAAGTGATTAATTAGGTACAGTAGATTAAACTACCACTTGCACAAGGTGTGAAATGACATTTGAGTGGTGCGACAAAGCACAGAGCTGTCCTTCAAACCAACATCTGTTTTAACACCTCTGCACATGACAAGCTTGAGAAAAAATAAGAGACAAATCAATATTTTCTATTACTTTTTATTAATTCAGTAATCATAATTATAACCATATGTAAATAAAATCAATAGAAAAGAATATTTTTTTTTATTTCCAATAATGACATGCCGATCGACAAGCCAGACCACCATACATCGTAACCCTAGCTCAAACATGCCCCGAAATTTCGTATTATAATTTTTTTGTTTTGTCCCCCCACACGTGTCTTGAAACCCCCAAAATTAAAATAGGTCTTTCAGACAGGAGATTTTAGTTCCTCTATCGGAGATTTTCTGACGCCACCCCTGATTTTTGCATGCAGTCAGCACATCAAAAATTTCAGTGTCTTGGCAGTGTAAGATTCAGTCATCCATACCACTCCTAAATGGTGAAGTAAATAGCCCTCCCCCTCCCTCCCCATCCCCGAAACGAGGTAATTGGGCCCCAGACTCTCATAAACCCACATGCACAAATAGGCCTATATCATTGATTGCTTGCCCATCTCCCCCCCCCCCCCCCCCCCCCACCCCCATCTTGGCCAGTTTTCCTTGCTAGTGCATGCAGGCGCTTCAATATATGGATTCCGAAGCGTCTTGAGCTGAAACGTCCCAGGACCACCACAAGCATTCCTTTTTTGTTAATGTAGTTTATTTATGTTAATTCCACTCTCAACATTTACATTTTAACATTCCACTCTGAACTTAACTTTTAAAATCGTAAATCGGATTCCCTTCCTCCCCAACCCACAATTTATTCAAAATTCAGTACCGGTAACATGATTCTTCTCCCCGTCAATTGCTACAGTTAGGTAAAAGACCGTCGGGGAAATGTCCAGATATTGTACTGGTCAAGTTATATTTTTTTCAACTCACATCCATGATTTCAGTACGGTATAATATTTATTTTTTTGTAATTCCTCGAGTTCTGAATCGATTTTGATGAACAACATTCCGAATTGCAATAGCTTTCAATAACTTTTTCAAATATTGAACTATCTTTTTAATATTTCAAGTAAAAGTAAAAGTAATATTTCACTGACTGTGAAAAAATTTGATCTAATTAAGAGCCGGTGACTGAGAGATCAAAAGATAAACCGATGTCAGCCGAACGTCCCATCACATAGTTTGACATATTCATGCGAGATTAAAAATACGATTCAAACTCCATCTTTTGATCGTTTTTTCTGCCATAATAATGCTTTTTATTATCAAAAAACATGTATGGAGCATACATATTCAATTTATACTTAAGTGCAATACCTAACAATCACTAAATAACAATGAACTGAAACTATTTTTGGTGGAAGAATAAACCTGATTACCGCACTTGCAAAAAACACAAGTTAATTATAGACAAATTGAAGTCACGTGGTGGGGTTTTGAGACCCCACCTCGTAGTGTAATTAGTGGGGTCTCAATTTCTGTGTTCATATGGGCAGCGTACACGACATGTAATTACAAAAATCCATTCTTCTCCATTTCTGAATTTTGTGGTTGCTTATTCACTGACTTGAGAAAACCTGAAACCTGTTATGAGAGACCACCTGTCTTGAGAGACCACTTTTGTGTGGCCCAAAGTGGTCTCTCAAGACAGGTTCTACTGTAATCCAAACTTTGGCTATTCCTATCATAATTCATCCCCTAAGAGTCTTCCCAAACCCAGCAGATTATATATTAGACCAAATTCAAAGCACACTCTACAACTTTCTATGGTCTAATAAAAGGGATAAAATTAAACGATACAGTACAAGTCAGTTTAACTTGTAGTAGTAAATGCGGCAGAACCGGAACTGCAACCGCAGTTGTGAACGAAAAATAATGGCAAATTGAGTTTATGTCAGCGTGGTTATCTTTTATATTTCGTTTATGTGTTGCGGTTACACATGAAAGGAATAGTAGGAACTCGCATGTACCTGGAACATGCATAACATTTTACTCTGGTTATAAACGAAAGTTGAAAATTTTAAAATACAATGTGCATTCAATCGCTGCATCATTAATGTCATGCAATGAATGAGATGATCGTTGTTAAAATGAGCCACGTATCATCCTTGGTTATGTTCATTGCACTCAACATTAAATTAAAGAACACTATGTGGCAGAGTTTTTTTCTGTATCAGAAATATTTTTCATGTTTTCACTTACTTAAACCAAATTATTGGTGATAGTGCATGTACTTGACCCTGTAACCCTGCTTGAGCGGAGCTTGAACAGAGTTAGAATGTTGAGGAGCTGACATTTGCTCATCGATGCTCGGCGTTCTCTCCGGGTACTCCGGTTTCCTCCACACGTAAAACTGTCACGGCCATGATTAGCCATTGTGCATAATTATTTGACCTTAAACACCAACAAATGAATAAATAAATACATGTATTTGACTGTTACGTGATAACGTTCCCTTGTTGAATCACCAGTAAACGTGATCATCCGGAATTGAACTAAGGCGAGAACTGAAACCGAAAGTACGCATGTAAACTAACCACTTCATAATCATAATGACGGTACTTCAGTTAGCTGCTGTTTTTCTTGTGGTTTGCACGTGAGAAGGTTCATTTCACTTTTGTGCACCCTTAAGGCAGCCAGACCACCATACCCTTTGACTTCTCTCCCAACTCCCAGAAACACAATGCCCTGATACCTATTTGTCTATTTGATATTCTGATGCAAAGTACCCCAGAATTTTCATGAAATCACGTGTGTTGTTAAAATTGTAGAATGTAGAATACCCCAAGGCCTGAATGAATCAGCAAGTCATTTAATGGGGGGTGGGGGGAGCCAAAGCTTCTGTTGGGCCCTGAGGAAAAAGTGGCATGTAGATCTCCAGAATATTTTTTAACCTGAACTGCCTAAAAAATTTTGGACATTCTGGTAGAAAAATTATTTCCATTGAAGTTTCCAATTTAAGTCCGATTTAATTTCAGTCTGAGTTGATTCTTCCCCATGCCGTTTGTTCAAAAACCAAATTTTTTTAAAAAGAAACTTGAAAACGAATCTAATTGAAAGTTTGGAATCATGAATCCAAAATCTAATCAACCGCTTGTACCAAACAACCAACCTGGGCTAATTTGAGCGAGGCACAAACACCAGGCGACACCAATCAAAACAATTCTCATATCATCGATTGTTTGGGCAGTCTTCATCTTTTTTTTTTGAGGGGGGGGGGGGGGAGGATGGGAGGGGCTCAAGTATGCTACACCCCTCCCCCAGGTGTGTAACTTTCCTAAGAAATCATTTTTTTTTAAACTCAGAAGGGGTGGAGCTGCAAGTCACCATCCCCTCCCCCAGCCTGAATGCTCACATGTATTGGTTTTAGACTTGTCCTTGTGTGGGGGAGGAGGTGGTATTGTGTGATAAGAATTATACTTATATATCCACAATACCTCTCTATATATATAAGCCAAGCGGTAACTTTCCACAAGTTGAACATTATGGCTGTAAAATCACACTAATATTTTGGGGTGTGGGATGTTAAATTCAAATTAACACATCAAAGGACTACTGGCGACACAGTTTTGTATAATAATCGGAAGTCGTTTGATTGTATGTCTGCTCACAATCCCATTGTGATGACTCTCTCATTGGAAGCCTTTAGCCACTGGTCTTAATTACTGAACAAACTACTGTAATAAATTATCTTCGAGGAACCGGTTCTTATGATATCCATATTTGTATGATTCGATTAGGAAATTCTCAAGATATTTTGAATTGTGGTAAGGTTCCTTTGGTTCATTTTCAGGACAGTTTTTTCCAATTTGTTAGGTAAAGGGTTAATTAACTGACATTCTAAAGGTGTGATTTCCATACCATATCCAATTTTATTGGGAGTTGGCATGAAAAGCATCGGCTGTTTTTTGAGCTGAAAGAAACCTTTCTGAATTTCGTTTGCCTCTGTTTTATTAAGAAAGGTTATTATCTATAATGTTCATACTAGAATTCAAGGAAGCAGGAAAGTAAACAGCCGCGAGGTGAATCACCCACACACAAACCCTCTCAGAGTGTAGTTTCCTCTTGCACAATATGCGATGGTTCTGTGAACCAAGCATGAGCCACACAAGTATGTTTAAGCAGATATACCAGAGCTGAATTTAAGTTTATAAATTCCAAAACAGGCCCGGAACTTTTCAGAATTTTATTTTAGTTGGGCCTATTACCTGGGTGGAGTTTCCACTCCGTTGATGTTTTTGAATCTATACACTTTGTACCCTGTGTCTGTGTCAAGACTATGTCAAATACAGGTTACTCACAGTGTCTACCGGATGCTGTCTTGTTGAGTTTAACACGATAGGTCGAGCTGCACTAGGAGCAAAATTACCTTAAAACGTTGCATCTCAGACTTTGCATAACACATGTTTTGTTGAGCGGCTGTGAAAGCCTATGTTCGTTTGGGAAATAAACATTCTTCCCAACGTGTACTTTCAAATGTTGCTTATTAATAAAAAGATATTATATATGAATGCATTGTTTGTCATTTGAAAACACTTCTCTTCATCCATTTATCACGAAAAACACAATTGGAAAATAGATTCACCACAAAGTACCACCCTATTAGTACAACTGACATGCTGACATAAGTTATGCTGTTCGGTAAACAATTTTCAAGGACCGAATACATGAAATGTAACAATAAAGGAAATGACTGTATTTATTTATTCACAATTCATCATGGTTTCATATAGCAATTGCTCCCAAAAAATTGAAATTCCCAAGGTGACCTTTGATCTGTAACCACACCTGAAAAAATTGAAAATTAAGTTTATGTAACCAGATTTTTTTCTCCAAATGGTGTTTACGTGTATATGGTATATGTGTGTTTGTTGTGGGAAGGGGGAAGTGCTAGAGGAGACTTGAACAATGTTACAAAAATATTCAAAATTTCATCAAGGAGGCCCTGTATACTTCACCAGCGGTGGTGGGATTGATCTCCTTCACCCAACTCAGGGCCAAGAGGTCTATGTCGATGCAGAATCACTTTTAGAGCAAAATGCCCCTCCCCCTCCCCCTTCCATTAAAAATTGTCAATGGGCCTGTATAGGCCTATAGTTAGACCTTGATTATTAAAACGTTTGGCAGGTTCAAAACTAGGGTCCACTTTTTGCTTGGAGGGGGGGGGGGGGGGGAGGGGGGGCACGTGCCACCCAGCCCCTCCGCTCTCCTGTTACATCCCTGACCTTTGCCACAAGTCTTCATTAATTATATATTTCACCATTTGTTTAACTTCTTAATTTATGTCTTGGGCCCATATGGATGTCTGGACATTCACGAAGTGAAAAGGGATGACTGAAACGACACAACAAATCTTTAGCCTCATGCAGATTTCGTTTTGTTTAGCAATAAACTCATTTAATGCCAAATTTTTGTTTGTTGGACAAATTTCAACGAAATGCAGTCCAGTGAGCGGTCTTAAATTATTTAAGCTAATCTGGCCATCTTTCATAAAACTGGGCACAGGAATGTGTAAATATGAAAGATTTAATGCATCCGTTGTGTTAATTTTGTGACACTCGTTTCAACATGAAATCATGAACGTAAAACTTAACTCATCTTCAACTGAAAAGGGCAATGCACGCGGGTGTGACAGTTTTATTCTACACATTTCATTTACGGTCTATTGCAAACCGAATTTATTGTGAGGTTATTGTGTTTACCAACTGGGAAAATACTGCATTTACAATGGTTACAGCATTTCCGTAAATGCAAAAAAACTAAAAAGTGTGGTTATTTCAGTGAAATAAATGGAGTTATAAATGGAGAATAACTGCGGTTTTACTATAAGTTAAATCAACTTGTACTGTTTGTCGTAATCAATTTACCTGAAAATGGTGGCCTCAAAATTCCGCATATAACCACACTATGTTCCCTAAAAATGGTATGGATTAAAAAGTTACTAGACCCTGAAACAGTGGCCCAATGGAAAACACTTGCTGTTGCTAATTTAAAAAAATTTGGAGCAAACAATATGTGGTCCCTCACAAAAGAAGGCACATTAAAGATCTCAGAACGATAGGATCCTTTTTGGAGGAATGTTTTGTCAGTATGGTCTTTGCTGAAGTAGAGCGAGTCATTATCCCCAAACGAGATCCTTTCACAACCACTGTTTTTTAATGAAAGTATAAAAATAAATAATAAACCATTCTTTTTTAGACACTGGAGCACAAGAGGAGTCTTTTTGGTCAACGATATTGTTGACGCAACAGAATCAGTTATCGAGTTTAAAGAATTTAATCGCATTTATGACCTTGATATACCTTTCACAACATATTTAGGTGTGTTGAAAGCTAAACCAAGGTCATGGAAAGTTGCAGTATCCAATAGTAGGAAAATGCAACATATCGAAGATTCATGTATTAATAATATTTGATCTTGTATTAAGGTAAACCGTTTTTTCTAGCGCATCTTTTTGAAAAAAGTTTCCAAGGAACCACAATATATTCAACAAAAATGGAATACCCTATTAAAAGAAAATATAGGAAAAAATGGATGGCATTATCTTTATAGGCAAACTTTTCGGGCAACATATGATACTTATCTACAGACATTACAATACAAAATTAACCATATGATTCTATACACCAATTCTAAATTGTTTAAATGTGGGTTATCGGAAACGGAACTGTTTTCTTTCAGTGAAAATACCAAAGAAACAATTTTACATCTATTATTTGAATGTTTTCACTCGGAAACCCTTTTATTAAGACCGGTAGAAAAAATTAATCTTAACACAAAACCCTCTCCTTTTCTGGCTCAGTGGGAGCGATCGCCCCCTACAGAGCGCTTGAATTTTATTCTTTATACATGTATCCAATCAGCAGGGTGGAAAGTACTAGGAAAAAATGTTACTGGAATGATGTCCAACAATGAAGATACTCTTATGATGTTCAAATATACATATATTTCTTTATTATTGTAGGTAAACTGTACCTTTATCTATTTATGTTTATATGTAGTTCAATATATTTTTCTACTGAATTTATGTCAATAAGAAAAAAAAAAAAAATTCAAAGATACCATGCTATAAGCAAGAGTAGGCTTAGTTTAGCAAGCTTTTGTTCATAAATAATTGTTTGGTTACAATTTATTAGAGTGCCATTAGCACTATCCAATAAAATGCAACCAAACAATTTTATTTTAGAAATATTCTTCTACTGCTGAACAAACATCAAGCAAATGCCTACTGTGTAAAGCCACTAAAGTGGCCCCCAGCACTTTTCGGTAAATGCATGATAGTGGCTTCTAACACTCAACCAGTTAATTGTTCAATATCTCAAAATTTATTAACTCCCTGCTTTTGAAACTTTCAAAATATAATCTCCACAGGAACTATATTTACAGATGCATTGTACTATTTCTGTTTTTATTAACTATTTTATAATTTTGTCATGTTTGATTTTTAAGTATTCTGGAATTTTTGCATATTCTTCAGTCCAAACAGAAGAAACTTTTTAAAAGTTAGTTACTTAAAGGTCAAATGATTTTCAGCATGGTAATTTGTTATTCCTACCTCTCATATCTAAGACAATTATTACGATGGATTTTTGAGTCGTTATCTTAGGTAGTGACATATGGACAGGCAGACTGCTTCTGGATGTGGCAGCGATTTCTCTGCATTTGCTTGTTTTTCAATTTATTCCCCCAAAACATAGCTTATGAGCCCTTATTGAAATGAGCTCTTTCCAAAGAGGAGTGATAAGCTATGTTATGGAGGCATAAATATAATATATTTAGTTATTTGAAACAACTTTTTGCAAGTCCATCTCTACTTGTGTTAGGGTGATGGGTTAAGCATAATCAAAATCTTTGCATTTTTGTTTCCATAAAACATTTGTGTGATTATTCTTTAAACCCCAAACATTCAGTTTTCTTCAGAATAAGATTATTAAGATAAGTATAAGTATGTATAAATGTTTGTGTTAGATTATCCTTATGTTCATATTTTTTTAGCAATGCATTGAAACACAGTTTAAAGAAAAGATGACTGTTTTGTTCAAACATCTTTCCAATGATGAAAAGTCAGTCACAGATGATGACATTAGAAGTTTGATGTTTGGAGATTATATTGCCAGACAAAAAGATCAGAAAGTGTATGATGAAATTCAGAATATGGAATTGTTAAAAGAGGTAAATACTATCTGCAAAGACATTTGAAATATACACAGAATGTCATGATGTGTGAATGTGTTCGTCAATATGGCATGAGTGTCAGCGCAGAAGGGTAGAATTAGAGGCACAGCCTCAAGCTCTATCCTGTGATAGGTGAGTGCCTTATTGACGAATGCATTCACACATCATGGCATTGTGTGTTTAATACATGCCTCTATGACACAGAATCCATCAATTTAAAAATTTGGTCCTGTTTGCAGAATTTGACAGCTCTGACATCTGGTTGAAATCAAAACAAATCTAAGGTGTAATTGGCAAACATGTGTAACAGATAGATACATAAACAGAAAAATATTAATGAAAATCGTGTCCAAATAAGTAATTTATTCATATTCTTAAGAAATTAGCTGCCGTTATCTGAGAGATATTTGCTTCAAAGTCAGAACTTGAGTGTTATAAATCATTCCCCATTTATAGAAAAAGTTTAATTTCATTAATTATAGTGAATTTGAACAATAACATTTCCCAACTGGCATTCGATGTATTGGCTGTCACCGCAGCTTCCAAACTGATCTTGATCAGAATGCAACATTTTGATTGGCCGATTACAAATGTTGACAGAGTTTAGTTCTTTTGATGAATCCATGACGTCAGGTGGAAAATTCGTCCCACCGGAAATCTATATGGAACATCTGTTCCATATGAATTTGTAAATATGGAACTGGAGGAAAAGTAATAGGTGTGTAATAAATGCAAATATGTTATATAATGGAGAAGTCAGTCCCACAGGTTATACACACAAGAATCACCATTCAAATTGCTTTCTCTACCAAACCATTGCTTTATTGAAATGAACTTGTCAATATCACTCTAAAAGAAAGGCTAGTTAGTTAATGGTTTGGAAAACTGAAATTCTAAAGCTATTTTTAACCCTTTACATAATGTAACCACACCTGGCCAGCACTATTCTAAAAAATGCCATTCCAGTTTGCCTCACAAACCTTACTTATGACCCTCATTAGAATGAGCTCTTTGAGCTTGCTACAGTGAAGGGGGTCATAAGCTGTATTTTGGAGGCAAAGAATGAAAATATTTATTTGAGAAAATTTGTGGTGTCTGCTAGTAATGTTAGGTAAAGAGTTGAAATACTGATATTGTTGCATTGCTACTGATGTTAGGGAAAAGATTAAAGCACCAGGGACATGGCCCATGTCTTTCTCAGTTTCCGTTTTTTTTTTTGTGCAGTGTTCATATTGAGAGTTTAACACTCAAAACAGCTTTGACCTTGCTCAGAAGAAATTGCTTGAAAGCAATTGTTTATGTAAATAAACCAAACTTATATTATTATCCTCTGTTCCCAATCAGAATTTTGAGAAGACATTGGGTTTTTATGTGTACCCATACCATGTATAGTACATATAATGCCGGCATGCGGGGTGGCCCTCCGTCATTCGTCCATCCTTTGTCTGTCCATCCATCTGTCCATCTGTCTGTCTGTCCGTCCGTCCAGTGTCCATATCCATTTCTTTGGCATTCGAGAACTTTAAAATTATTGCTTAGATTGTCATGATACTTTATATTTGTGTTCAGGTTACTAATGCGCCAAGCTGTATAGTTTTTGGTGTAAATCTGATTATTCAGTACTGAGATATTAACAATTTACCCATCCAATTAAGCATTATTCCAATCCATTTCTTTGGCATGCGATAACTAAAAAAATATCAATCCTATTGTCATGTTACTTGACAGATATGTTCAGGTAACTGATGTGCCAAGCTGTATAGTTATACCCCCGCTTCGAAGAAGTGGGGGCTATATAGGAATCGCCCTGTACGTCCATCCATCCATCCGTCCGTCCATCCGTACGTCCGTCCGTCCGTAAGTCTTTCCGGACATGAAATTCTTGTGTGCGCAACTCCTCCTACATTTATCAATCAATTTGGACAAAACTTTTCAGACATCATCACTACTAAGTGAACATGCGCATATTCCAAGATTTTTGATCTGTGACAATTTTAACCAGGTTATCTCCCTTTGACTTAGATTTATTATGTCTTTCCGTTCGAACAAATTCTTGTGTGCGCAACTCCTCCTACATTAATGAACCAATTTTGATGAAACCTTTCAAACATCATCTCTACTAAGTGAACATGTGCATATTCCAAACTTTTTGATCTGCGACAATTTTAACCAGGTTATCTCTCTTGAACTTTGATTTAATATGGGTTTCGGCATGAAATTCTTGTGTGCACAACTCCTCCTACATTTATCAATCAATTTGGACGAAAGTTTACAGACATCATCACTACTAAGTGAACATGCGCATATTCCAAAATTTTTGAGCTGTGGCAATTTTAACTAGGTTATCTCCCTTTAACTTAGATTTATTATGGGTTTCTACATGAAATTCTTGTGCGTGCAACTCCTCCTACATTTATCAATCAATTTGGACAAAACTTTTCAGACATCATCACTACTAAGTGAACATGCGCATATTCCAAGATTTTTGATCTGCGACAATTTTAACCTGGTTTTCTCCCTTTGACTTAGATTTATTGTGTCTTTCCATCCGAACAAATTCTTGTGTGCGCAACTCCTCCTACATTAATGAACCGATTTTGATGAAACCTTTCAAACATCATCTCTACTAAGTGAACATGTGCATATTCCAAACTTTTTAATCTGCGACAATTTTAACCAGGTTATCTCTCTTGAACTTTGATTTAATATGGGTTTCTACATGAAATTCTTGTGTGTGCAACTCCTCCTACATTTATCAATCAATTTGGACAAAACTTTTCAGACATCATCACTACTAAGTGAACATGCGCATATTCCAAGATTTTTGATCTGCGACAATATTAACCAGGTTATCTCCCTTTGACTTAGATTTATTATGTCTTTCCGTTCGAACAAATTCTTGTGTGCGCAACTCCTCCTACATTAATGAACCGATTTTGATGAAACCTTTCAAACATCATCTCTGCTAAGTGAACATGTGCATATTCCAAACTTTTTGATCTGCGACAATTTTAACCAGGTTATCTCTCTTGAACTTTGATTTAATATGGGTTTCGGCATGAAATTCTTGTGTGCGCAACTCCTACATTTATCAATCAATTTGGACGAAAGTTTACAGACATCATCACTACTAAGTGAACATGCGCATATTCCAAAATTTTTGAGCTGTGGCAATTTTAACTAGGTTATCTCCCTTTAACTTAGATTTATTATGGGTTTCTACATGAAATTCTTGTGCGTGCAACTCCTCCTACATTTATCAATCAATTTGGACAAAACTTTTGAGACATCATCACTACTAAGTGAACATGCGCATATTCCAAGATTTTTGATCTGCGACAATTTTAACCAGGTTTTCTCCCTTTGACTTAGATTTATTGTGTCTTTCCATCCGAACAAATTCTTGTGTGCGCAACTCCTCCTACATTAATGAACCGATTTTGATGAAACCTTTCAGACATCATCTCTACTAAGTGAACATGTGCATATTCCAAACTTTTTAATCTGCGACAATTTTAACCAGGTTATCTCTCTTGAACTTTGATTTAATATGGGTTTCTACATGAAATTCTTGTGTGCGCAACTCCTCGTACATTTATCAGTCAATTTGGACAAAACTTTTCAGACATCATCACTACTAAGTGAACATGCGCATATTCCAAGATTTTTGATCTGCGACAACTTTAACCAGGTTATCTCCCTTTGACTTAGATTTATTATGTCTTTCCGTTCAAACAAATTCTTGTGTGCGCAACTCCTCCTACATTAATGAACCGATTTTGATGAAACCTTTCAAACATCATCTCTACTAAGTGAACACGTGCATATTCCAAACTTTTTGATCTGCGACAATTTTAACCAGGTTATCTCTCTTGAACTTTGATTTAATATGGGTTTCTGCATGAAATTCTTGTGTGCGCAACTCCTCCTACATTTATCAATCAATTTGAACAAAAGTTTACAGACATCATCACTACTAAGTAAACATGCGCATATTCCAAAATTTTTGAGCTGTGGCAATTTTATCTAGGTTATCTCCCTTTAACTTAGATTTATTATGGGTTTCTACATGAAATTCTTGTGCGTGCAACTCCTCCTACATTTATCAATCAATTTTCACGAAACCTTTCAAACATTATCACAACTAAGTGAACATACGCATATTCCCAAATTTTTGATCTGCGACAATTTTAACCAGGTTATCTCCCTTTAACTTGGATTTATTATGGGTTTTCAAATTGGATTCTTGTGTGTGCAACTCCTACATTAATGAACCGATTTTGAATACATGTTGCACATTGTAAATGTGTTTTTCCAAATGTAAACCATATATGTGTGGGCTCTTTAAATATTCAGTGCTGTTCTGTGGAAGGCCACATGCAAATAGAAATTTCAACAACAAAAAATGATCTTTATGTATACATTTCCTTATGGCCTTCGCCTACATGATCAGAAGTGCATTCCTCTAAAAACCCAAAGTGGGGGTATTAATCACCTTCAGTGATAGTTCTAGTTTTTAATGTAAATCTGACGATTCGATCCTGAGATACTAACCCTTTATCCATCAAAGTAAGCATCACTCCAATCCATTTCTTTGGCATGCGGTAATCTAAAAAATATTGATTAGGTTGCCTTGTTACTTGATATGTGTGGTCAGGTTTCCGATGTGCCGAGCTGTATAGATTTTGGTGTAAATCTGGTAGTTTGATCCTGAGATTTTAACCCTTTATCCATCAAATTGTGCATTTTCTGTTTAGGTTACTGATGTGCTGAGCTGTATAGTTTTGGGTGTAAAGCTGTTATTTTGATCCTCTGATATCAAATTGCGAAAACAATATTTTAAACTAGTTGGGATAGAAAAAAGAAAACATTTTGTAGAGAAAATAAAATTATTGGACGAAATCTCAGGAAGTGATGGAAAAGCCTTTTGGGATACTGTTAAGCATGTAAGTGGGAAATCATTTGATAACAACAAAATCCCTTAGGACATTGAGACCTGGATCAAACACTTCCAGTGTCCATTAAGAATACCTGACCCAATCACACCATTCCAGGAAACAATTGTTAAAAATACTAGTAGTTTTGACACAAATCTCAAGTTTAATTCGACAACTGATAAACCCATCACAATAAGCGAAGTTAAGGGCGTCCTTTCCAAATTAACAAATAATAAGTCATCGGGCCCTGACGGGTTAATAAACGAAATCCTCAAATACGGTAGGGATCTTCTAGCTGCTTCAATTACAAAATTATTTAATTGTGTACTTTCTAGTGGTATTTACCCAACTCTGTGGAGTAAGTCATTCGTCACCACAATCTATAAAAACTCAGGAGACAAGACAAATGCCTCTAACTATTGGGGAATATCTGTACAAAGCTGTCTGGCAAAGACCTTCAGCTCAATCCTTAACAACCGGATTCTACAGCATTGTGATGATAAAATTAACAAATTTCAACATGGCTTCAGAAAAAATGACTGAACCACCCACTGTATTTTTGTCTTGAAAACCTTAATCAACAAGTACACATGCACAAATAAAAATAATGTTTATGCGTGCTTCGTTGATTACAAAAAGGCCTTTAACTCTGTATGGCGACCGGCTCTCCTTCACAAAATCGCGAAGATAGGAATTGGAGAAAAATGTTACAATATCCTAAAATCCATGTACAACAAACCACAATCATCTTTGAAATTTGCTAACTGCCATACAGGATTTTTTGACATGGAAATGGGCGTAAAATAAGGGGATAATTTAAGCCCAACTTTGTTTAATATCTTTATAAACGATCTACCCGACCAGCTCATGAACCTTAGTGACAACCTGGTGCTCGAACAAACCAAAGTACCTTGCCTTCTATTCGCAGATGACCTTATTCTCTTATCAAACACAAAAGAAGGATTACAAGAGAAATTAGATATCCTGTCAAATTACAATAAAACCTGGCGACTCTCAGTGAACATAAACAAAACAAAAACAATGGTATTCACGCAAAAAACACGTACACCTGCCATCAGTTTCCACCATGAAAACGGTGATATCTCCTCAGTGGATTCCTACACGTATCTAGGGCTGAAGATCGACAGGAAAGGTTCTCTTGGATTGGCACGAGAGGAACTTTCCAAAAAGGCAATGAAAGCGTCATTTGCTCTCCTTCAGTCGCTCCCACTACAACAAATACCACCTAGACTAGGGATAAAATTGATGAATAGACTACTTAGCCCAATAATAACATACAACTCTGAAATATGGTTCCCGGAAATTATAAGAAGGATTATGTCTTCCAAGAGTAGATCAGACAAAAGGGGAGTGAGTTTTAACATAATTAACTTTCTACAAAAGTTCGAGTACGAACAAATGCAGGACAAATTTTGCAAGCGGCTCCTAAACTTACCTAAACATGCCAGCAATTCGGCCAGCAAGCTTGAACTTGGAATTTTACTCCTAACCACATCTATTATCGGTAAGCTAGAAAAATATAAAACACATGTAGACAACTTAGGACCAGAGAGCCTTGTCAAAGAAGCCATGGAAACAGATGATGACCAGGGAAAAATCGGGGCTAACTCCTGGCTGCGGTCACTGAACGAGTGCAGACAACTTATCATGCCAACCACCTCCGATCAATACCCACTGGAAAATAATGCTGTTGTTTCGTTTTTTGAAAATGCTATTCGCTCCGAATTAGACAACAACGAAAAGCGAAACGGTAAAAACAAATTAAGGACGTATCAAAATTTTAAGGAAACTTTTAACCTAGAGCCATATCTAGATGAATGCAGAATCACGAAACATTGCAATGCCCTAACTAAACTAAGAATAAGTTGCCATAATCTTGGCATTGAGAGGGGCAGGTATATGGGACTAGCAGAAGAATTCAGGGTATGCGAACGTTGCAGGGTTGTAGACAACGAAACACATTTCATTCTCCACTGTGAGATTCTGGAAGATGAATGAAAACACCTTCTTGGACACAATTTTATTAGTAACAGCAATTTTGGGGCTTATAATGACACAAACAAATTTAAACTTATAATGCAATCCACCGACAACGGGTTTCTAAACAATCTCGCCCATTATACATACCGTGGGTTAAAAAAGAAAGGGAATTGGCAATCCCCCGATCAACCAAACCACGTTGACACCGGTCTCATATAATACTCAATTTCCGAAGTTACCGGCGTGAATAAATATACATATTGCACCAGAGAGCAAGAACAAAGGATTGCATTATCATGTTTCAAGACATGGTATATTGGTATACTAAAGTGAAAAGTCATACTTCACTTAAACGTTTTGTTCCACAAACAAGGAGTCTGGTTTAACTGGTAGAGTGCCAGACCAACTGTAGTACCAGAGTTTGTTCACGTGGATTTGTCTTGTTGCAATTTATTGGAGAATCCCTGTGAACACTCTGCAATGGATTGCAACAGGATGACTCCATATGGACAAAATGTTTTCTTGTTTCAACTGAGTCGGAGACATATTCACAGAACATGAAGGCTTTTAGTTGTGGTACCAATACCTTTCAGTGAGGCCCAAATATGGGCGTCTAGCACCCAATCAATAAACAAAACGACACAACTTGTACTTCTGATGTATTATTATATTATTGTCAACTATTACTATGTTATTTGTTATACTGTACACTTGACCGTAAAGGTGTAAAAAGTATAATAAACTGAATTGAATTGAATTGATATCAACCCTTTATCCATCAAATTAAGAATTACTCCAATCAGTTTCTTTGGAATTCAATAACTCAAAAATATTGATCAAAGTTATTATGTGTACCCATACCATGTATGGTACACATAATGTCAGCATCCGGGGTGGCCTTCCGTCGTTCGTCCATCCTTTGTCTGTCCGTCTGTCTGTCCATCCAGCATCCACATCCATTTCTTTGGCATTCGATAACTTGAAAAATATTACTTGGATTGTCATGTTACTTTATATTTGTGTTCAGGTTACTGATGAGCCAAGCTGTATAGTTTTTGGTGTAAATCTGATAATTTGATCCTGAGATATTAACCCTTTATCCTTTATTATCCTTCAAATTGAGAATTCTTCCAATCCCTTTGGCATGAGATAACTTAAAAAATATCAATCCAATTGTCATGTTACTTTATATATATCTTCAGGTTAGTGATGTGCAGCGCTGTATAGTTTTTGGTGTAAATCTGATAATTTGATCCTGAGATATTAACCCTTTATCCCTCAAATTGAAAATTCCTCCAAAAATTGGTCCTGAGATAATAACAGCTTTCTACTAGTTGCGCATATGGGTACACATCTGACGATTTAATCGGCCTATTTTTGTTACTTGTCAAATCCTCTGACCTGTGGAGAGGGCTCTCTAAGCATTTTCTCACACTGACTGTTTTGAACATCATAAGCTTGATAAAAGGCACTCTAAAGTATGCATTTTATATGTTCTGGACCACTCGGTATAAACTTAGCATTAGTTAAGAGTAACCCAATCACTAAAATATTTTTAAAACTCGCCTTAAAAGTGCTGGGTTTTTTTCAGACTATGGAAAAGTTTCTGGATGAGTACAATCTGATGAGTAAAGCACCCATGGATCTTGTGTTGTTCAGATTTGCAATAGAACATATTTCAAGAATCAGTAGGATATTAAAACAACCAAATGGACACTGTCTGCTTGTTGGTTCGTATAGATCGTATTTTTTATGTCATATATAGTTAATTTAACCTTTTTGTTTCCTTCTTTCTTCCATGACATGTGAGGAAAAACCTTTCATTTACCATTATCGTCAAGGCATTTTTCAGCCATAGCTCCTAGTAACAGATGCCAAAAGTGGGATTTCTGTGAATGATGGAATCCACTTTTACCATGTGAGGATGTAATGACCCAAGGTTAGACCTGAATGTGGTATTTCTTCAGTGCCTCCATGTCCCCTGATGCCTGAAAGGAATATTTGGAAGGGATTCTGCAAGCAGTATTATCGAAACTCCTAGATAGTCGATGGCAACTATGATCAATCTTCTACTACTATCAGTGATCGACTTCCACTACTAAAGTCTTCTACTATTGCTGCTGTTGAACCCCACCATTACCATGGCTAAGTAAAATCACTAATGTTTATAGCACAATTGGCTTCTAACCCACCATGGCCACCACTATTATCAAAACTCCTGGACAGTTGTTGGCATCTACGATCAATCTTCTACCATTATCAGGGATCGACTTCCACTTCCATTACTGAAGTCTTCTACTATTGCTACTGTTGGACCCTACCATTTCCATGGCTATGTAAAATCACTACTGTTTACACTACTATTGGCTTCTAACCCACTGTGGCCACTACTATATTCCTTAACTAGTGGAGTGCTAGAAGCCCACATATGGGCTTTATTCCAAAGTGCAGGTACCACTCCTAAAAAGCAGCATACTCTGTGACTGTGCTCCATATTATGTTTGAAGTGATCTAATTTAGCCTTTATTGAATTGCCCTGTTATAATTTATGGGAGAGTGCCTATGGGCAACAAGGTGAAATACATGAATCAATTTTGATGTCCAAACATAATTTAGCACTCTACCAGTTAACCATTATCCTGTGCAACTGCTCCACTGCCCACTACCAGTCCAGATCATATAGTCTTGATTCATTCACTATCAGTCCTGTAGTTACCTCACTTCAAAGATGAGAACTCCAAAGAACTGGATCATTACTTGTATGTCTCTTCATTTCTTCTGGGGAAAAATGGATTCTACAGCCATAGTCAGGTCCTAGTAAGGGATTCCATAAATGGCATTCCTGTGAATGTAGGACTGGTAATCGATGTTATTCCCCACTCTCGATTTTGCTGTGTGAGGATATAAGGGCTTCAGGTTAGGCCTCTATGGGATATTTGCTCATATATCTCATATGACAAGAATGTAATTCTGCTGGGGCCTGACTAGGGCTGCAGAATCCCTTGATGATATTGATAAATGAATGTGGTAGTGGCCAAAGTGGGATTTGAATCCAATAGTACTAAGCAGTAGAGTTGGATAATGATAGGGTCCTGCAATCATAATAGTGGTCGTAATGGGAGTGGGCGCCTATCACAGAACTGATAGTTATAGTAGACTGAACATAGAACCCATCATCTATCTAGGAGTCTAGAGAATATTGTTTCAGAACCCCTTTCATATGCCCAATTTGTCTGGCTGTGGATCCCTTTTCTCCAAAATAGGACAAAGAGTTGTAAGAACATTTACTCCTGAGAGCAACTTTTCGCATTGATCTTCAGCTCATTTGACTGCAAAGAAACTACTAAGAACACAAATCACCAAAGGGAGATAACTCTTATGACTCAGGAGTGGACAGGCTTAGGTAAATGGAGTAGAAACAAGGAATCATACATCCTCATACTATCATGGGCCTAAAGACTCAGTAACCAAGTACCATCAAAGATTACTGACCAGTCTGGTAGATTTCAGTAACTTGATGTATTCCCATTCCTTTGAATACAAGCCTTTCAGACTCATAACAGTCAAGTGCCACTATATTAGGTGGCGACCTCCATGAAACAAAATGGACCACAGAAACATACCCTAACAAAATGCACTTGTATGTGCACTAACATAACATTTTGCTGTGGTAATGGCGCCACACCATGGCCACTCATACAAGTTATGTTACAATGATAACCCTATATAAGGTCACTGGTCACATGAATTATGATGTCACTTCCTCTCCTGCTTTGTGTTCCACTAATGTAAGTTGTTTATTTAATTTGGTTTATTTGAGGGTAGGTCACTTTGGCAGCTATTTTCTAGACAACAGAACAATCTTTTTTTAATAGATTCTTTGAGAAAAATAATTATAAATTAATTTGAGATAAAATTTTCCAGAATTCTTAAAATTTGTGTATGTAATGAGGGTGGGTATTGGAAGGTTCCTTTCAATAAATGTCTGGACACCATGTTTCAATATGCTGCCATGGCAGACATATTGATTTGGCCATGTAGGCCATCTTGATTCTGATTTCTATCAATTAACTCAAGAATGTCTTCACTGGCCATTCTTATCTCTTGGTGATGTAATGAGGTTAGGTAGTTGAAGGTTTCTTTCAATAATTGCAGGGATTCCATGTTCAATATAGTTACCATGGCAGCCATATTTCATTTGGCCATCTTGATTTTGGTGTCCCTCAAATAACTCAAAAATGTCTTTACCGATCATTTTAATCTTTTGAAATTGTGTTAAGGGTGGGCCTTGGAAGCTTTCTTTCAACAATTGACTGAACAGAATTGATTTCAGTGTGGCCACCATGATGGACATCTTGCTTTTGGTTTCTGTCTATTAACTCAAGAATACTTTCACTGATCAGTCTCATTTTTAGCTCAATTTTGACGTAGACAAATTTTTAGCTCAACTTTGACGTAGTCAAATTTGAGGTTATGCCATGGCCCGTCGTCCATCTGTCTGTCTGTCAGCATTTCAAATACAACACAGGCTAGAGGCTGTATTTATAAACCGATCTTTACGAAACTTCTTGGGTACCTTTGTTATTACTGTGCGACGAGAACGAGTGTTTTTGGGTGCGGTCCAAAATTCAAGATGGCCACCAGTGGCCATTTTGTACCTAAGTTAGTGCAATAAGTTTTTTGTACAGAACTTCTGTATGAAAGTTCTGATCCAAATAAATTTTTGTCTCAATGTTTAGTAACATGGAATACATCACATATAATACAGGGTTTTTTCTTGTGCAGAAATTCTGCAAATTAGATGAACTTTGATTTTTTCAGTGCTACTTACAGTAAGTACACATGTCAATACGGCTTAGGCTAGGGGCTGTATTTATGAACCGACCTTCACGAAACATCTTGGGCACCTTTGTTATCACCTTGGGATGAGAACGAGTGTTTCTGGGTGTTGTCCAGAATTCAAGATGGCTGCCAGTGGCCATTTTGTACCGAAAATAGGTCCAATCAGTTTTTTGTACACAACTTCTATACGGCTCCGGCTAGAAGCCGTATTTATGAACCAACCTTTATGAAACTTCTTGGGTTCCTTTGTTATCACTGTGCGACGAGAACGAGTGTTTTTGGGTGCGGCCCAAAGTTCAAGATGGCCACTGGCAGCCATTTTGTACTAAAATTAGCGCAATCAGTTTGTTTGTACAGAACTTCTGTATGAAAGTTCTGATTTGAATAAATTTTTGTGTGAATGTTTAGTAACATCGAATACATCACATATAATACAGGTTTTTTTGCTCGTGCAGATGTTATGCAAACTAGATGGACTTTGATTTATTCAGTGCTACTTATACACAGTAAGTACACATGTCAATACGGCTCGGGCTAGGGGCTGTATTATGAACCGATCTTCACAAAACTTCTTGGGTACCTTTGTTATCACCTTGGGACGAGAACGAGTGTTTTTGGGTGTGGTCCAAAATTCAAGATGGCTGCCAGTGGTATTTTGTACCGAAATTAGGTACAATCAGTTTTTTGTACAGAACTTCTATATGAAGGTTCTGATTTGAATAAATTTTTGAATGAATGCTAACATTTGGCTTATGGTGCGTCATACAAGGATCCCCATTGTAACATTAACCCCATGAAGATTTCTTTTCTAGTTTAGCATCTAACTGTCACCCACCTTTACAATACTTTACCTATACATTTGTTACATACTTTACCTATACATTTGTTACAGGCTACAGTCAGCATTTATGTACAGACCATTACAATATTTTATATGTACCTTTGTTATCAGGTCATTACCTAGATGTGTGTCATTGCTGTGTCACATACTATACATGTATTACACAAGTTGAGCTACAGTGTCATTGACACTTTCATTGGTGTTCAGGGTCGGTTTTGGAAGGTTCCTTTTGATAATTATCCAGATTTGATATCCAACATAGCCACTATGGCAGCTATCTTTATTTTGGTTTGTATCAATTAACTCACTGTTCAGTTCAATCTCTTGGTGATGTATGAGGATGTGTATTGAGTATTATAAGCTGGAGAAAGAGCTAGGGAAAAATGAGAAGTTTCAAAACTTACCAACTTTATAGGGCTGGCCCCATTGTTGGGGTTCTTGGACCCTACTAAATCCATAAAACCTTGTTTCTTAGGGTACCAAATGTTTTAAATAGCACTATTTTGATAGCGACCAATAATTAGATAGGGGAATGCCTTCCATGTAGGTCCCATAAGTATCAGAGGGTCACGTCCCAAAAATTAGGGTTTATACCCTTTCAAAGTAAATTTGGGCTTTTTTTTTTTTTTTTTTTATATCAACACCATGAGACTCCTCATCAAAGATTACTCTAAAATACATATGAAACAGAAAATGAAACCCATTCCCCTAAAGAATCTAGATCTGAAACTGACTACTATTGTTGCTCACAAAAGAGTCAAATAAATCCCTGAATTGATATAATTTTCTAATTTCAACTCATATTACCTATTCACTGACCAAGGACATTTTTCAGGAGCTGTTGAATGAGAAAGATAAGTGCCACAAGGCTGTCACTGAAATGAATACATAACTTTTACCTCCTGTCTGATGGGTGACAGTATTTCTACTCTTTTCCACTACTGTGAACAGCATTCTGTATTTTGACTGTGTCCATTGATAGACTGTTCTGTATCACTATTTTTAGAAAATTTAGAAGGTTAAATTGATATTTAGTTTAATCACAAAATCTGTTGTGTGCAGTTATTGAAATTATTCCACATTCATTGAAATCACAGTAATTATTAACAATTCTCTGATAGGATGTAACATAAGTCCAAACTGGACTAATAAAATATTTTGAAAGTAGTGAATCATGTTGACTGAAAGCCTTTTTAACTACATGATGTGCCAATAGTAACGAGGCAAACTTTGGAATCTCAAACATTAATTGTGTTGAACATTTTTCTTTTGTCAGAGTAGGTGTACACAAATCATCAAGTGTAAGTATGTTTCTACTTGCAATAATTGTGTAAAAACACTGTAGTCCTGAAAAAAATGTGAAATAAATGTGTGAAATCATTTCAACCCTTAAGGGCCTAATTCTGATTTTGATCACTTTGGGCTGCGATAATTAGGTACATGCAAAAATGTCAAGAAATCCCCAGACCTTTAAGAATTAAACTGTACTTCAGGAGTTATACGGAATATGTGGGGTACAACTGTCTTTTAATAAAGAAAATTCATTTTGATAGATAGCAGAGAAATACATTAGTCATGAGATTTTTCACATTTCCAGGAATTGGTGGAAGTGGAAAACAAAGTGCAACAAGACTGGCGGCATTCATGGCTGACTTTGAGCTGTTCCAGATAGAAATTACAAAAAATTATACTGTAATTGAATGGAGAGAGGATTTGCGAAAAATGATGAGAAGAGCTGGTGATGAAGGTGTTTCATGTGTCTTCCTGTTTGGTGACCATCAAATAAAGGTAACTGATGTTTGCAGGGATATCAGTCGTGGAATCACTAGTGTCGAGAGGTGTTGGGGGAGCAGAGTAAAGTGGCCAGTGCCTGGGCATTTTGTTGTTTTACAAAAGTGTAGGTTGACCTATTGATATATCTGAGCTGAAAGTCGTGGGAAGACTTTTGGTAGGGGCCCCCAACAGTGGTGGAGGTCGTAAGAGTATGTAATTGCATTACTTACCAAGTTCCATTTATATAAAAAACCACTTGTTCCAGCTTGTTTGTTTTCCACTGGTCTGTCCTGCAGCGTGGTGGTCATTAGTATCTTTGGAGAAAAAATGCACCATGCACACTGAAATACAGGTAATAAATTATCCAAATTGAAGGCAATAATTGAGAAGATATTGTCAAGAAAAACAAAAAAAATGTTTCTGGGGATGGACCAGACCCCAACTTACAGCATCATGCCATTGGTGCTCACAGGGCCCTTAATGCCCATTCTACACATTGCCCTGGGTCCATCCTCGCTCTTAGTGGCCCTGCATGGAATTCTTTTATAGGTGAACTGCCTGTTGCAGAGATAGCATTTTTCTGTTTTGCATGCTGAATTTTATGTTCAATATCAGGGACCAATAAAATTTGCTAAGTCATTTCTTTTTTGCTCCTAAAGAGTGCTAGTTTCTTTAGTGGTTATTATCTGTCTTGACACCTATCTGTTGTAGCAGGTTTTCATAATTATGTTCACTTATTTATCCCTTCTATTAATCTCCATTTTCAAGGTTTGGCGTCAGAATCGGTTTCCCTTGTATTTTATTCTCCAAAAAAGTTTATTAAAAAGATCCGAAAATTGTTCTCATTGTATGTTCATTTATCAAGTTTTGTAAATGCAATTGTTGGTTCTTGCAATGCTAGCTCACACTAAATAAACATTTCTCTGAAAGCCTGCACATTAATTAATTTCTTCAGCACAATGGAGTCAGACTGTGTTATAGTTTATTCTACATTCAAATGAATACAATTGACTCTCAGCAATTGAATGCAATGAAATCCTGTCTAAAAGGTTTATAAGGCACTTAACTTTATATACAGTGTAGTCTCTTACAAATTATTAATTTATCTCTGAAAGCAAATAAAATGTTCAGCCATTTTGGTCATGTAACCATCACCTTTACATAAATAGCACCTTCTGAAGTTTTTAATCATGGAATGGACCTCATTGTATGTTTAACAATTAAATACGCACAGTTCCCCACCCCTCACCACACTCAGCACAGCACACTCAACACAGTCCCTCCTCCTCTCTCTCTCTCTCTCTCTCTCAATCTATCTCTCTCAGGTGAAATACTCTATGTTCCCTCTTCCTCTCCGATAATTGATCTCTGCTGTTTGTACCTGTAAAAAAACCTTAGGTGCTACATAAGTAAGGGAAAATAATTTAATTTGAAATTTCCATTTCTGATATTCCCTAAATTTCAAATAAATATACACAAATCATACGTCGAAATGAATACACCACAACCTTCATTTTTAGCTCAACTTGACAAAGTCAAGCTGAGCTGTTGCCATCGCTTCTCATCTGTCGGCGTACATAGGTACATACATACATTAGTACGTACGTCCGCAATTTCCTTTGGCATACCTCACAGGTCGCATTTATGATCAGATCGCTTTGAAACTTGGTATGCTTGTTTGGGGTGACCTCTAGATGGGAGCTATCGATTTTCTTCAAATTCCGTTAAAAAATGTTGCCGCGGCCAATGTTCTTAGAACTTAGTTTAGTCACACGTCAATATTTCCCTTTGGCACACCCTACAGGGCACATTTATGATTGAATTGCTTTAAAACCTGGCATGCTTGTTTAGGGTGACCTCTAGGTGGGAGCTATCAATATTTTTATACTGTACCAATGACCCAGACTTAGCTGGTGCTAACTCCTTAAATTATAGGGCCAAACACAAATTTTGCCCCCCAATCCCCAAAATTTGCATCAAAAACCGAAATTCAATGTCCTATATGGTCCTCCATACTTTCTATCCACTGCGCATGCACAGTGTCAAGGAGCCCTCGTAATTGGTGCATATGTCATTCTTTTTTTGGCCCTAAAATCAGTAACATGTCACTGATATTTGTGCTTGTAAATCTCAGTTTAAATGATGTCAGACACATAATTATGAAAGAAATGGTGGATCTAAGGATGAAATAAAGGATGAGAGGAAGAAACAGTGGCAGAATGTGTTCAGGGCTGTAACTTATAATTTTTTTACGAAATTATTTCATGTTCCCTAATTTCGGGGCATGAGCCTTATGTTGTCATTCTGGCTATGAACTTACCATTGTTTGTTCAGTGTTTTCTCTCTCCCTTTCCTTAATAACCCCCTTGCTATTCTCCCATGCTTTTGGCATAATTTTGGAATTTTTTCTTACTAAAATTTCTTGGGAGTTTTGGCTTGGAAACAGAATGATTATTCTGTTTTTTTCCCCATGTTTACGTCCTCACCCTTGGGTGTTTAGGCGTTGTTATCTGCATCTACCATCTGATGTACTGCAGTTTCTTCTTTGGAAGCCTCTGTTTTACATTGGATAGTGTTTAAATTGGTTACTGATTTTGGGCCATGGTTTCAGTGCCTGGAGTCATGTTTCCGGTTTCTGTACACTTTTGCTTATGTTGACAACAGTTACTTCTGATAGTGATTACTTGTCTTCTATTAGTTCTGCTCATAGCCAGATACATTAATATTGTCCGGAAGTGTTGCATTAATTTTTAAAAATGTTTTAAAATATTTTGACCACACTTAGGCTTTTTTGGGATCCATTTGGGCTCATTGTTCCCATTGGGAACTTGGGCTCTTCTGAAAATTTTTCCAAAAATTTTTTTTTGGGAAATTATTTTTTCGAAAAGTTCTAATGGATTATATTATATTATGCATCTTTGTTTCAAGGGTTAGTGCGAGTACTATGACTGTTTATATTTTTTCATGATGAAAAAGTATTGTTCAAATTGTAATGCGAGGAAATCTTCCTCTGATTCTCATGTTCATTGTGTTTCTTGTAGTCAATGTACTCACACTAATTCTTGCCCAGTGTGTGCTAATTGGAATGACAACATTGGAGACGTGTGTCACGGTATATTGTTAGTGGTGAGGGGTCCATTCCGGTCCTCTCTCCGCATGGTCACTCTAGTTTATCAGTCTCTTTTTCAGAAGAACAAGAACAGGGTGATGTTTCCGTGATGTCTTCAACAAGTGTGTCTCCATTGTTGCAGTATTAGGGCTAGCGGCTAAGTGCTCATGGAAATACGACAATTGTCGAAGAGGTCCCTAGTAGGATCGAAGGCGTTGATCATCCGCTAGTCCGCCTGGTGTAGCAACCATTCATCGAATGGCTTGGCAGCTGGGTTCGTCCGTTGCGGTCCAGGGAAGCAGTTTGGGTGATGTGAGCACTATAAACGTTGAACGTGCACACCCAGCGATGACGGATCCGAGGATAGTACGGAGGAAGCCTGTCAGTCCGGTAGCTAGCTCGTCCAGGTCTATTCGGACCGCTCTCTCTTACAGCAACATCTGCACCGCGATGTTGTTGTATGTTCGTTCATTAGTCGGAGCATACGTCCACTCCTCCTGCTTGGGGACGCTCCGTCGCATAAACAGTCCGACACGGCTGTTCTATTGGCTTCCTCATCCTTACGTCAGCACACACGGCTGCACCTTGGCTATGTGACCACAGATTTCCTGGGGACGTTAGCATATTATATAAATGCAGGAATGAACGTCCCTGGAGCTCCTGCGTTGCCGACCAGGGAATCCACGTCGACCAGGTCACTCCATTCAGTAGCCAAGGACACAAGGCTTTTCCAGTTGGGACGTTCGCATATTATATAAATTCAGGAATGAACGTCCCTGGAGCTTCCAGCGGCTAATTACGTAAGACCGCAGCTCCACAGGCCTCCGTGACGGACTAGCTATCGCAGATAGCTCAATTCATCGCAGCATCCCAGCAGCTATCAGAAACTTTTTCAATAAAGAACTCTCTGAGCATGCTAGGTCGGTTCGCTCCCCTGCAGAGTCAGTAGGGACGACCGAGATTATTATGTGGTCCAGGCGGATGGTAAAAGGGAATCAGCACGGCTGAAATTTTCTCTTTCCGAACAACTTAAGGTGCCGTAGATTTCATCAGGCATCACCTTTAGAAGTTGTTTCTCTGGACAAAAATACTGCATTACCTGATAAGAAACTGTAAGCGTCACTGGACACAGACTTTTTCGGCTGGATTAGGGACAACTTAAGGTGCCGTAGATTTCATCCAGCATCACCTTTAGAAGTTGTTTCTCTGGACAAAAATGCTGCGTTACCTGATAAGAAACTGTAAGCGTCACTGGACACAGACTTTTTCGGCTGGATTAGGGACACCGTCCCTGAGTTTCCGACCCAGTCCAGAAATGTCATCGACATTTGAACGTTTGACGCTATATTCAAGCTAGCCTCTAAGACTGGCAAATCCGGTTTCTTATCGCCTATGTGCTATACAGCTGCCTTTCATCAATGCTAGACATTAATTTGAAACGGCAGGACAAGGTGCACCGAGAGTTGCTCTGCGTTTGGACAACTAGGCTGCAGGCCTGGAACGGTCATTGCCGTCGTCCATGTCTATTTACTCCAGTATACTGGAGAACACAATTTAGACGCATTTTCTCACACAGATCACCTTACCACTATAGCATATCCTACGTATAACTCCGTGATGCTTCCCTGGCTGCATCCACAAGAGTGGATAGTAAGGTGAAAAAACTCTCTTCCAGTCGCTCTGGTCTCAGGAGAGCTTCTCTTCATCGTTAAGCTTTCTACAATCTATATTAGATTACTAAGAAAGCTCCAGATTCTCTGCATTATTCCACTTTGAAAAAGTCGGACTCAGCAGGGAGGAGTAAGGCAGGTTCTTCGGGGGCGAATACATCCAAAGGAAGTTCCTATAGAGGATCAAAGCCTCTACATCTTATCTGGAGACCGTCAGAGTAGCGACTCACATAGGGGTCGTAATGCTGGCCTGAGATATCGGGTCAGACGCCCCTAGGTTGACTGGGTGAGGTGCGGGTTGTGGAGGATCTGTTTTCTCCTTCCACAATCCTCGCAGGACCAGGAGGTGATTCCATGTTGACCAGGTCACGCCATCTGCTAGCCAAGGACATGAGGCCTTTCCAGTTGGGACGTTCGCATATTATATAAATGCAGGAATTAAAGTCCCTGGAGCTCCCAGCGGCTAATTACGTAAGACAACGGCTCCACAGGCCTCCGTGACAGACTTGCTATCACAGATAGCTCAATTCATTGCAGCATCCCAGCAGCTATCAGAAACTTTTTCAGTAAAGAACTATCTGAGCAAGCTGGGTTGGTTCGTTCCCCTGCAGAGTCAGTAAGGGACGACCAAAATTTTTATGTGGTCCAGGCGGATGGTAAAAGAGAATCAGCACAGCTGAAATTTTCCCTTTCCGAACAACTTAAGGTGGCTGTAGATTTCATCCGGCATCACCTTTTAGATGTTGTTTCTCTGGACAAAAATGCTGCGTTATCTGATAAGAAACTGAAAGCGTCACTGGACACAGACTTTTTCGGCCGGATTAAGGACACCGACCCTCAGTTTCCGACCCAGTCCAGAAATGTCATGGACATTTGAACTTTTGAATGACGCTATATTCAAGCTAGCCTCAAAGACTGGCAAATTAGGTGTCTTATCGCCTAGCGCTGTTCAGCGGCCTTTCATCAATGCAAGACATAATTTTGAAACGGCAGGACTAGGCGTGCCGAGAGTTCCTCTGCGTTTGGACGACTAGGCTGAATACCTGGAATTGTCATTGCCGGCGTCCATGTCTATTACTCCAGTATACTGGAGACGACGATATTGTCTAATAGAATTTAGACACATTATCTCACGCAGATCACCTTACCAAGAAGAACTTGGACGGCATTCTCCAGGGTTACGGCAGCAAGTTAACGCTTCAGAACTATGTTCAGAGTCTGCTTCAATTGATCCGACATCTCAGTTTCTTAGTAAATAAGTCGGATCTAGTGCCGTCCTATTTATTCACCCATGTGGGAATGAGCTTCGAGATGCACAACAATCTCATTCGTCTTCCGTTAACCAGAGTTGTGTGTACCCGCTGCGAATATTATTCCGATGAAGCAGATGCACACTTGTCCACTCCACAGATATTTTATCTCAGAATTGGAGTGTGAAGACTCATTCGCTCGAATTGAACATTGTCTTGTCGAATCAAGTGAACAAGGGGTTCAGACTTGTGTAGATTTTCAGTGGTTAACTCAAAGAGTACCACTGCAACTGCCGGATCCGAGTTTAACGATAATGACGGATGCAAGTCAAACAGGTTGTGGCGCAACTCTGAGCCCAATAGATTCAGGGTGCCAGGGTCTTTAGGATCCGCAGTTCCTAACAAGTACATAAACATCAAGAAATGATATCAGTATGGCTTGTGCTACGTCAATGAATGAACATTCTTCAGAATTCGCATGTTTAAATTCTGTCCAACTATTCAATGGTAGTATATTCAGAACCTGGGAGGCACTCATTCCATTCCGTTATTCAATTTAACGGAAAGGATCCTTCTGTTTGTCCTAGAGCATCAAGTTCTTCTATCGGTCCGTCATATTCCGGGTCGGCTGGACATTCTAGCAGACTCCCTTTCTCAGATAGGTCATTTGTTGTCATCAGAATGGACTCTCAACAACGATTTTTCAATCTGATTTGCTACTAATGGGATCGTCCAAGGGTAGACTTTTTTGCGACACATCTCAACTATCAGTTGCAGATGTATGTGTCACCATGTCCAGGTCCTCGAGCGTTTGAAGTAGACACTCTCTCGATCTCTTGGGACGGAATGATAGGATACGCGTATCCTCCAGCGCCATTGATTCTGCAGGTGTTGCTTAAGATAAAGCTATCTCACTGCAAATTCTGTTGGTAGCATCTCTGTCACCCCAGACACCAAGGATAAATCTTTTCAGGTGTCTGCTGTGGGACATGCTGCGGAAGCTTCCTCCACGAGAGGATCTTCTTTCGCAGGGGAAATCGCGCACACTGCATCACAACCCGTAAGGTCTTAACCTTCACATATTTTTGTTCTGCAGTCCTTCTTGCACGGCAAGCAATTTACAGGACAAGCAGTGGACACAATTTCTAACTGTAGGAGGACCTCCTCTTCGCTAAATTAGGAAGGTTTTCTCACGGTGAGGTAGGGATCATTCTGTTGATACCTATGCATATCAGGATAGTTTACAGATTGGATCTAACGTCTCTTTATCTAAGTTATGGAAAACTTTTCGATAAATAGACTTAGAACCCTTAGATTAATTCCTAAGTGGAATTTAGCCTGGGTTCTTCTTAAGCTTAAAGAAACGCCTTGATACAATGGACTTCAAATTCTTATGTTATAAGACTGCTTTCTCTTAGCCTTCTCTTCGGTTAGAAGAGTTAGTGAGCTTCAGGCACTATCTGTTGATGATTCTCACTTTCGTAGTGTAGGTAATACTGTTACCTTGACTACTAAGGTTGGATTTTTGACTAGATTCAGGCTCCTATAAGTATCCGGAATCTATTTTTATTAAGGCTCTTCCATCTTCAGACGGGCATAGGCCTTTAATCTGTCCTGTTAGAGCTATACGTTTTTTACAAACGTAGATCTGAGTTTATCAGAAAGGGACGTAAACGTCTCTTTCTGTCTCTGCTGCCTAATAGTAGGGACATTACTGTCCATTCTATTGCAAGGTGGATTCAATTAACTATCCGTACTGCTTATGAAAAATTATCTTCAACTCAGCAGTCTGTGCTTAAGATTTCGGCTCATGAAGTATCTGTTCTGGCAGCATATCTGTCCTGCTGCCGTCTTCGCCCTGGGGTATTTGACCCAGGGCTAGGGAAAGGGGGGGGGGGGGGATAAGCAGGGCAGGGGGGGGGATGGTGTTCCCATATATCACCTGCTTTATAGGGAAAAGCAAGGGAATACCTCTTCTGGAGTCAGTAATTCTGAGTCGGTGCTGGGATGGTTTTAAAGCGTAAAGCTAATTCATATAATATTTTAAAAGTGTAGCTCGGTGGGAAACATTTGTGTATGTCACGGTTCATACAAGCTTTAATATACAATTCTCGAACACTTTTTAATGAGTATAAAGAGTCTCATTATCTGGACTATCTTTAATTATTGGCTTTCCTTTAATAAGATTAGTATAAGGGATTATTCTGGATGTTAATAGAGATCATTGATGATTATTGTGCTCAATTACGGAATGGTATTGTGTCTTTCTTTTTTGATACAAACAAGAAAGATACATATAAAACCTGTGCTCCTCTTCTCCTTGAGGGGATAATTCTGTTTTCTTGTAATTGAGTCTATTGGATTTTCTCGTATGTCCTAGGCCCTCCAGCCTTTTTTCTATTCAGCTAAGTCTGGGTCATTGGTACAGTATAAAAATGTTAAAAAATTTATAGTAATTTATATATTTTTTATACTTACCAATGACCCAGACGGGTATGGCCCTCCCATGAGTTGGGAACTCATACCTCCCCGCTGATTACATAACACTTTCCAGGCACTGGTTGTAAGAATGACATTTGCGCCAATTTCGAGAGCTCCTTGACACTGCGCATGCGCAGTGGATAGAAAGTATGGAGGACCATATAGGACATTGAATTTCGGTTTTTGATGCAAATTTTGGGGATTGGGGGGCAAAATTTGTGTTTGGCCCTATAATTTAAGGAGTTAGCACCAGCTAAGTCTGGGTTATTGGTAAGTATAAAAAATATATAAATTACTATAAATTTTTTAACTTTCTTCAATTTCCGTCAAAAAATGTTGCCGCGACCAACGTTCTTAGAACTTAGTTTAGTCAGAAGACCTCAATATTTCCCTTTGGCACACCCTACATGGCACATTTATGATCGGATTGTTTTGAAACCTGGCATGCTTATTTGGGGTGACCTCTAGATGGGAGCTATCGATTTTCTTCCATTTCCGTCAAAAAATGTTGCCGCGGCCAACGTTCTTAGAACTTAGTTTAGTCAGACCACAATATTTCCCTTTGGCACACCTTACAGGGCACATTTATGATTGGATTGCTTTGATACCTAGTATGCTTGTTTGGGGTGACCTCTAGATGGGAGCTCTAGATTTTTTTCATTTCCGTCAAAAAATGTTGCCGCGGCCAACATTCTTAGAACTTAGTTTAGTCAGAAGACCTCAATATTTCCCTTTGGCACACCCTACATGGCACATTTATGATCGGATTGTTTTGAAACCTGGTATGCTTATTTGGGAAGACCTCTAGATGGGAACTGTTGATTTTCTTCAATTTCCGTCAAAAAATGTTGCTGCGGCCAACGTTCTTAGAACTTAGTTTAGTCAGACCACAATATTTCCCTTTGGCACAGCTTGCAGGGCACATTTATGATTGGATTGCTTTGATACCTAGTATGCTTGTTTGGGGTGACCTCTAGATGGGAGCTCTAGATTTTTTTTTATTTCCGTCAAAAAATGTTGCCGCGGCCAACGTTCTTAGAACTTAGTTTAGTCAGACCTCAATATTTCCGTTTGGCACACCCTACAGGGCACATTTATGATCGGATTGCTTTGAAACCTGGTATGCTTGTTTGGGAAGACCTCTAGATGGGAGCTATTGATTTTCTTCCATTTCCATCGAAAATGTTGCCGTGGCCAACATTCTTAGAACTTAGTTTAATCAGACCTCAATACTTCCCTTTGGCACACTCTACAGGGCACATTTATATTCGAATTGCTTTGAAACCTGGCATGCTTGTTTGGGGTGACCTCTAGATTGGAGCTATTGATTTTTTTCCAATTCTGTCCGTCAAAAAATGTTGCCACTGGCAACGATCTTTGAACTAAGTTTAGTCAGGCATCAATATATTCCTTTGGCATGCCCTACAGGGCACATTTATGATCAGATCAGTTTGAAACTTTGTATGCTTGTTTTGGGTTACCTCTAGATGGGAGCTATTGATTTTTTTCGATTTCCATCAAAAAATGTTGCCACTGGCAATGACCTTCGATGAACTTAGTAAAAACTTAGTGCCGTTAAGCATCAATATTTCCATTTGACACACACTGCAGGGCACATTTAAGATAGGATTGCTTGCAAACTTGGTGTGCTTGTGTGGGGTGACATCTATATGGGAGCTGTCAATTTTCTTCCATTACTGTCAAAACATGTTGCCGCTGACCTTTGAACTTAGTTTAGTCAGACCTCAATATTTCCTTTAACACACCCTTCAGGGCACATTTATGATCGGATCACTTTGAAACTTGGTATGTGTGTTTGGGGTGACCTCTAGATGTGAGCTATTTTTTAATTTCCATAAAAAGTTATTGTCGTTATCACCAGCCTTTAAACTTACTGCATTTGTGCATCAACTTATCCCTTTGGCACTCTCTGTAGGGTATATTTATGAATTTCCATAAAAAAAACCCCAAAAAACCATTGCCACAAAGCATTGACCTTCTACTTAGTGCATTTGTGCATTAACATCTTCCTTTGACATGCCTCAGAGGGCACATTCATTATCAGGTTGTTTTGAAACTTTGTATGCTTATGCAGGGTGATAAAGATAGGAGCTATTGATTTTCTTTTCATTTCCATCAAAAACTGTTGCTGTTAGCAACAATCTTTGAATTTATTGCATTTGTGCATCAACATTCTTTGACATGGCCTACAGGCCACATTTATCATAGGATTGTTTTTGAACTTGGTGTGCCTATAAGTCAAGAACTCTAAATAAGAGCTGTTGATTAGCATTCATTTCTGTGAAAAAAGTTGCCATTTACAATAACCTCTGAACATACTGCATTTGTGTATCAACATTCTTCCTTTAGCCAGTCTTACAGTTTACATTTAAAAATGCATGGATTACTCTGACGTTGTGCACACACAATGCTGTTATGTTGAAATTTCATCAAATAACATTGGTACCAATGATCTTCAATTTTGCCATTTCATTTATAACTTACTAAGTTCAAGTTTGTCAAGTTGACCTACAGTGTCATTGACACCTTCATTGATGTATAATTTGTGTATATTTATTTCAAATTTACGGCATGGAATTTCAGGCTTGGAAATTTTCATTCATTGTAAATTATTTTTCCTTACTCATCTCTCTTTCTCTCCCACAAGTATAACACACCCAAATTAAAAAGAACAAAATGAAATAGGGATGTTTATTATGCAAATATTAGTCAGGGGAGAGGGAAGCGACCTCTAGAATAAAATATCGTCAGACCAAGATTTGGAGAAAGAGAAACAAAAATTGCTGAGTAGTGTCAAAAAAGTTTTTGAATATGCTGACTCTATATCATATCTGGTTGGCTTATGAATGTGTAGGTTGCTTGTAAGACGTGAAAAAATCTTCTTTCTGTATAAATTATTACAACTTTTCCATTGAGCCATTGGTTTTTTTTCTCATTTTTCTCCCATTTGTAAGAAACAACCTATAGATTTTTAACACCCAGAGAGTGTTGTTTTAGCAATCAACATGCACCACTGACTCCAGGTCAGAAAACAAAAGGTGCCGGCAGTCCGAGAACCCCCAATGTAATGTATAGTTTTGATAGAATTGTTTCACATACATGAATGGGACAATGAGAAACTTAAAATGGTAAATATCCACAGAACAACACCTAGTAGAGAGAGTACTGATGATTTATAGCATAATCCATTTGTGATATTTGGTGTTCAGTAGCATTCTAGTTGTGCCTTACAATGAATTATATTATTAATTGACAACATTTTGCAAATGCCCATTTTACCAGTAATTTTGTGTGAGAAAAAAAATGCTATATTATTCACAGAAAATGCACCCAGAGAGCATTTAAGAGCCTCTGGAAATGAACTTTTCTAAAACATTGATGCCCCATACCCCCCTCCCCCCCCCCCCCCCAGCTGCACTTAAGACCCTTTTGGGCCCTTGTGGAAGTCCTTTAATTCTTTAATTCAGTATCCAATTCCAGACCACTGGCGCTGAAACTCTAGATACCTGCTTGGTCAATTATTAACTCTTTATTTTCTTGCACATGGCCACTTTTTAAGTATATGCTGTGCACTTGGTGTGTGTCTAGCTCAGTATCTCTATTTAGATCACAATGTTGGGTCGAGTCATTTGCCTGTAGATGTGTTTCCGTTTGTCATTGAATGTGTTAGGAACAGGTTTTCTGGACAACAAAGAAAGAAGGCTATTTTCAGACTGAGTTTTAATGACTCTTTCATTTTTGATGACTCACTCAAATATTTTTTTATTACCTTCTCGTTCTTATCTATCAATACAGTCAAATGATGAATGTCTCCTTTGAAGGTGGAGCTTTTTTTATATTGCTTGAGATTCAGGACATAGAAACATAACAGTGAACTTTTCACTATTTATACCTCTCTATATAAACTGGAACTTTTCAGTTAACAATTTGTCCTTCATCCATCCATATATCTGTCTGACTGTCCATCCATCTCTCATCAACATCTTGTTTGCCTGGGATATCATTTCTGAAGCACTGAATGTTTTTCAGCAAAAGTTTATCATATGACATATGTGTTATGATTAGTCGGTGTGTAGTGTACCATAATAGGGGCTGTAAATGGCACAGGACAAAGGTTTGTTTCTATAGGCTACAAGAATCTAACATCTTGTTTGTCCAGGGCAATTAACATTTTTCAACAGAAACATATCAACATGTGTATCATGAGTTGAAAATGTTGAATGTATCCTAAGGTCTGTAACTCCAAGATCAAGACCACAGGACCATTATAGTTTCTTTCCTTGGGCTATAACATTTCAACAGTTTGTTTTTCCTAGACATTATATCTTAATCACAGAATATTATTCAACAAAAACTGATAATCTGGTGTTTTATGAGTATATAGTGTATCATGTGTCATATTAAAGTCAGATGCCCTAAGATCAAGGTCACCAGACAATATATTGATTCTAGAATAATCAATTCATCGTCAAGTTTATAGTCCAACTCATTATTTCTCAACTATTTGATACTTTTTTAAAATATGTAGTAGTGGATGTATCATACATCATAACTTCTGTACCTGCAAGCCAAGATTATAGGTATTGTATTTTCTTTGAGTCAAATTGACAACAGCCATGTGTGGAACATTACAGTGGAGTCTATATTTCCAAAGACAAGATAACATTGAGAAAGCAAATGTCAAATTATCACCATTTTCATCAAGGAGGCAGCTGCCCATGAAAACTATTTCTTTGAGTGGTGCTAGAGCCCTCTTGTTTGTTTGTTTGTTTGATTAGGGTTTAATGACCCTTTCAACAGTCATGGCCATCATGTCAGTTTTATAGGTGGCTGAAGCATGGAGTACCCAGAAAGAACTACAGAGCAAGGATGAGTAACTGTCAAACTGTCAAACTCTCCAGCTTACTACCACAGCCCCAGCAGGGTTTGCATTGGTTGAAGGCAAGTGTACTGTTGAAGTGTAGTGCACTAAGTACACAATACCACCCTGCTCCCACATGAGTAATCTGCATAAAGTGTCTTGTCCAAAAATACTGCTCAGATGTTATAGGTCGAGATCAAACTTTTGATCTTAAGTCCAATACACAAACCAATGAGGAACCGCATTACAAGAAAAATGTGAATAGGTTATGTGATAAAGACACATGACTGGATTTTCACCCCACCCTAAGCACCTTGCAATATAGATGTTGTGTCATTCTTCTGGCTACTTCTGAAATAAAACACATAATAATACTCTTGAATCATTCCTTGAAATCTGGGTATTTTGCATATCACATGCCATTTTGGTGTTTACTCATGCATAAAATCATATTTTAGGTCCATCAAAGTATATCTTCTGTTTCTCAGGCCATTTTTTGTAAAATTGCATATGGGCAAGTGGTTTTTTATTTTATTTTCTATTTTGTAATTATTTCTTGGTTTGTTTTATGTTTTAGGCCTCATAATATACAGAAGAGCTTGGTGGTGTATTTTGTCCCTTTAGTGCAAAAACTTGGCAAAGCCTTGTTGCACTCAAGGGACAAATTTATCAGATTTATTAACTTAGGTAAAATATCCGACATAAACCATTTAATTTTTATTTTTTTTAAGTTTGCATTGGTTATAAAAAGAGAGCATGCAGCAGCCAAAATGACCATGCAGGAGGGCCTGAGAATCAGATTTTTAACTTTTTAGGCCTTATTGGAAGGGATATCTTTTCTACTGTTAATCACAGTGCCTTATCAAACTTTCTAATGAACTGTACTCAGGTAATTATAAGGTTCAGTCAGTGGCTGTCTTCCAAATGTGGGATGAACAATTTTCCATTAGCATAAGAGGTTATGTAGATGAGAATTTAAAGGAAAGACCAATTCTTCACGCAGATTTAGAAATGTTTGTCAAGAGAAAATATTGTATTACAAGACTGTAAAAAAATCATTATGAAATGTAAACTCGGACATTAAGTTACTTCTTATCACAGTTGTTCAATGTTATTTGTTTTGTAACATGACACATTGTTAATCGTAGACTTAATGGGAACAGTCTCTTTTTCTTTGAAACTTTACACCTGCCAAATTTGCTTACCCATTCTGATAGAAACATGCTACTGATGAACTCACAACACAGAATGCGATATATATCACAATATTGAACATTGTGCATTTCAGAGAACTATTGCGTTAGATTGTCAGCACTCACAGTATCATAAATTACCACTTAACTACGAAAGCATAGGCATTTAAAAACATCTGTTCATTGAAAATCTTGCTTATTTGAATTCCTTGTCTAAATATCTAAATATCAGTCATTGACCAGTATTTCATTTTAACAGTAATCACAGTGGGTAATTGGTTATTGTTGACATGCATGCTGCTTCTTCAGGTCTTGAAGTACATATTTTCAAGCAGGAAGGAACGTTTTTCAACATAAACAGACAAGTTCAGTTATTTACCTCACATTTAATATTTTATCCATTGACCCAACATCTAGACAGACAATATGAAACCAATTTACAGATGAGCAGGATGTATTGGTTGGAAACATAGGATGTACTCTGGAACTATTAGTATACTGAAATTAGCCTTTGGCAACAACAAAATGATAAAAAAACCACTCATTTGAAGCTCAGTGTACAGAATACCATCGCACTTTTTTGACAGATGGTTTAGGCAATATAATTGGGGGTGGTTTAGGTAAAACAGCTTGGGCCAGTTTGAGTTTCATCGACCAGCAGGTGTATGAGGTCAGAGGGATGTGTTATGTAAAAAAGTTGGGGAAAGTTTGGGCAAAAAAGTGTTGGGACAGTTCGGCCAGGGATGATTCTGATTTATTGTCTACATTTGATTCATGTCATTGGGAACTGATTAACACTACAAAGCATCAGCATTGCCCTATCAGTAGCATTATTTATTTTCAATCACGACCAATTGTTTTCATTTAATTTCAAGGACTGAGCCCATCTGAAACACATCGTTGGTCATTTTGTGCTAAAATATATTGTTTTGCTCACCAAAATAAACCTTGTAATCTTCCTGATATGATCTTGTTTGTTTTTTCAACCTACTCCTTTGTAATGCTTTTTTTGAATGGCTTAAATGGCTGTTAAAAAAAAAAAATAAATCTAATAAGCATTTTATTCTAGGCTGCTGCATCTGTTTGTTGCCAACTGTTGCAAAAAAGCTATTTTGAATTTCCTGGAAAAATCAGCTGTACTTGTGCTAGAAATGTTGTGCTGTAAATAGCATCAGATTTGCTGATTATGCGCTGTGGTAACATGAGTCTAGAATGAAAGCCTGCACAGTGCATTTCAGAAGTATTCAGAAGGTTCTTAAACAGGTTTAAGGTTGACAAGCTTTACACTGCAAAATGAAATGGTGTCTCAAAATGTGAGAGAATAAATAGAAAGATTTCAAAATTTCTCAAAATGGTTTATTTTTCTAACACTCTTAACTGGTAGAATGCCAAATTAAGACAGAATTGAATCATATGGATTTGTTTTGTCACAATAAATTTTGTCATTGCAAATCCAAGTGAACTATTTTTTTCTTCCTTTTACTGAATTTGAGAATGTACACTTTTCAATTTCCCCTAAATATAAACATCTAGCCCTGACCAGTTAAGAAGCAGTAATATGTCTTCCTTGTATAAGTACTTTTTATATAAATATAAATCATCATTTTGTTATTAGACCATTAAAAAAAAGGTCTATTTTCTCGGGCAATTGTGCCTCAAATTTTTGATGAGGGTGGGAGGCTTTTTATTTCTATTTTTTTATTCTGAAACCTGAAAAACACACCCTAAAAAAATATATTCACATTTCACGAAGAAATCTTTTACATACTCCGGACTGGTGTTATCTTATCAGATATATTGCGAAATGCTTCAATCAACTTGGCTGTTGACATGCCAAAGGCACTCCATTGCAGGATTATGTGCAGTCCAGTTCTTATTTGAAATGTTAAAAGGGGCATTTTCCTCCAGAGTTCTTACATGTATCAACATAGAAACTATAAATCACAGAATGGAGAAATCCAAAGCAAAATACAGAGGAAAATGTAAACAGGAAGTTGAAATACTATGGGGAAATGAGTACCGGTGTCGGTGCGCAAAATTCCGTTCCGAAAATACTGACTGGGTAAAAAAAAATTGACCAGACAGAATTTTTTATTAGCTCATCTTGACAAAGTCAAGCTGAGCTAATCTCATCGCTCTCCGTCCGTCATCCGTCAACACCATGTTTTGGTCTTCTCCTCCAAAGCCACTGGGCCAATTCAAGTGAAAGTTTGTGTGAGTGATGGTCCCAAAGGGGCATTTCATTTTTGTTCAACTCAGCATGCCCAGCCCCATAGGGAGGGAGTGGGGGGAAAATGCTCCAAAATATTTTAAAAATCTTCTTCTCAAGAACCAGTGTGTACAATGACTTGATATTTGCTATGGAGCTTCCATATGAGGTGTAGAATCAAGTTTGTTCAAACGAAGTTCGTGAAGTAATATTTGGCTTTGTAATAGGAGGGGTAAGATTTTTGGCCCCGCCCAAAATTTATATTTTCTGAACCGATGGTCCGGTATGAACCAAATTTGGTTTGTGGTAGTATTGGGTCATAAGTACTTGACCCATGCAAAAAAAAAAATTCCTGCATCCCCATGAGAACCCTGGGAGCTAAAAATAGAAATATTTTCAAACGCCCATATTTCCCAAACCCCACGGAACAGAGAGCTTTTATTTGGTATGAAGTATCCTTATAACCAGTAGAATTGAATGGTAAAAAAAAATTGCCATCAGTTATGTTAGGGTGTTCTGTAATGGGCATCGAAAAAATGCTGAGTCAGCATATTTGCAAAAATTTTAAAAAATCTTTTCTCCAGAACCAATCATCAGAATCTTTTGATATTTGGTATACAGCATTCATAGGGGGATCAAATAAAAGTTTGTTGAAATAAATCTCATTGGTTCATATTTGGGCTCTCTACAGGAGCCTGAAGTTTTAACATAGGGTAATATGGGTAATATTCTTTAAAAATCTTCTTCTTCAGAACCACCAGTCAGAAACTTTTAATATTTGGTATACATCATTGTTATGAGGGTCAGACTCTAGATTGTTCAAACCAAGTCCCTAGGTTAATATTTGGGCTTCCTACGGAAGAATGTGTTGATATTTGGTATGCAACATCTCTATGGGGGTCAGATTCAAGTTTGTTCAAATCAGATCCCTAGGTATATATTTGGGCTCACTATGGTAGTCCAAATTTTTACTTAGTGCAATATGAGGAAATTTCTTTAAAAATCTTCTTCTTCAGATCCACCAGTCGGAATGCTTTTATATTTGGTATACAACATCTCTAGGGGGGTCAGATTCCAGGTTGTTCAATTCGAGTGCCTAGGTTAATATTTGGGCTCCATATGGGAACATGAAATTTAACTTAACAATATGAGGGAATTTCTTCAAAAATCTTCTTCTTCAGATTCACTTGTCAGAATGCTTTCACATTTGGTATACAACATCTCTAGGGGGGGTCAGATTCAAGTTTGTTTAAATCGGATCCATAGGTTAATATTTGGGCTTGCTATGGTAGCCCAAATTAATTTCTCTTCTTCAGATCCAACAGTCAGAATGCTTTCATATTCGGTACACAACATCTCTAGGGAAGTCAGATGTAACTGTGTTCAAATCAAGAGCCTGGGTTAATATTTGGGCTCTCTATGGGAGCCAGAATTGGCCATTTTGCTGAAGAATTAAAAATTTTGTATTCAGTACCCTCTAGAGGTACTAAGATTAATCCACATAGGTTGTATCAAGGGGCTTCATAGGGGAGCTCTACATTTTACTTATGATCAACTGAAGAAAAGGCATGATGCCCAGATTATTTTTGTCACTCCTGAGGGACTCAAGGATTGACAGTGTAGCCTATAGGATTGGCTTGCTTAATGTAGACTCATTCTTGGACTCTGTTTAAATTGTGTTCTGTACAAGATGAGTGCTTCAGGCCCCGTGGGGCCTCTTGTTTTTTTTGGACTGGGTATTAAAAAGTTTTACGTGGCAGAAATTTAATGATGCGGGCGGTGCCTGAGAACATACACTTTTTAGCTCACCTGAGCGAAGCTCAAGGGGAGCTTTACTAATCACTTTCTGTCCGGCGTCCGGCGTCCAGTGTCCGTCGTCCGTCGTCGTCCATCCGGCGTTAACTTTACATTATCGACTTCTCCTCCTAAACCACTAGCCCAATTTTATTCAAATGTTGGCTAAATGTTTATTACCTAATGCCAATTCAGTTTTGTTCAAATGAAGTTGCCCCGACTCCTGGGTGGTGCCACGCTCCCAAGGGGCACCAAAATCTTTGTAAATCTTCTTCTCATGAACCAGCAGTAGCAGAGACTTGATATTTGGTGTGCAGCTTCCTTTTGAGGTGTAGACTCAGATTTGTTCAAGAGAAGTTTGTGGGGCTATACTTGGCGTCGTTATGGGAGGGGCAAAATTTTTTGCCCCGCCCAAAATTTCTATTTTCCAAACCGAGAGGCTGATTTGAACCAAATTTTATGTGAGGGCTTATTGGGTCATGAGTACTTGATTTATGCAAAAAAAAAATTTCCTGCAGCCCCGTGGGAACCGCAGGAGCTAAAAATAGAAAAAATTTAAAACGCCCATATCTCCAAAACTGCACAGCACTGAGAATTTTTATTTGGTGTGCAGCTTCCTTAGGACCAACAGAAAGGATTGGTAAAAAAAATTGCCATCGGTTTTATCATAGGATACAGTTTCGGGACTTTGAAAAAGTGCTGAGTCAGCACTTTTTAACACTGTAGGCAATGGGAAAAACATTAAAAAATCTTCTTCTCCAGATCCAGCAGGCAGAATCTTTTGATATTTGGTATGCAACATTGTAGGGTGGATCTGATTCAAGTTTGTTCAAATCGGCCCCCTGGGTTCATATTTGGGCTCAGTATAGGAGCCCGATTTCGAACTTAGTGCATTTCAGGCAAATTTCTTAAAAAATCTTCTTCTCCAGATCCAGCAGGCAGAATCTTTTGATATTTGGTATGCAACATTGTGGGGTGGATCTGATTCAAGTTTGTTCAAATCGGCTTCCTAGATTCATATTTGGGCTCACTATAGAAGCTCGAATTTGAACTTCGAGCATTTCAGGCAAATTTCTTAAAAAATCTTCTTCTCCAGATCCAGCAGGCAGAATCTTTTCATATTTGGTAAGCAACATTGTGGGGTGGATCTGATTCAAGTTTGTTCAAATCGGCCCCCTGGGTTTATATTTGGGCTCCGTATAGGAGCCCAAATTTGAACTTAGTGCATTTCAAGCAAATTTATTAAAAAATCTTCTTCTCCAGATCCAGCAGGCAGAATCTTTCGATATTTGGTATGCAACATTGCGGGGTGGATCTGATTCAAGTTTGTTCAAATCGGCCCCCTGGATTCATATTTGGGCTTAATATAGAAGCCCGAATTCGGACTTAGTGCATTTCGGGCAAATTTATTAAAAAATCTTCTTCTCCAGATCCAGCAGGCAGAATCTTTTGATATTTGGTATGCAACATTGTGGGGTGGATCTGATTCAAGTTTGTTCAAATCGGCTTCCTAGATTCATATTTGGGCTCACTATAGAAGCTTAAATTCGAACTTAGTGCATTTCAGGCAAATTTCTTAAAAAATCTTCTTCTCCAGATCCAGCTTCAGAATCTTTTCATATTTGGTAAGCAACATTGTGGGGTGGATCTGATTCAAGTTTGTTCAAATCGGCCCCCTGGGTTTATATTTGGGCTCAGTATAGGAGCCCAAATTTTAACTTAGTGCATTTCAGGCATATTTTTTAAAAAATCTTCTTCTCCAGATCCAGCAGGCAGAATCTTTTGATATTTGGTATGCAACATTGTGGGGTGGATCTGATTCAAGTTTGTTCAAATTGGCCCCCTGGGTTTATATTTGGGCTCAGTATAGGAGCCCAAATTTGAACTTAGTGCATTTCAGGCAAATTTCTTTGAAAATCTTCTTCTCAAGATCCAGCAGGCAGAATCTTCTGATATTGGGTATGCACCATGCTTAGGGGGGTGAGATTCAAGTTTGTTCAAGCCAAGTCCCTGGGTTCATATTTGGGCTCACTGTGGTAGCCCGAATTATAACTTAGTTCAAAATGAGGAATTTTCTTTAAAAATCTTCTTCAGATCCAGCAGTCGGAATGTTTTGATATTTGGTATGCAGCATTCTTAGGGGGTGAGATTCAAGTTTGTTCAAGCCATGTCCCTAGGTCCATATTTGGACTCACTGTGGGAGCTCGAATTGTAACTTAGTTCAAAATGAGGACTTTTCTTTAAAAATCTTCTTCTTCAGCCATGTCCCTAGGTCCATATTTGGACTCACTGTGGGAGCTCGAATTGTAACTTAGTTCAAAATGAGGACTTTTCTTTAAAAATCTTCTTCTTCAGATCCAGCAGTCGGAATGTTTTGATATTTGGTGTGCAGCATCCTTAGGGGGGTGAGATTCAAGTTTGTTAAAGCCAAGTCCCTGGGTTCATATATGGGCTTCCTGTGGGAGCCTGAATTATAACTTAGTTCAATTTGAGGAATATTCTTTAAAAATCTTCTTTTTTTTTAGATCCACTGGTCAGAATCTTTGGATATTTGGTATAAGCTTTTCTTAGGAGGAGCAGATGCAACTTGTTGAAATCAATTCTCTGGGTTGATATAAATTTAGGCTACCATGTCAGGTGAGCGCCCTCAGGCCCCTTGGGGCCTCTTGTTTTTTAATGGCTCCTATTGTGGAGTGGAAATTCATACTTTCTACCAAAAAGACAACTTTCTGCTTTCAGAGAGTGTACAAAGTTATTGAATCCCTTTTGAGACCAACTCAACAAAATGTTCACTATCATGGTATTCATTATTAATTCCTCCCATGCTGCTGGCAGATATTTCTGCCCAGGACAGAAAATCTTATGCATTAAAAATGAGTATAATTTAAGCATTTTTAACCAAATTTTCCCCTGCACATTGTATCAACTTGTTTTCCATTCATTTCCAAAGTTAAATTGTCATGAATTTTCCATTAAATCTAGTCATGGCTGCTTCATAGCAGCCATGACTAAATTTGATGGAAACTGTTTTTTAAAATACTCAGTGGGTTAAGAGTTAATTCACTGTAAATTGTTTAGTGCAAAGAAGCTCTGGGGGCCTAGATCCAACAGCCACTTGCTCTTAATAGACTTTATTTTGATAGTTGCATGATATGCTGATGGTGATACACTAAATTTGCTGAGATGAACTAAGTAATCAATAATATTTCAGTTAACTCCTCTAAATGGAAACACCATCTTTATGTATCTTTGCACTGCTAATGAAATGCTGTTATGTGACACAGTTGGGGAGGCTCAACAGTTCGTCACCAAATAGCTTATAATCATTTAAACCTTTACATAATGAATGTAACGGATACATCTGGTTAGTGCTATTAAAAAAATGGCCATTTGAAATTTTAAGTCATCCGAGAACAAAAATACAAATGATGTGTAGGTAAAGGCTTAATGGGGGAACATGATGAATGATAGGGGTTATTCTGAACCTATCAGATCACCCTTGGCACTAAAATAGTTGATCCTTGGGGTTTTTTGTATCAAGCTTATGATATTCTGTTATGATTCACCTTTTCACAAAGTGCTGTGAGACCTTTTTCCAGTAAAGTGTTGTGCAGGACCACTTTAAGGTTGGTTGTATCGAAACATTTAACATGCTCTTTGTTGTCTTCTGTGGTTGTTGTTAAGAACATGTTGCAGTAATAAAAACTGAGCTGTTAAATCTGTGATGTATTCTTCATTCACTTGTTATATCTGAAGATGTAAATATACTAAATTTTGATTTTTGTTTGATTATGTTGAAAGGCAAATTAAGTTTTAATCTTTTATCGTAAAACCAAATATCCAATATCTGTAGGTTTTCAACTTAATTTCACATTTTAGCTTATCTTGACAAAGTCAAGCTAAGCTATTGTCATGGGGCATGCGGAAGTCTGTAAGTCTGTGAGTCTGTCTGTCCACAATTTGTATGGTGCAGGCTACAGGCCATAGTTCTTATCCGATCATCACCAAATTTCATATGCATGTTTGGGTTGATGTCTAGATGATAACGTCCTATTTTGGTCATGGTCGGCTGCTTACATTGGCTGCTGCAGCAGCCATCATGAATTTTGTATGGCGCAGACCGTAGTTCTCATCTGATCATCACCAAATTTCATATGCATATTTGGGTTGATGTCTAGATGAGAACGTCCTATTTTGGTCACAGTTGGCTGCACACAGTGGCTGCAGCAGCAGTGTGGGGTGATTTTAACAACTTTTTTTATCTTAACTAATTTTCTTGAAATTTGGCAGGTTGTCTAAGACTGATGAGTAGATGAAACCTTCCTATTTTGGTCATGGAGGCTGCCCCTGGGGTGTGGGAATTGAGGGGTGAAATTGTTTTGGCTTGTTTTCTCTTCTACTACATTGAGTGAAAAAACCAATAAAGTGCTGAATAAAATTGTCTTTGTGTGAATGTGATATGATATCTCAGGCATTTAGGACTCTGCACTGTGTGTGTTTGAGATCAGTAAGTACATTCTAAATGTGTATTTATTTTCTCCAATTGATGAAATTTCATTTGCAGATTTTATAGCTTTGACCATGACTACTTTTCGTAATGTTTGACTTCAAATCAGCCAATGGTAGCTTGGCTGCTGCAGCCCTGTATTTTTTTCTCCTGATTTTAACAAAATTTCATATGCAGGTTTAGCTTCTTTGACCATGACTACTTTTCATAATGTTTGGCTTCAAATCAGCCAATGGTAGCATGGCTGCTGCAGCCATGTATTTTTTTCTCGGATTTTTACAAAATTTTATATACGAGTTCAGCTTTGACCATGACTACTTTTCATAATGTTTGGCTTTAAATCAGTCATTGGTAGCATGGCTGCTGCAGCCATGTATTTTATTCTCCGATTTCAACAAAATTTCATATGTAGGTTTAGCTTTGACCTTGTCTATTTTTCATAATGCTTGGCTTCAAATCAGCCAATTGTAGCATGGCTGCTGCAATCGTGTTTTTTTTTCTTCCAGTTTCAACAAAATTTCATATGCAGGTTCAGCTTTGACCATCAGTACTTTTCATAATGGTTGGCTTCAAATCAGCCAATGGTAGCATGGCTACTGTAGCTATATCTTTTTCTGCTTTCAAATGAGTTTTGAAGGATTGGAAGTGATTTTATGCAATATATATATATATATATATATATATAATTGTCCAGTTCAGCCCATGGGGGGGGGGGGGGGGGGGGGGGCGGCTAGGGCTAGGGTATGGGTTAATTTTTTTTTGCTTTAGAGTTTACTTTGGGGGATTTTGAGTAATTTCATGACAAAAAAATTTCATCCATGGAGCAATTCAATTTTTTTTTTTCTGCATGAAATCACTAAAAATGCCCCAAAACACATTTTAAGGCCAAGGAAAAAAATTTTTTCACCCAGTTCACCACATGGGGTGGAGTCCGGGGTGGGGGTGGGTTCTTTTTTTACCTTTATTTTAAAATGTGTTTTGGTGGATTTTGAGTGATTTCATGAAAAAAAAATCACCCAATTGACGGGCCCCATACAGTTGGGCTTGGGGTGATAGGTTCATGGGGTGAAATTTTTCAAATAAAATCTCTTAAAAAATCACCCAGTTGGCTATATAAGATGCCACGGGCAGGCAGTCGTGAATTGTTTTTTGCATTAAATTACTCAAAATCCTCCAAAATGCTTTTTAAGGTAAAAAAAATATTCACCTTATGGAACCACTCACATTGAATAACTTTTGCTTTAAAATGAGTTTTGAAGAATTTTAAGTGGTTTCATGAAAGAGCAAAAAACTTCTTCCAATGAACCCCATGGGGGTGGGGGCAGGGATGCATATTTTTCTTTTGCTTTAAAATGTGTTTTGGAGGATTTTGCTAAAAAATGCACCTAGTTCACCCCTATAGGGTGGGGGTATGGGAGGGAGGAAGGGTCTATGGAGTGGATTTTTGGGGGGATAAAATCACTGAAAATATCCAAAACACATTTCAAAGCCAAAAAATCTGTAGTTTTTGATAGACAACAAAAAGTCAATAATTATGGCACAGTTTACTTGAATGTAACATAAAAGTTGAGTAATTATGACGCTAATCCCCAAAATATACCATAAGGTCAAGATAAGCTACAGTGTCATTGACACTTTCATTCAAATTGCATTTGTGATTTTGATATGATTCTAACTGTCATATAGTGAGAAACAATTTTATTATTCTTTTACCCTATGAAAGTTTAATGTCTGCCATACTACATAAAACCTATCAGTATTCTTCGGAAGAAGCTCATTTGGTTTCATGGCAGTGGGTGGTAATAAACTGTGCTTTTGAAAAAGAAGGTATAGATGTTTATATTGTTTTCTCAAAACTGTGGATATAACATCTGGAATGAGATTCCATAGTTGCTTCAACAAATGTTATTCTTAATTTGTACACTCAGGTTTCTATTTGAGAACATAAATGCTTTTATACTTTTTCAACCATTGATGAATCATCATCCGCCATCATGAGGCAAAATAATGTATGGATTTAGACAATGGACAGACCACATCAAATTATGAAAAAGTAAACTAACTTTTACATCCATTTCTAAGAGATGAATATTTTTAAATTTTCTAAATGTTTTTTTTGGGGCTTTTTCACTTTAAAAATAAAGATATTGACTCGAGCCCAAAACTCAAAAAACTTGCTTAGTTATATTCCTGATGAGAATGCAAAAACAATTTAAATATTCCTTTTATGGAAGTTGTTTGTTGTCTTTCAGGATGAATCTTTTCTGGAGGATGTCAATATGATACTAAACACTGGAGATATACCTAACCTGTATGATAATGAAGAGAGGTTAGAGATCATTGAAAAGGTTTGTTCAACATTTATTGACTTTTCTATCCTTCATTCGCTCTTTCATAATTATATTTGCAAATCATAAAAAAAAACAGCATGAGGTATCAGTTAATAATTATGAACATGATTGATCTATTAAAAGAAATATTAATAGTACAAAAAACATAGATATATTCTACCAATAAGATATTTTGCACCATTTTTCTGTATACAGTTGGGGAGGAATTGCAAAATAAATCTGACAATACAGCAGACAGAACTATACTTTTCTTAAACAATAAACGTGATGACATTATATTGTAACAACCTTTAACTGGTAAAGTGCTAAATTAATTTTGGTCATCAAAATTTGTTCACTTATCTTTGCCTTGTTGCAGTTTCTGAGAGTCCCACAGGCACTCCTATAAACTGTAGCAAAGCAAATCAACACTGACTGAATGATTGCATATCATAGATAATAATAAGCACTTCTACAGAATATGAAGCCTTCAAGTTATGGTACCTGCATTTCAAAATAAAGCCTGCATATAGGCTTCCAGCACTCTACCAGTTAACAATTCAGTATCAATTTCTGTCAGTTTTGTCACCTTTCTCTTTCAAACAGATGCAGCTTCTTACCCAGGTTGAGAACCCCCAAGCTGAGATCACACCGTTGAACATGTACAACAAGTTTATTGAAAGAATTCGAAGAAATCTTCACTTAGTTCTTGCTTTCAGTCCAGTTGGTGACTCTTTCAGAAATAGAATAAGAATGTTTCCATCATTGATAAACTGTTGTACTATTGACTGGTTCAAGGTTAGTATACATTGATTAGTTAGAGCTGGCAAGGAAACTTGATTAAATGAGTGTAAATCAAATCTATCACTTGTGATTAGTTACTTGTTTTCATTTATAAGTAAACCTTAAACTCTCCCCATTAGAATTTTTAGTTTAGGATCACCATAATATATCACAATCACAAGCTTCTGTGTAATTATACTTTTTGTATACTTGAAAATCCTTACTTTCTGATAGCTGGCATGGCCACCATGAAGAGCTCAAGCATTGCTAGTTGAGCAGCCTTTCGATTTGGGAAATCAGAGGTGTGCCATACTCTTCACTTCCATTAAAGTGAGGTGCACTGTCATTGAACCAAATTGAGTCCACAGCGATGGGAAAATTTTTGGAAAGAAAATCATTATGTAACATGATTACCTCACTTTGGAAGCTCCCAAGAATAAGTACAATGTTTATATTAATTAAAGGGTACATTCATGTTGATAATTAGCATGAAGTAAGTCTTTTCAGTATGTCACAAGTGGAGGATTACTTGGGGATTTCATTACATTATACATGTGTGTCTGCAAAACATTTGACCTGTGCAAACAGTAATAACAACAGAAAATCAATGTCAGCTAATCAAAAGCAGGGATGAAAATAATATAGTTTCATCAGTAACCTCATGTTGAATTGTGTACAAACATGAAACATATTTTGATCGCACTCTTGGTTGAGTTGACGAGTGCTATTCTTGACTCAAAAAATAAAAATGCAGGAGTGATGGTGAACAAGAGTGATTGCACACCTCAAAATTGAAAAACTGTTGAGCCTTTTGAGCACAATATAACATTTATTTTGAAAATGTTCCCATTCAAATTTTTGTCATTTACACACACTGAAGTAAAATTTGAAAGCTCTTTTCAGTTAACAAATATCAGTACCAACACTTTTATCATCCAAATGATGTTAAAATTATTCACCAAACTGTAGAGTTTGTATTCCCATCTGATTGAAATCTCTGAGACCATTCCAATAAACAATTCAATAACTGGTCTTGTGAGACAAAATAGAAATTTTAGGAAATCTTTTTGACATTTCTCCAAATTGTTGGATTGATTTAGACTGTTTGTAAAGTACCACTTCATTTGGATAAAAAAACGAAGCAAAACAATGTTTCCTGTGAGAGGTTTTTATGTGACATGACATTAACATTTTGGAGAGTATTTTCAGTGTGGTTTTTATGAGTAAATAGTGAAATTTAATCTATTTAAAAACTGAATAAAGTATGAAAAATGTTTTAGGAACTCCATTCCTAAATTAGTTACTAATGCATTTATAATCAATTATACCCTAATGTTTTATAAAACATGGCCACATCATGAACATGAGGCATTGATTATTTTGAGAAACAATGCCATCAAAAATGTGCATTTATTAGCAAAAAGCATTAATCTGAGTTTGTGTTGGATAACTTTGAACACAGATTTGTCACTGAAGCTGTCTGGAAATTACATATAAAATTTCTTATCAACCTACCTTACAGTTGTTTACTACAGGCTTGCACTACAGTGGAAGACCCTAACTTGGATAAAATACTCTCTATTTTAATCATTCCCAAGAGATTTGGGAAAGAAAAGTGGTGTAAAAACACCACAAAAAAATAAGCCAAAATTGGGTCGAGTGCCATCGGCACACACCCAGTAGGGGACGCTCTTCTCTTAGTACAATTCCACGACTTCCGTTAACCAGTGCGCAAGCAGTCATCAAACCATTCTTTTTTTGTCCGCAGCACGTGAAGGACGTGTCACCATTTGCATTACGAAACAGTGATAATTCAACTCATCGATAATGGTTTCCTGTGACTGGAATTATGGATCTGAACATCGTATAATAACAGGACTGTGTTTTATATATTCTCGTTAATATTTTCAACCACATTTTCATTAAATTTTATATATATTTTCCGATGTCGTGCTTGATTTTCGAAATCGTTCCGTGCGGTTTGGACATAAAATTTTTCGGTTGATAAATTTTATTATTATTATTGGAGTTAGGTGTCACTGAGGGACTTTACTCTGTTGAGGGCTGAATTTCTGTTTTTTAGGTCCCTGTCGGCCGTCTGGGTTCTGTTGTGTACCCACCCGTTCTTTTTTCTGCCACCTTTCTCTCGAGTTGGGGGTGTTCTTCTACCTTCTGTATCTGTTGAGTTCACCTTTTTCTTCTACTGCTCTCACCTCTGTTATGTCCAGTTCGGTTCCTTTAGGGCAATACCTTTTGCCCTTGCTTTTGGTGCATTCTCGTGGCTGTTCCTCCTGCGGGGGGGGGGGGGGGGGGGGGGGAACGCTGTCATTTTCGGGGCCTTCTGACATGACCACATCTGGTGAGAGTTATACCCCCTCCATGGGGGATGTGCAGCTCCTCCTGCACCCACAAAGGGGTGGGGAACACTGTCGTTTCGGGGCCTCCCGGCACGACCACATCTGGTGAGAGTTATACCCCCTCCGAGGGGGATGTGCAGCTTTTTACCGTGGTGGATACTGCGGGAGCTGTTGGATGTCTGGTGAAGAAATGCCTGGTTCAGAGACTATGCGCTCCTCTCCAGTCGACACCTGAGGCTGTCACTAGGGTTGTGACTCCTCCTTTGGAGGCCGAGCTAGGTTGCTCTCTCCCCTTTTCTGCCAGTTTCAGCAGCTCCTGTCGTATCTGCTGCTACTGCTGTTCCGTCTACAATGTCATCGGTCACCGTTTTAGCTGGCCTCAGCTTATCCCTGCAGGGGTCTGCAGTGATGTCTGTAGTGTGGATGCGGGGTATCGGCCTCAGCCTTCCCTGACTTCAACTCGGCGAAGTCGGAAGTGACTGCCGACCGAACTCCTTGCTGTGTCCTCTCAGCTGTTGAGAACAGCCGTTTTATCCCTGCAGGGGTCTGCAGAGGTGTCTGGTGGTGTAGACGTGGGGTATCGGCCTCAGCCTTCCCTGACATCAACTCGGCGAAGTCGGAAGTGGCTGCCGACCGAACCCCCTATTGTGTCCTCTCCGCCGTTGAGCACAGCAGTTTTATCCCTGCAAGGGTCTGCAGAGATGTCTGGTAGTGTAGACTTGGGGTATTGGCCTCAGCCTTCCCTGACTTCAACTTGGCGAAGTTGGAAGGGGCTGACGGCCGAACCCTCTACCGTGGTCTCTCAGCCATCGAGTGCCTCAGTTTTTCTCATTGGATTTGGATGTTCATGGTGGGGTTTCCGCACTCTGGTCCCATGGCCAGTTTTGCGGACCCAATGCTTTTTTGTGCAGCCTGGACCTTCTGTCCCACAGAGGTCCGCAGCGACTCTCCTGAGTTTCCGCTCTGTAGATCCTCGAGGTATGTCATACCCCAATACACATCTGCCTTCAGATGTTTTGGCTGCAGCCCGTCGCCCCACATCGGGTGTATTTGAGGATCGTGATCCTTCACTGGTAAAATGGGTCAGGAGTGAAGCCACTTTGTCGGTTTGTTCCCACGTCGAATCATTCCGACACAGTCAGTGAGCTTAGTGAGGCCCTCTCCTTGCTCACTTAGGTTCTGTCTAAGAGCCTTTTCTGTTGCTTCCAGCAAGGCTACGAGTGGTTTCTGGGCGGCCCCCTGTGGCGCCGCCTCCCGGGATTGGAAACAGGCTGCTTTCTGATCCCCCTGGTGTGCCTACACCATGGGAGGCATCGGCTGGTTTGCCCATGATGGGCTATGTGTCTTCCGACTCATGGGATGAGTCCGACATACCTGACATCGAGAGCCAACAGTCTTCTGACTTGGGGGCAGCTCTTGACTTTGTGTTTGGGTTCCTTCCAGATCTCAAACCGTCAAACCGGCCGACAGTGTCAGCCCAGCCGCGATCATCGGTCGCGTGCCTACAGCCTGTGGAACAACCTGCTTCTCGGCACCTTCGACCATACCTGTCGGTACAGGTGGTTGAAGCTTTTACAGCTTTGGACTCTAAGCTGAGTTCCAAAGCTATGAAGACGTCATTCTTCATCAGGGTTGACACTTTTTTGCCTCCGGTGCGTTATCGTTCCTACAGTTCCGCCAATCCATCAGTCTGCCAGACTTTGACGGTCTTGGATCGAGACTCCAACTCCCAAGCCAGCCAATTTTCATATGGAGACTCTGGAGTCCATGTTGGGCTTATCGGGAGAGATGCAAGAATGCTTTCTCTCTTCGATCACGTCATCTCTGCTTTGCTGCTTATCTTCTCCCAGATAAGTTTGACGATGAACAGGTTTTTTGTGTGTGCTGTCCAAGGTGCTCATGCATCTTCTCACACACATGCCTGTAACACAGCTAACTTGGAATTAGTTCACAGGGATGCTGTGCTGGACACATGATGTTCTCTTCTTGAGGAGCAGTGTGCTGCTCTTCGATCTGCCTCTATCGGCAGGTCCGCTACTATTCCTGGTTCTGTGGCGATGGTCCGGGATGACTCCCTATGTCATTGCATAGATCAGCTGCTGATTCGTCAGCTTGATCAGCCTTCTGTTGGAGGCAGGGGCCGTCCAAAGCCTAACAAGTACCCTTCTACTTCCTCTGCGAAGCTAAGGGCTGATCCTCCTGCTGCCACTTCTACTCACTCACAGGGTAAGAGTAGGCATCAGCAGTAGTCACCTCGAATTCATCCCAGGTTGAGGCATTCCACTCAGTGGAGAGTGCCTCTTCCAACACAAGTCCCTTTCAACGTTACACATTGGAAACTTTTGATCACGGAGATAGGCAATCTCCTGTCAAAGGGGGCGATCGAGGTTATCAAGAACATTCTTTCAGTGGGATTTTATTCCCGTCTGTTCTTGGTGCCAAAGAAGGACGGCTGACTCAGACAGGTTATCGATCTGAGTCTCCTGACCCAGTCTATCATTGCTCCTCAGTTCAGCATGGAGGCTGTCAGGTTGGTTCGCCACTCCATACCCCAGGAGGTTTTCCAGTTCAAGGCCATGCCCTTTGGCCTCGACCTGGATCCTTGTTCCTTCACCCATCTGATGTCGCATGTGTTAGTCTTACATCGCACACAGTCCAGGGTGTCTTCTTCGGCATATCTAGTTGATATCCTCCAGAGGCATTCCAATGCTGCCTTTCTGGAATCGGATGTTGTCACACTGTTGAGCCTGCTCACGTCACTAGGGTTCAAAATCATCGGAAGAAGTCGGACCTGGTCCCTTCTCCATCGTTTTGTGATCTGGGATGGGCTTCCGTACTCAGCTGGATATGATGGCGGTTTCCCAGGCAAGGGCTGTGCTTTTCTCAGCCTTTTGCCCTGACTCTGTTCCAGTCCACGTCCGCAACAGCTCGGAGTCTTCCCCGGCTGCTTGGTCGCTACAGTTCGGTGACGGATCTCATTCCTCTGGGTCGGCTGCATGTCTGACCTCTCCAACACTTTCTGCTCAGTCGTTGGAGGCCGAATGTCGATCCTCTGGATCTGGTGCTTTAGTTACCGGAGTCTCTTCCTCGTCACCGCCTCCCCTGACAGATGTTCAGTGGATTATGCAGGGAGTTTCGTTGGACTTCCCCACGTCCGATCGTGTTCTGATGGCAGTCGCCAGGATGGGGTGTGACGTTGGATCCTCTAGGTCTTTTCCTTCACGGGTCATGGGACCAGGATCTAGCAGCTCTTCACGTCAACCAGAAGGAGCTTCTTGCTCTTCTTCTTATTTTCCTCAGTGGATCCCCCGCCTTTCGAATTGTCAGGTCCTTCTATTGTCCGACAATTCGACAGTGGTTGTTTACATTCGGAACCAGGGCGGTGCGCACTATGTTCCCATGTACGAATTGATTCGGGATCTTCTACTGCTCACTCAGGATGTCAACGACGGGGTGGTGGTTCGTCACTTTCCCGGTCGTCTGAACGTCCTAGCTGACGCTCTGTCCCGACAGGGCAGGTTCTTTTCCACCGAGTGGATGCTCCACATGGCGGTGTTCCAGTCTCTTTACGATCTCTGGGGGTCTTCCCCACATCAATCTCTTTGCGACTCGTTGGAACCATCAGGTGGACACTTTCATGTCCCCGGGTCCAGATGCTCTGGCTTTTGCTGTGGATGCTCTGTCCCTCCTTTGGAACGGTCTTGTCGGCTGTGCCTTCCTGCCAATTCCAATTCTGCCTCAGGTTCTAGCCCAGATACGAACCTGCAGTTGTCAAATCATTTTGATCGCACCCCGTCGACTCAGAGGGTGTGGATCAATTTGCTCCGCTCTCTGTTAGCGGCAGTTCCGGCATGTCTCCCTCTACATCGTGACCTTCTTTGCCAAGGTCGCCCAAGGAGGTTTCATGTCGACCCGACTTCATTGTGCCTTCATGCAAGTCTTTTGTCAGGTCCTGTCTCCTCCGTAGTGGTTTTTTCGAGACGTGCAGTGGAGTTGCTTTTCTTCTTCAAGAAAGCACTCCACTGGTTTAGCCTCTGCGGCTAAGTGGAAGGTCTCCTGTCGATGGTGTGCGGATCACTCTGTTGCTTCTGTCACTCCTTTGATCACACAGATTGCAGAGTTTCTGGTATATGATTGATTCTGGGGGTCTCCAGCCTGTTTCCTTCAATGGGTACAGGTCCATGCTTAGGAGACCTTTTCGTATGTGGGACAGCGTCGTATCGGCACTACTCCATGCCTCTCCAAGCTTGTTCGGCACTTTTCCTTGAAAAGGCCTAGGACTTTGCAGCTTACCCGAAGATGGAATCTTGCTTGGGTGCTGTTTTGCTTGGGGGGGGGGGGGGGGTGCACCGTTCGAGCCTTTATCCCAGGTGGATATGCATTTTCTCACATACAAGATGGCTTTCGTGATGGCTTTTGCCTCCGCCAGACGGGTTAGTGAGCTTCACGGCCTCTCGGTTGACCTGGCCTTTTTCTGGAGCTCACCTACCAGTGTTATGTTTACCAGTGATTGCTCCTTTCTGGCCAAGAATCAGATACATGAATCTACTCCGTCTCCTCTCTGTATCGGGACTCTTCCTTCTGTTGAGGGTAAACACCCTTTGCTCTGTTCATTTGGAAGGGTAGGATCGATTTTCTGTCCCTTATTCCTGGTCGACAGACAATCTCTCCTGAATCCATTTCTCGATGGATTTGTCTTGCTATTCATGCAGCTTCCGCTCATCTAGTGACTGTCGATTGTATTACCAATCATTTTTCTGCCACGAGGTGCGTGCATTGTCTACCTCTTGGGGCTTATACTAACTCTGTCATGTTGCTGGATGTTATGCTGACAGCCTACTGGAGAAATACTACTTTCTCCACTTATCTGCGGCAGTTGCAGGTGCAGGCAGAGGACCTTTGTTCTACGGGCCCTCTTTCTTCTGCTCATGCTGTTGTCTATCACCACCATTCGGCTGCTTACAAGGTCAGTTCCAGCTCTGTGCTGTTACTGACCTTTCTGTCTGTGCATCGCACATCACCATACACCTCATCTCTCATTGTCTTTTACTAATGTTTGTGATGCTATGGTTTGATAGGCCTATGGACCTCTTCCTCTGTCCACGGTTCCTGTGCAGTTGGGTTATGTGCGGGCTGGTTATGTGATTCCCTCCATCCTATTGTCTATTCAGCCTGTAGTAAACAATTGTAAGGTAGGTTGATAAGAAATTTAAATTTTATAGTAAATTTCTTTTCTTATTATACCTACCGCAATTGTTTACATGGAGGCCCTCCCGTCTTCTTATTCGGGTAAGAATCCTTCCTCCCCGCTGATCACATAACTCCTATGTTGGCGGACTCAAAAGAATGGGTTGATGACTGCTTGCACACTGGTTAGCAGAAGTCGTGGAATTGTACTAAGAGAAGAGTGTTCCCTACTGGGTGTGCGCCGATGGCGCTCGACCAAGTTTTGGCTTATTTTTTCGTGGTGTTTTTACACCACTTTTCTTTCCCAAATCTCTTGGGGATGGTTAAAATAGAGAGTATTTTATCCGAGTTAGGGTCTTCCACTGTAGTGCAAGTCTGTAGTAAACAATTGCGGTAGATATAATAAGAAAGGAAATTTAATATAAAATTTAAATTTTTCAGACATTGATTAACTCCTCACAGTGGTAGCATTCACCACTTTTGAGAACCTGATTGTAAACTGAAGTATGAGTAAATGACTGGAAATGATCTTTATACTTTTTTATATCGGAATTGCTATATTTGGTTTATGAATTCTGAGTATTTAATTCACCCAGTCTTCTCTATCAAAGCTCTCTTCAATTTAAGGAGATAATGGATAAATTACCAAGTTAATTACTGACTGTAGACATACATCACACATGTAGATGACAGAATAACCTCACTGTTTAAATATCATTGGTTCCCAAAAATGAAGATTCTATCAATTATTTTCAGTGTTGTCAAAAATTAAATTGAGTATATGGAAATAACATTAAGTTTTCTCTCAGCAAATAGTCAAATCCACCTAGCTTTGCTTTTAACTTTTGAAGTTCAAATCATGACTTCACCACTGATTGAAACAAGCTCCTTGGTATTCTTCTACTGAGCTTCATGTGTAATGTATTGAAAGGAAAATAGTACTGTAAAGTTGTTTCAGAGCAGACATTGATATTATCTTTCAAAAATTGTTTGGATTCAAATGACATCCTTCACTCTTTCAGCCATGGCCAGAGGATGCTCTGGAGTTGGTTGCTAACAAATTCTTAGATGATGTAGAAATGACTCAAGAGGTACGAGAACAAACTGTGGTGATGTGTAAACATTTTCATGAGAGTGTTAGAGCTCTGTCAGAAAAGTAAGTACTGTAATTCCTTTTAAGTGTTTGAACACAAATTTGTACTCTTCTTGCACTCCCAAACTATCACAGTTTTGAACATGTATATTTTTTCTGCTGTGTACTTACAGATACACTCACTGCAGGACTTATAAAAGGACTTATTGTAAAACTTATGAAAATAAAATGTATTTAAAAAAATAAATTATTAGTTGTATGATGTGTTCTTATGAGTGGATGATTGAGTATTGCTTCTCTGATAAATATGAAATGTGACTCACAGACAAATGGAACAAACTTTAAAATATGTAAAGCAGTTTTAAAAAAATTATGTTGGATGGACATGAATGATACAGAATCTGCATACAAACCAGTTGAAGTGCCCACTCCATGGGCATATGGTATTGGTTTAATAAAATAATATGTAGAGAATTGTTTCTTCAGCTCAGTTTGACAAAGTCAAGCTGAGCTATTCCTGTCACTATTTGTCCGTCGACATACAAACGTATGTCAACAGTTTCCTTTGGCACACAGTACAGGTCGCATTTATGATCTGATCACTTTGAAACTAGGTATGCTTATTTGGGGTGACATCTAGATGGGAACTATCGATTTTCTTCCATTTCCATAAAAAAATGTCGCTGGCAACAAACTTTGAACTTAGTTTAGTCAGACCTCAATATTTCCCTTTGGCACACCGTACAGGGCACATTTATGATCGGATTGCTTTGAACCTGGTATGCTTATTTGTGGTGGCTCCTAGATGGGAGCTATTGATTTTCATCCATTTCCATCAAAAAATGTTGCCGCTGGCAATGACCTTTGAACTTAGTTTAGTCAGACATCAATATATTCCTTTGGCACGCCTACAGGGCACATTTATGCTTGGATTGCTTTGAAACTTGGTATGCTTGTTTGAGGTGACCTCTAGATGGGAGCTATCAATTTTCTTCCATTCCCGTCAAAAATAGTTGCCGTTGGCAATGACCTTCGATGAACTTCGTGCAGTTGTGCAGCAATATTTTTCTCTGGCACACCCTGCAGGGCACATTTATGATCAGATCGCTTTGAAACTTGGTGTGCTTGTTTGGGGTGGCCTCTAGATGGGAGCTAGCGATTTTCTGCCATTTCCATAAAACAATATTGCCTTTAGCAATGACCTTTGGACTTTGTTTAGTTAGGCATCAATATTTCCCTTTGGCACACCCTACAGAGCACATTTGTAATCGGATCGCTTTAGAACATGGTATGCTTGTTTGGGGTGACCACTAGATGGGAGCTATTGATTTTCTTCATTTCCGTAAAAAAATATTGGTGCAATGACCTTTGAACTTGGTTTAATCAGTCTTCAGTATTCCCTTTGGCACATACTACAGGGCACATTTATGCTTGGATCACTTTGAAATCTGGCATGCTTGTTTGGGGTGATCTCCAGATGGGAACTATCGATTTTCTTCCATTTCCATCAAAAAATGTTTGTGTTGGCAACAACCTTCAAACTTAATTCAGTCAGACATCAATATATTCCTCTGGCGCGTCCTTCAGGGCACATTTATGATCCGATCGCTTTGAAACTTGATTTGCATGTTTGGGGTGACCTCTAGATTAAAGCTATAGATTTTCTTTCATTTCCATAAAAAAATATTGTCGTTAGCATCAACCTTTGAACTTAGTGCATTTGTGCAGCAACTTATCCCTTTTGCACTCTCTACAGGGCATGTTTATCAATTTCAATAAAAAAAGAAAGAAAACACTTTGCCACTAGCAATGACCTTCAAACTTATGCCTTTGTGCATTAACATCTTCCTTTGGCACACCTCAGAGGGTGCATTCATTATCAGGTTGTTTTGAAACTTTGTATGCTTATTCAGGGTGACCAAGAAAGGAGCTATCGATTTTCTTTTCATTTCCAACAATAGCTGTTGCTGTTAGCAACAACCTTTGAATTTATTGCATTTGTGCGTCAACATTCTTCTTTGACATGGCCTACAGGGTACATTTTTCAAAGGATTGTTTTTGAACTTTGTGTGCTCATTAGGCGAGGCCTCTAGGTAAGAGCTATCGATTAGTATTCATTTCTGTGGAAAAAGTTGCCATTTACAATGACCTTTAAACTCACTGCATTTGTGTATCAACATTCTTCCTTTAGCCAGCCTTACAGTTTACATTGAAAAATGCATGGATTGCTCTGACGTGCACACACAATGCTGTTATGTTGAAGTTTCACCAAATAACATTGGAACCAATGATCTTCAGTTTTGCTCTTTCACTTATAGCTTAACAAGTTCAGGTTTGTCAAGTTGAGCTACAGTGTCATTGACACTTTCATTTATTGTTTCAATACACTTTCAGAATGTTGAAAGAGAATAAACACCAGTTTTGAAAGGATGAATACTTAATATACTTTTTATAAGATTAGGTCACTTGTTTAGAGTTTAATAGGTCAGGTATGAAAGCATGCCAGTGTTTTCTCTAATCAATCCACCCCAACAGTTTCCATCCCAATATTTATGAACATTGAATCTTTTTTCAGATATTATGAAAGTATGAGACGTAGAAATTATGTTACACCTACATCCTACTTAGAACTGATAAAGACATTTAAAAATCTTTTGAACAAGAAACGTTTAGAATTGCTAACCTTGAAGGACAGATATTCTACAGGGCTGGAGAAACTAGATTTCTCTGAAAAGCAGGTAAAACAAATTGTCTAATAAAATACAATTTATCCCATCTGTCTCTGAAAAGCAGGTAAAACAAATAGTCTGATAAATACAATTTATCCCATCTGTCAAGTTAACTCATTTATTTATTACATCTAAAACCTGACACATTTGTACTTGTTTTCAACCTCTATATTTCTCTTATAATGTTATTATTATATTGGTATTCTGTACATACAACTTAACCTCGCCTTCATTTGAAGAAAAAGAGATTTTGGTCTCCCAGAAACATTATAAATCAAATATGTTTCCTTTCATCACTATTGGAAAATGTAAGGTGTTATAAAACAATAAACAGCTTTCAGATAGTATGCCTACATTTTGGCATGAAAAAAATGTCAGTCAACAAATAAATTACCCAGTGAAGAATAAATAGGTTGAAGTATAAAATGGATTTATTTTTCACTTCTGCTGTATGTAGAATGAATACAGCTATGCATTCAAGGAGTATTGAAAAGGCTAACACAACATGTGTAGATCTTTAACTCTTTACCATGAATGCCAAATCTGACTAGTGCATTTCTCAACAATGAGCATTCAAGTTTTTCAATTTTTATCTAAAAGATATAGCCTATTACTCCTCATTGGAATGAGTTTTGTTTTAATGGAACAAAAATTGAATAGGTTTAGCTATTCATGACAAAAATTAGTGTCATTCCCAAACAAGAAAGGGTCAAATATAACTGTGTATCAAAGAGGGTCTCTAATGAGTCACAGTTCTATATGAAATATACAAACAGAGTTGATTAACTCTATTCAAGTTGAGGTTTACTGAAGTTGGTATCAAATTTAGTAGATGAAGCTCATAAACTTAATAAAAAAATTGCTAGGAATTTGTGATCTTTTTTCTCACATGCATGTACTGTTGAAAAGATGTCATAAATTTATTGGATAGTTTTATTAGCTCACCAGAGTGAAACTCAAGAAGATGACATATAGTTATGGCTCTTTGTCAACTGTTAGTTGTCTGATGTATTCACAGGCAAATTTTTAATGAAATTAGGAGAAATTTTCTGTTGTGACATTACATTTTGATTTTATTCAAAGAAGTTGCTGTGCCCCATGTGCAGGTAGTGGGTGACAAATTCCCCAAATTTAAAAAAATCTCATAAACTGATGGGTGCAATTAATAGATATTCAGTGTTCCTTTTGAGACATAAAGTAAAGTTTGTTCAAAGGAAGTTCAAGGGTCAGCACTTGCAATCATGGGAAGGATCAGGTTTGTGGCCCATACTTTTTACAACACATAATTCGTTAAACATTGGCCTTTTGGAGGTGAGTGATCCGCCATGCTTCACAATAGCTCACAAGTATGACTTAAGGATCCTACAGAAAAAGAAAACTCATAAGATAAAGTCTGTTGACAGTAAAGTGTTATCACTGATAGGGAACCATTTCTATTAGCTCATATGTAAAGCTTATCAGTGGCCAGTCCCAAGCTATAATGTAAGGCTTACCGATGTCCAGCCACAAGACTACATATTTTTATACTGTAACCGATGACCCAGACTTAGCTGGTGCTAACTCTTAAATAATAAGGGTCAAACACAAATTTTGCCCCCCCCCAAATCCCCAAAATTTGCATCCAAATAAAAAAACCTGATGTCCTATATGGTCCTCCAAACTTTTGCCTACTGCACACGCGCAGTGTCGAGGAAGTACCGAAATTGGCATCAAGCCTCATTTTTCTTTGTTTAGCCCTTCTGTCAGTAAAATCTCACTGACTTCTGTGCTTATAAATCTCAGTAAAAATGATGCCAGAAACAATATCATGATGGAAATGGTGGATCCAAGGATGCAATAAGAGGATGAGAGGAAGAAACAGTGATTGGATGTGTTCAGGGCTGTAACTTATAATTTTATTATAAAATTATTTCATGTTCCCTAATTTCGGGGCATGGGCCTGATGTTTTCATTCTTGCTATGAAATCTCCACTGTTTGTTAAGTGTTTCCTCTCTCCCTTTCCTTGAAACCCACCTAGTTAATCTCCCATGCTTTTGGAATATTTTTTAAAAAAATTTTCTTGAAAATTGCTTGGGAGTTTTACTTGGTTACAGAATGTTTATTCTGTTATCTCCATGGTTACGTCCTCACCCTTGGGGTGTTTAGGCGTTGTTTGGTCATGCATCTACCATCTGATTATTGCAGTTTCTTCTGATGAAGATTCTGTTTTACATCGGATAGTTTTAAGAATCTGTTACTGACTTCGGGCCGTGTTTGTCAGTGCTTGGAGTCTTGTTTCCATTTTTTTATAGACTTTTGTTCACATTGACAACGGTTACTTTCCTTTAGTAATTCCTTGTCATCTGTTAGGTTAGATATGTCGTCAGATACATTATATACTCCTCAAGTGTAACATTAATTTTTTAGCTTGTTTAAAAAAATTTGGCCACACTTAGGCTTTTTTGGGATCCATTTGGGCCCATCGTTCCCATTGGAAACTTGGGCTCATGTCAACATTTTTTTTTTAAATATTTTTCGAAATTTTGGTATAGATTGTATTATTATCATGTATCTTTGTAATATGAGGGTTAGTGCGAGTACTATGGCTTAATAAAATTTTATAATTATGAAAGAATTTTGTTCAAATTGTTATGCGAGGAAGTCTTCCTCGGATTCTCATGCTCATTGTGTTTGCTGTAGTCATTGTACAGCACTAACTGTTGTTCTGTTTGTGCCAATTGGGATGACAAACGTTGGAGACGTGTGTCACGGTACATTGTTAGTGGTGAGAGATCGATGCCTGTTCTCTCACCACAAGGTCACTCAAGTTTTTCAGTTTCTTTTACAGAGGAACAAGATGTCTTCTGGAAGTGTGCTGCCGTCATCGCAAATTAATGAAGAGCTAGCAGCAAAAGTGCTCAATGAAATTAGACAAGTGCCTAGGTCCCAAAAGGGATTTACGGACTTGTCGCCAGCTAGCTCGACCAGCGGATATATCCCCCCCCCCCCATATGGGTGGTGTGACACTGGGTAAGTCCTTTGCAGTCCAGGAGAGGAAAAGGGGTGTTGCGAGCACTATAATCTCGGATCATGCACAGCCTGCGATGGCGGAACGGAAGATGGAAATGAGGAAGCCAGTCAGTTCAGTAGTAAACTCGTTCAGGTCATCCCAGACCGCAAGCGAGAGAGGTCCCTCTCTCTTACAACAGCATCTGGGGCCAGATGTTGTTGTTCAAAACGTTCGGCAGTCGGAGCATACGTCCACACCTCCTGTTCGGGATGCTCCATCTTATAGACAGCCGGTGTCGGCTAGTCTGTCGGCTTCCTCTTCTGCATATCAGCACACATGACTGCACCTTGGCTTTGTGACCTCAGATATCCTGACTGCTTCACCGACAAAGGATTCCATGTCGTCTAGGTCACACCATTCAGTAGCCAGGGACATGAGGCCTCTTCAGTTGGGACATTCGCATAAAAGTATTATGTCGGACACACCGTCCCAGGAGCATCCAGCAGCTAAGCAACAGAGGACCGCTGCTCCACAGGCCTCCATGACGGACTTGCTATCACAGACAGCACAGCTCATCACAGCATCCCAGCAACTTACGAAACATCCTACAACAGTTTCGGATCAGGAACTGTTGGATGAAGCTGGGTCGGTTCGGTCCTATGCAAGGTCAGACAGGGACGACCGAGATTCTCATCTGGTCCACTCGGATGGCGAAAGGGAAATTACGGAGCTGGATTTTTCCCTTCGGGAACAACATAAGGTGGCGATGAAGTTTATCCATCAAAACCTTCCAGACGTTGTTCCATCGGACCAGGTTGCTGCGACAAAGGATAATAGACTGATAGCATCATTGGATACTGGCTTTTTTGGCTGGATTAAGGAAGATGTTCCTGAATATCCAGTCCAGTCCAGCAATGTTTCACGAACGTTTGAATTGCTTAATGATGCTATTTTTAATTTAGCCTCTAAGACAGGCAAAAACAGTTTCTTATCTCAAAGTGCTCTGCATCAGCCATTCATCAATAGTGGTAATAGATTTGCAATGGCAGGACAGGGCATACCGAGAGTTCCTCTGCGTTTGGACAATCAGGCTGAGTTCTTAGATTTGTCCCTGCCTTTGTCTTTTTCTATTCTCCCTAGCACTATAGAGACGACGATTTCGTCTAATAGGGCGAATTTAGACGCATTATCATACTCAGATCACCTTACCAGAGTGTTAGCTCAATGTCTCGATGGTAAAAGATTTGAGGACTTTCGTTCGTCCTTAAGAGTTCTTTCTAGGGCTATTGCATTCTCCACGTATAACTCCGCCCTATCAGTGGCTAATTTGGAGTTGGTTAGACGTGATGCAGCTCTGGCTTCATTCACTATGGTGGACTCAAAGGTGAAAAACTCTCTTCGAGTCGCTCCGGTTTCCGGGGATTTTCTCTTTGATGGTAAGCTTTCTGTAATCTGTGAACAGATTACCAAGAAAGCTTCAGATTCTCTGCTTTTTAAGTCGGTTTCTAAAAGACCTGACGCAGCAGAAAAGATTAAAGCAGGAGCTTCTGGTGCAAGTACGTCCAGAGGAAGCTCCTATAAAGGGTATAAAAAATCCTCTAGCTCTTACTCTAGAGACCGTCAGAGTAGCGACTCAGGTAGAGGACGTAGTTCTGGCCGAGACAACTGGTCAGATGCCCCTAGGTCGACAGGATGATGCGCTGGACGGGGAGGACGTGATTTTTCTTCCCGTAGGGCTCAAAGGTCCAGGAGGTGATGGTCAGGACCTCTATTGCAGTCCGGTGGGCGGAAGGCTGACAAAGTTTTTGACTAATTGGTTGTCAATTACAGACAACCGTTGGGTAAAAGAGGTTGTCTCGGATGGCCTAAAGCTATCTTTCCGAGAAAAACCTCCGCTAACACAAAGTCAGTGCTGGACTCAGCTTCCGTCCAATCTTCAAAAGAGAGATTCACTTCTATCAGAGGTGCAATCTCTTTTAGAGAAGAATGCAATAGAGGTCGTAGAAAACCAGGAATCCCTGGGTTTTTACAGTCACCTGTTCTTGGTACCGAAGCCAGACGGCTCGTTCCGTCCAGTCATAGATCTGACCTGGATAAACAAGCTGATCGTGGCTCCAAAGTTCTATATGGAGACCATTCGATCAGTGAGGGCGAGCATTTGAGCGGGCGTTTATGCATCAAGCATAGATCTCAAGGATGCGTACTTTCATGTCATGGTACATCCGGCATTCAGAAAGTACCTTCGCTTCGCTTTCCTAGGAGTCGTTTATCAGTTCTGAGCGATGTGCTTCGGACTCAATCTAGCACCCTGGGCTTTCACTCGAATGATGAACTCGGTAATGGCTTATTTCCGAGCACATTCGTCTGCGGTAACGTCGGCCTACTTGGACGACATTCTTCAGAGGTATGGCAACAAAACAGTTCTTCAGAACGAAGTTCAGAGTCTGCTTCAATTGCTCCGACGTCTTGGTTTCATTGTAAATGAAAAGAAGTCGGATCTAGCTCCGTCCAAGTCGTTCATTCACTTGGGAATGAGCTTCGAGACTCACAACAATCTAGTTCGTCTTCCATTACCCAGAGCGAAGATAGTCAGTTGCTATGCTCATTTTTGTCTACAGTCAGACGTAGTAACAGCGAGAGAATTCATGCGACTGATGGGATTGTGCGGAACATTCATTCGCTCAAAACAAATATCGTTTTATCGGACCAAGTAAAACTAAGGATTCAGACTCGGGCAGATATTCAGTGGTTGACTCAGGGAGTTCCACTGCAACTGTCGGATCCGGTTTTTACGATTATGACAGATGCGAGTCAAACAGGTTGGGGCGCGACATTGAGCCCAACAGACTCGAGGTGCCAGGGCCTTTGGGATCCGGTGTTCCTAAACAAGCACATAAACATCAAAGAGATGATGTCAATTTGGCTTGCGCTACGTCATTGGATGAACATAATTCAGAATTCACATGTTCAAATACTGTCGGACAATTCGACAGTAGTAGCGTACATCCGGAACCAGGGAGGCATTCATTCGATTCCGTTATTCGACCTAACAGAAAGAATTCTTCTGTTTGTTCTAGAGAATCATGTTCTTCTGTCAGTCCGTCATATTCCGGGTCGTCTGAACGTTCTAGCAGACTCGTTCTCGCGGAAAGGTTGCATGTTACCATCAGAATGGACTCTCAACAAGCGAGTGTTCAATCAGATTTGCTACCAATGGGATCGACCAATGATAGACTTGTTTGTGACACACCTCACCAATCAGTTGCAGGCGTATGTGTCGCCATGCCCAGATCCTCGAGCGTTTGCAATAGACGCTCTCTCAATCTCTTGGGACGGAATGATAGGATATGCATATCCTCCAACTCCTAAATATCAAGTAATCGCACTGCAAGATACTGTTGGTAGCATCTCTGTCGTCTCAGAAACCATGGATAAATCTACTCAGGTGTCTGTTATGGGATGTTCCTCAGAAGCTTCCTCCACAGGAGGACCTTCTCTTTCAGGGGAAATCTCGCACACTGCATCACAACCCGCAAAGTCTCAACCTTCACGTATTTCCGTTGTGCGGTCCTTCTGGTACGGCAAGCAATTTACAGGACGAGCAGTGGACACAATTTCTAACTGTAGGAGGGCCTCCTCTTCGCTAAATTATGCAGCAAAGTGGAAGGTTTTTTCTCGTTGGTGTAAGGATCATTCTATTGATATTTTTTATCCTTCCATTCCAGACATTGCTAATTTTTTGGTCTACTTGTTTGACGAAATCAAACTGCAGCCAGTAACCATTAAGGGTTGTAGGTCTATGCTATCTGCTTATCATGATAGCTTACAGATTGGATCTAATATTTCTTTATCTAAGTTAGTAAAAAACTTTTCGATAAATAGACCTAGAACTCTTAGGTTAATTCCTAAATGGAATTTAGCTTGGGTTCTACCGAAGCTCAAAGAAGCTCCTTTTGAACCTCTGATCACTGTAGACTTCAAATTTTTGTCATATAAGACAGCTTTTCTCTTAGCCTTTGCTTCTGCAAGAAGAGTTAGTGAGCTTCATGCTCTGTCTATTGATGATTCTCATTATCGTAGTATTGGTAATACTATTACTTTAACTACTAATGTGGGATTTTTGGCTAAGAATCAGGTTCCTAATACATATCCTGAGCCTATTGTTATTAAGACTCTTCCATCCTCAGATGGCTGTAGGCCTTTGCTGTGTCCAGTTAGAGCTATGCGTGTTTACAAACGCAGATCTGAGTTTATCAGAAAGGGGCGAAAACGCTTCTTCCTGTCTTTAATTCCCAATAGAAGGAACATATCTGTTCATTCTATTTCTAGATGGATTCAGTTAGCTATTCGTACTGCTTATGAGAGTTTATCTTCCAATCAGCAGTCCGTGCTTAAGATTTCAGTGCATGAAGTTAGAGCACTGTCAATATCTTGGGCTTATTCTAACAGTATTGCTATTACAGATCTTATGAAGGCTGCTTACTGGCCACAGCCTTCTACTTTCACTAATTTTTACCTTAGAAATATAGAGTCTATTTCTGGCGGCCTTAGGTGTTTAGGTCCGTTATCTGTTGCTCAGAATGTCGTCCACTAAACGATTACAGCTATAGTTATGTAGGTTTTCTATTCCAGCAGTGACTCTGTCCTGCTGCCCTCTTCATTCTGTGGTGATTTGACCCAGAGCAAGGGGAAGGGGGGGGGAGGATGGTGTTCCCTTATATCACCGGCTTTATAGTGAAAAGCAAGGGAATACCTCCTCCTGAGTCAGTAATTCCGAGTTTCCGAGTCTGTGCTGGGATGGTTTTAAAGTGTAAAGCTAATGTCTATCTCATTTATGTAATATTTTTAAAGTGTAGTTCAGTGTGAAGCATTTGTATATGTCACGTGTCATACGAGCGTTAATATACAATTCTCAGAAATTTTTGAATGAGTATAAAGAGTCTCATTCTCTGGACTATCTTTATTTATTGGCTTTCCTTTAAGGAGTTAGTACAATGGGTTATACTGGATGTTAATAGAGATCATAGATGTTATTGTGCTCAATTATTGATTGGTGATGTGTCTTTCTTATTTTTAATAAGCAAGAAAGACATATGTAAATCCTTTCTCTCCTTTTCTCCTTGAGGGGATAATTCTTATACATTATTGAGCCTATTGGATTTAACTTTATGTCCTAGGCCCTCCAGACTTTTTTCTATTCAGCTAAGTCTGGGTCATTGGTTACAGTATAAAAATATGAAAAAATTTAAAGTAATTTATATATTTTTTATACTTACCAATGACCCATGGTCCTCCCATGAGTTGGGAACTCATACCTCCCCGCTGATTATATAACATTTAGCAATCACTGATTGTAAGAATGAGGCTGGGCGACAATTTTGGTACTTCCTTGACACTGCGCATGCGCATTATGCAAAAGTATGGAGGACCATATAGGACATCAGTTTTTTTTATTTGGATGCAAATTTTGGGGATTTGGGGGGCAAAATTTGTGTTTGGCCCAGAATATTTAAGAGTTAGCACCAGCTAAGTCTGGGTCATTGGCAAGTATAAAAAAATATATAAATTACTTTAATTTTTTTCATTTTCCAGATATATGTACTGCTGATGGCAGTTATTTCCCGAAATTGTCCTGACTGGCAAATCAGGTGGATGACCAACCAATGGTACAGTCACCTACACTTTATATAACTAGACTATAACATATTGATGCAAACCTCATGTCCACTAAAAGTTGTAAGTGTTGAAGACAGCTTATCCATCCTAACAGCTTGGTAAAGCAAACTAATGGTCAGCAATTTTTGTGGAATCACCATAAAACTTTACACCTACAGACATTAATTGAGTCAAGCACAGAGGTCAAACAAGTTGGACCTCAAAGTCATTCCCATCTTGAAGCTTTCAGTCAGCAAGCTGTTGTAAAGCAAGACATAAAAATGTTTGCAAAGGCATGGATCAAATCAAAATGAACAGAAACACCTCCAATGGAGGTTACCAGATAGGAACCTCCACAAAGGACAGAAAAGTTACCGTAGGCAATAAGGCAGTATGGTGTTTTGGTGGGTGGTTAAGCACAAGATGAACATTCCTACTTGACTTAGCAAACACAACTGGTTTTCAGGTGAATGCATGAAGGAACATTTACATAACACTATTGCTGTAATAAGATCTTCAGCGGTTTAAAGGAAATTTGATTCTGACTGATATAACTGGTCAGTGATCACTCTCTTGTAAGTAAATCTGTGAAATTAAGCCAAGTCAAGAACATTTGCAAAAGGCCAGTTATTCTATTTACTTGTAGAATTTTGGAGATTTGTTGCAATTACACAGACTGGGGAGTATTTCTCATATCCAGAAAAGTACACTCAGATACAAATATGTACATGCATTATTTCATTTAGTAAATTAATTAGGATGACAAACTGAGTAGGATAACATTTAACTGAACAGTAGTAGTAATTAATACAACTCCATTGTCATTCATTTTAAAACCTTCATAGAAAGTTGTGTTCTTATGAAAAAATAAAATAATACCTGTATTAATTTTCTACTTAATTGTTTTGTATTTGTTAGTTTCTGGAAATGAAAATTGTCTTGCCACAATCCTTTTTTGCAGATAAATATAATGCAAATAGATTTACAAGAGCTGAAACCTAAACTTATTGAAACAAGTAAAGAGACGGAAGAATTGATAAAGATTATAGAAAAAGAGACAAATGAAGTAGAAGCTGTCAAAAAAGTTGTTGAAGCAGATGAGGCTATTGCAAACAAATCAGCACAAGAAGCCCAGGCAATAAAGGTAAGCATTGTATTCTGTCAGTGTGAAGCTTCAAGCTGGTGATGGTTATGGCTTCCCTGCATCAATTGTTGTCACAAGAAGCCCAGGCGAGAGAAAGGTAAGCATTATATTCTACTGGTGTGAAGCTTGAAGGTGATTATGGTCACGAAAATCCTGCCATAAGTTGTTGTCACAAGCATCCCAGGCTATAAAGTTAAGCATTATATTCCACCACCATGAAACTTGTAGCTGTCTATGGTTACAAATGTCCTACCTTCAAGGGTAGACATGAGAGGCCCAGGTTATAAATTCTACCAGTGTAAAGCTTTAAGCTGGCTATAGTTATAGTTGTCCTGACATCAGCAGTTGTCATAAGAATCCCAGACTATAGAGGTAAGCACTATATTCTACCCATTCATGTTTGAAGCTAACTGTAGTTACAGATGTCTTGCCGTCAGTTATCACGAGAAGCCTGAGCTATAAAGGTAAGCATTATATTTTACCAGTGTGAAACTTGAAGCTGGGCATGGTTATAGCTGCCCCACCATCAGTTGTTGTCACAAGAAGCCCAGGCTATAAAGGTAAGCATTATATTCTACCAGTATATATCTTGAAGCTGGCAGTGGGGACAGCTGCCTTGCCATCAGTTTTCTCACAAGACATCCAGGCTATAAAAGTGAGCATTAGACTACCAGTGTGAAGCTTGAAGCTGGCAATGATTATTTATTTATTGGTGTTTAAGGTCACATACTTATGCACAATGTCTAATCGTGACCATGACAGTTTTACTGGTGGAGGAAGCCGGAGTACCTGAAGAGAATCGACGAGCAACTGTCAGCTCAACATTCTAACTCTGTTCAAGCTTCACTCAAGCAGGGTTAGAGCAGTTGAAGACATGTGCACCAGTGACGTGCAGTACGCCTTGGTATGTGGCATCATCGTGTCCCCATGTAGGCAAACGGGATAAAGTGCCTTGCCCAAGGACACAACATGGGTCGTCCCGGACGGGGATCAAACTCGGCACCTCTAGCATAGAAGTCCAACAGTCTACCACTGAGCCACCACGCTCCCCTTGCAATGATTACAGCTGTTTTGCCATCAGTTTTGTCACAAGAAGCCCAATCTATAAAGGTAAGCATTATACAGGGGAGCCAACTTAATTGTAAATCTTTTAACTGAATACCCCTGTTAATTGTACATAACTTTCAAACAAACCATTTACCATACTTTCAATACAATTTTAACCTGTTAATTACATATAAGTTATAGAGTAAGCTCCTGTTAACTGAATATAAAATCCACAGTTATAGACGTTTTTGGCCTCAATACCTCTAATATAAGCATTTAATATATTATATCTTGTTTGATAGAGCTTTGTCAAACAAAATATAATAGAGTAAATACTCAGTTTATAACTAGAACATAGGAAAATTATCCAAATTCCTGTTAATTGTATACTCCTGATAAATGAATATTTTTCTCAGTCAAAATGGTTAGTCAATTAACAGAATTCCAGTGTATTATATCAGTGAGAAGCTTGAGGCTGGTTATGGTTAACACTGTCCTGCCATTAGCTATTGTCTCAAAAAGCCCAGTGTATAAAGGTATGCATTATATTTTACCAGTGAGAAGCTTGAAGCTGGTTACGGTTATAGTTGTCCTCCATCAGTTACTATCACAAGAAGACCAGGCTATACAGGTAAACATTATATTCTACCACTGTGTAGCTTGAAGCTTACTATGGTTACCAATGTCCTGCCATCAGATGTCACAATAAACACAGACTGTAGAGGTAGAGGTGTGTGTAAGGGGTGCCCTTTCAAGTGTTTTTGAAGGAAGATATTAGTCCCCATAGTCTGGAGCCCTGTCCAATAAACTTGAACTTATTTTAAACTAATTCCTTTCTACCAGAGTGAAGCTTGAAACTGACTGGCTATGGTTACAGATGTGCTGCCACCAGTTGCCACAAGATGCCCAGCATAGGTAGGTATTATATTCTCCCAATGTGATGCTTGAAGCTGGCTATGGTTATATCTATCCTGGCATCAATTGTCACAAGAAGCCCAGGCTACAAATGTACCCATTATATTCTACCATTGTACCGGTTGAAGCTGGCTATGGTTACATATGTCCTGCCATCCGCTGTTGTCACAAGAGTGCAGGCTATAAAGATTAAGCATTGTATTCTACTAGTGTGAAGGCTGAAGCTGGCTTTGGTTACAGCTATTATGCCATCAGTTTTTCTCACAAGAAGTCTGGTCTACAAAGGTAAGCATTGTATTCTACAAGTGTGACCTTGAAGCTGGTTATATTTACAGCTGTCCTACCATCATTGGTTGTCACATTTCTGTGTAATACAACATATGAGAAATAACATAATATATCACAAGGTCAAAAGATGCAGTATTTCATGTGAATGAGGTACAAAATCAAAAAGAATAACCATTTGAATTTCATTATTCATTATTCACAGATTGATTAAGATACAGTGTCAATTCTGTATAAGGCCTCTAAAGTAACTTTTGATACTTTCATTTTAGCAGACTCTATACATAATGATGGTTTTGAATGGTGGGACAGTCATTCATCATAAAAATCGGGAGCGCAGTGGCTCAGTGGTAGACTGTTGTACTTCTATGCTAGAGGTCCCGAGTTCAATCCCCGTCCAGGACCTGCATTGTGTCCTTGGGCAAGGCATTTTATCCCAGTTGCCTGCATGGGGCACGATGACGCTGTGTACTAAGATGTACTGCACGTCTATGGTGCACATGTCTTCAACCACTGTAACCCTTCTTGAGCAGAGCTTAAACAGAGTTAAGAGTGTTGCGGAGCTGACAGTTGCTTGTCGATGCTCGGTGGTTCTCTCCAGGTACTCCGGCTTCCTCCACCCGTAAAACTGTCATGGTCACAATTAGCCATTGTGCATAAGTATGTGACATTAAAACACAATGAATAAATATCATTACAATCTTCCTTGTTTCCATAAAAGATAAAACTAAATTCATTTGATCAGGAACAAATTTGGGTATAAGCAATATCACCTGAGTTTTTTTGTATGATTTGATGTGCCACATCATGTAAAACTCTTATTATATTTACAGAATGAGTGTGAAGAGAAACTTGCAGTAGCCCTGCCTGCACTAAAAGCAGCCCTTGCTGCTTTAGATACATTGAAGCAGAATGACATCACAATAGTGAAGGCTATGACAAATCCACCAAATGGAGTTAGAATTGTCATGGAAGCAGTTTGTGTGATGAAGGTAAGATCAGTATATTAAAATTTCACCAATGACTTCACTATCTATCTCCGGAAACAATCGTGTAAATTTTGCACTTATAAATTATTCTAAAACCAGTATTAACCTTTAATTTCCCATACAGTCACAAATGGCCACTTTTAAATTTCTTTGAAAAAGTTGCCCCCAAATGTTTTCTTCTTTGAGAACTCAGCCAGTGGCCTGTATTTATCTTGACAATGTTTTACATCATTGTTGGACCCCTGTGTTGGCAGCCAACAGTGATGTAGAAACACTGCTATATAATCTGCAGCTGTCAGCACCATATCATGGGTAAATCAGTTCCCCTTCCCCCTTTCTCTCTTTTCACCAAGTTAATTGAATTATTTAAATCATGCAATCTTCCACCTCTTTTATTTTGCGTGTGTTATATTTGGCGTGAGATTTAGCACAGTTCACAGTGTATCACATCTATGAGTAAGATTCAGTTGACTTTAGGAAAAATTGACCTCTGTAAAAATCTGAAATGAATATTTGTAATTCTCATTTATTTGGTTTTTGATTTATTTTCATTTCTGTGCATTGTTTTTAAACTATACAAGCAAAGCAATCTGTAATACATATATATGCTTTCATGCCACCTGGTAAGGTGTTTTAGCAACAGTGAAATGAAAACAATCCGACTAGAATGTCTGACCCACTTTTTTAGGCAGTTGACATTGAATAGACGGTCGTACTAAAATAACACCACAGAAAGAAAATAAGACCGGTCATACTAAAATGAGACCATAGGTAGAAAATGAGACCACAAGTGACTGCAGGCCAAGTACAGGGGTTAGAGTCCCCAAATGAACACTATCTGGTTATATGGAGTATACCATATATATATATCTGAACTGAAGTATGGTTCCGATATTTTTAATTAGGCTTTTCCCTCTGGAAAAGACTATTGTTTTTCTACGGATTATTATTTTTTTTTTTTGGGGGGGGGGGGGGGGGGGGGGGGGGGGTTCCGCATATTTTGTCTGTACGATTCAGAAGCCATTTTCAAACCGATTTTCACGAAATTTTGCACACACATAGAAGGGCACAAAATCTAAAAATGTACCGAAGCGGATTTTTCGATTTAACCCTTATTTTGTCAGAATTGGCAAAAAACTGTCAAAATTGGGGTTTATCGGTACTTTCTCGAAACACGTCTTGTAGATTTTTTTTAAACATTCATCATTGCTAGACCTGCCGGTGATACGACCTTTGATACACACGACATATCAGGCGATGCATATGGTAACCCTCCACAGGCTGCCAAACATCGAAATTTTGATGAAATGGGCTGTTTTCGGGCCCCCACAGCACCCAAACGAAACACGATAGATACACATAACTGCTTTTATTGGAAGTGGAATTCACCGAGGATCATTTTTGTAAGTAATAAGGGTGTTCACAAAACCAAGCGTTAACCCTTTAGAGCTGGTTACAGGGAGATACCACTCAAAAGGTTAAACATTTGTGTTATCTGAGGATTTCTTTAAAAACATGCCATAAATTTTCAAGAAAAAATGGCCATTCTCTGATCTTAGTGTGACATTACAAGTTGCATGTACAAAATATTCCTGTAAGCATTTGTTAACCCTATGCAGGTTCTCAAACATCAAAATGTTGATAAAATGGGCTGTGTTTGCGTACCCACAGCACCCAAAGTTGGGAGGAGAGATCAAAATAAGTGGAAGTAGAATTCACTGAGAATTATTTTTGGAAGTAATAAGAGTATTCAAAAAACAACACTTAACCCGTTTTGGGCTGGATAAACAATGATACCCATCAAAAGCTTAAAATTCATGTTCTCCCTGGATTTCTCTGAAAACATCTTGTAGATTTTAAAGAAAAAAATGGCCATTCACAGTTCTTGGTGTGACATTACAAGTTGCATGAATAAATATTCCTGTTAGCACTTGTTAACCCTCTACAAGCTGCCAGACATCAATATTTGGGATACATTTGAGATAAAATGAACCATTTTAAAATTGACACAGCACTCGGTGGGTATGCGTCAAACAACCATAACTCCTTTTGTCGGTCATTGACTTGTTGGAAGACGATATTGACATTAAACCAGTCCACCGTTAATGATGGTTTTTACCTAAACAATTTTTTATCAAACTCTGTCATTTGAGATTACTATCTTCACCTTTTTCATAACATCAATGAAGTGACTTCAGTGAGACAGTTAAAAACAACAAGACACTGTGGGGTCATGAAAAATCATGGAATCTCATCGGGAAAAGCCATGATTCTCCAGAATCATAAAGTCTAGTTTTTTTTTTGTTTTTTTTTCCACACATTTTGTCCGTATGATTCAGAAGCCATTTTCGAACCGATTTTCACAAAATTTTGCACACGCATAGACGGGCACAGAATCTAAAAGTGTACCGAAGCGGAATTTTCGATTTAACCCTTATTTCGTCAGAATTGGCAAAAAACTGCCAAAATTGGGGTTTATCGGCGCTTTCTCGAAACATGTCTTGTAGATTTTTTTTATACATTCGTCATTGCTAGACCTGTCTGTGACACACCCTTTGGTATACACGACATATCAGGCGATGCATATGGTAACCCTCCACGTCTGCCAAACATCGAAATTTTGATGAAATAGGCCGGTTTCAGGCCTCCAATGCACCCAAACAATACACGAGAGATAAACATAACTTCCTTTATTGGGAGTGGAATTCACCGAGGATCATTTTTGTCAGTAATAAGGGTGTTCAGAAAACCAAGCGTTAACCCATTTTTTAGCTGGTTAAACAGCAATACCCCCATAATGCTCAAAAGTTTGTGTTTTCCGTGGATTTCTCTAAACGAGTCTTGTAGATTTTCAAGAAAAATTGGTCACTCTCAGGTCTTGGTGTGACATTACAAGTTGCATGGATAAAATATTCCGGTCAGCATTAGTTAACCCTCCCCGAGCTGCTAAACGTAAAAATTGTGATAAAATGGGTTGTTTTTAGACGCCAACAGCACCCAAACGGTATACCAGAGACAAAGGGGCCTTCATTTATCGGACGCAAAATTGATCGGAAAATATTTTTGAAAGTGGTAAGGGTATTCAAAATTTGACGTCTTAACCCATTTAGGGCTGGTTAAATAGAGATACCCATTAAAATCTTAAAATACCCGTTTTCTGTGGATTTCTCTATCAACATTTTGTAGGTTTTCAAGACAAAATCGGCTATTTGCAGGTCTTGGTGTGACATTACAAGTTGCATGAACAAAATATTCCGGTCAGCATTAGTTAACCCTCCCCGGGCTGTTGAAGGTCAAAATTGTGATAAAATGGGCTGTTTTTGGACACCAACAGCACCCAAAGGGTACACCACAAAGAAAAGTGCCTCCTTTTATCGAGCGCACAATTTATACGGAAACATTTCTGTAAGCAGTAAGGGTATTCAAAAGTCGACATCTTAACCCATTTTGGGCAGGCTAAAGCGAGATATCCCTTGAAAGCTTCAAATTCCCATTTTCTGTGAATTTCCCTAACGGTAACTTGTAGGGTTTCAAGACAAATTGACTATTCGTAGGTCTTTATGTGACATTACAAACTGCATGGACAAAATACTCCGGTGAGCGTTTATTAACCATCTACAAGCTGCCAAGCATTGTAATTTTGTTAACATGGGGCTGTTTTCAGACACGCACAGCACCCAATGTATACATGAGAGATAAACATAATCTCCTTTGTTGGAAGTGGAATTCTCAGAGGACCATTTTTGTAAGTAATAAGGGTATTAAAAAAACAAAGCGTTAACCCCTGTTGGGGAGGTTAACACGGATACCCATCGATAGCTTAAAAAATCGTTTTCCCTGGATTTCTTTACAAACATTTTGTGGGGTTTCCAAGAGAAAATGGCCGTTGATAGGTCTTGGTGTCATATGTCCAGTTGCATGGATAAATTATTCTGGTAGGCATTTGTTAACCCTCCATGGGCTGCTAAATGTAAAAAAAATTGAAGAAATAGTCTGTTTTTGGACACCAACAAATGGAAATGCCACAGAGAAACGTAACTTCTTTTACCGGACGCAAAACTAATAGGGAAACATTGATGTTGATATTAACCCATTCTACCATTAATGATGGGTTTTACCTAAACATTTTTTTTTATCAAACCCAAACCGAGTCATTTGAGACTACTATACTCACCTTTCTCATAACATCAATGAGGGAACTTCAGTGAGACAGTTAAAAACAATTCATCAGACACTGTGGAGTCATGAAAAATCATGGAATCTAATCGGGAAAAGCCATGATTCTCCAGAATCATAAAGTCTATTTTTTTTTTAGTTTTTTGTTTTTTTGTTTTTTTTCCACACATTTTGTACGTACGATTCCGAAGCCATTTTCGGGCCGATTTTCACAAAATTTTGCACACGCATAGAGGGGCACAAAATCTAAAAATGTACCGAAGCGGAATTTTCGATTTAACCTTATTTCGCCAGAATTGGCAAAAAACTGTCAAAATTGGGGTTTATCGGCACTTTCTCGAAATACGTCTTGTAGATTTTTTTTAAACCTTTATCATTGATAGACCTGTCTGTGCCACTACCTTTGATACACATGACATATCTGGCGATGCATATGGTAACCCTCCACAGGCTGCCAAACATCGAAATTTTGATGAAATGGGGCGGTTTTAGGCCCCCAGAGAACCCAAACGATACACGAGAGATAAACATAACTTCCTTTATTGGAAGTGGAATTCACCAGAGATCATTTTTGTAAGTAATAAGGGTGTTCACAAAACCAAGCGTTAACCCGTTTTGGGCTGGTTAAACAGCAATACCACCAAAAAGCTCAAAACTTCATGTTTTCCGTGGATTTCTCTAGACGAGTCTTGTAGATTTTCAGGAAATATTTGTCACTCCCAGGTCTTGGTGTGACATTACAAGTTGCATGGACAAAATATTCCGGTCAGCATTAGTTAACCCTCCCCGAGCTGCTAAACGTAAAAAATTCTGATAAAATGGGCTGTTTTTGGACACCAACAGCACCCAAACGGTATACCACAGAGAAAGTGGCCTTCATTTATCGGACGCAAAATTGATCGGAAAATATTTTTGAAAGTGGTAAAGGTATTCAAAATTCGACGTCTTAACCCATTTTCGGCTGGTTAAAGAGAGATACCCATTAAAACCTTAAAATACCCTCTTTCTGTGGATTTCTCTAAAAACATCTCGTAGGTTTTCAAGAAAAAATCGGCTATTCGCAGGTCTTGGTATGACATTACAAGTTGCATGGACAAAATATTTCGGTCAGCATTAGTTAACACTCCCAGGGCTCCTCAACATCAAAATTGTGATAAAATTGGCAGTTTTTTGGACACCAACAGCATCCAATGGGTACACCACAAAGAAAAGCGCCTCCTTTTATCGAGTGTACAATTTATACAGAAACATTTTTGTAAGTAGTAAGGGTATTCAAAAGTCGAAGTCTTAACCCATTTTGGGTAGGCTAAGAGAGATATCCCTTAAAAGCTTTAAATTTCCATTTTATGTGAATTTCCCTAACAGTAACTTGTAGGGTTTCAAGAAAAATTAACTATTCGTAGGTCTTTATGTGACATTACAAGTTGTAGGGACAAAATACTCCGGTGAGCGTTTATTAACCATCTACAAGCTGCCAAGTATCGTAATTTTGTTGACATGGGCTGTTTTCGGACATGTACAGCACCCAATGTATACACTAGAGATAAACATAATCACCTTTGTTGGAAGTGGAATTCACAGAGGACCATTTTTGTAAGTAATAAGGGTATTCAAAAAACCAAGCGTTAACCCCTGTTGGGGAGGTTAACAGGGATACCCATTGAAAGCTTAAAAATCGTTTTCCCTGGATTTCTTTACAAACATCTTATAGAGTTTTCAAGAGAAATTGGCCGTTGATAGGTCTTGGTATCACATTACCAGTTGCATAGATAAATTATTCTGGTAGGTATTTGTTAACCCTCCATGGGCTGCTAAATGTCAAAAATTTTGAAGAAATAGTCTGTTTTTGGACACTAACAACATCAAATGGAAATGCCATAGAGAAACGTAACTTCTTTTACTGGACGCAAAAGTGATAGAGAAACATTTTTGTAAGTAGTAAGGATATTCAAAAATCGAGGTCTTAACCCATTGTCGACTGGTTAAGGAGATATACCCCTCAAAAGCTTAAAATTCCCTTTTTCTGTGGATTTCTCAAAAAAATCTAGCACGTTTTAAAGAAAAATTGACCACTTGCAGGTCTTTGAGTGACATTACAAGCTGCATGGACAAAATATTCCAGTAAGCAATTATTAACCCTCCAGAGCCTGGAAAGTATAGACATTTTGAGAAAATGGGCTGTTTTGGGGCACCCATAACACCCAATGTGTACCTGCGTGATAAGTTAACCTTCCTTATTGGAAGTGAAATTCACTGAGGATCATTTTTGTAAGTAATGAAGGTATTCACAAAACCAAGCATTAATCCGTTTTGGGCTGGTTACAGAGCGATACCCCTCAAAAAGGTTAAAAATTCATATTTTCCGAGGATTTCTCTAAAAGCCTCTCGTAGGTTTTCAAGTCAAATATTGGCCATTCTCATTTGAGACTACTATACTCACCTTGTATGAACTCAAAAGTAAGTGTATATTTATTTATTATCAAGAATAACCGCCCATAAGTTCCACTCTCACCGTGTCCCGCTTCATCGGTCGCCAGCGGTCGATTTATCCAAACAAAATTACCAAGGTTACCACCTCCCCCTGCCTCTTTCTCCAACCAAACACACATTGAAAGGTACGCCTCACCTCGTATTCCACACTGCCCTGCATGATATCATTTATTATTTATTTATTGGTGTTTAAGGGCATCTACTTATGCACAATGGCTAATCTACGGGTGGAGGAAGCCGCAGTACCTGGAGAGAACCACCGAGCAACGACGAGCAGCTGCCAGCTTCCCAACATCGTAACTCCGAACTGCAGCACAGGCAGGGTTAGATTGGTTGAAGACATGCGTACCGTCGACGTGCAGTACGCCTTAGTACATGGCGATATCGTGCCCCGATATGGAGAATCAGAGTTAAGTGCCTTGCCCAAGGACACAGCATGGGAGTCTGAATTGATCGCTCAGACGGCCACCCATCCAATGATTAACCAGGCTCAACGTTGCTTAACTTCGGTGATCTGAAGAGAACCGGCTACCACAATGCCACCGCTCCGCCACTGCATGATAAGAAAGCAGTAAATAATGTTAGCTACAATGGGATCAGTTACTTATAATATCAAATAGTGTTGACACTATAGCGTTTCCCCGACAGTGGGTCCAGGTATATAATAGTCTGTAAAACGGCTATACACTGCCCCTCCTCCGCCCCAGAGTAGCGACGTGGCAGTATATATCCATCTTACTGACGCTATGTTGTGCCTAAGGATCCTTACAATAAAAGATGGGGATCCCCAGCATGGGAAGGAGGGGGGGGGGGGGGGCAGGTATATTTACTACTCTGTAGGTTATCAAATGCAGTGGTGCATGGCGCCAACATTTCCCCGGCAGTGGGGCTAGATATATACTAGTGTGTAAGACGGTTATACTCCCCTTCTCCGTCCCAGGGTATATTTTATCTACACATATGTACAAACAACACTTCCTATTTTCGTATGTAATTATTGTAGTTTTTTTACTTCATGTTTGTCGTTGAATGTATGGATATCTTCATTGTAATAAATAAAACTAATCCTACGGGGAAAAACCAATTGGAAAGAAATTTACTTCTGCTATTAACAGACAGGTGATAGGTGAGCTCTGCAAGGTGTGAAAAAATGACATAATCATGCATAACAACTGTGGTCTAATAGGAGATAATTGATACAGGGACTATACATGACATGCTCAAGAATTTAAAGTTCACATTTTCTGTGGATATCTTCAACTGGTTCTTACAGATTTTTAAGAACAAATAAACCCTGGAGAAGAAGTATTCTCGCAAGCCTTCATTAACCCTCCACAAAAAGTCAGCTATCGAAATTTTAGGTAAATTTGAGATACAATGGGCTATTTACATTAGACGCTGATTCTCAGACGCTGATATTAATATTAACCCTCTCCACAAACAATGATGATTTAACCAAAACGTTCTTTTATCACACTGGGTCATTTGAGACTATTATACCCACTTTTCTCAAGACATCAATAAAAATACTTTAATGATACAATTAAAAACAATTCTTCAGACACTCCAGGGTCATAAAAAATCATGGATGTTTATTAACCCTCTACAGACTGCCAAGCATCGTAATTTTGTTGAAATGGGCTGTTTTCAGACACGCGCAACACCCAACGTGTACCTGGTAATTACCCATAATCTCCTTTGTTGGAAGTGGAATTCACCAAGGACCATCTTTGTAAGTAATAAGGGTATTCAAAAAACCAAACGTTAACCCCTTTTGTGGTTGTTAATAGTGATACCCATCAAAGGCTTAAAAATTTATGTTTTCCCTGGATTTCTTTACAAACATCTGGTAGCATTTTCAAGAGAAAATGGCCATTGATAGGTCATGGTGTCACATTACCAGGTGATTGGATAAATTATTCCGATAAGCATTTGTTAACCCTCCATGGGCTGCTAAATGTCAAAATTTTGAAAAAATAGCCTGTTTTTGAACAACAACAACATCAAAAGGGAATGCAACAGAGAAACGTAACTTCTTTTACCGGACGCAAAACTGACAGGGAAACATTTTTGTAAGTAGTAAATGGATTCAAAAATCGAGGTCTGAACCCATTTTTGACTGGTTAAGGAGATATACCCCTTAAAAGCTTAAAATTCCAGTTTTCTATGGATTTCTCAACAAAAAAAATTCAAGAACAATTGACCATTCGCAGGTCTTCGAGTGACATTACAAGCATGAACAAAATGTTTCGGTAAACATTTGTTAACCCTCCAGAGGCTGCCAAGCATAGAATATTTGGAGAAAATGGGCTTTTCTTGGGCAACCATAACACCAAATGTGTACCTACGAGATAAACATAACCTCCTTCATTGGAAGTGGAATTCACCGTCGATCATTTTTGTAAGTAATGAAGGTATTCACAAAACCAAGCATTAACCCTTTAAAGCTGGTTACAGGGAGATACCCCTCAAAAGGTTAAACATTTGTGTTATCTGAGGATTTCTTTAAAAACATGCCATAAATTTTCAAGAAAAAATGGCCATTTTCTGATCTTAGTGTGACATTACAAGTTGCATGTACAAAATATTCCTGTAAGCATTTGTTAACCCTATGCAGGTTCTCAAACATCAAAATGTTGATAAAATGGGCTGTGTTTGCGTACCCACAGCACCCAAAGTTGGGAGGAGAGATCAAAATAAGTGGAAGTAGAATTCACTGAGAATTATTTTTGGAAGTAATAAGAGTATTCAAAAAACAACACTTAACCCGTTTTGGGCTGGATAAACAATGATACCCATCAAAAGCTTAAAATTCATGTTCTCCCTGGATTTCTCTGAAAACATCTTGTAGATTTTAAAGAAAAAAATGGCCATTCACAGTTCTTGGTGTGACATTACAAGTTGCATGAATAAATATTCCTGTTAGCACTTGTTAACCCTCTACAAGCTGCCAGACATCAATATTTGGGATACATTTGAGATAAAATGAACCATTTTAAAATTGACACAGCACTCGGTGGGTAAGTGTCAACAACCATAACTCCTTTTGTTGGTCATTGACTTGTTGGAAGACGATATTGACATTAAACCAGTCCACCGTTAATGATGGTTTTTACCTGAACAATTTTTTATCAAACTCTGTCATTTGAGATTACTATCTTCACCTTTTTCATAACATCAATGAAGTGACTTCAGTGAGACAGTTAAAAACAACAAGACACTGTGGGGGTCATGAAAAATCATGGAATCTCATCGGGAAAAGCCATGATTCTCCAGAATCATAAAGTCTAGTTTTTTTTTTTGTTTTTTTTTCCACACATTTTGTCCGTACGATTCAGAAGCGATTTTCGAACCGATTTTCACAAAATTTTGCACACGCATAGACGGGCGCAAAATCTAAAAATGTACCGAAGCGGAATTTTCGATTTAACCCTTATTTCGTCAGAATTGGCAAAAAACTGCCAAAATTGGGGTTTATCGGCGCTTTCTCGAAACATGTCTTGTAGATTTTTTTTATACATTCGTCATTGCTAGACCTGTCTGTGACACACCCTTTGGTATACACGACATATCAGGCGATGCATATGGTAACCCTCCACGGGCTGCCAAACATCGAAATTTTGATGAAATAGGCCGGTTTCAGGCCTCCAATGCACCCAAACAATACACGAGAGATAAACATAACTTCCTTTATTGGGAGTGGAATTCACCGAGGATCATTTTTGTCAGTAATAAGGGTGTTCAGAAAACCAAGCGTTAACCCATTTTTTAGCTGGTTAAACAGCAATACCCCCATAATGCTCAAAAGTTTGTGTTTTCCGTGGATTTCTCTAAACGAGTCTTGTAGATTTTCAAGAAACATTGGTCACTCTCAGGTCTTGGTGTGACATTACAAGTTGCATGGATAAAATATTCCGGTCAGCATTAGTTAACCCCTCCCCCGAGCTGCTAAATGTAAAAATTGTGATAAAATGGGCTGTTTTTAGACGCGAACAGCACCCAAACGGTATACCAGAGGACAAAGGGGGCCTTCATTTATCGGACGCAAAATTGATCAGAAAATATTTTTGAAAGTGGTAAGCGTATTCAAAATTTGACGTCTTAACCCATTTAGGGCTGGTTAAATAGAGATACCCATTAAAATCTTAAAATGCCCGTTTTCTGTGGATTTCTCTATCAACATTTTGTAGGTTTTCAAGACAAAATCGGCTATTTGCAGGTCTTGGTGTGACATTACAAGTTGCATGAACAAAACATTCCGGTCAGCATTAGTTAACCCTCCCTGGGCTGTTGAAGGGTCAAAATTGTGATAAAATGGGCTGTTTTTGGACACCAACAGCACCCAAAGGGTACACCACAAAGAAAAGTGCCTCCTTTTATCGAGCACACAATTTATACGGAAACATTTCTGTAAGCAGTAAGGGTATTCAAAAGTCGACGTCTTAACCCATTTTGGGCAGGGCTAAAGCGAGATATCCCTTGAAAGCTTCAATTCCCATTTTCTGTGAATTTCCCTAACGGTAACTTGTAGGGTTTCAAGACAAATTGACTATTCGTAGGTCTTTATGTGACATTACAAACTGCATGGACAAAATACTCCGGTGAGCGTTTATTAACCATCTACAAGCTGCCAAGCATTGTAATTTTGTTAACATGGGGCTGTTTTCAGACACGCACAGCACCCAATGTATACATGAGAGATAAACATAATCTCCTTTGTTGGAAGTGGAATTCTCAGAGGGACCATTTTTGTAAGTAATAAGGGTATTAAAAAAACAAAGCGTTAACCCCTGTTGGGGAGGTTAACAAGGATACCCATCGATAGCTTAAAAAATCGTTTTCCCTGGATTTCTTTACAAACATTTTGTGGGGTTTCCAAGAGAAAATGGCCGTTGATAGGTCTTGGTGTCATATGTCCAGTTGCATGGATAAATTATTCTGGTAGGCATTTGTTAACCCTCCATGGGCTGCTAAATGTAAAAAAAATTGAAGAAATAGTCTGTTTTTGGACACCAACAAATGGAAATGCCACAGAGAACGTAACTTCTTTTACCGGACGCAAAACTAATAGGGAAACATTGATGTTGATATTAACCCATTCTACCATTAATGATGGGGTTTTACCTAAACATTTTTTTTTATCAAACCCAAACCGAGTCATTTGAGGACTACTATACTCACCTTTCTCATAACATCAATGAGGGAACTTCAGTGAGACAGTTAAAAACAATTCATCAGACACTGTGGAGTCATGAAAAATCATGGAATCTAATCGGGAAAAGCCATGATTCTCCAGAATCATAAAGTCTATTTTTTTTTCGGGCCGATTTTCACAAAATTTTGCACACGCATAGAGGGGCACAAAATCTAAAAATGTACCGAAGCGGAATTTTCGATTTAACCTTATTTCGCCAGAATTGGCAAAAAACTGTCCAAATTGGGGGTTTATCGGCACTTTCTCGAAACATGTCTTGTAGATTTTTTTTAACATTTATCATTGATAGACCTGTCTGTGCCACTTACCTTTGATACACATGACATATCTGGCGATGCATATGGTAACCCTCCACAGGCTGCCAAACATCGAAATTTTGATAAAATGGGCCGATTTTAGGCCCCCCAGAGAACCCAAACGATACACGAGAGATAAACATAACTTCCTTTATTGGAAGTGGAATTCACCAGAGATCATTTTTGTAAGTAATAAGTGTGTTCAAAAAAACCAAGCGTTAACTCCTTTTGGGGTCGTTAATAGCGATTCCCATCAAAAGCTAAAAAAAATCATGTTTTCCGTGGATTTCGTTACAAACATCTTGTAAGTTTTCAACAGAAAATGGCCATTGACCGGGTTGCATGGATAAAATATTCCAGTAAGCATTTGTTAACCCTCCATGGGCTGCTAAATGTCAACATGTTGAAAAAATAGTCTGTTTTTGGACACCAACAACAACAAATGGGAATGCCACAGAGATACATAACTTCTTTTACCGGATGCAAAACTGATAGAGAAAAAATTTAGTAAGTAGTAAGGGTATTCAAAAAATTGAGGTCTTAACCCATTTTCCGCCTGGTTAAGATGTAGTCCTTAAAAGCTTAAAATTCCAGTTTTTCTGTGGATTTTTCCAAAAAATCTAGTAAGTATTCAAGAAAAATTGACCATTTGCAGGTCTTGGAGTGACATTACAAGTTGCATAGACAAAATATTCCGGTAAGCGTTAGTTAACCCGCCAGAGGCTGCAAAGCATAGAAATTTTGCGAAAATGGACTGTTCTTGGGCACCCATTCCACGCAATGTGTACCTGCGAGATAAACATAACCTCCTTCTTTGGAAGCGGAATTCCCCGGGGAACATTTTTGTAAGTAATGAAGGTATTTATCAAACCAAGCATTAACACGTTCAGGGCTGGTTACAGATCCATACCCATTAAAAGGTTAAAATTCATATTATCTGAGGATTTCTCTAAAAAACATGTCGTATATTTTCAAGAAAAAATGACCATGCTCAGATCTTAATGTAACATTACAAGTTGCATGTACAAAATATTCCTCTAAGCATTTGTTAACCCTATGCAGGTTCTCAAACATCAAAATGTTGATGAAATGGGCTGTGTTTGCGTATCCACAGCACCCCGAAGTTGAGAGGAGAGATCAAAATAAGTGGAAGCAGAATTCACTGAGAATTATTTTTGGAAGTAATACGAGTATTCAAAAAACAACACTTAACCCGTTTTAAGGGTTGGATAAACAATTATACCCATCAAAAGCTTAAAATTCATGTTCATGCCGGTCAAACTTGCATGACGTCAGAACTCAATTCGGGTGAAATACTGCAGTGATGCACTGAAAGGTTGAGAATAAGGGACGCTGATATCGAAGTAGGCTTTAAACTGTCCATGGAATGGTCCTAAAATCCAGTTCATGTTTGCAGCGTTACTGCAAATAGGTTTCCCGTATTTCTTGTTAAAATGTTTTGGACTGCCTCACTTCATATTCCACACTGCACTGCATGATATTATTTATTTATTGGTGTTTAAGGTTTGTAAGTAGTAAGGGTATTTAAAAGAATGAAACTTAACCCATTTTGGACTGGATAAGGAGAGATGCCCCTTAAACGCTTAAAATTTACATTTTCCGTGGATTTCGCTAACTGCTTGTTGGGGATTTTCAAAAACAATTTGACATTGGCAGGTCTTACAAATTGCATTGATAGAATATTCCGCTAGTCGTTTGTTAATCCCTCTACAGGCTGCTAAACGTCAAACTTTTAATAAAATCGGCTGTTTTCGGGCAGCAAATGGGTATGCAATAGATAAACATGACCTCTTTTATCAGACTTAGAATTCCTGAGGGATAATGTATGATAGTATTAAGGGTATTCAAGGGATCGCGGTGGCTCAGTGGTAGACTGTTGTACTTCTATGCTAGAGGTCCTGACTTCGATCCCCGTCCGGGACGACTCACGTTGTGTCCTTGGGAAAGGCACTTTGGCCCGGTTGCCGACATGGGGGCACGATGTCCCCGTGTACTAAGGCATACTGCACGTCGATGGTACACATGTCTTCAACCTCTGTAACCCTGCCTGAGCGGAGCCTGAACAGAGTTAGAATGTTGAGGAGCTGACAGTTGCTCATCGATGCTTGGTGGTTCTCTCCGGCTACTCCAGCTTCCTCCACCTCTAAAACTGTCACGGTCACGATTAGCCCATTGTGCAGAAGTATGTGACCTTAAACACCAATAAATAAATAAATAAATAAATAAATAAATAAATAAATAAATAAGGGTATTCAAAAAACCAAGCCTTAACCCTGTTTTGTCGGATTAAAGACAGACAGCCCATGCCGTGTACGCTGCCTACATTACTTGTAAAATCGCCCCCCCCCCCCCCCCCTCATCGCCCCCCCCCCCCCCCCCCCCCCCCCCCCCCCCCCCCCCCCCCCCCCCCCACTAAATCTTCTGCAAGGTGCGGTTTCGGACCCGACCACCTGACGGTTCTGACCACATCAAATAACACACCTTCGTTGTATTTAGCAGCAAGAAATTTCCCCAAGAAGCAAAGACAAAAATACGTCTGCGGAAAATAATGGCAAATATTTTATTTAGCCTGTATTTTGTCCCGTATAGAAAATTTCTCACCCACATATACCTAAACATGATTCAATGATACAATTGGACATATTTCTCTCATAAAACGTGAAAAAAACACTTGATTTATTGCATTTTAGGACTGCGCATGTATATTCTTAGAAGATTCTCTGTCTGTTATTAAACTACGGCGTGTCTTTGATCTCGTTAGTGACGATCAGTGATAAGCACCTTTTCAACAAGAGCATCGAAATTGAAAATAAAAAAAATAATCAAATTTCACTAAAACCTTTTACAGAATCGTGTTTTTCAGAAAACGCTTTCGCGATTGCGTGTGTCGTTTTCAAAATTCGGATCAGTAAGCACGAAATTATAAATATGTTGTTGTCAATAACAAAATTGAAAGCATGTCGGTCAAACTTGCATGACGTCAGAACTCGACTCGGGTAAAATACTGCGGTGTGGTGAAAGGACGAGAGTAAGAAATGCCGATATCGCAGTAGGCTTAAAATGTCCATGGAATGGTCCTAAAATCAAGTTTATATTTGCAGCTTTATTGCAAATAGGTTTCCCGTTGTTTCTTGTTGAAATGTTATTTCCATCAAGGCCAAGTACCATAGAAAATTTGGAATACTGGGCAGTGGGATAGGACACCTGCCCCCATGAACAACTGCCTGCTATTAAAATTAATTAGCGAGGACACCCCCCCACCACATGCTGTTTATTTTACCTAGGACACCCTGCCCCCCTGCTGTTTTTTTACCTAGGACACATGCCCCCCCCCCCCCCCCCCCCCCCCCCCACTGTTAGAGTAGATTAAACATATTTTATTTGCCATTTGACAATGCAAATCAGGATTGGAGGACAAGTGCTTACCACTTAGAAGCCCCTCCGTTCCTGTACGGTGACTAATAAAATTTACAATATGGCAGAACGTATTCCATAAATAACAGAATCTAGCAAAATCTAAATATTATAAACATTATAGACAAACACAAATTAAACTGAGAGAGAGAGAGAGAGAGAGAGAGAGAGAGAGAGATATCAAAAAAATAAATAGAATATAAAGAAAACATGAAATACAACATTAGATCCAGTGATGATGCCCGCCACCCCACCCATTTGCATTCTGTAGTATCTTGGCCGTAATGGGAGTCCATAATTAACATCTTGATTACAGCCACTGAGCATAGGTTTTCACTCCTGGGATGTTCACACAACTTTTTTTTCACCAAGTACACCTGCCCTGCCCCCGTTTGTTTGCTAACGGGCCCCTACCCATTGACCTTTCTATTTTTAGAAGCACCAGGGCCGATGGGGAGAGGGCGTTGTTGGGAGCATGGCTAGATTTTGCTATAAAATGGGGTTGAAGGAAGGTACCCTCAAATCTGGGGCGAAAGTGGCGAAAATGACAAAAGGCTACTTCAACGTATGGTAACGGTATAAACTACAGTCGATCTGGGCGATGTACAGACGAAAAATCATACCTTGGAGCCGGTTAGGCAATTTGGCACAAAAAACTCCAACTTCATGCTCAATCGCAGCTCTACAGTAGTCTACAACAGTCCTCAAGTCCATTCCAAAACTGATAGAGTCGGGACGAATAGTACTCTCACTTTCCACGCGATGCGTGGTGTTCTTCACGCGGCCTCGACACTCGCAACAGATGCCAAAATGTCGGCCAGGGTGCGTAGAACAAGTTCTGAAAATTAGATGTCGCTGCCTTCAGCGGTCTAGACACGCTTCATGTTTGTGAGAAGTGCAATTTTAATGTCTAATTGGCAAATTTTCGTTAATCGTTACCCGCCAAAAAACCTACTCACCGCCGATTTCTTTTCACTTCAACTTCTGACGATTATCTAAGGTTTAAAGATAGTGTCCGGATACCCCTCCCCCCGCCGCTCTTTTGGAGCTGGTTAGGCAATGTGGCACCGAACCCTGGGACGTTATGCTCAGTCGCAGCTCTACAGTCGTCTACAACACTGCCCGTGTCCATTCTAAACTGATAGAGTCGGGACGAATAGTACTCTCACATTCCAAGCGATGCGTGGTGTTTTCCATGCGGTCCGGACACTCCAAACAGATCCCAGAATGTCGGCCAGGGTTCGTAGAACAAGTTCTGAAAATTTCAAGTTGCTGCCTCCAGCGGTCTGAACACCGTTCGTGTATGTCTGAAGTGCTATTTTAATGTCCAATATGCAAATCTTCGTCAATCTTTTCCTGCCTGCCAGAAACCCACTCACCGCCAATTTCTCTTGACTTTAAACTTCTGAGATTCTCGTAGGTTTAAAAGTTGTGTTGGGATCCCTGGTGGCTGTCTTAAAGAAGCAAATTCCATTTACAGTCAACTCTCCACCAGTCACACACAATTGTAACATTTAAGTGGACTTACTCCAGCGAGGAGGCACTGAAGGATTCTGCGCCCATTCCCGACGTCTTTTTTCGAACTGGCTTGAAAAGGAAGGACCAAATTCAAACAATTACCTCCTCTCTCCAAAACACCATATCTCAGCCAACTCTAGGCAGATTTCCATGAAATTTTCACTCCTTGTTCATGAATAGTTGTGGCATCACTTTCCATGAAGAGCGACATGAATTTCGCATTTCGTCACGTCGAATTGGAAAAGAGCGTATGCGCAGGGATTTCTCTGAAAACATCTTGGAAGATTTTAAAGAAAAAATGGCCATTTGCAGTTCTTAGTGTGACATTACAAGATGCATGAAAAAATATTCCTGTTAGTACTTGTTAACCCTCTACAAGCTGCCAGACATCAATATTTTGGATATATTTGAGATAAAATGGGCCATTTTCAAATAGACACAGCACTCAGTGGGTATGTGTCAAACAAACATAACTCCTTTTGTGGGTCATTAACTTGTCGGACGACGATATTGATATTAACCCACTCCACCGTTATTGATGGTTTTTACCTAAACAGTTTTCTTATCAACTGAGTCATTTGAGACGAACGAAATGGTTTGACGCGCCGAAGGCGCACAGGGACGATTTGGAGGACAAGCCCCTTTCAACCCTCGTTAGCTGTTTGTTGTTGTTGGAGGATGTCAAGGCGCGGTGGAGGAGGGAAAGGAAGGAGGGAGGTGGCTTAACCCTGTCTAGGCTTCTTCCGGCTCTTTTTCTTTGGAGGTGGTTGAGATTGTGATGTGGAAGTCGACGATGTTGAGTTTAGTGTTGAGTTTGGTGAATGGATTACGTCTAATTCCTTTTTGAGATCTGCCTTGGATTGTTCCCTGAACTCGTGGGTTTCGGAGGCGATTCGGTTTCCCATCTCAACTGCCCGCCTTCCCATCTCTATTATTCTCCTTAATTCTTCGGCGGTGACTGCAGACTTAGGTGGCTGTGTTGCTGAGATTGACACACCCGGGCTGTCCGGTAGAGAAGGAAGTGAGGGGTGGGAGGTGGTGAAAAGGCAACCTCCGGTTCCTCCTCAGTCTCCACCAGACGTTCCTCATCCAACAGTACCGGCTCAGGAGCTGGCAGTTGGTTGGGTGTACTAGTGGGACTAGGAGGGGAACTGGCAGCTGCCTCCAGGACCTCCATCCTCTCGCTCACCTCTTTCTTCCTATTCTGGAAGGCCTCCAGGCGCCTGGAATCCCGGCGCTTGGTGGACGGACTCTTCTTCTTCTTGCTCTTCTTCTTTTCAGGGCCAGGTCCAGGCTTCTTCGGGTGAGGACCAGTGTGAGAGGGGTTCCTCTCACAAAAGGTGCTACCTCTCCCCGAAGAAGGTGTGGCGGTGTTGTGCTCTTCAATGACGAACTCCAAGTTCAGATGGACTCTCTTGCCTGTCTCCCGGACAGTCCAGGTGACAGGGCAAGAGATGCCCAGAGCTGCTATTGTTCTCTTCAGTCACGCTGGTAGTTCCAGTGTTTCCATAATTATGGTGTTAATTAGGATCGAGCCAAGTCATTTGAGACTACTATACTCACCTTTCTCATAACATCAATGAAGGAACATCAGTGCGACAGTTAAAAACAATTCATCAGACACTGTGGGGTCATGAAGAATCATGGAATCTCATCGGGAAAAGCCAGGATTCTCCAGAATCATAAAGTCTAGTTTAACCCCTAAAATTGTACTTTTTATGTACAGTGTGATATCCAATCTGCATTCTCACTTTTCTGCAACAAAGGACAAAGAGACTGCAAGTAAACTTCTGGTCCCCAAAACACCAAATGTACGCTATCTGGTGATTTTAAGTATATTCAATATATATCCGAACTTTGATATTGATGTTTTAATTTTAACCTCAAAAATTCCACTTTTAATGTGTAGCGCGACTTCTGATTTACGGTCTCAATTTTCGCAGGCAGGGACATGGTGACCCGCAAGTAAATTATTAATCTTGAAAATATCAAATAAACACAAAGGTATACACTATATTATATATATAATTTATTCCAAATATGGTGGTAATATCTTGATTTTAACCTCATTATTTTAGAAACCAACACCAGGATTGGGAACATTATCATAAAAAACGAGACAATTTATGCTATCAGGTTATTGAAAAAGGAATATGTTATTAAAATGGATAATTATGTGTCAAACAACGGATTTGCTTGAAGACAGTGGTGGAAAGTTGTAAAAAACTTTTCCAAGCATCAAAGCAATTCAAATAGTCTGTTTCCAGCATTGTTTGAGGGCAGATCTGTTGTCGATGACCCAGAAGAAATTGCTAATATTTTAAATGAACACTTCCTTAACTTGTGTGATACAGTACAAGATATCCCCTTAAATGAACTATCCATTGAACAACTGGTAATTACCATGGATAAGGTTAAATCTATTCTATGTAAATTGGACACAAATAAGGGAAGCAGACCCGATCTAATAAATAATACCATACTTAAACATTGTTCATCACAGCTAGCATACCCACTGACTCACATCTTTAACTTGTCATTGTCATTGGCCAATTTTCCAACTGCTTGGAAACATGCTTACGTGCATCCGATTCATAAAAAGGAATCAATTAATAATAAGAAAAATTATAGACCCGTTTCCCTAACAAGTAGTGTCGGTAAAGTATTTGAAAAAGTAGTATTTAATCATGCTTTTAATTTTCTTAAAAATAATCATCTGACAGATTTGCAGTCCAGATTTATCCCCGGTGATTCGACCATATTTCAATTAATTGATATTGACAATTTTATAAATATAGCTCTAGCTCAGCATAACGATGTTCGCCTGGTTTTCTGTGATATAAGTAAAGCATTTGACAGAGTTTGGCATGAAAGCCTTTTACACAAACTACACAGCATTGGTATAAGAAGCAGTCTTCTGTCATGGTTTGAAAACTATCTTCAAAATAGAACACAGCAAGTGATGGTTAATGGGCAAACATCATGTGTAAAATGTATTCCCACAAGAGTTCGTTTTAGGACCTTGCTTTTTATACGCCCGTTTAAAAAACGGTTGTATTATGTTATCAGTCTGTCTGTCTGTCCGTCTGTCCATCCATAAACAATTTGGTTTCCGTTCATTTAAATTCAAACGCCTTGACGGATCGACATCAAACTTTCAGAAGTTGTTTTTAGCATTAAAATACAGGTCAAGTTCGATATTGGTTTTTCTCAGTCCATCTGCTGCAGAGATATGGCCCTTTGAAAACACAATTTTTCTAAAAAAATTTGTTTCCGTTCATTTAAAGCTAAACGCCTTGACGGATTGACACCAAATTTTTCAGATGTTGTTTTTAGCAATGAAATACAGGTCAAGTTCGATATTGGTGTTTCTCAGTCCATCCACAGCAGAGTTATGGCTCTTTGAAAACACAATCTTTCGAAAAAAATTGGTTTCTCTTCATTTAAAGTCGAATGCCTTGACGGATCGACATCAAACTTTCATATATTGTTGGTAGCAATAAAATACAGGTCAAGTTCGATATTGGTGTTTCTTAGTCCATCCGCTGCAGAGTTATGGCCCTTTGAAAACACAATTTTTGAAAAAAAATTGGTTTCCGTTCATTTAAAGCCGAACGCCTTGACGGATTGACACCAAATTTTTCAGATGTTGATTTTATACACCCGTTTGAAAAACGGGACGTATTATGTGAATGGTCTCTCCACCCATCTGTCTGTCTGTCCGTCCATGGACACATTTCGTTTCCGGACGATAACTTTAGTTATAATGGTTTGAGCTGAGTTAAATTTGGCATGTGGATTTAGTATGACAAAATACAGGATGGGTTCGATTTCCGTTTCTAGCGGCCCATTTGCAGTAGAGTTATGGCCCTTTATTTATGGGAATTTAGCCCAACTTTTCGTTTCCGAACGATAACTTTAGTTTGCCTTGACCGATTTATTTCAAATTTTCAGTTTTTTGTTTTCGTCTACAAAATACAGCTCAAGTTCACTTTTGACCACCATTGCACATACCTTTCCAGAGTTATTCCCCTTGAATGATTGCAAATTTGTGGATTTTGTGGTTTCCCGATAATAACTTTAGTTTGCCTTGACCGATTTTTTTCAAATTCTTAGATTTTGTTTTTGACCACAAAGCACAGCTCAAGTTCACCTTTGGCCATAATCGCATGTACCGTTCCATAGTTATTCGCCTTGAATGATTGCAAATTTGTGAATTATGTGGTTTCCGGATGATAACTTTAGTTTGCCTTGACTAATTTGTTTCAGATTCTCAGATTTTGTTTATGACCACAAAGCACAGCTCAAGTTCACTCTCGGCCAAAATCGCATGTACCTTTCCAGAGTTATTTCTCTTGAATTTGTGCATTTTGTGTTTTCCGGATTATAACTTTAGTATGGCCTGACTGATTTTTTATACGCCTCTTGAAAAACCGTCGAATTATGGAATCAGTCTGTCTGTCTGTCCATTTGTCCATCCATTTGTCCACCCATCAGTCTGTCCGTTCGTCAACATTTGGTTTCCAGATGATAACTTTAGTAGTTTTTTTTCGATTGACTCCTAAACTTGGTATATGCTTTAATCAAAACAAAAGACAGGTCAAGTTTGAATATGGGGTCAGTTCGAACTTCGAAGTTCCCCTGAATTATGGACCTTGTTGGACATAGAATGCATCAAATATTTGGTTTCCGGATGATAACTTTTATTATTTGTTTTCCGATTGGTTCCAAACTTGGTATGTTGTTTAATCACAACAAAAGACAGGTCAAGTTCGAATATGGGGTTGGTCCAAACAATTTTTGCCCTCACCCCCATCCTTACCCCATCCCTTGAAAAATACAAAACGGGCGTATATTGTCCCGATACGCGGTGCTCTTGTTAACATCTGTATCAACGACATTGTTAATGACATTACCTCGAATATTCACCTGAATGCTGATGACACCTCACTGTATTTTAGAGTTGTAGACTCTACACTGGCATCTGACATATTGAACCAAGATTTGAATAAAATAAGCTTGTGGTCAAAACACTGGCAGTCCCGAAAAAATTGTTGCTATGAGTATCAGCCGCAGACACACAGCTTGTGTGCATCCAACACTGTTCCTACTGTATCCTCCCATATCTGAAACAAACACACATAAACATCTAGGTCTCCATTTTCATAGTTCAGGTACTTGGGATATACATATTGATAATTTGGTGTCTAAAGTAAGCCCCATGGTAAATTGTCTCCAGAGCCTTAAATACAGGATATCCAGATCAGCATTAGAAACATTATACAAGTCGTTTATTCTCCCACTTTTTGATTATGCTGATGTTATCTGGGACAATTGTTCGGCAAGGAAACTAGACCAACTTGAAGACCTACAACTAGATGCATTGCGGACTATTTGTGGAGCTACAATGGGGACTAGTCATCGACTTTTATACCAAGAAACTGGTTTTATTACACTGAAGGAGCACAGATGCCGTCACAAACTAACTACATTTTTATACGGCCGTTTTGAAAAAACGGGAGTATTATGTTATGGCGTTGTCTATCTGTCTATCTGTCTGTCCATCCGTCCATCCGTAAACAATTTTTGTGTCGCCTACTCCTCCAAAAGTTTACATGCTACATCGTTCAAACTTTGCACACATCTTGATCAGTAATTGTCGTTGTGCATGTGACAAGTGCAGGTAACTCCGTTTTGTATTTCCAGACTTATGCCCCCTTTTAGTACCTAAAACATTACAGTATTGTGTCGCCTACTCCATCAACATTTTACATGCTATATTGTTCAAACTTTGCACACATGGTGATCACCAATTGCTGTTGTGCATGTGACAAGAGCAGGTACCTCCATTTTGTATTTCCAGAGTTATGCCCCCTTTTGTACTTAAACATTACAGTACTGTGTCGCCTTCTCCTTCAACATTTTACATGCTATATTGTTCAAACTTTGCACACATGTTGACCAACAATTGCCGTTGTGCATGTGACAAGAGCAAGTAACTCTGTTTTGTATTTCCAGAGTTATGTCCCCTTTTAATACTTGAAACATTACACTATTGTGTCTCCTACTCCTTCAACATTTTACATGCTACATTGTTCAAACTTTGCACACATGTTGATCAGTAATTGCTGTTGTGCATGTGACAAGAGCAGGTAACTCTGTTTTGTATTTCCAGAGTTATGCCCCCTTTTAGTTCTTAAAACATTGCAGTATTGTGTCGCCTACTCCTTCAACATTTTACATGCAATATTGTTCAAACTTTGCACACATAGTGATCACTAGTTGCTGTTGTGCATGTGACAAGAGCAGGTAACTCCATTTTGTATTTCCAGAGTTATGCCCCCTTTCAGTACTTAAAACATTACAGTATTGTGTCATCTTCTCCTTCAACATTTTACATGCTATATTTTTCAAACTTTGCACACATGTTGATCACCAATTGCCATTGTGCATGTGACAAGAGCAGGTAACTCTATTTTGTATTTCCAGAGTTATGCCCCTTTTAGTACTTAAAACATTACAGTTTTGTGTCGCCTACTCCTTCAACATTTTACATGCTATATTGTTCAAACTTTGCACACATGGTGATCACCACGGGCGTATGTTGCCCTGCTAGGTGGTGCTCTTGTTTAAAATGAAAAATGGATATAACCCCTGATATTTATCGATGCTGCTGCCGAATCTCACGCAATATCCACTTAGGTCATCAGATTCCCTCCATGAAATATTCTGCCATTCCCAGAGTCATTATTGTTCATTTCTGCCATCAACTGTGAGAGCATGGAATACTCTGGATCCCACTATTCATAATTGTATCACCTTATCCTCTTTCAAAAAGGCATTATCAAGCAGGAACAATTGCGTTCCATGGTACTACAGGGCTGGCAGTAGGGCATGTCAAATCACATGTAGTAAACTGAGGTTGTGATGCAGTGACCTTATGGCCCACAAATTTGAAAAGTTTCTCACAGATAACCCTGGATGTAGTTGTGGTTATATATATGAGACACCGGAACACTTCTTTTTGCAGTGTCCTAACTTCATTAACCAGAGAGGTTTTTTATTTCAGAATCTCTGCGACAAAAATGTGTCCATCACTGATCTTCTTTTTGGCAATGCAGAAATGACCCATGAAGAAAGTGAAACCATTATGAATAGTGTGCATACCTTCATTAATGACACCAAGCGTTTCAACCACCAATAATAATATATATATGTGTGTTGTGTATACTATTGAAGACGCTGTTGTTCCACCATGCTCTTATGTTGCAGCTATGTGCTTAATAACCGCTTATGGTCTTCAGGTTTTGTATCAATATGCATACTGAATTCTTAGTGGAATTAGTGATATACCAGCCATCTGGTTTTGCACCTGCACCATTTAAATAATGAATTGTTTATTGATGTAGGGTGAGGCTACTTATAGGCATTGCCTGTTTGCCAAACCCTTTTCTGTTTACAGAAATAAAATATTTATTAAAAAAAATTATTTTAGGTTTAATGTCTGATAGTTAATCACATTTACGGTCTCATTTCTACCAGGCATAAAGACATAGATTATGCAGAAACCCTTCTCTTAAATGAGCCACTTAAGAAAGAGCTTGACTTGTAATAAATAAGTTATAATTTATCAACACTCCTCATCTTTTAGCTGGCTTAAGATCAGCAACTATAATACTTGCCAGATGTAGGTTTTTTTCTGCAGTGAATTTCACTACTGTTTTTTCTTGTTTAAATTATCAACTCCCCCCTCATTCTTTACCCATGCTGGGGACCCGCAATTATAAAGCTTGGCAGATCCATAGTTTTTTTTCTACAGTGAATTTTGCTACTGTTTTTTTTTTTATTTTTATGTATTTATTTTTTTGCCCTTTTTAATTTATCAACTCCCCACATCTTTTATCTGGACTTGGGACTGGCAAGTATAAAACCTGGCAGATTTAGAGGGTGTTTTTTTTTGTAACAGTGCATCTTGCTACTGTTTTTCTTCTCTCTGCCTCTTTGGGCTTTTACAGCGCATTTCGCTACTGTTTTTTTCTCGGCCTCTTTGGGCTTTTACAGCGCATTTCGCTACTGTCTTTTTTCTCATTCCGTTACTCAGATTGTCTGCTTTTATTGCTTCAAATCATGTGGTACTGAATTCCCAGGTTGATTCAACTGACATGGCAAACAATGAAAAATGGAACCGTATATATACTGGATCCACTAATATGCAGAATTCTTACTTAACTGGGATTCACCATATTCAATGTTAGCAATATTCGTGTTGTGTTATGCCATCTCCAAACTTAGAAGTTACTACTTTTTAAAACCATTTTTGTTTTGATACATTCACCCTTGCTTATATTAGATTGGATGTCTCCATGAATATTTTCCCCCAAGTCGCGATATGTCTGTAGCTTACATTTAAGTATTCTGCTCTGTTTATCTTGTATGGAGGGAAGGGGTAGATTTTCAAGTTTTTTTTTCGAATGGAGATATTAACCCCGAAAGTGTAGACACCACCACCCTTGTCCAATAAGCATGAAATTCTTTAAAAACAATTTTCTAGAACCACCACTGACAGTACTTGGAAATGGGGCCAGGGCAGTTCCTATCAAAAGCACCTTGGCATGGTCTTTTTGTCCCAATTCGAGTTTCGTACCGGGACAATCCATCCAAAAAGCTGATCTTTTGGGGAGGGTGTTTGTGTGTGTAAGGGGTGCCTTTTCAAGTGTTTTCGAAGGAAGATATTAACCCCCATAGTCTGGAACCCTGTCCAACAAACTTGAACTTATTTTAAACTAATTCCATGTGAATCACCAGTCACAATGTTTTGAGATGTGGTATTCACCTTCTTTTATTGAGAGAGATTCAACTTTGTTCACAGAATGTTTCTTGTTTTTGTTCTAATACAAAGAGATTGCATGATATATGCACAAAATAAGAGTGTTTCATAGGCATTTTCTTGCACGCTTGTGCTTGCACAAAAAGTTTTCTTGTGTATACTATTATTATTCTACTCCACTAATGGGTCTCTAAGAATTTATTCAGTTTTGTTGCATACAGTTCAGTTTGTTGGATTTGACACCTGCATGTTAGAAATGGGTATTTTCTTCACAGGCCACATCATAGTCAGTTTTTGAATTTTCATAAAGAGCCAGGCTTTCACTTTTTATGTGTACCCATACTATGTATGATGGTACACATAATGCCGGCATCCAGGGTGGCCATCTGTTGTTCGTCCATCCTTTGTCCATCCGTCTGTCCATCTGTCCGTCCGCCCATCTGTCCGTCTGTCCGTCCGGCATCCGTATCCATTTCTTTGGCATTCGATAACTTGAAAAATATTGCTTAGATTGTCAAGTTACTTTATATTTGTGTTCAGGTTACTGATGTGCCGAGCTGTATAGTTTTTGGTGTGGATCTGATAATTTCATCCTGAGATATTAACACTTTATCCTTCAAATTGAGAATTCTACCAATCCCTTTGGCATGAGATAACTCAATAAATACAAATCCAATTGTCATATTACTTTATATATATCTTCAGGTTACTGATGTTCCGAGCTGTATAGTTTTTGGTGTAAATCTGTTATTTTGATCCTGAGATATTAACCCTTTATCCTTCAAATTGAAAATTCCTCCAATCCCTTTGGCATTCGATAACTTAAAAAATATTGCTTGGATTGTCAAGTTACTTTATATTTGTGTTCAGATTACTGATTTGCCGAGCTGTATAGTTTTTGGTGTAAATCTGTTATTTTGATCCTGAGATATTAACCCTTTATCCTTCAAATTGAAAATTCCTCCAATCCCTTTGGCATTCGATAACTTAAAAAATATTGCTTGGATTGTTTAATTACTTTATATTTGTGTTCAGGTTACTGATTTGCCGTATAGTTTTTGGTGTAAATCTGATGATTTGATCCTGAGATATTAACCCTTTATCCTTCAAATTGAAATTTCCTCCAATCCCTTTGGCATTCGATAACTTGAAAAATATTGCTTGGATTGTTTGGTTACTTTATATTTGTGTTCAGGTTACTGATTTGCCGAGCTGTATATTTTTTGGTGTAAATCTGATGATTTGATCCTGAGATATTAACCCTTTATCCTTCAAATTGAAAATTCCTCCAATCCCTTTGGCATTCGATAACTTAAAAAATATTGCTTGGATTGTCAAGTTACTTTATATTTGTGTTCCGGTTACTGAGGTGCCGAGCTGTATAGTTTTTGGTGTAAATCTGATAATTTGATCCTGAGATATTAACCCTTTACCCTTCAAATTGAAAATTCCTCCAATCTCTTTGGCATTCGATGACTTGAAAAATATTGCTTGGCTTGTCTAGTTACTTTATATTTGTGTTCAGGTTACTGATTTGCCGAGCTGTATAGTTTTTGGTGTAAATCAGATGATTTGATCCTGAGATATTAACCCTTTATCCATCAAATTAGACACTCCTCCAATCCATTTCTATATGTACCCATACCATGTATGGTATACATAATGTCGGCATCCATGGTGGCCCTCCGTCATACAGCTTTCTACTCGTTGCGCGTATGGGTACACATCTGACAATTTCATCGGCCTATTTTTTAAGTTAATATTAAAAATGTAAACAAACTTTTCAAATTATGCACCAATTCTGCACCAAGCAAAGCAAAAATAACACAAAATGAAACCTAGATATGTAAGAACATACAACACAAACCTTTGTCAATACATTGTCTGGTATATGGCACCATGTTTTAATTACTAAATTAAATGAAATGGCATGTTGAACAGGTGTATGCCTGGCAACAATGAGACTTACCAGGACTAGTTGTAACCCTTGTTCATTTTTATCCCCACTGATGAAGTCGGGAGGGGGAAATTGAAGTGGTTTTGGCCTGTCAAAAATATTAACTTAATTTATTTATTTATTTATTGATGTTTAAGGTCACATATTTCTGCACAGTGGCTAATCATGACCACGACAGTTTTACGGGTGGAGGAAGCCGGAGTACCCGGAGAGAACCACCGAGCAACGGCGAGCAACTGTCAGCTCCCCAATATACTAACTCCACACAAGCAGGGTTAGCATTGGTTGAAGACAGGTGCGCCATGAACGTGCAGTACGCCTTAGTGCACAGCGTCACCGTGCCCCCACATGGGCAATGGGGGTGAAGTGTCTTGCCCAAGGACACAATGCAATTGCCGCAGGTGGGATTCGAACTGAGGACCTCTCGGCTTGCAGCCTTCACCTCTACCTACTGAGCCACTGCGCCTCTTATTAACATAATTGGTTGAGGCTAGATTATGTTTTGGTGGTTTGAATTTGTTATTCATAATTTGTTCTATTACAGATTATCGAAGAGTGCCCACAGGCACTCTCCAGTAATTTGTAATAGAACAAATTTATTAAATAAAATATTATATGCATTTGACAGAATATGAAACATCTGCAAGAAAAATTAATCTGGTATCCTCATTTTTTGAAAGCCCTAATAGTGGCTTCTAGCACTCAATCAGTTAACTCCTCTGACATTTCCTGTTGGATTTTTAGTCCCCCACGGTTTCACCGTGAAGGGGTTTATTGGATTGTACTCCATCTGTCCATCCATCCATCCATCCATCCATCCATCCATCCATCCATCCATCCATCCATCCATCCATCCAATCCATCCATCCATCCATCCATCCATCCATCCGTCCCTGTCTATCCATCCCCATCCATCCATTCACGTCCGTCCTTCTGTCCTGTTACCACCTGTATCTCAGAGATGCTTTGGCGCTTTTGTTTCAAATTTACAGATTTGATGGGGCATTAGGCAAAATTGATGCACATCAATTTTTTTCGAAAAAAATTCAAGATGGCCGACGGGTGGCCATTTTTGTTGGAAATTACTTGTAATTCGTTATACGCTCAGAACTTCTGAACGAGATTTCTGATTTCAATAATTTTTGGTATCGAGGTCTAGCAGCATAAGATAAATAACATATCATATGGGTTTTTTTTCTCGAGCATAAATTATGCAAATTAGCTTTAGCCTTTTTTGGGTAATATTTTATGTGCGTATTATGTTGTGTATTGTTACCGCCTGTATCTTAAGAGATGCTTTTGTTTAAAATTTTCAGATTTGATGGGGCATTAGGAAAAATTGATGCGCGGCAATTTTTTTCCCCCCAAAATTCAAGATGTCCGACTGGCAGCCATTTTTGTTGGAAATTGCGTGTAATTCGTTATATGCTCAGAACTTCTGAACGACATTTCCGATTTTAGTAATTTTTGGTATCGAGGTCTAGCAGCATAAGATAAATAAGATATCATACGGGGTTTTTTCTTGTGCATAAATTATGCAAATTAGCCTAACTTAACTTTTTTCTCGGGTAATATTTTTGTGTGTATTATGTTGTGTACTGTTACCACCTGTATATCAGAGATGCCATGACGCTTTTGTTTAAAATTTTCAGATTTGATGGGGCATTAGAAAAAATTGATGCACGTCTATTTTTTCCTGGAAAAAATTAAAGATGTCCAACTGGTGACCATTTTTGTTTGAAATTGCGGGTAATTCATTATACGCTCAGAACTTCTGAGCAACATTCCGATTTCAATAAAGTTTGGTATGGAGGTCTAGCAGCATAGGATAAATAACATCATACAGGTTTTTTTCTTGTGCATAAATTTTGCAAATTAGCCTTACTTAACCTTTTTCTCGGGTAATATTTTTGTACGTATTATGATGTGTACTGTTACCACCTATATCTCAGAGATGCTTTCATGCTTTTGTTTCAAATTTTCAGATTTGAAGGGAAGAGACATAAGATAAATAACATATTATACAGGGTTTTTTTCTTGTGCATAAATTATGCAAGTTAGCCTTACTTAACTTTTTTACAGGTATTTGGATGCTTCCAGTAAAACCACAGAAATATGGGTAATATTGGGACTAGTTTGTTGAGTTGTTCCTTTGATATCCATATTTGTTCGGGTTTTATTGAGGAAATATCAATATATTTCACAGTAATCCACCTATCGTGGGGGATGATTGTCTGATCACTGGCGATCGGCATTGCACTTGTTACAAAAGCTTTTGTGAAGCATAAGTATGAAGGTAGATGTGATTGTGGAATTTTTTTATTACCTATCTGTTTCTGGAGTTATGGCCCTTTTTTGGTTAAATGTCCATCAAAAATGTTTGCTCAATTCCTACATTTTCAAGTTAATGTTTATGAAAGTTGGTGTGAAATATGAGTATCAAGTGTAAATGTGCATGTGAAAAGAAATGTTTGATTCCACAATTTTTCCAACCTCTTTTAAACAGAGAGATGCTAGGTTGCACTCCTACCTTTTCAGTGATAACAAGCTGAAATTTGCCATCTCGAAGTAATATTTTATCACAAGCAACTTGGGCTGGGTGAATTTTATGTATGACATCATGTTAACTCTTCAACCATTAACCTCTTCAACCAGAGTAGGGTAGTGCTGGGATACACTACTATCTTTTTAGAGATAAGCTGAAATTTGCACCTATTTCATCATATGTAGATATTAAGTTGTGATATTAAAACAATTGTATTCTCTCCTATGTAGAAAATATGTTATACAAAATTACAGTGCCAGTTCACAAATTCTAATTTTATGCATGTTGTAGACAGAAAAAAGTCAGAGGAATATGGAAGTTATGTCATTTTTTTTGCTTAGAGATCTATGATTGGCAAGTGGGACAAACAAAACTCAGAACTAGATTCTTTGGAAATTGCAAGCTAATTTCCAGAAATCATCCAATGAAATACATCCATCACTGAGTGGGCCCCAGCCAAGATGAAATTAATTTTTTTTTATAGGTCAAGGCAACAAAAGCCTTATTAACCCACGAAAAGTTTAAAAAATTTGTATGCATTTTAATTTTGGACCCTATGACATCACATCTGACATTGGTCTCCAATAACACCAAAGCATTAACAATGTACTGATAATTTAGATGAAACTGCACATAGCTTGCCCTCAGCTATTCCTCTTGCCGACTGTGATGTTATTTTTGTGTTATGTGATGCAGTTTGGAGGCTAGGGGTGTCACCCAATGGGAGAAGGTAACACCTGTCAGTATTGAGAGAAGTTGAAGTTGAAGTTGGATTTGGATTTTCAAAACATTTTCAAATAAGTGGCATTTACAGTGAAATTGCATTGTTGCCATTTTCCGACCTTGATCGGCATTAAAGTCCTAGCGTTAAATATTATCCAACAATGTTGAAAAAAATGTGGGAAATAATGCCCTCAGTGATGCCTTTTGCCACCTGTGATATTATTATAGTAATATGTTATTCAGTTTGTAGGGTAGGTCTGTCACTAAAAGGGAGGGGGTAGCTTCTGTCAGAAATGATGTAATATCTTTGGTATTTGAATTTGGATTTTCAAAATCTGTACTTCAAGTTGTTATTCGGGATGATGAGTACTACAAGTGACTTTGATTTCATCTTTTGGTAGTGAAATTTCAGTTTGATATTTTCTGACCTCGATCGGCATTAACCCTTTACCCAACGCAGACGATTTCAAAATTTATTATTTTAAATATCATTTTTTAAATTTTTTCAAAAAATTTCAACAAAACCATATCATGTGACCTCTCTTTGGAGCAAGCTCGATGAGCTTGTTCCAAAGAGGGGTCACATGATATGGTTTTGTTGACATTTTTCTAAAAATAATATTTTTTCAGCTGCTGAATTTTCATATTACGCGGGCAGATGCGGGCGATTTGTTGGGTAAAGGGTTAACGTCGTAGTGGTAAGTATTTTCTGACAGTGTTGAAAAACCTGTCAGAAGTAATGCCCTCAACTATTCGTTTTGCCACCCATGATATTATTGTAGTGGTATGTTATTTAGTTTTCGGGGTATGACTGTCACCAGAAGGGAGGGAGTAAATCCTGTCAGAAATGACGTCTTAACTTCAGTATTTGAAGTCAGATTTTCAAAAAAATTTTCCAAATTATTATTCGGGACGATAAGTACTATAAGTAACCTTGATTTCAACTTCATGCAGTGAAATCTAAATTTGATGTTTTCCAAACTGGATTGGATTTAACGTCACAGCATTAAATATTTTATGAGAATGCTGAAAAAAATTGTGAAAGAATGCCCTCAGTTATTCAACTTGCCCTCAACTTTTTGCCGCCTGTGATATTATTATTATAGTGGTATGTTATTTAACTTTGGGGGAAGGGCTGTTACCAGAAGGGAGGGGTGTGATGAAAACTTGAAATGACATGAAAAACGGAAATGACAAAAAATCCAAAGACACATAAATTTTTATTTTTTGAGCTCTGCAACATACTAAAATTTCATTAAAATTTAACAAAAGTTTATTTTTTGTGACATTGGTTTAAAAGGGCTCACCTAAGAAAGCAGCCACAACAGTTGATAACTTCCCAGGTCTGTACCACAATTTTAGATATGGTTTTTGGCAAAGGAGAGATTGACAAAAGTTGAAATTGGGAGGCTTGATAGATCAAGAAAAATGAATGAAATGGGAATTGTTTCGTATAAAGATGGAAAATCAAAAAAGGAAGTCCCATGATCTCAAGTGTTTTTGACTGTCAGTAAGTTTGTGAAACTTAATGCCTGTAGCTTCACAAATGACAAAAATAATCAATGTCTGATGAAAAATAATAAAAACTAGACTTTATGATTCTGGAGAATCATGGCTTTTCCCGATGAGATTCCATGATTTTTCATGACCCCACAGTGTCTGATGAATTGTTTTTAACTGTCTCACTGAAGTTCCTTCATTGATGTTATGAGAAAGGTGAGTATAGTAGTCTCAAATGACTCAGTTTGATAAAAAAATTGTTTAGGTAAAAACAATCATTAACGGTGGAGTGGGTTAATATCAATATCGTCGTGCGACAAGTTAATGACCGACAAAAGGAGTTATGTTTGTTTGACATATACCCACTGAGTGCTGTGTCTATTTGAAAATGGTCCATTTTATCTCAAATGTATCCAAAATATTGATGTCTGGCAGATTGTACAGGGTTAACAAGTGCTACCAGGAATATTTATTCATGCAACTTGTAATTTCACACCAAAAACTGCGAATGGCCATTTTTACTTAAAATCTATAATATGTTTTCAGAGAAATACAGGGAGAACATGAATTTTAAGCTTTTGATGGGTATCATTGTTTATCCAGCCCAAAACGGGTTAAGGTTTGTTTTTTGAATACGCTTATTACTTACAAAAATAATTAGGCTTTCCCAAATCTAGTTTGGGAAAGACTATTGTTATTCTTCTTTTTCAAAATTTTTCTTCTCTATTTTTTTTTTTTTTTTTTCCTCCCTGCAATTTTGTCTGTTGAACTGCTCGAAAACAAGCTGTTCGATTTTGACCAAATTTGGCACACTTATGTAATATCATAAAATCTAGTGAAATGCAGTATCATCATATCTGTGAAAACGCGTATTTTCAAAATATTCTGCCAAAACCTTCAAAATTTCACCATTTTTCGAATGTCTCAAAATTGTTTACAGTTATTTAGCTCAAATTTTCCACACATTTAGAGCATAATATGATATACCACAATCACCACTCAGATCTTTCAACTTTAACCCCCACTGTCCAAAAATGACATAAATATAGAATTTTTCATCAAAATTGACCAACTTCAAGGGCAAATTTCTCTAATAACAAGGTTGTTGTAACAATTATTTTGATTTGGATAGATACAACAATGATTGCAGAAGAAAGTTACTATTTACTTTTTAACCTCAGATTTAACCCTCAAGCACAATGAGGGTGAGAATAAGAGTACCGTTTGAAAATGCTAAAATTAGACAACTTTGGTTGCTTTTTCCATCATTTTGGAAAAGGGTTAATTTCAAACACTTTTCGTGTACGTATTCACAATTGACTACCAAGCATATTTGCTGTTGTAAGTTTGGTTGTAAAGTTTAACCCTATCCCATTCTGGTTGCATAAAAGTAGGTACCATCCAAAAAAACTCCAATTTTTTCAGAATTTGGTAAGTTTAGGTGATGATTTACTCCATTTTTAATTGCTTGAGCTCTGAATGTTTTCTATAGCTGCTTGCAGCAGTCAAAGTATGACAAATTTTGTTCTATATGTTATTATTAAAAGTTTAACCCTTGGCAGATTTGAGACTTCCCATAAGGGTACTGTCGGAATATATGTTATTTTCGCCAACTTCAAGAGCAAATTTTTCTAATTACTAGGTAGTTATAATAATTATTTTGGTATGGCTAGATGCAACAATGATTGTGGAAGAAAGTTACTGTTTACTTCTTAATCTCAGATTTAAAACTCTAGCACAATGAGGGCGAGAATAAAAGTACCATTTGAAAATGCCAAAATTAGCCATTTTTGGTTGCCTTTTCTATCATTTTGGAATGGGTTAATTTCAAACACTTTTCATGTACATATTCACAATGGACTATCGAGCATATTTGCTGTTGTTAGTTTGGTTGTAAAGCTTAACCTTATCCCATTCTGGATGCATAAAAGTAGGTACCGTCCAAAAAATTTCCAATTTTTTCAGAAGTTGGTAAATTTAGGTGGCGATTTACTCCATTTTTAATTGCTTGAGCTCTGAATGTTTTCTATAGCTGCTTGCAGCAGTCAAAATATGACAAATTTTGTTCTATATGTTATTATTAAAAGTTTAACCCTTGGCAGATTTGAGACTTCCCATAAGGGTACTGTTGGAATATTTGTTATTTTCGCCAACTTCAAAAGCAAATTTTTCTAATTACAAGGTAGTTGTAATAATTATTTTGGTATGGCTAGATGCAACAATGATTGTGGAAGATAGTTACTGTTTACTTCTTAATCTCAGATTTAACCCTCTAGCACAATGAAGGCAAGAATAAAAGTACCGTTTGAAAATGCCAAAATTAGCCATTTTTGGTTGCCTTTTCTATAATTTTGGAATGGGTTAATTTCAAACACTTTTCATGTACGTATTCACAATTGACTATCGAGCATATTTGCTGTCATTAGTTTGGTTGTAAAGTTTAACCCTATCCCATTCTGGATGCATAAAAGTAGGTACCGTCCAAAAAATTTCCAATTTTTTCAGAATTTGGTAAATTTAGGTGGCAATTTACTCCATTTTTAATTGCTTGAGCTCTGAATGTTTCCTATAGCTGCTTGCAGCAGTCAAAGTATGACAAATTTTGTTCTATATGTTATTATTAAAAGTTTAACCCTTGGCAAATTTGAGACTTCCCATAAGGTTACTGTCAGAATAATTGTTATTTTCGCCAACGTTTACATGCACTTTCTCAGCACTGGAGCCATATTGTCTCAAAACCTTTTCCATGAGAGGATTGGGCCTTCATCCAAGAACAATTTTGCTGTTATATATTTTATTCAAAGTTTTAACCTTCACCCAGTTTTCGGGCCTTGAATTTGAGTGCCCTAAAATTCTTCATAAAATTGGCTAATTTGGAGCTCACTTTTTTTCCATTTTCGAAAGGAATATCGAAAAATGATTTACATGTTCGTATTTACAATTGCCTACCGAGCACATTTGCTGTTGTAAGTTTGGTTGTAAAGTTTAACCCATTGCTCGTTCTATTTGCATAAAGATAGGTGCAGTCCAAAAAAACTCTCGTTTTCAGAATTTCGTAGGTTTAAGTGACAATTTACTCCATTCCTCATTCATTGAGCGCTGAATGTTTTCTATGCCTGCATGCAGCAAGCATAGCATGACAACTTCTGTTTTATACGTCATTATCAAAAGTTTAACCCTTGGCATATTTAGGAGTTCCCATGTGGGTATAGTCGGAATAATTGTTATTTTCGTAAAATCAATCCCTGAATATATTGGTAACCGTGCAGTGGCCTTTCAGTGGTGCTACATGAAGCCGCAAATAGTTAAGGTTGAAAAGTTCATCAAATAGACAAATATAATGCCTAACTCAGCCAGTGACAGGTAAATAATGAATGGAAAAGTCGTTGAGTTGAGAATAAAGTAGGGACGAACCGTTCCCTCGGTTTCCACCTGATCCAAGGTATTTCCACATGGTCTCGGCACTTGAAAAAGATACTAAACTGTCGGGCAGGGACAGTAGGAAACATTCTGAGAATTTCAAGTTGCTGCCTTGCATGATCGGGACATAATTGGAATATATCCGACATTTTATCTGCCGGATATATTCCAATTATTTCCCGATCACTTCACCCCAACTGTCCGCATGGGGGCACCATGACGCCGTGTACTAAGGCATACTGAATGTCGATGGTGCGCATGTCTTCAACCAATCTAACCCTGCCTGTGCTACAGTGTGGAGGCACTATGTTGGGGAATTGGCAGCTGCTCGTCATTGCTCGGTGGTTCTCTCTGGGTACTCTGGCTTCCTACACCCATACAACTGTCACCGACATAATATGACCTTGGCTGTCAATATGTCGTTAAAACCTAATAAATAAATAAATAAATCCAGTACCAGTTTTGCTCGTACAAATATTAGTACCGTCAGACAAAATTTGTTTTCTGATTAATTTTTCTTTTCTTTACTCACCTTCCCTGGGTAAGATTGGTATACCTTTTCAATCTCAGATTTAACCCTCAAGCACAATGAGAGTGAGAATAAGTGTACCATTTGGAAATACCCAAATTATCCAACATTGGTTTCTCTCTACTATCATTTTGGAATGGGTTAATTTGAGACACTTTGCTTTGCTATATGCAGAGATGTTTAATCAATAAATCCGGCTTTAGTTATGTTCTGGAACTTAATGAAATATGTGCTTTGGCCACTTAAAAATAGCACTGCCTGCAAAAAATGACTTTGAGTGAATACTCACTTGTCCAAAAAAAAAAGGAAAGAGCTCGTTGAGCTTTTCATAACTGCTTTTAAAAATCAATGGGGAACAAATTTTGTGCTATATGTTTTGGTGTTCTGTGTTATCCAACACCAGTTTGGCCATACAAATATGAATACCGTCAGGAAAGAAAGCACATTTTCTCAGTGGTAGACTGTTTGACTTCTATGATAGAGGTCCCGAGTTTGATCCCTATCTGGGACGACCCAAGTAATGTCCTTGGGCAAGGCACTTTATCCCGGTTGCCAACATGGGGGCACGATGATGCCATGTACTAAGGCGTACTGCATGTCAATGGTGCATATGTCTTCAACCGCTGGTACCCTGCTTCAGCGGAGCTTGAACATAATTAGAATGTTGAGCTGACAGTTGCTCGTCGATGCTCGGTGGTTCTCTCTGGGTCCTCTGACTTCCCCCACCCGTAAAACTGTCACGGTCACGATTAGCCATTGTGGATAAGTATGTGACCGCAAAAACACCAATAAATAAATACAGTCAGGGAAACCCGCTGTGAAATCCTTATGTCAATAAATAGCAAAGTAGTAATGCAATGCAAGAAATATTAACAAGCTGTTCAACATCCCTTTAATCAACTCATTTTAACTTGAACTGTACCCATCACTGTGTATACTAGCTCTCTAGATGGTTTAAACCATATCAAATAAACAACTAATTTGTGCTGTGACAGTAACTCATATTACATGTATTTCAATGTATCTGAAACAGACATGTTGGAAAAATTGTGAAATCATGGAGTAGGAAGCTTACCCTCGTTTGTTGACAAATCCCACACATTCACAAACAGACAGAATGATAGAGAATAAATTAATTATTGATATTTAAGGTCACTTTCAGCATCTACAGCTATATCATGACCGTGACCAGGTATTCATTGCATAGACGTACAGGGCTATTTTTTTTTGGGGGGGGGGGGGGGGGGGGAATGAACCCTTTTAGCCCGAAAAAGTTGAATCTCAGGAGGAAATGCCAAATGTGGGTATGGGAGGGAGGGGGGGGGGGGTCTCCCTCCTATTGAGTACCTGGAGAGAACCACTGAGCAATGGCAAGCAACTCAGACTCCCCAACATACTAACTCCACAAAAAGCAGGGTTAGCATTGGTTGAAGACAAGTACACCCTCAAAGTACCCTTAGTACACATCGCCATCATGCCCCCCCCCCCCCCCCCCTCACCTTCACGTGGGAAATTAAATTGGGATGAAATGTCATGCTGAAGGACACAATGTGGTTGCCACAGGTGGGATTCGAACCGAGGACTTCCTGGATTGCAACAATCATCTCTACCTTCTGAGCCACTGTGCTGTGTACTTGTGTGATTATAAATGAATAATATTAACGTGGATACGGTTCCACTGAATCAACTTGTACAGTATAATGGTCAGTTTATTTGCTACTTCTAAGTGATGAGATAGGAAAACAACATTTTGTGTGGAAAACCAAAATGTTTTGTGGTCATTTCTGGCAACTAAATTGTCCGAAATTTTCTGGCATATTGGCTGAAAAATCCGCTCCTTCTTGACTCAGGGGTGGGTTGGGGCACAGTCCTTCATGAAACCCTGGCCCATACGCCCATAATTCAAATGTACTAATTTTTTCCAAAGCAGAATGACATCGCTTGTTTTGCTTTCTATGAAAATATTCTGTAATTATTGAGGAGCAAATTTCAAAGTTTTTGTGATGCTACTAGTTTTTATGCAGCCAAAACAGATATTTGAGATACAGCAGGACACCAAAACATTTAACATAAAATTTGCTCTTCAATAATTACAGAATATTTTCATAGAAAGCAAAACAAGCGATGTCTTTCTGCTTTGGAAAAAATTAGTACATATGAATTATGGGCGTACAGGCTGGGGTTTCATGAAGAACAGCCCATTTCAACAAAATTACAATGCTTGGCAGTCTGTAGAGGGTTAATAAATGCTCACCGGAATATTTTGTCCAAGGAACTTGTAATGTCACACAAAGACCTGCGAGTAGGCAATTTTTCTTGAAAACCTACAGGATGTTTTTAGAGAAATCCACAGAAAATGGGAATTTTTAGATTTTAAGGGGTCTTTCTCTTTAGCCTGCCCAAAATGGGTCAAGACTTCGACTTTCTAATACCCTTACTACTTACAAAAATGTTTCCGTGTAAATTGTGCACTCGATAAAAGAAGGCACTTTTCTTTGTGGCGTACCCATTGGGTGCTGTTGGAATCCAAAAACAGCCCATTTTATCTCAATTTTTGTGTCGCCTGCCCCACGAAGTGGGGAGCGACATATAGGGATTACTTTTGTCGTCTTGCGTCGTCCGCGTCACACTTTCTCTTATCCGCCACTCCTCTTTAACCTATGAATGGATTTTGATGAAACTTTCAGTGATTCTTTATCACATAATGGCATTGTGCACCTCCTATTTTATTTTTTGATCTGCTGTATTTTTTCCTAAGTTATGCCCCTTTTCCACTTAGAATTCTGTCTGAAACGCCGTGGAGTGTCTCTTATCCGCCACTCCTCTTTAACCTATGAATGGAATGAAACTTTCAGTGATTCTTTATCACATAATGGCATTGTGCACCTCCTATTTTATTTTTTGATCCACTGTATTTTTTCCAGAGTTATGCCCCTTTTCAACTTAGAATTTTGTCTGGAACGCCTTGGAGTGTATATATCTCAGTCATTGTCAGGCGAATTTTAATGATATTTGGTATGCACATGAACCAGGATGGGGGAAAGGATATCCACATACAACCGTTATCATCCACACATTTTTTCAGAGTTATGTCCCTTTTTCGACTTGGAATTCCATATAACTTACATAGAAGAACTTGATTAACAAGGTTTGAGGTAAATATTTAAAGACACGCTATTAAAATATAGTGCAGGCGACACACGTCTTCCATGGAAGACTCACATCTAAGTGTTTTTTAGCAGCCCGTGGAGGGTTAACAAATGCTCACCGCAGTATTTTGTCCATGCAACTTCTGTTGTCACACCAAGGCCTGGGAGTGACAAATTTTTCTTGAAACTCTACAAGACTCGTTTAGAGAAATCCACGGAAAACATGAGTTTTTTTAGCTTTATGGGGGTATTGCTGTTTAACCATCCCAAAACGGATTAACGCTTGCTTTTGTGAACACCCTTATTACTTACAAAAATGATCCTCGTTCAATTCCACTTCCAAACTTAGATGTGAGTCTTCAATGTAAGACGTGTGTCGCCTGCACTATATTTTAATATTTCAGACAGAATTCTAAGTGGAAAAGGGGCATAACTCTGGAAAAAATACAGCGGATCAAAAAATAAAATAGGAGGTGCGCAATGCCATTATGTGATAAAGAATCACTGAAAGTTTCATCAAAATCCATTCATAGGTTAAAGAGGAGTGGCGGATAAGAGAAAGTGTGACGCGGACGACGCAAGACAACAAAAGTAATCCCTATATGTCGCTCCCCACTTCGTGGGGCGGCGACACAAAAAGGAAGTTATCTTTATCTCTTGTGTATTGTTTGGGTGCAGTGGGGGCCTGAAACCGGCCTATTTCATCAAACTTTCGATGTTTGGCAGCCTGTGGAGGGTTACCATATGCATCGCCTGATATGTCATGTGTATCAAAGGTCGTGTCACAGGCAGGTCTAGCAATGATGAAGGTTTAAAAAAAATCTACAAGATGTGTTTCGAGAAAGTGCCGATAAAACCCAATTTTGGCATTTTTTTGCCAATTCTGACGAATTAAGGGTTAAATTGAAAATTCCACTTTCGGTACATTTTTAGATTTTGTGCCCCTCTATGCATGTGCAAAATTTTGTGAAAATCGGTTCGAAAATGGCTTCTGAATCGTACGGACAAAATGTGTGAAAAAAAAACAAAAGAAACTGGACTTCATGATTCTGGAGAATCATGGCTTTTCCCGATGAGATTCCATGATTTTTCATGACCCCACAGTGTCTGATGAATTATTTTTAACTGTCTCACTGAAGTTCCTTCACTGATTTTATGAGAAAGGTGAGTATAGTATTCTCAAATGATGCAGTTTGATAAAAAATTGTTTAGGTAAAAACCATCATTAACAGTGGAGTGGTTTAATGTCAATATCATCATCCAACGAGTCAATGACCGACAAAAGGAGTTATGTTTCTTTGACACATACCCACTGAGTGCTGTGTCAATTTAAAAATGGTCCATTTTATCTCAAATGTATCCAAAATATTGATGTCTGGCAACTTGTAGAGGGTTAACAAGTGCTAACAGGAATATTTATTCATGCAACTTGTAATGTCACACCAAGAACTGTGAATGGCCATTTTTTCTTTAAAATCTATAAGATGTTTTCAGAGAAATCCAGGGAGAACATGAATTTTAAGCTTTTGGTGGGTTTCATTGTTTATCCAGCCCAAAACGGGTTAAGTGCTGTTTCTTGAATACTCTTATTACTTCCAAAAATATTTCTCAGTGAATTCTACTTCCACTTATTTTGATCTCTCCTCCCAACTTTGGGTGCTGTGGGTACACAAACACAGCCCATTTTATCAACATTTTGATGTTCGAGAACCTGCATAGGGTTAACAAATGCTTCCAGGAATATTTTGTGCATGCAACTTGTAATGTCACACTAAAATCTGAGAATGGCCATTTTTTCTTGAAAATCTACGGGATGTTTTTAAAGAAATCCTCAGATAACACAAATTTTTAACCTTTGGAGGGGTATCTCTCTGTAACCAGCTCTAAAGGGTTAATGCTTGGTTTTGTGAATACCTTCATTACTTACAAAAATGATCGACGGTGAATTCCACTTCCAATGAAGGAGGTTATGTTTATCTCGTAGGTACACATTTGGTGTTATGTTTGCCCAAGAACAGCCCATTTTCTCCACATGTCTATGCTTGGCAGCCTCTGGAGGGTTAACAAATGTTTACCGAAACATTTTGTTCATGCTTGTAATGTCACTCGAAGACCTGCGAATGGTCAATTGTTCTTGAAATTTTTTTTTGAAAAATCCACAGAAAACTGTAATTTTAAGCTTTTAAGGGGTATATCTCCTTACCCAGTCAAAAATGGGTTAAGACCTCGATTTTTGAATACATTTACTACTTACAAAAATGTTTCCCTGTCAGTTTTGCGTCCTGTAAAAGAAGTTACGTTTCTCTGTTGCATTCCCTTTTGATGTTGTTGTTGTTCAAAAACAGACTATTTTTTTCAAAATTTGGACATTTAGCAGCCCATGGATGGTTAACAAATGCTTACCGGAATAATTTATCCAATCAACTGGTAATGTGACACCATGACCTATCAATGGCCATTTTCTCTTGAAAACACTACCAGATGTTTGTAAAGAAATCCAGGAAAAACATAAATTGTTAAGCCTTTGATGGGTATCACTATTAACAACCTCAAAAGGGGTTAACGCTTGGTTTTTTGAATACCTTTAATACTTACAAAAATGGTCCTCGGTGAATTCCACTTCCAACAAAGGAGATTATGTGTATTTCTCAGGTACACTTTGGGTGCTATGCGTGTCTGAAAACAGCCCATTTCAACAAAATTACGATGCTTGCCAGCCTGTAGAGGGTTAATAAACGCTCAACGGAATATTTTGTCCATGCAACTTATAATGTCACACCAAGACCTGCGAGTAGTCAATTTTTCTTGAGAACCTACAGGATGTATTTAGAGAAATCCACAGAAAATGGGAATTTTAAGATCTTAAGGGGCCTCTCTCTTTAGCCTGCCCAAAATGGGTTAAGACTTCGACTTTTGAATACCCTTACTACTTACAAATATGTTTCCATATAGATCGTGCGCTCGATAAAAGAAGGCACTTTTCTTTGTGGCGTACCCATTGGGTGCTGTTGGCATCCAAAAACAGCCCATTTTATCACAATTTTGACTTTTAGCAGCCTGTGGAGGGTTAACAAATCACCGTAGTATTTTGTCCACACAACTTCTATTGTCACACCAAGGCCTGGGAGAGACAAATTTTTGTGGAAAATCTACAAGACTCGTTTAGAGAAATCCACGGAAAACACGAATTTTTTAGCTTTATGGGGGTATTGCTGTTTAACCAGCTCAAAATGGATTAACGCTTGGTTTTCTGAACACCCTTATTACTGACAAAAATGATCCTTGGTGAATTCCACTCCCAATAAAGGAAGTTATGTTTATCTCTCATGTATTGTTTGGGTGCAGTGGGGGCCTGAAACCGGCCTATTTCATCAAACTTTCGATGTTTGGCAGCCTGTGGAGGGTTACCATATGCATCGCCTGATATGTCGTGTGTATCACAGACAGGTCTAGCAATGACGAATGTATAAAAAAAATCTACAAGATGTGTTTCGAGAAAGTGCCGATAAACCCCAATTTTGACAGTGTTTTGCCAATTCTGATAAAATATGGGTTAGATCGAAAATTCCGCTTCAATACATTTTTAGATTTTGTGCCCCTCTATGCGTGTGCAAAATTTCGTGAAAATCGGTTCGAAAATGGCTTCTGAATCGTACGGACAAAATGTGTGGAAAAAAAAACAAAAAAAAAAACTAGACTTTATGATTCTGGAGAATCATGGCTTTTCCCGATGAGATTCCATGATTTGGCATGACCCCACAGTATATGATAAATTGCTTTTGTGGACTGTCTCGCTGAAGTTCCTTCATTGATGTCATGAAAAAGGTGAGTATAGAAGTCTCATATGACTCAGTTTGATAAAAAAAATTGTTTAGGTAAAAACCATCATTAACGGTGGAGAGGGTTAATATCAATATCGTTGTCAAACAAGTTAATGACCGACAAAAGGAGTTATGTTTGTTTGACACATACCCACTGAGTGCTGTATCTATTTGAAAATGGTCCGTTTTATCTCAAATGTATCCAAAATATTGATGTCTGGCAGCTTTAAGGGTTAACAAGTGCTAACAGGAATATTTATTCATGCAACTTCACACCAAAAACTGTGAATGGCCATTTTTACTTAAAAATCTACGAGATGTTTTCAGAGAAATCCAGGGAGAACATGAATTTTAAGCTGTTGATGGGTATAATTGTTTATCCAGCCCAAAACGGGTTAAGGGTTGTTTTTTTAATATGCTTATTACTTATAAAAATAATTCTCAGTGAATTCTACTTCCACTTATGTTGATTTCTCCTCTTAAACTTTGGGTGATGCGGGTATGCAAACACAGCCCACTTTTTCAACAGTTTGGTGTTTGAGAGCCAGCATAGGGTTATCAAATGCTTACTGGAATATTTTGTACATGCAACTTGTAATTCACACTAAGATGTGAGAATGGCCAATTTTTCTTGAAAATCTACGTGATGTTTTCAGAGAAATCCTCAGATAACATGAATTTTTAACCTTTTGAGGGGTATCACCCTGTAACCAACTCTAAACAGGTTAATGCTTGGTTTTATGAATACCTTCATTACTTACAAAATGATCCTCGGTGAATCCCACTTCCAATGAAGGTGGTTATGTTCATCTCGCAGGAACACATTTGGTGTAATGGGTGGCCAAGTACAGCCCATTTTCTCAAAATTTGCTATCTCTGGAGGGTTAACAAACACTTACCGGAATCTTTTGTTCATGCAACTTGTAATGTCACTCCAAGACCTGCAAATGGTCAATTTCTCTTGAATACTTACTAGATTCTTTGGAGAAATCCACAGAAAATGGGAATTTTAAGCTTTTAAGGGGTACATCTCCTTAACCGGGCGAAAATGGGTTAAGACCTCAATTTTTGAATACCCTTACTACTTACTAAAAATTTTCCCTATCAGTTTTGCGTCGGTAAAAGAAGTTATGTTTCTCTGCAACATTCCCATTTGATGTTGTTGGTGTCCAAAAACAGACTATTTTTTTCGAAATTTTTACATTTAGCAGTCCATGGAGGGTTAACAAATGCTTATCTGAATATTTTATCCATGCAACTGGTAATGTGACTCGAAGACCTATCAACGGCCATTTTCTCTTGAAACCCTACGAGAAGTTTGTAAAGAAATTCTCGAAAACATGATTTTTAAAGCTTTTGATGGGTATTGCTATTAACCATCCCAAAAGGGGTTAATGCTTGGTTTTTTGAATACCTTTATTACTAACAAATTTGGTCCTCGGTGAATTCCACTTCCAGCAAAGTAAATTATATTTATCTCTCAGGTATGCATTGGGTGCTGTTCACGTCTGAAAACAGCCTATTTCAACAAAATTACGATGCTTAGCAGCCTGTAGAGGGTTAATAAATGCTCACCGGAATATTTTGTCCATGCAACTTGTAATGTCACACAAAGACCTGCGAAAAGTCAATTTTTCCTGAAAACCTACAAGTTGCTTTTAGAGAAATCCACAGAAAATGGGAATTTTAAGCTTTTAAGAGGTATCTCTCTTTAACCAGTCCAAAATGGGTTAAGACTTCGACTTTTGAATACCCTTACCACTATCAAAAATGTTTCCCCATCAGTTTTACATCCAATAAAAGAAGGAACCTTTCTCGGTGGTACACCAAATGGGTGCTGTTGGCGTTAAAAAACAGCCCATTTTATCACAATTTTGACTTTTAGCAGCATGGAGGGTTAACAAATGCTCACCGCAGTATTTTGTCCATGCAACTTCTATTGTCACACCAAGGCCTGGGAGTGACAAATTTTTCTTGAAAATCTACAAGACTCGTTTAGAGAAATCCACGGAAAATACGAATTTTTTAGCTTTATGGGGGTATTGCTGTTTAACCAGCCCAAAACGGGTTAACGCTTGGTTTTTTGAACACCCTTATTACTGACAAAAATGATCCTCGGTGAATTCCACTCCCAATAAAGGAAGTTATGTTTATCTCTCATGTATTGTTTGGGTGAAGTGGGGGCCTGAAACCGGCCTATTTCATCAAAATTTCGATGTTTGGCAGCCTGTGGAGGGTTACCATATGTATCGCCTGATATGTCGTGTGTATCAAAGGGCGTGTCACAGACAGGTCTAGCAATGACGAATGTAGAAAAAAAATCTACAAGACGTGTTTCGAGAAAGTGCCGATAAGCCCCAATTTTGGCAGTTTTTTGCCAATTCTGACGAAGTAAGGGTTAAATCGAAAATTCTGCTTTGGTACATTTTTAGATTTTGTGCCCCTCTATGCGTGTCCAAAATTTCGTGAAAATCGGTTCGAAAATGGCTTCTGAATCGTACGGACAAAATGTGTGGAAAAAAAAAAAAAAAATATCCCAAAAATAATAATCCGTAGAAAAACAATAGTCTTTTCCTGAGGGAAAAGCCTAAAAAAAAAAATAATAATACGTAGAAAAACAATAGTGTTTTCCAGAGGGAAAAGCCTAACTAGACTTTATGATTTATGATTCTGGAGAATCATGGCTTTTCCCGATGAGATTCCTTGATTTTTTCATGCCCCCACAGTGTCTGATGAATTGTTTTTAACTGTCTCACTGAAGTTCCTTCATTGATGTTATGAGAAAGGTGAGTATAGTAGTCTCAAATGACTCAGTTTGATAACAAAAATTGTTTAGGTAAAAACCATCATTAATGGTGGAGTGGGTTAATATTAATATCGTCGTCCCACAAGTTAATGACTGACAAAAGGAGTTATGTTTGTTTGACACATACCCACTGAGTGCTCTGTCTATTTAAAAATGGTCCATTTTATCTCAAATGTATCCAAAATATTGATGTCTGGCAGATTGTACAGGGTTAACATGTGCTTACAGGAATATTTATTCATGCAACTTGCAATTTCAAACCAAAAAGTGCGAATGGCCATTTTTACTTAAAATCTACAAGATGTTTTCAGAGAAATCCATGCGCATATGCTGTTTTCGAATTCGAGGTGATGAAATGCGAAATTCGGATCACTCTTCATGGAAAGTGATGCCGCAACTATCCGTGAACAATGAGTGGAAATTTCATGGAAATCTGCCTAGAATTGGCTGGGATATAGCGTTTTGAAGAGAGGAGGCAACTGTTTGAATTTGGTCCTTCCTTTTCAAGCCAGTTCGAAAAAAGACGTCGTGAATGGGCACAGACTCCTTTAGTGCCCCCCCCCCCCCCCCCCCCCTCTCTGGAGTAAGTCCACTTGAATGTTACAATTGTGTGTGACTGGTGGAGAGTTGGCTGTAAATGGAAGTTGCTTCTTTAAGACCGCCACCCAGGGATCCCAACACAACCTTTAAACCTAAGAGAATCATCAGAAGTTTAAAGTGAAAAGAAATTAGCGGTGATTGGGTTTCTGGCATGCAGGAAAAGATTGACGAAGATTTGCAAATTGGACATTAAAATAGCACTTCTGACATGCACGAACCATGTCCAGACCGCTAGAGGCAGCGACTTGAAATTCTCAGAACTTAACCCTGCCGACATTTTGGGAACTGTTTGGAGCGTCCGGACCGCCTGGAAAACACCACGCATCGCTTGGAATGTGAGAGTACTATTCGTCCCGACTCTGTCAGTTTAGAATGGACATGGGCAGTGTTGTAGACGACTGTAGAGCTGCGATTGAGCATAACGTCCCAGGTTTCGGTGCCTCATTGCCTAACCGGCTCCAAGGTATGATTGTTTGTCTCAATATCGTCCTTACTACTTGTAGTTTATACCATTGCCATACGTTAATGTAGCCTCTTGCCATTTTCGAGACTTTCGACCCAGAACACCGCCAAGGTGGGGATGTGCATGGGGGGGGGGGGGGGGAGCTGCAGCATCGGGAGGGGGGATATCCTGACACTATCTTTAAAATCTTAGATAATCGGCAGAAGTTGAAGTGAAAAGAAATCGGCGGTGAATAGGTTTTTTGGCGGGAAATGATTAACGAAAATTTGCCAATTAGACATTAAAATTGCACTTCACACAAACACGAACCGTGTTCAGACCGCTGAAGACAGCGACTTCTAATTTTCAGAACTTGTTCTATGCACCCTGGCCGACATTTTGGCATCTGTTGCAAGTGTCGAGACTGCGTGGAGAACACCACGCATCGCGTGAAAAGTGTGAGTACTATTTGTCCCGACTCTATCAGTTTGGAATGGAATTGGGCACTATTGTAGACTTCTGTAGAGCAGCGATTGAGCATAAAGTCGGAGGTTTTTTGTGCCAAATTGCCTAACCGGCTCCAGGGTATGATCTTTCGTCTGTACATCGTCCAGATCGCCTGTAGTTTATACCGTTACCATACGTTGAAGTAGCCTTTTGTCATTTTTGCCACTTTCGACACAGATTTGAGGGTACCTTCCTTCAACCCCAATTTACAGCGAAATCTATCCATGCTCACAACCACACCCTCTCCCTGTCGGCCCGGGTGCTTCTAAAGATAGAAAGGCCAATGTGGAGGGGCCTCGTTAGCAAACAAACGGGGTCAGGTGTACTTGGTGAAAAAACAGCAGGAGGGGGGGGGGCACACGTCCTAGGTAAAAGAAACAGCAGGGGGCAGGTGTCCAAGGTAAAATAAACCGCAGGAGGGGGGGGGGGGGGGCAGATGTCCCCGCTAATTGATTTTAATAGCAGGTAGTTGTTCATGGGGCAGGTGTCCTATCCCACTGCTCAGTGTTCCAAATTTTCTATGGTACTTGGCCTTGACGGAAACAACATTTCAACAAGAAACAACGGGAAACCTATTTGCAGTAAAGCTGCAAATATAAACATGATTTTAGGACCATTCCATGGACAATTTAAAGCCTACTGCGATATCAGTGTTTCTTACTTTTGTCCTTTCACTGCATCACCGCAGTATTTCACCCGAATCGAGTTCTGACGTCATGCAAGTTTGACGGACATGCTTTCAATTTTGTTATTGACAACAACATATTTATAATTTCGTGATTACTGATCGGAATTTTGAAAACGACACACGCAATTGCGAAAGAGTTTTCTGAAAAACACGATTCTGCAAAAGGTTTTAGTGAAATTTGTTTTTTTTTTTTACTTTCAATTTCGATGGCTCTTGTCGAAAAGGTGCTAATCACTGATCGTCCCAAACGAGATCAAAGACTGATGCCGTATATTAGTAACAGACAGAGAATCTTCTAGGAATATACATGCGCAATCCTAAAATGCAATAAATCAAGTCTTTTTTCAGGTTTTACGAGAGAAATATGTCCAATTGTATCATTGAATCATGTTTAGGTATATGTGGGCGAGAGATTTTCTATACGGACAAAATACAGACTAAATAAAATATTTGCCATTATTTTCCGCAGACTTATTTTTCTCTTTGCTTCTTGGGGAAATCCATGCTACTAAATACAATGAAGGAGTGTTATCTAATGAGGTCAGAACCGTCAGGTGGTAGGGTCCGACACCGCACCTCAAAGTAGATTTAGTGGGGGTGTCGATTTTACAAGTAATGTAGGCAGCGTACATGGCATGGGCTGTCTGTCTTTAATCCTATAAACAGGGTTAAGGCTTGGTTTTTGAATACCCTTATTTATTTATTTATTTATTTATTTATTTATTTATTTATTTATTTATTGGTGTTTAAGGTCACATACTTATGCACAATGGCTAATCGTGACCATGACAGTTTTATAGGTGGATGAAGCCGGAGTACCCGGAGAGAACCACCAAGCATCGACAAGCAACTGTCAGCTCCTCAACATTCTAACTCTGTTCAAGCTCCGCTCAAGCAGGGTTACAGAGGTTGAAGACATATGTACCATCGACGTGCAGTATGCCTTAGTACACAGCGTCATCATGCCCCCATGTCGGCAACCGGGCTAAAGTGCCTTGCCCAAGGACACAACGTGAGTCGTCCCGGACGGGGATCGAACTCGGGACCTCTAGCATAGAAGTACAACAGTCTACCACTGAGCCACCACGCTCCATTGAATACCCTTAATACTATCATACATTATCCCTCATGCATTCTGAGTCTGATAAAAGAGGTTATGTTTACCTATTACATATCCATTTGCTGCCCGAAAACAGCCGATTTTATCAAAATTTTGATGTTTAGCAGCCTGTAGCGGGATTAACAAATGACTAGCGGAATATTCTATCTATGCAATTTGTAAGACCTGCCAATGTCCAATTGTTCTTGAAAATCGCCAACAAGCTGTTAGCGAAATCCACAGAAAATGTAAATCTTAAGCTTTTAAGGGGCATCTCTCCTTATCCAGTCTAAAATGGGTTAAGTTTCATTCTTTTAAATACCCTTACTACTTACAAAACTGATCCTCAGTGAATTCTACGCGCAGTAAAAGAAGTTATGTTTCTCTGTTACATATCCATTCGGTGCTCTTGGTGTCTGAAAACAGTCCATTTTATCAACATTTTGATGTTTAGCAGCTCGTGGAGAGTTAACGAATGCTCAACGGAATTGTTTGTCCATGTAACCTGTAATGTCACAAGAAAGACCCGTGAATGGCCATTTTTTCTTGAAATCTACAAGATGTTTTTAAAGAAATCCAGGGAAAACATGAAATTTTAAGCCTTTGATGGGTACCGCTGTTTAACCAGCCCAAAACAGGTTAAGGCCTGTTTTTTGGAATACCCTTATTACTAACAAAAATGATCACCGTTCAATTCCACTTCCAATAAAAGGAGTTATGTTTATTTACCAGCTACAAGTTGGGTGCTGTGAGGGGCTGAAAACACTCTATTTTATTAAAGTGTTGATTTTTGAGAGCCCGTGGAGGGTTAACAAACGCTTATCAGAATATTTTGTCCTTGCAGTTTGTAATGTCTCACAAAGACCTGCGAATGACTAGTTTTCTCTTGAAAATCTACACGACATTTTTTGAGAAATCCATGTAAAACTTGGTTAATTAAGCATTTGAGGGGAATCACTCTTAAACCAGTCCAAAACGGGTTAACACTTGGTTTTCTGAATAACCTTATTACTTACAAAAATGGTCCTCGGTCAATTCCACTTCCAACAAAGGAGATTATGTTTATCTCTCAGGTACACAGTGGGTGCTGTGGGTGCCCGAAAACGGCACATTTTCTGAAAATTACGATCCTTGGCAGCCTGTAGAGGGTTAATAAAAGCTCACTGGAATATTTTGTCCATGCAACTTGTAATGTCACACAAAAACCTGCGAGTAGTCAATTTTTCTTGAAAACCTACAGGATGTATTTAGAGAAATCCACAGAAAATGGGAATTTTTAGATTTTAAGGGGTCTCTCTCTTTAGCCTGCCCAAAAAAGGAAGTTATCTTTATCTCTTGTGTATTGTTTGGGTGCAGTGGGGGCCTGAAACCGGCCTATTTCATCAAACTTTCGATGTTTGGCAGCCTGTGGAGGGTTACCATATGCATCGCCTGATATGTCATGTGTATCAAAGGTCGTGTCACCGGCAGGTCTAGCAATGATGAAGGTTTAAAAAAAATCTACAAGACGTGTTTCGAGAAAGTGCCGATAAACCCCAATTTTGGCAGTTTTTTGCCAATTCTGATGAAATAAGGGTTAAATCGAAAAATCTGCTTCAGTACATTTTTAGATTTTGTGCCCCTCTATGCGTGTGCAAAATTTTTTGAAAATCGGTCCAAAAATGGCTTCTGATTCATACGAACAAAATGTGTGGAATAAAAAAAACTAAAAAAAAAACTAGACTTCATGATTCTGGAGAATCATGGCTTTTCCTGATGAGATTCCATGATTTTTCATGACCCCACAGTGTCTGATGAATTGTTTAACTGTCTCACTGAAGTTCCTTCATTGGTGTTATGAGAAAGGTGAGTATAGAAGTCTCAAATTTTTTTAGGTAAAAAGCATCATTAACGTTGGAAGGGGTTAATATCAATATCGTCGTCCAACAAATTAATGACCGACAGAAGGAGTTATGTTTGTTTGACAAATACCTACTGAGTGCTGTGTCAATTTGAAAATAGTCCATTTTATCACAAATGTATCCAGAATATTGATGACTGGCAGCTTGTAGCTGGTTAACAAGTCCTAACAGGAATATTTATTCATGCAACTTGTAATTTTACACCAAAAACTGTGAATGGCCATTTTTTCTCAAAATCTGTGAGAAGTTTTCAGAGAAATCCAGGGAGAACATGAATTTTAAGCTTTTGATGGGTATCATTGTTTATCCATCCAAAACGAGTTAATGGTTGTTGTTTTTGAATACTCTTTTTACTTACTTTCTGTTGAAAACCCTACAAGATGTTTGTAAAGAAATCCAGGGAAAATGATTTTTTTAAGCTTTCGATGGGTATCCCTGTTAACCTCCCCTAAATGGGTTAACGCTTGGTTTTTTGAATACCCTTATTACTTACAAAAATGGTCCTCTCTGAATTCCATTTCCAACAAAGGAGATTAAGTTTATCTCTTGTGTATACATTGGGTGCTGCGCGTGTCCGAAAACAGTCCATTTCAACAAAATTACGATGCTTGGCAGCTTGTAGATGGTTAATAAACAAACGCTCACGGGAGTATTTTGTCCTTGCAGCTTGTAATGTCACATCAAGACCTACGAATAGTCAACTTTTCTTGAAACCCTACAAGTTACTTTTACGGAAATTCACAGAAAATGGGAATTTAAAGCTTTTAAGGGATATCTCTCTTTAGCCTGCCCAAAATGGGTTAAGACTTCGACTTTTGAATACCCTTACTACTTACAGAAATGTTTGCGTATAAATTGTGCACTCGATAAATGAAGACTCTTGTCTTTGTGGCATACCCATTGGGTGCTGTTGGTGTCCAAAAACAGCCCATTTTATCACAATTTTGATGTTTAGCAGCCCAAGGAGGGTTAACTAATGCTGACCAGAATATTTTGTCCATGCAACTTGTTATGGCACACCAAGACCTGCGAATAGCCGATTTGTTCTTGAAAACCTATAAGATGTTTTTAGAGAAATCCACAGAAAACGGGTATTTCAAAATTTTAATGGGTATCTCTCTTTAACCAGCCCAAAATGGGTTAAGATGTCGACTTTCGAATACCCTTACCACTTTCAAAAATGTTTTTCTATCAATTTTGTGTCCGATAAATGAAGGCCCCTTTCTGTGTGGTAGAGTGTTTGGGTGCTGTTGGTGTCCAAACACAGCCCATTTTATCACAGTTTTTACGTTTAGCAACCCAGGGAGGGTTAACTAATGCTGACTGGAATATTTTGCCCATGCAACTTGTAATGTCACACCAAGACCTTGGAGTGACCAATTTTTCTTGAAAATCTACAAGACTCGTTGAGAGAAGTCCATGGAAAACATGAAGTTTTGAGCTTTTTGGGGGTATTGCTGTTTAACCAGCCCAAAATGGGTTAACGCTTGGTTTTTTAAACACCCTTATTACTTACAAAAATGATCCTCGGTGAATTCCACTTCCAATAAAGGAAGTTATGTTTATCTCTCTGGTATCGTTTGGGTGCTGTGGGGGCCCAAAAACAGCCCATTTCATCAAAAGTTCGATGTTTTGCAGTTTGTGGAGGGTTACCATATGCATCGCCGAATATGTCTTATGTATCAATGGTCATATCACAGACAGGTCTAGCAATGATGAATGTTTAAAAAAAATCTACAAGACGTGTTTCGAGAAAGTGCCGATAAACCCCAATTTTGACAGTTTTTTGCCAATTCTGGGTGAATAAGGGTTAAATCGGAAATTTCGCTTTGGTACATTTTTAGATTTTGTTACCATCTATGAGTGTGCAAAATTTTGTGAAAATCGGTTTCGAAAATGGCTTCTGAATCATGCGGACAAAATTTGTGGAAAAAAAAAAAAAACCTGAAAAAAAAAAAATAATAATCCGTAGAAAAACAATAGTCTTTTCCAGAGGGGAAAAGCCTTAACACCACCCCCCCCCCCCCAAAAAAAAAAAAAAAAAATAATCCATAGAAAAACTTCCAGAGGGAAAAGCCTAAAAAAAAAAAATAATAATCCGTAGAATAACGAGAGTCTTTTCCAGAGGGAAAAGCCTAAGTATTAAAAATGAAGTTAATAAGAAATGAAATATACGATTGGTACCCCTGTCGTTTTTTACATCATATCTCTGGTATCTGATGTCTGATTTTAAAAATTGTTTCAACTTTGTGTTTCGGACCACTAGTACTAAAATTCCCTAAGATTTTGACTTCCTTCAGTGAAATGTAAATATGAAGTTTTCTGGCCATCAATAAGTATTTACGTCATGGTTTCAATAATTTTCAACCAATGATGATAAAAATTGTCAGTGTTTGCCTTCAATTACAACTCAAGTCAACTGCAACTTAAATTGTCACGCTGTGTTTTGTAGTTTGGGGGTTAGGCTGAGCAAATGGGAGGGTATACCCCCAACATTGTTTACGTCATATCTCTGGTTTCTCACCTCAAATTTTAAAAAAATTTTCAACTTTGTGTTTGTGACCATGGAGCTAAAATGTCACATGGTCAAAACTTTTGAAAGCTTAATTTAAATTTTACTTTTTTGACACGTCTGCACATTTGACGTCATAGCCTTTAATTTATTGTGTCAATGAGCATACAATATTTAATTTTTATAGAAGTATCTTTTGCAGTTTTTGACATGGGATTGTCACAAAATGGGAGGGGGGGTAAAAACATAAACTGACGTAAAAACATCGAAAACGACATTAACTTTAATTTTTTGTACGTTGATATCCTACCATCATCCCCAACAGCAGCCCAGGTAAATTATTTGGCGACTGAAATCCAATTGCATTTTTAGATATGGTTTTTATTGATGAATATATTTCCAAAATTTCGAGAGACAGCATTCAGCTAGCAGGCAGATATTAAACGTTCATGAAAAAATGTCAAATTAACGTTATTTTGGACAAAGGATTAAGTTGAAATTGTATCAAATGTATTTAATAGAGACATCATGAAAGTAAAAGTGTGTGAAATTTCATAGCTATATGTATTATTTATATAGAGCTGTGCTTTGCTGAAAATCAGCGTTTCACTGAGAAATTTGAAAAATAACTCCTGAATTTGAATTGGTGTGCAAACATTAAAAAGGGCGATACCCCCCACCCCCCCCCCCCCCCCCCACCCCCCCCCCTCAAAAAAAAAAAAAAAAAAAAAAATATAAACATGTATCTTTTAATTATATTTAGTTCTACAACATACTAAAATTTCATGAAAATTGGGCAACATTTAATTTTTGGTGACGTCTGCATTAATAATGTCACCCAAAAATACAGCCAGATCCCTCCAGAATCTCCCAGGTCAGTACAACATTTTTAAATAGGGTTTTTCTCTTAGAGATGATATTTCCAAAATTTGAAAGGGGGAGGCTTAATACAGCAGTTCATATTAAAAGAACAAGAAAAACCCATAAATTGGGAATTGTTTTGGAATAAAGGTCGAAAATAAATCAACAGGCTCCATTACTTTCAGCGCCAGATAACCATTAACATTTGTGCCAAATTTTGTGAGAATAGGTTGAAAACTGTGACTGTCATTTGGTAAATGATAAAAAAATGGTTTACAGTCCCAATAAGTCATTCAAACTTCACTGAATGACTTAAAAAAAATGGCTGATGACCATAATAAGTCACCAACTTTGTTGGATGACTTAACTAGATGGTTTTAAAACCACAAAGCTTATTTCCTAAAGTCATTCAATGAAGAATGGCCAATGCCAAGAGAGCATCCAATAGCATTTTTACCTGCTATGTCTGGTGTCTATTGTGATTAAATTTTTTAAATTTTGAAAGGCAAATGCTGAAAAACAGGTTGAAAATAGGATGTACACACAAAGACATAAGATTGTTACTCATGACATTGCTTACGTCATATTTTGGATGTCTGATGTCTGTTTTTCAAAATGGTTTCAATTTTGTATTTGGGGCGATGAGTACTAATGTGTCATTAGATTTCAACTTTGTGCAGTGAAATTTAATTTTGACGTTTTCTGTCCTCAGTAGACATTTTCATCATAACATCAACAATTTTTGGGGCAATGTGGATAAAAATTGGCAATGCTTGACTTCAATTATTTCTCTAGGCATCTGTGATACACATTTGGTGCTTTTGTAGTTTTTGGGGGAAGGGTGTCAGCAGATGGGAGGGGTGTACCCCCCACATTGTTTACATCATATCTCAGGTGTCTGACGTCAGATTTTCCAAAAAATTTCAACTTTGTATTTGGGCCCATTAATACTAAAAGGTCATATGGTTAAGCCTTCCAAAAGTTGAACTTAATTTTTACATTTTTTGCACCCTGTCACATTTGACATCATAGTGTTAAGTTTATTGCATCAGAGACCATATAAATATGCCTTGACATCTTCCAACTATTCCTTGCAATGTGTGCTTAACTTCTATAGGGGTATGTTTTGCAGTTTTTGACAAATGGCTGTCATAAAATTGGACAGGGGTGTAAAAACATAAACTGATGTAAAACATAAAAAATAACGTTAAACCCCAAAAATCTAAAAGCAGCTATTTTTTTATGGGAGGATACCCAACAACATTAATATCCACCCCCAAAGATTCCTCTGGGGGGTTAAACTAAGTTTGACAAAAATGCACAGAACCATATGTGTGATGTTTGAACAGAGCCACTGGGTGCGGGTGGCCAGACTTATAGCTCAACTTTGGCGAAGCCAAATTTAAGGTATTGCCATGGCCCGTCGTCCGTCTGTCGCACCGTACACACGGCTCAGGCTAGAGGCTGTATTTATGAACTGATCTTTACGAAACTTCTTGGGTACCTTTGTTATCACCGTGAGACGAGAACGAGTGTTTTTGGGTCCAGTCCGAAATTTAAGATGGCCGCTGGCAGCCATTTTGTACCAAAATTAGGTGCAATCAGATTTTTGCGCAGAACGTCCATATGAAAGATCTGATTTTAATAATTTTTTGTATAAATGTTTAGTACCATGGGATACATCACATATAATACAGGTTTTTTTTCTTGTGCGTTAATTATGCAAATTAGACTAATTTTGATTTATTTAGTGTTACTTTCAGCACTGTAAGTGCAAATGCCAATACGGCTCGGGCTAGAGGCCGTATTTATGAACCGATCTTTACGAAACTTCTTGGGTACCTTTGTTATCACCGTGGGACGAGAACGAGTGTTTTGGGGTCCGGTCTGAAATTTAAGATGGTCACTGGTGGCCATTCTGTACAAAATTAGCTGCAATCAGATTTTTGCGCAGAACTTCCATATGAAAGCACTGATTTGAATAATTTTCTGTGTGAATGTTTAGTGCAATGGGATACATTACATATAATACTTTTTTTTTCTCGTGCATAAATTATGCCAATTAGACTAACTTTGATCTATTTAATGTTACTTTCAGCACTGTAACTGCAAATGCCAATATGGCTCGGGCTAGAGGCCGTATTTATGAACCGATCTTTACAAAACTTCTTGGGCACCTTTGTTATCACCTTGGGACGAGAATGAGTGTTTTTGGGTGCAGTCCGATATTCAAGATGGCTGCCGGTGGCCATTTTGTACCAAAATTGGTGCAATCAGTTTTTTGTACAGAACTTTTGTACGAAAGTTCTGATTTGAATTTATTTATTGATGTTTAAGGTCACATATTTATGCACAATGGCTAATCATGACCGTGACAGTTTTACGGGTGGAGGAAGCCAGAGTACTCAGAGAGAACCACCGAGCAATGACGAGCAGCTGCCAGCTCCCCAACATCGTAACTCCGCACTGCAGCACAGGCAGGGTTAGATTGGTTGAAGACATGCGTACCATCGACGTGCAGTACGCCTTAGTACACGGCGTCATCGTGCCCCCACACGGGCAATGGAGATGAAGTATCTTGCCCAAGGACACAACGCAGTTGCCGCAGGTGGGATTCGAACCGAGGACCTCTCAGCTTGCAGCCTGCACCTCTACCTATTGAGCCACCACGCTCCCTCTGATTTGAATAAATTTCTGTATGAATGTTTAGAAACCTGGAATACATCACTTATTATACAGGTTTTTTTCTTGTGCAAAAATTATGCAAATTAGATGAACTTTGATTTATTCAGTGCTACTGAAACACAGTAAGTGCACATGTCAATATGGCTCGGGCTAGAGTCTGTATTTTTGAACCGACCTTCACGAAACATCTTGGGCACCTTTGTTATCACCTTGGGATGAGAATGAGTGTTTCTGGGTGCGGTCCAAAATTCAAGATGGCTGCCAGTGGCCATTTTTAACCGAAATCAGGTCCAATCAGTTTTTTGTACACAACTTCTATACGGCTCAGGCTAGCACCGTATTTATGAGCCGATCTTTACGAAACTTCTTGGGTACCTTTGTTATCACCATGGGACAAGAACAAGTGTTTTTGGGTCCGGTCCAAAATTCAAGATGGCCACCAGCAACCTTTTTGTACCAAAATTAGTACAATCAGTTTTTTGTACAGCTCTTCTGTATGAAAGTTCTGATTTGAATAAATTTTTGTAGGAATGCTTAGTAACATGGAATACTTCACATATAATACATTTTTTTTTCTTGTGCAGAAATTATGCAAATTAGATGAACTTTGATTTGTTTAGTGCTACTTATACACAGTAGGTGCACATGTCAATACGGCTCAGGCTAGAGTCTGTATTTATGAACTGATCTTCACGAAACTTTTTGGGGTACCTTTGTTATCACCTTGTGACAGGAACAAGTGTTTTGGGGTGCCTTGTTATCACTGTGCTATGAGAACAAATATTTTTGGGTTCTGTCAGACCCACTCTGGGACTCAAAGATTTCTTTTCTATTTTAGCATCTAACTGTCGTCCACCTTTACAATACCTTACCTACACATTTGTTACAGGCTATGGTCAGCATTTATGTACAGACCGTTACAATACTTTACATGTACCTTTGTTATCAAGTCATTACCTAGATGTTTGTCATTGCTGTGTCACATACTATACAAGTACATGTCTTAAACAAGTTGAGCTACAGTGTCATTGACACTTTCATTATTTATAATTTTACAAGCAGGTCAGCTTACGGGCCCAGGATGCCCAAGGCTTAACCCAGAACAATTACAATGTTGGATCCCAAAATGCTCTGCCCCTTAACTGATATATATATAGCCTATATATATGCATATGTACAATTTTGTCAAAGGTGGAGCAAATACATGCCACAAGCTGCCGTGAGTGAGCGAGTGATACCTTCGCACACTACAGCTTATTTGCAGAAAACAAAGGGAGTATAGTTTGTTCTAGTTTTGTGGATGTTCCAAAATTTGGTAAGGGAACTGTCCAGAAGTAAACACTTGCCAGGGATTTTTGAAGTACATCATACGTCAATCAGATGCCAAAATTTAAATATTCAAAAGGGAAATTTTCCGTGACTGGATTTCTAGCTTGATCTGTTGAACTTCCTTATCTTCTTTACCTCTGATTGAACTTTATGTATCTCCCATAAAGACATTTATTCTCCTGACCTAAACATATATTTATTTTTCTAGCACTACAGCATACTACAAATTTTATGTAGATTCGAAAAATATTAATTTTTTCAGTGCTGCCATCCTTCCATCACCCCAATGGCAGCCCAAATGAATATATCTCACCCACCTTTAATTACTTATGGAACAGTAACAGTTCTTGTCCCTCTTTTTTATTAGCTCACATTGTTCCTAATTCACAGACTACATTGATCTGCAAGATCAGAAAATTCACAACTGGCTTACATCCAGAAATACCAAATACAACTAGACTTTATAATTCTGGAGAATCATGGCTTTTCCCGCTGAGATTCCATGATTCTTCATGACCCCACAGTGTCTGATGAATTGTTTTTAACTGTCTCACTGAAGTTCCTTCATTGATGTTATGAGAAAGGTGAGTATAGTAGTCTCAAATGACTCAGTTTGATAAAAAAATTGTTTAGGTAAAAACAATCATTAACGGTGGAGTGGGTTAATATCCATATCGTCGTCCGACAAGTTAATGACCCACAAAAGGAGTTAAGTTTGTTTCCCACATACCCACTGAGTGCTGTGTCTATTTGAAAATGGTCCATTTTATCTCAAATGTATCCAAAATATTGCTGTCTGGCTACTTGTAGAGGGTTAACAAGTGCTAACAGGAATATTTTTCCATGCAACTTGTAATGTCACACTAAGAACTGCAAATGGCCATTTTTTCTTTAAAATCTTCCAAGATGTTTTTAGAGAAATCCCTGCGCATATGCTCTTTTCGAATTCGACGTGACGAAATGCGAAATTCATGTCGCTCTTCATGGGAGGTGATGCCGCAACTATTCGTGAACAAGGAGTGAAAATTTCATGGAAATCTGCCTAGAATTGGCTGAGATATGGCGTTTTGGAGAGAGGAGGTAATTGTTTGAATTTGGTCCTTCCTTTTCAAGCCAGTTCGAAAAAAGACGTCGGGAATGGGCGCAGAATCCTTCAGTGCACCCTCGCTGGAGTTAGTCCACTTAAATGTTACAATTGTGTGTGACTGGTGGAGAGTTGACTGTAAATGGAAGTTGCTTCTTTAAGACAGCCACCCAGGGATCCCATCACAACCTTTAAACCTACGAGAATCATCAGAAGTTTAAAGTCAAGAGAAATTGGCGTTGATTGGGTTTCTGGCAGGCAGGAAAAGATTGACGAAGATTTGCATATTGGACATTAAAATAGCACTTCTGACATACACGAACGGTGTTCAGACCGCTTGAGGCAGCGACTTGAAATTTTTAGAACTTGTTCTACGAACCCTGGCCGACATTTTGGGATCTGTTTGGAGTGTCCGAACCACGTAGAAAACACCACGCATCGCTTGGAATGTGAGAGTACTATTCGTCCCGACTCTATAAATTTAGAATGGAAATGAGCAGTGTTGTAGACGACTGTAGAGCTGCGATTGAGTATAACGTCCCAGGTTTAGGTGCCACATTGCCAACCGGCTCCAAGGTATGATTGTTTGTCTCAATATCGTCCTTACTGCTTGTAGTTTATACCGTTGGCATACGTTAATGTAGCCTCTTGTTATTTTCGAGACTTTCGACCCAGAATGCCGCCAAGGTGGGGAAGTGTGTGTGTGTGGGGGGGGGGGGGGAGCTGGAGCGGCAGGGGGGGGGGGAGGGGTATCCTGACACTATCATTAAACCTTAGATTATCGTCAGAAGTTGAAGTGAAAAGAAATCGGCGGGGGGGGGGGGGGGGGGGGGGGGGGGGCTGGAGCAGCGGGGGGGGGGGGGGGGGGGGGGGGGAGGGGTATCCTGACACTATCCTTAAACCTTAGATTATCGTCAGTAGTTGAAGTGAAAAGAAATCGGCGGTGAGTAGGTTTTTGGGTGGGAAACGATTAACGAAAATTTGCCAATTAGACATTAAAATTGCACTTCCCATAAACACGAACCATGTCCAGAGAACCATGTCCAGACCGCTGAAGGCAGCGACTTCTAATTTTCAGAACTTGTTCTATGCACTCTGGCCGACATTTTGGCATCTGTTGCGAGTGTCGAGGGCCGCGTGAAGAACACCACGCATCGTGTGGAAAGTGAGAGTACTATTCATTCCGACTCTATCAGTTTGGAATGGACTTGGGCACTGTTGTAGACTACTGTAGAGCAGCGATTGAACATAAAGTCGGAGTTTTTTGTGCAAAATTGCCTAACCGGCTCCAAGGTATGATTTTTCGTCTGTACATCGCCCAGATCGCCTGTGATTTATACCGTTACCATACGTTGAAGTAGCCTTTTGTCATTTTCGCCACTTTCGACCCAGATTTGAGGGTACCTTCCTTCAACCCCATTTTATAGCAAAATCTAGCCATGCTCCCAACCATGCCCTCTCCTCGTCGGTCCGGGTGCTTCTAAAGATAGAAAGGTCAATGGGGAGGGGCCCGTTAGCAAACAAATGGGGGCAGGTGTACTTGGTGAAAAAACAGTTGTGTGAACATCTTCAGAAGTGAAAACCTATGCTTAGTGGCAGTGATCAAGATGTTAATTTAGACTCCCATTACAGCCAAGATACTACAGAATGCAAATGGGTGGGTGGCGGGCATCATCACTGGATCTAATGTTGTATTTCATGTTTTCTTTCTTTCTTTATTTTTTTTTTTATCGCTTCACTCTCTCTCTCTCTCTCTCTCTCTTTCTCTCAGTTTAATTTGTGTTTGTCTATAATGTTTATAATATTTAGATTTTGCTAGATTCTGTTATTTATGGAATACGTTCTGCCATATTGTAAATTGTTAGTCATTGTACAGGAACGGAGGGGTTTCTAAGTGGTAAGCACTTGACCTCCAATCCTGATTTGCATTGTCAAATGGCAAATAAAATATGTTTAATCTAATCTAACAGTAGGGGGGGGGGCATGTGTCCTGGGTAAAAAAAACAGCAGGGGGCAGGTGTCCTAGGTAAAATAGACAGCAGGGGGGGGGGGGGGGAAGAGATGTCCCCGCTAATTCATTTTAATAGGAGGCAGTTGTTCATGGGGCAGGTGTCCCATCCCACTGCCCAGTATTCCAAATTTTCTATGGTACTTGGCCTTGACGGAAATAACATTTCAACAAGAAACAACGAGAAACTTATTTGCAGTAAAGCTGCAAATATAAACTTGATTTTAGGACCATTCCATGGACAGTTTAAAGCCTACTGCGATATCAGCGTTTCTTACTCTCGTCCTTTCACGGCATCACCGCAGTATTTCACCCGAGTCGAGTTCTGACGTCATGCAAGTTTGACCGACATGCTTTCAATTTTGTTATTGACAACAACATATTTACAATTTCGTGCTTACTGATCCGAATTTTGAAAACGACACACGCAATCGCGAAAGCGTTTTCTGAAAAACACGATTCTGTAAAAGGTTTTAGTGAAATTTGATTATTTTTTTTATTTTTAATTTCGATGGCTGTTGTCGAAAAGGTGCTAATCACTGATCGTCCCAAACGAGATCAAAGACATGCCGTAGTTTAATAACAGACAGAGAATCTTCTAGGAATATACATGCGCAATCCTAAAATGCAATAAATCAAGTGTTTTTCACGTTTTATGAGAGAAATATGTCCAATTGTATCATTGAATCATTTTTAGGTATATGTGGGTGAGAAATTTTCTATACGGACAAAATACAGGCTAAATAAAATATTTGCCATTATTTTCCGCAGACGTATTTTTGTCTTTGCTTCTTGGGGAAATCCATGCTGCTAAATACAACGAAGGAGTGTTATTTGATGAGGTCAGAACCGTCAGGTGGTCGGGTCCGAAACCGCACCTCGCAGAAGATTTAGTGGGGGTGTCAATTTTACAAGTAATGTAGGCAGCGTACACGGCATGGGCTGTCTGTCTTTAATCCGACAAAACAAGGTTAAGGCTTGGTTTTTTGAATGCCCTTATTTATTTATTTATTTATTGGTGTTTAAGATCACATACTTCTGCACAATGGCTAATCGTGACTGTGACAGTTTTAGAGGTGGAGGAAGCCGGAGTACCCGGAGAGAACCACCAAGCATCGACGAGCAACTGTCAGCTCCTCAACATTCTAACTCTGTTCAGGCTCCGCTCAGGCAGGGTTACAGAGGTTGAAGACATGTGTACCATCGACGTGCAGTATGCTTTAGTACACGGCGACATCGTGCCCCCATGTCGGCAACCAGGCCAAAGTACCTTGCCCAAGGACACAACGTGAGTCGTCTCGGACGGGGATCGTACTCGGGACCTCTATAGAAGTACAACAGTCTACCACTGAGCCACCGCACTCCCTTGAATACCCTTAATACTATCATACATTATCCCTCAGGAATTCTGAGTCTGATAAAAGAGGTCATGTTTATCTATTGCATACCTATTTGCTGCCCGAAAACAGCCGATTTTATTAAACTTTTGACGTTTAGCAGCCTGTAGAGGGATTAACAAACGACTAGTGGAATATTCTGTCTATGCAGTTTGTAAGACCTGCCAATGTCCAATTGTTCTTGAAAATCGCCAACAAGCAGTTAGCAAAATCCACGGAAAATGTAAATTTTAAGCGTTTAAGAGCATCTCTCCTTATCCAGTCCAAAATGGGTTAAGTTTCATTCTTTTAAATACCCTTACTACTTACAAACCTTAAACACCAATAAATAAATAATATCATGCAGTGCAGTGTGGAATATGAAGTGAGGCGGTCCAAAACATTTTAACAAGAAATACGGGAAACCTATTTGCAGTAACGCTGCAAACAAAAACTTGATTTTAGGACCATTCCATGGACAGTTTAAAGCCTACTTTGATATCAGCGTTCCTCACTCTCAACCTTTCAGTGCATCACCGCAGTATTTCACCCGAATTGAGTTCTGACGTCATGCAAGTTTGGCCGACATGCTTTCAATTTTGTTATTGCTAACTACATATTTATAATTTCATTACTTCTGATCAGAACTTTGAAAATGACACACGCAATCGCGACAGAGTTTTCTGAAAAACTCGATTCTGCAAAAGGTTTTAGTGAAATTTGATTATTTTTTATTTTAAATTACGATGGCTCTTGTCGAAAAGGTGTTAATTATTGATCGTCCCAAACGAGATCAAAGACTGACGCTGAAGATTAAAAACAGACAGAGAATCTTCTAAAAATTATACATGTGCAATCCTAAAATGCAATAAATCAAGTCTTTTTTCACGTTTTATGCATGTTTTATGAGAAAAATATGTCCAGTCGTATCATTGAATCATTTTTAGGTATATGTGGGTGAGAAATTTTGTATACGGACAAAATACACACTAAATAAAACAATTGGCATTATTTTCCGATGACGTATTTTTATCTTTGCTTCTTGGGGAAATCCATGCTGCTAAATACGACGAAGGAGTGTTATCTAATGAGGTTAGGTGGTCGGGTCTGACACCCCACCTCGCAGTGGATTTAATGAGGGTGTCGATTTTACACGTAATGTAGGCAGCATACATGGCACGGGCTGTCTGTCTTTAATCAGGCAAAAACAGGTTAAGGCTTGGTTTTTTGAATACCCTTAATACTATCAAACATTATCCCTCGTGTATTCTGATTCTGATAAAAGAGGATATGTTTATCTATTACATATGCATTTGGAGACCGATAACAGCCAATTTTATCAAAATTATGACATTTAGCAGTCTGCAGAGGGGTTAGCAAATGATTAGCGGAATATTCTATCCATGCAACTTGTAATACCAACCAAGACCTACCAATGTCCAATTGTTCTTGAAAATCTCCAACAAGCAGCTGGCGAACTCCACGGAAAATGTAAATTTTATGCTTCTAAGGGGTATCTCTCCTTATCCAGTCCAAAATAGGTTAAGCTTCATTCTTTTAAATACCCTTACTACATACAAAACTGATCCTCTGTGAATTCTACGCACAGTAAAAGAAGTTTTCTTTAGCCTTTACATACCCATTGGGTGCTGTTGGTGTCCCAAAGCAGCCCATTTTATCAAACTTTTGATGTTCAGAAGCTGGTGGGGAGGTAACAAATTCTGACCGGAATATTTTGTCCATGCAACTTGTAATGGCACACTAAGACCTATGAATGACCATTTTTACTTGAAATTTACAAGATGTTTTTAAAGAAATCCAGGGAAAACATGAATTTTTAAGCCTTTGATGGGTATCGTTGTTTAACCAGCCCAAAACACGTTAAAGCTTGGTTTTTTGAATACCCTTATTACTTACAAAAATTATCCTCGGTGATTTCCACTTCCAAGAGAGGAAGTTATGTTTATTTTCCAGCTACAGGTTGGGTGCTTTGGGGGGGGGGGGGGGGGGGGGAGGGGGGGTGAAAACAGCCTATTTTATCAAAGTGTTGATATTTGAGAGTCTGTGGAGGGTTAACAAATGCTTATCAGAATATTTTGTCCTTGCAGTTTATAATGTTACACCACGATCTGCGACGGACCAGTTTTTTCTTGAAAATCTACTTGCCATTTTTAGAAAAATCCACATAAAGCATGATTGTTTAAGCATTTGGGGGAATCACTCTTAATCCACCCCAAAACGCTTTAACACTTGGTTTTTTGAATACCCTTATTACTTACAAAAATGGTCCTCGGTGAATTCCACTTCCAACAAAGGAGATTATGTTTATTTATCAGGTACACATTGGGTGCTGTGTGTGTCCAAAAACAGCCCATTTCAACAAAATTACAAAGCTTGGCAGCCTGTGGAGGGTTAATAAATGCTCACCGGAGTATTTTGTCCATGCCACTTGTAATGTCACACAAAGGCCTGTGAGTAGTCAATTTTTCTTGAAAACCTACAAAATGTTTTTAGAGAAGTCCACAGAAAATTCGAATTTTAAGATTTTAAGGGGTCTCTCTCTTTAGCCTGCCCAAAAAGGGTTAAGACTTCGACTTTTGAATATCCTTACTACTTACAAAAATGTTTCCGTATAGAGTGTGGGTTCGATAAAAGAAGGCACTTTTCTTTGTGGCGTACCCATTGGGTGCCATTGGCGTCCAAAAACACCCCATTTTATCACAATTTTGACATTCATCAGCCCATGGAGGGTTAACAAATTCTCCCCTTAGTATTTTGTCCATGCAACTTCTATTGTCACACCAAGACCTGGGAGTGACAAATTTTTCTTGAAAATCTACAAGACTCGTTTAGAGAAATCCACGAAACACATGAATTTTTTAGCTTTATGGGGGTATTGCTGTTTAACCAGCCCAAAACAGGTTAACGCTTGGTTTTTTGAACACCCTTATTACCTACAAAAATGATCCTCGGTGAATTCCACTTCCAATAAAGGAAGTTATGTTTACCTCTCTGGTATCATTTGGGTGCTGTGGGGGTCTGAACCTGGCCCATTTCATCAAAATTTTGATGTTTGGCAGCCTGTGGAGGGTTACCATATGCATCGCCTGATATGTCGTGTGTATCAAAGGGCGTGTCACAGACAGGTCTAGCAATGACGAATGTATAAAAAAAATCTACAAGATGTGTTTCGAGAAAGTGCCGATAAACCCCAATTTTGGCAGTTTTTTTCCAATTCTGGCGAAATGAGGGTTAAATTGAAAATTCCGCTTTGGTACATTTTTAGATTTTTTACCCCTCTATGCGTGTGCCAAATTGTGTGAAAATCGGTTCGAAAATGGCTTCTGAATCGTACGGACAAAATGTGTGGAAAAAAAAAAAAAAAAAAAAAAAAACCCTCCCCCCCCCCCCCCCCAAAAAAATAATAATCCGTAGAAAAACAATAGTCTTTTCCAGAGGGAAAAGCCTAACAAGCCTCAGTACTACAGTATTAGGCAGGGAATGTTTGGAATGCATTGGCTTTTCAGATCTTTTATAAGGCGAATTCTGACATGAATGGTTTTGAATAATGTAGCTCTGTACAAATGATGAACAGCTGAGAGAATTCAGTACACTGCTATGACTATATTTGATGACACTAAACAATCAATATGATTTGTACTTAATTAATCTCTCATCATGAAGAAGACAAATTTTATTATGATAATTATGGAGAGTGGTGGCTGAGTGAATAAGCTCCCTGGTCTCTCATGCCAAAGGTTAAGGGATCCATCCTTGGTTAGGAAAGTACTTGAGGTGTCCAAACACTCTCTGGCAGCATCAATTATGGGGGTTGATGCTGTCATGGCGTACCATCCGATTGGATGAGGACATAACTTCTATCTCCTTTGTGGAGGGAGACACACTCTGCAGGCTAAACATCCTTTCATAGTACTCAAGAAGAGTGAGTCCTCAAAGTTGCTGCTAGGAATATTATCCCAAATACCCATGCCATTTAGCTAAGAGAGGCATTAATATAAGTTGTATAACATGCTCACTAATCATTGTAAAATAATAAGCTTCAAACTAAAAACAAGGAAAAAAAAATTAGCCTTTCAGTATATTTAGGGTAACTGAGTTGATTATGGAAAGATGTTAAAATGACTTCCATTTGATTTTTTTTTTCAGAATATCAAACCAGAAAGAAAAACTGATACAACTGGCAGGCAGACTGAAGATTACTGGCCTGCTGCTAAAAAGGTATTTTATGTGAAATATACTAGGGCATTCTACTCCCAGGCTTACTTACTAGGCTTCTAGAGATTGTGTTGTTTTAAACTGATAGTTCAAATTTGTAAAATTATATAAAAATTCAGTTAAATATTTGTATCATTGTAATTTTTTATGAACTCTGTTTTTGGCCTTTTTCATTAACTGATTGGGGGCTCTATTATTTTTGGTGGTCTGAATTTGTTCATCAAAATTTGTTTTATTACAAATTATTGAAGAGTGCCTACAGGCACTCTTAATAATTGTGATAAAACAAATTTACATAAACAAAAATATTATTTGCATTTGACTGAATATGAAACATCAGCGAGAAAAATGTTGTATTTTGCTCTGGTACCCTAATTTTTTTAAAGCCCTGATAGTGGCTTCCAGCACTCAACCAGCTAAAGAAAAAAGACATCTTTTTGTATGGATTATTTCTTGTTTCTTATTTGTTTGTGTGTGTGGGGCTGGGGGTGGAGGGGAGGTGAAGCAGTGTTGGAGGGGATATCTAAAGGAAAAGACATTTGTTTTACTACAGATTATTGGGGGGGGGGGGGTCTCTCTTTCTCTTTTTTTTCTTCTCTTCTTTTTCCTGACACCTTGGATAAACAGAATTCTTAAAAATGCTCAACAATGCAGATTTAACAAAATATTTTGTACGGTAATAGACGGCTATAAGTTGTAGGTCTATTAAGCTTTTACTTCCAGCTAAATCTGTTTTCTTCCAGAAATCAACCAAATTTTGATTGACCAATAAATACCTTGTGATAAAAAACTGACTTTAACTTGCATTTACACAAATTTGTCAAAATACACTTCTCAATAAATAATCATAAAAAAATTGTCAGATTTATAATTTTTCAGCTAAAATATCTTAAAAATAAAAAATACGATAGAAAATCAACCATTTTGGCCCATAATCATGGGACTCTTAAGTTGATAGAAGACTAGTAATGGTCTAAATATTGAGAAAGTCATGGCCCATTATCATAAATGCAAGAAAAAATTTGGATCTATCCATATTGGGTCCTAAGTGGTTGCCAAGAACTGCCCATTTTGTACAGAGAAACTTTATACAAATTCATGCAGGGTAACTTTGTGTCCTCCTCTTGTTCAGTGCTTTGAAGGAAGATACATAGCTGTACCTTTAAAACAAATTTGCCATGTTAATTGCATATAGATTATTGAGTTCATTGAATAAAAATATAAGGATTTATCAAAATTATTCCAATAACAATAATAAGTATTTAATTAATATATTATGAATGAGTTCTGTCAAAAATATAAATATACTGAGTCAAAAAAGAAAGTATAATAGAAACAAATGTGAACAAATAGCATAAAGGATGAAATATAATAGTTCTAATGTTGCATGTTTGTAGACAAGAAGTCGAGCAAAGAGTTTATTGACATGTTGTTGTCCGACAACTGTATACAATTTTGCTACGGATTTCAAAATAGCATGTGCTACCCGAGAATGTCAATTTGAATGGGTGACCGACGATTTTCTTTGTGTTATGTTATGCTAGAGAGCCTGGGTTATTGAGAAAACATGCTAGTTTTTGTCTTCCGACATTTTAAAAAATGCCAAGGTTAACCGAAAATCAGTGGTTGCGTGCCATTGGTATGCATTAGGCTGGGATACCTCCAGAGGAGCTGCTGAGTTTGGAGTCACTGTGGCAACTATTTACCATCTCATTGGAAGGTATAGAACCACTGGATCTACTGCTGACCGACCGTGTTCAGGTCGACTAAGAGTTACAACCCCTGCACAAGACCGACACATCAGGACATCTCACTTGCGGGATCGCTTCCTTCTGGCGACAAGGACAGCAGCAATTACTCCTGGTAGAACTAACAATAGAATTAGTGCACAAACTGTCCGCAACAGACTCGCTGAACACGGCATCTGAAGTACCACGGACCAATCCTTACCCAGTGTCATGATACCGTCAGAATGGAATGGGTAAGTCAGCATGTTCGCTGGACTCCGCAGCGTTGGAGCACAGTTCTTTTTAGTGATGAATCACGACTTTGTCTACAGCATGCTGATGGTAGGGCAAGAGTGTATCGCCGACGAGGAGAATGGTTTTCTGATGCTTGCGTGCGGGAATGCGACCATTTCGGGTGGGGGGGTTAATGGTTGGGGCAGGAATTTCCTTGCACCATCGAATGCAATTGATCTTCATCGATGGTAATCTGAGTGGACAGTGATATAGGGATGAAATTCTTAACGCTGTTGTTGTCCCATTGTTCAACGCTAACGTCAGATTGCAGTTATTCCAGCAAGACAATGCCCGATGTCATATGGCATGTATATCTGTCGTGACTTTCTTGAGGAGCAGAGCATCAAACTTCTTCCCTGGCCCCCACTTTCGCCAGATTTGTCGCAAATCAATCATCTTTGGGATCAATTGGATCATCGGGTACGACTTCATGATCTTCAGACGTTGGGCAATTTACGTGATTACGTAATGTTCTAAGGCAGGAGTGGAACGAAATACCATAAGGTGACATCCAGAGACTTATCAGGTCCATGCGCCATCGATGTCTTGCCATCCAACAGGCAAACAGTGGACATACACACTATTTACAGCATGTGTGAACTTTTCATTTCACCCCATGTCTGAATTGCAACGTCCTGACGTGACGCTGGCAACAATAAGAACATGAAATTATGCAAATTCATACAGCTGGACTCAGAATATGAATTTACAATAATTTGTTTGGGATTAAAGACGATAATACTAGAAAAATTGCTAGTCGAAGTTTATTATACTTTCTTTTTTGACTCAGTATAGATTACATACTCGCTTCATAATAGAATACAAGAAATTCTGCTTAATTTGGTATTCCTGATAACAGCAAATTTATCGCTGACAAAGTAGCTATTCATTTAGCAAGATTCCACTGCATTGTTTATTCTTGAGCTTCTACTTCTTAAATTTTGTCACTCAATCCATACATAACTACTTTGTATAGATTTTATCAGCTCACCTAAGGGAGCTTAACTGGTTGAGTGCTGGAAGCCCATATTTGGACTTTACTCTAAAGTGCAGGTACTGCAACTCAGAGGCTTCAAACTCTGTGGGTGTCCTTCATATTATCTTTGAATCTAAATTATTTAATATGAATGCGTATTCCTTGTTAAATTTTATGGGAGAGGGCCTGCAGTTAACTGAACAGTTGCCGTCAATCAGCTATTGTTGTCCATCGTGAACTATACGGTATTGACTTCTGAAAAACTTCTGGCTTGAATTGAACCAATTTTGGTATGCATATTCCTTATTATCTGTCAATTCAAGCCGTTCAAGTAAGATTGCCACACTCACAGGGGGCACCACCAGGGGAATAAATATGCTAGCACCCATAATATGGCTTTTAAAAAATAAGAAAATTTTATTCTCCAGAACCACATGCAGAAGCTTTTTGATATTTGGTATACAGCATTCTTGCAGGGATCAGATTCAAGTTTGTTCAAATCAAGTTCCTGGTTTAACAATTGGGTTCCTGTGGGAGTCCAATTATAAAACCAGGGAATTAGTGTGTCTCATCAAATTAGTGCTTTGGTTTAATAATTGGGTTACCTGTGGGAGTCCAAGTATGAAACCAGGGAATTAGTGCTTCTCCACAAAAACTACTGGACCTAGTTGAACCAAATTTGGTATGCATATTACTTATCATATGTCAATTCAAGTTGTTCAAATAAGGTTACCACACCCACAAGGGGCTCCACAATGTTAGCACCCATAATTTGTGTTATAAAAATTCTGCCCCTTGTGAAGCCCCTTGTGGGTGTGGTAATCTTATTTGAACAGCTTACGGGGGACAGATTAAATTTTGTTCAAATTAAGTCCCTGGTTTCACAAATGGGCCCCTGTGGGAGCTCAAATATCAATTTAGTGCAGAATGATGAAAATTCTTTAAAAATCTTCTTTTTCAGATCCATCACTTAGAATCTTATGATATTTGTTATTCAGCATCCATAGGTGTGTGTGGAGGTTGGGGTTGTCAAATTCAAGTTTGTTCAAATCAGGTCCCTGGGTTCAAATTTAGGTTCTAAATGGGACCCCAAATTTTAACTTGGTGCAATATGAGAAAAATTCATAAAAAAAACTTATTTAGATCCACCTGTCAGATCTTTATAGATATTTGGTATTCAATATCCATTTGAGCAATCAAATTCAAGGTTTTCTTTCAAATCAAGTCCCAGGGTTCATATCTGTGCTCCCTATGGCGCCTGCATATGAGGAAATGTTGTTTTAAATCTTCTTATCCACTAATCCAAATTTTTTTTGTTTGATATTCATCAACCTTAGGGGCTTTGGAATTTAATAAGAATTTATTATTTATTTATTTGTTTGAAAAAATTGGCCTATGAATGTTGGGGGTCAATTCTGGTCAAATTCAGTCAGCAATCAGATGTATATGTGGGTGGATAAGGTTAATACAATACAATACAATACAATATATTTTTATTCACAATATACATGTACATATAGTGTAGTTACAAATATAAATGTATTTAGATGTTTTCCAAAAAAAAAAAAAAAAAGAATATTGTGTAACTAGAACAGTGACAAGTTGTAAAAAAACATGCATATTGTAAGGAGACGGCATAGCCCAATGGCTGTCTTCCTGCCATCTCCTATTTGGAAGTGCGAGGATGAGGCAGTACAGGTGGTAAATAAGTTTCAATTTCTTTTCAAAAGATGCAATACATAACAAAGACCGATATTCTTTATTAAATGTTTGGGGGAGATTCAGACAAGGAAAGCATTACAGATCTGGTCACGCCTTAAAGGAGGTCTACACCGTGTTCTTATCTTACTATGTTTATCCTGGCTGCTGTTAGTAATGGCCTAGTCACGCAAGAGATCACCGACTCTAGTGTTACAATCGGGACACTGTGGATTGAAACATGTCGGGGGTGTATTATAAGTTCCCAAGGCGTGTAACATTATGGAGCATTTGAATATAGAGCGACTCGGTTCAGATTGAATGTCATTGCTTAGGTCATTCCATAGTTTAGGGAATGAGTGTTTGGGTAAATTTGCAGAGAAGCATGTTCGAGGTGTATTTCTCTTTAATTGTCCACTATGTCTGGTTAGCATTCCGGTTGGGTGATTATAGATTTGGAAGAAACTTTCAAAACTTTTTGGCAAGTTTCCAGAGTGCCAATCACGAATGAACAGTAAAGTGTGTAGCCTGTAAAGATCATCAAACTTGAGAATTTCATCTTTAAGGAATAAGGGGTTCGTGTGGGAATTGTATTTTTTTATATTTATTACACGCAGAGCTGGTCAAATTCAGTCAGCAATCAGATGTATATGTGGGTGGATAAGGTTAACGTTTGTTCAACTGGGGCTCACCAGGCTGTATGAGGCCCTCTGGATGCTGTGGGTTTGATTGGGTGAATTTATTTCTGTTTTAAAATGGATTTTGCAGGAGTTTGAGTAGTTTAACACAAAAAAAAAATCATCCAGTTGACCCCAATAGGGTGGGTTGGTGGAGTGGGGTCCATTAGATGAAATTTCCACCAAGTGATTATAAAATGAGACATGCAAAACTCATTTCCTAACATTTTTTTTCCAAACCTAATTTTTGAACTCCTTTGTGGTTTTTACATTTTGGAAGAAAAATTTAATTTCTCTCAAATAAACATGGTTCTGCCACCTTCAGATTATGTTTGTTCAAGGACTAAATATTTTGAAATGGAATGAGATACTTGCATTCTTTATCACAACATATGTTCAGATTCATGATAGTGTGAAGTAAGACCTGTAAAATGAGAAATCAACACCTTCTATGGTCTTCTTCCCAAACTTCTTCTGGATCTTCCACACCTGTTGAGTATATGCATTTATTTAGAAGTGTGAATTTCAATATATTATCACTTATTTGCATCATTTTCAATGTTTTAAGCATATGAATTTACTTAAACTTGCATAGGACTTCTCAAGTAAAAAAGACATGTATTTCTATCCATTGCTTCTGTTGTATAAAATGTGAACATAGACCTTATAATATAATAGAACACTCTTCTCCATATGCTTTTCATACCCCCATATGCATATGTAAACAAAGAACATATGACAGTTGATGTTGAATTGAATTTATCCAGTGGTAAAGTTATTCAATTTAGAATGCCTTTCATTTCAGATGCTGGGAGACATGAAGTTTTTAGAGTCTCTGAAGGACTATGATAAAGATCATATTTCTCCACCAATAATAAAGAAGATCCGCGAAAAGTACATAACAAATCCTGACTTTGATCCAGCTTCAATCAAAAATGTGTCATCAGCTTGTGAAGGTCTATGTAAATGGATAAGAGCACTGGAAGTTTACGATGGTGTGATAAAGGTAGGCTTTATTGAAGACTTGAATACTATTTCTTTCCAACACACTAGATCTACGCATAGTGCAGACATCATGGAGTTGCTTATGGGTGGAAAATGTGAAAGTTCAAAGTTCCCCAAAGATCAGAATTTGTGGAGACAAGAAAATGTCAAAAGACAAGAAGGTAAACCAGAAACAAGGTACCAGGGGCCAGAAAATCTGATGCAGAGGGCTTGTACATCAGAACTGAATTTTAGAGTGGTGAAGTTATTTCCCCCATTGCCCTTTAGGCATAAATTGCATAAGTTTACAAAACATTCACTATGTCATCTTGGTATTTTCATGATGTGAATGTGATATGGTCTCTCATTCTTAAAATTAATTTTTTTTTTTTACCCTTTGTTGAAAAGACAAATTTTCAAACAAATATGTATCGTTAAAAATAGAATTTGAAATTAATCTTCATCTTGAATGATATTTATAGAGATATGTCTAAGGTATTCCAGTTTACATTTCTGAATGATCAACTGAGTGAAAACTTCTCAGAATCCTTTCAGAAATATCATTGGAGAATAGCTGACCTGCAATGCATTGCTCATGATAGAAAAGTGCTAAACTCAGCAAATGCAAAGTTTTTCTTGTTATAGATGGGGAGAAAACAAAATAATATGTAAATTAAATGATCTTAAATGATATCTGTGTTATCAGAAATACCCAATGAACAAAGAAAAAAAATTGTGCTGAGATCCATGAAGGAAAGCCCGGAGGGGATTGAAACCCATCAATGTTATTGCAAATACAAAATTCCCCCACAGTTCTAAATTGTAGCACTTTATCTCAAGAATTGTAAGGAGGTATAAACAAAGACAGACAGAGAGAGACACACACAATGAAATTTATTTATATATTTATATACAAGCTGAACACTCATTTAATATTTATTTATTTTGTTATTTTTACCAGTTGTGGAAACCAGAACACATGGAGATAACCATATAGTAGTGGAAAGTAACTGTGAAACTTCTCAACTTTTAATCACTAATTCTATCCATCCCTTCTTAGAGGGATTCTTGCACTTTTATTTCTTGATGTTTTTTTGTGGTGTGGGATGGAACATTGAAGTAATATGTGACAATAGTGATTCAAGTGTACTTGAACAACATAGTTATTTATCAAAAATGACTGAAAGAATGATGTATAATAGTTTAACCCTTTACTATCATGAAAAGCAGATGACAATTGCAAACAAAAGTATTGAATAACTTTTTTTTTTTCGTTTTTTGTAACAAAATCATAGATTATGACCCCTCATTGGAACAAGGTCAATGGGCTTGTTCCAGTGAGGGGTCATAAGCTATGTTTTTGAGACAAAAAATTAAAAATAATGAAAATTGAATGGTGATTTTTGTGAACAGTGCTGACCAGATTTGGCCATTACATTGGGTAAAGGATGCCAGAAGAAGAAAAAAAAAATTTTAGGCAACATTTCACTAATGGATCTTTTCATGTTTCTTTTTGAGAACCAACATCTAATTTGTAAAAGGTCAAAGGCTCCTTTAAAACCTAACTACATATCAAAGACACATTACTTAATAAATATGAAAAAATAATATTTATGACAATACATTTCTGTTTACTTTGTTCTGTTGGGAGATTAAAGTGTCCTAAGTCATTTTAAATATTTCTCAAGATGCATTTTTGTATTATTCTTCAGATTGTTGCTCCCAAGAAGGAGAGTTTAAAGGAAGCTGAGTTAGTTCTTTCAGAGCAGATGAAGAAACTCAGACAAAAGCAAGATGAACTAAAGATGGTCAGGCAGAAGTTACAAATTCTGCAAGATAACTTTGACAGAAAACAAAAGGAGAAAAATGTAATTACTTGCGTATTGTAACCTTTAAACACATGGAAAATGTCCTCAGAATTTGTATTACACCATATCCTGTAAGTCCAGTGAGTGATTTCTAATCAGGTCTTGGTGGCCAAAACTTGATGGCAACCACTACCAGGATAATTGTCTGTAAGGTGGACTTGAGATTTTTTCAAGCAAAAGCTTATTTTGAGTAGCACAGATTTATTTATTTATTTGTTTATTTATTGGGGGTAACTTTTGACAGCCAAGGTCACCTTGTGTCAGGCATTTGCATGGGTGGAGGAAGCCGAAGTACCTGGAGAGAACCACTGAGCAATGGCGAGCAACTGTCAGGCTCCCCAACATACTAATTCTACACAAGCAGGGTTTGCATTGGTTGAAGACAAGTGCACCATCGACGTGCAGTATGCCTTAATACATAATGCCACTGTGCCCCCACGTGGGCAAGCTGGATTAAGTGTCTTGCCCAAGGACACAATGTGGTTGTAGCAGGTTGGATTCGAACTGAGGACCTCTCGGCTTGCAGCCTGCATCTCTACCTACTGAACTACCGTGCTCCTAGCCCCAAATTAAGCTTCACATTCTTAGCATTGGGTTCTGTGTCATTGATTGTGCTATATGTGACAAAAATGGGGCATGGTAAGAAAACATTATTGACATTACAACATGTCATCAGAAAATAAAAACATGCTCCAAAATTATTGACTCAAATGTACCAATTCATAATACAGTGGAACCTTATTAGTCTGTGTGAAACACACAGACTATTGTTTTTGCACGTTTTCTTTTTCTTTTTTTTTTCTTCTTTTTTTTCTTTTTTTTCTTCTTCTTCTTCTTCTTCTTCTTCTTCTTCTTCTTCTTCTTCTTTTTATTCTTCTTCTTCTCCTGTCTTCTGTCTTCTCATCACTTTTTTGTCCGCAAGATAACTCGAAAACGAATTGCCATATCTCGTTGATTTTTGGCATGCTGATAGACAACCACAAGTTCTCGGCCACCTATGTTTTTCAGATTCCTGGGGTATCAGGGGTGTCTGTAGGGGTGTTTTGAAAGTGGGTCACGCCCATATCTCAGGCGTGGTATGACCTACAGACCTGGGACCAACACCAAATGAGTCGACACTCGATGGAGGTTCAAAATATGGGTCAAGGTCACAGAGGTCATCTAGGGGTCATTGAGTGCATTTTTCAGAATTGCTGGAAATCACATTTTTTGACCCCCTAAAGTATTCCTGACATACACGCATGCATTTTGACATATAAAAAGTGGGCGTGGTCCAAATTTTTGAAAGTGGGTCCCACCCATATCTCAGGCGTGATATGACATATGGACCTGGGACCAACACCAAATGAGTCGACACTTGATGGAGATTCAAAATATAGTTCAAGGTCACGGAGGTCACCTAGGGGTCATTGAGTGCATTTTTCAGAATTGCTGGAAATCACATTTTTTGATCCCCCAAAGTATTCCAGACATACACACATACATTTTGACGTAAAAAAGTCCTGGAGGTCAAATGAGTCGACACTTGATGGAGATTCAAAATATGGGTCAAGGTCACAGAGGTCACCTAGGGGTCATTGAGTGCATTTTTCAGAATTGCTGGAAATCACATTTTTTGACCCCCTAAAGTATTCCTGACATACACACATGCATTTTTACTTAAAAAAAAGTAAGTGTGGCAAAAATTTTTGAAAGTGGGTCACGCCCATATCTCAGGTGTGGTATGACCTACAGACCCGGGACCAACACCAAATGAGTTGATACTCAATGGAGGTTCAACATATGGGTCAAGGTCTCGGAGGTCAACTAGAGGTCATTGAGTGCATTTTTCAGAATTGCTGGAAATCACATTTTTTGATCCCCTAAAGTATTCCTGACGTACACACGTGCATTTTGATGTAAAAAAGTGGGCGTGGCCAAAATTTTTGAAAGTGGGTCAAGCCCATATCTCAGGCATGGTATGATGTATGGACCTGGGACCAACACCAAATGAGTCGACACTTGATGGAGACTCAAAATATGGGTCAAGGTCATGGAGGACACCTAGGGGTCATTGGGTGCATTTTTTCAGAATTGCTGGAAATCACATTTTTTGATCCCCTAAAGTATTCCTGACATACACACATGCATTTTGACGTAAAAAAAAGTGGACGTGGCCAAAATTTTTGAAAGTGGGTCACGCCCATATCTCAGGCATGGTATGACCTTCGGACCTGGGACCAACACCAAATGAGTCGACACTCGATGGAGGTTCAAAATATGGGTCAAGGTCATGGAGGTCAACTAGGAGTCATTGAGTGCATTTTTCAGAATTGCTGGAAATCACATTTTTTGACCCTCTAAAGTATTCCTGATGTACACACATGCACTTTGACGTAAAAAAAGTGGGCGTGGCCAAAATTTTTGAAAGTGGGTCACACCCATATCTCAAGCGTGGTATGACCTACGGACCTGGGACCAACACCACATGAGTCAACACTCAATGGAGGTTAAAAATATGGGTCAACGTCACAGAGGTCACCTAGGGGTCATTGAGTGCATTTTTCATAATTGCTGGAAATCACATTTTTTGCCCCCCAAAGCATTTCTGAGATTCATACATGCATTTTTACGTTAAAAAAGTGGGCGTGGCCAAAAAATTTGAAAGTGGGTCATGCTCATATCTCAAGCATGGTATGATGAATGGACCTGGGACTAACACCAAATGAGTCGACACTTGATGGAGATTCAAAATATGGGTCAGGGTCAGGGTCAAGGAGGTCACCAAGGGGTCATTAAGTGCATTTTTCATAATTGCTGGAAATCACATTTCCCCCCCCCCCCCCCAAAGCATTCCTGAGGTCCATACATGCATTTTTATGTTCAAAAAGTGGGCGTAGCCAACACTTTTGAAAGTGGGTCATGCTCATATCTCAATCGTGGTATGATGAATGGACCTGGAACTAACACCAAATGAGTCGAAAACTTGAAATTCAAAATATGGGTCAAGGTCACGGAGGTCACCTACGGGTCTGCCTGAAAGAGCTCACCAAAGTCATCAAGTGCGTATTATTCAGAAATACTGGGAAATGAATTTTATAACACCTTAATGCATTTCTAAAGTTCATGAACGTATTTCATCACTCAAATTAGTGGGCAGAGCCAAAAATGTCCATTTCTCATTCGAGTCGAACCCTTTGAATACTGGTCACATATATGCCTTTTCTGGTTTCTTATAAATAATTGTTCTGATTCCAATATGAATATCTGTAAATACTGTTAACGAAAACCCATTTCTGATTTGTTTAAAAATATTTTACTCATGAAAATAAGCCTCCATAAATTCTCTTTCTGAAAAGTTTATTCCTGATACTTTAACCCTTTTCACGCAGACTTGAATTTACTGGGTGCAGTAAATTCTGTTTCTCTAGTTAATTGAATAGCCATTTTGTCAATGAAAAGTATTAAACGGCTTATTCAATTAACAACAAGGATTTCCTGTATTCTAGAGATAACCTTTGATTTATTCTATTATATCTTGTTGGATAGAGCTCTGTCAAACAAGATATAATATATTAAATGTCTGTATTATATTTGTATGTACTGATGGTAAGTAGGTCTATAAACAAAGGAATTTGGGGATCATCAAAGTAATTTGTTGACAGGTTACAAGCTTTTTTTATTCAACTAACAGGAGTTTATTTTATAAATCATATGTAATTAACAGGTCAAATTTGCACTGAAGGTATGGCTTTGTGTCTGGAAGTTATATTCAGTTAACAAGGTTATTCAATTAAGAGATATACAGTTCAGTGGGATCCATAGTATAATTGTTGTTGGCGAGACATGCTTCCATTTACATTAAGAAACAGTGATAATTCAACTCGTTGATAATGGTTACCTGTGACTGGAATTATGGATCTGCAGATCGTATCATAACAGGACTGTGTTTTATATATTCTCATTATTAATTTCAACCACATTTTCATTCTATTTTATATATTCTCCGTGTTCGCGTGCAACTTTCGCATACTGTTCGGTTCAGACATATAATTTTTTGGTTGATAAATTTATGTTATCCTTTTGGATATTATTATTATTATTATTGGAGTTAGGTGTCATTGGGGGGCTGGATGGACAGGATTTCTCCTCTCTGTTGAAGGCAGCCTTTCTGTTTTTTGGGTCTCTGTCGTCCATCTGGGTTCCATTGTGTTCCCTCTGGTCCTAATTTCTGCCACCTTTCTCTCATAGTTGGGGGTGTTCTTCTGCTTTCTACATCTGTTGAGTTCACCTTTTCTTCTACTGCTCTCACCTGTGTTATGCCCAGGACTGTTCCTTGTGGGCAATGCCTTTTGCCCAAGCATGTGGACGATTCCCATGCTTCTTGTTCCACTTGTAACGGGTGTACTTCAGATCGACCCTGTGGTCTCTGTGGATCTTGGTCATCCACTTTTTGGGCTTCTGTGAACCATGTGGTGCATTCTCGTGGATGTTTCCTCCCACACCCATGGGAAAAGGGAACACTGTCATTCAGGGCCTCCCAACATGACCATGTCTGGTGGGAGTTATACTCTCAGGTGCCAAATAATAGTGATGGCTGAATAACAGTGATGACTTGCATATTCATCAAAAATTAATAACAGTGATGGCGTTTTTGCTCTATATCTCATTACCAAATAACAGTGATGGTTGGAATTTTCCTCCAAAATTAATAACAGTGCCGACACTCTTATTGGCACCTCAGAGTACCCCCTCCATGGGGGATGTGCTGTCTTTTCCTGTGGTGGATACTGTGGGAGCTGTTGAGTTGTCCCTCTCCAGTCAACATCTAAGGCTGTCACTAGGGTTGTGACTTCTCCTTTGGAGCCGAGCTCGGTTGCTCTCTCCACTTTTCCACTGGTTTCAAGAGCTCCCGATGTATCTGCTGCTACTGCTGTTCCGTCTACATTCAGATGTTTCAGCTGCCACCCGTCGCCCCACGTCGGGTGTCGGGTGTACTAGGGGATCATGACCCTTCGCTGGTTAACAGGGTCAGGAGTGAAGCCATTTTGCCAGGTAGTTCCCATGTCGAACCGGCTGACACGGGCCGTGAGCTCAGGGAGGCCCTCTCCTTGCTCACTCAGGTTCTTTCCAAGAGCCTTCCCATTGCCTCCACTGAGGCTACTAGTGGTTTCCAGGCACCCTCCGTGGCACCGCCTCCCAGGATTAGAAGCAGGCTGTTTTCTGATCCCCCTGGTGTGCCTACACCATGGGAGGCATCGGCTGGTTTGCCCGTGATGGGCTATGTGTCTTCCGACTCAGAGGATGGGTCAGACATACCTGACGTCGAGAGCCAACAGTCTTCTAACTTGGGGGTAGCTCTTGACTTTGTGTTTGAGTTCCTTCCAGATCTCAAACCATCAGACCAGCTGACGGTGTCAGCCAGGCTGCAATCATTGGTCGCACGCCTGCAGCCTTTGGAGCAACCCGCTCGTGGGCATCTTCAACCGTGTCAGTTGGTACAGGTGGTTGAAGCGTTTCCAGCTTTGGACTCTAAGCTAAGTTCCAAGGCTATGAAGACTTTGTTCTTCACCAGGGCTGATACCTTTTTGCCTCCAGTGCGTTATCTTTCCTACGATTCCACCATTTCGTCAGTCTGCCAGACTTTGACGGTCTTGAATCAGGACTCCTCCTCCCTCGGGCTTTCCAAGCCCAAGTCGGCCGTTATTCCTATGACGACTATGGAGTCCCTGTTGGGCTCATCGAGAGAGATGCTGGGCATGCTTTCTCTCTCGCATCACGTCATCTCTGCTTTGGCTGCTTATCTGCCTCCAGATAAGTTTGATGGCATACGTGTGATTTCCAAGGTGCTCATGCATCTTACTCACATGCATGCTTGTAACATGGCTAACTTGGAATTAGTTCTCCAGGACGCAGTGTTGGACACAAGCCATTCCCTTCCTGAGGGGTAACTCGCTGCTCTTCGAGCCGCTTCTTTGGCGGGTCTGCGACTATTCTATGATTCTGTGGCGATGGTCCAGGGATGACATCATTCCAAAGATCAGCTGCTGCTTTGCCAGCTTGATCAGCCTTCTGTTGGAGGCAGAGGCCATTCTAAGCCTAACAATCTCCCTTCTGCTTCCTCTGTGAAGCCAAGGGCTGATCGTCCTGCCGACAATTCTTCTTCTTACTCACGTGGTAAGGGTAAGCATTGGCAGACCAGAGGGAGGACTCAAGATCATTCATCTAGTAGAGGAGGTGGTTTCTCCTCTTGCGTGCTTCGCCAGGGCTCGAAATGAAGGTCCTCACCTCGATTTGGCCCAGGTTGCACACGGAGGCACCCCATTTTGTCGCGAGTGCCTCTTCCAACACAAGTTCCTTCTGATGTTTCACGTCAGGAACTTTTGATCACGGAGATAGACAATCTCCTGTCAAAGGGGGGCGATCGAAGTTGTCAAGAACATTCATTCAGTGGGACTTTATTCCCGCCTGTTCTAGGTGCCAGGGAAGGACAGCCGGCTCCGACTGGTTATCGATCTGAGTATCCTGAACCAGTCTACCATTGCTCCCAAGTTCAGCATGGAGAATTGCAGGTCGGTTTGCCACTCCATTCACCAGGGAGATTACGCTGCCAGCGTTCGACCTGCGAGACGCTTACTTTCACATTCCGATTCATCGGACATCACGAAAGTATCTCAGGTTCCCTTTTCTGGGGCAAGTTACCAGTTCAAGGCCATGCCTATCGGCCTCAGCCTGGCTCATTGGGACTTCACCCGACTGATGTCGCATGTGATAGCCTTCCATCGCACACAGTCCAGAGTGACTACTTCGGAATATCTGGACGATATCCTCCAGAGGCACTCCAATGCTGCTCTTCTGGAATCAGATGTCGATACACTGTTAAGCCTGCTCACTTCGCTAGGGTTCAGAGTCAACAAGGAGAAGTTGGACCTGGTCCTTTCTCAGTTGTTTTGTCATCTGGGGATGGACTACCATACTCGGCTGAATACTGTATCGGTTCCCCGGGCGAGGGCTTTGATTCTCTCAACTTTCGCCCTGACTCTGTCCCAGTCCACGTCCACGACAGTTCGGAGTATTCTCCAGCTGCTCGGTCTCTGCAGTTCATTGATGGATCTCATTCCTCTAGGTCGGCTATATGCCGGACCTCTCCAACACTTTCTGCTCAGTCATTGGAGGCCGAATGTCGATCCTCTGGATCTGGTGCTTCAGTTACCAGACTCTCTTCCTCGTCACCTTCTCCCCTGGACGGATGTTCAGTGGATTATGCAGGGAGTTCCGTTGGACATGCCCACATCCGATCATATTCTGATGGCAGATGCCAGTGATCTCGGATGGGGTGCGATGTTGGATCCTCTCGGTCTTTCCCTTCACAGTGTATGGGACCAGGATCAAGCAGCTCTTCACATCAACCAGAAGGAGCCTCTTGCTCTTCTTCTGAGTTTCCGGCAGTGGATTTCCCACCTTTCGAATTGTCAGGTCCTTTTGTTGTCTGACAATTCAACAGTGGTCGCTTACATTCGGAACCAGGGCAGCACGCACATGGTTCCCATGTACGAATTGGCTCAGGATCTTATATGCTAGCTCAGGATGTTGACACCGGAGTGGTGGAGTGATGTCCCAGCCGACTCCCTGTCCTGACGGGGCAGGGTCATTTCCATCGAGTGGATGTTTCACAGGGCAGTGTTTCCAGTCACTTTGTGATCTCATCAAGTTTCGTGTCCCCATGTCCAGATCCTTTTGCTTTTGCCATGGATGTTCTGTCTCTCAGTTGGAATGGTCTAGTCAGCTATACATTCCCGCCAGTTCCGATTCTGCCTCAAGTTCTTGCCAAGATACGAACCTGCAATTGTCGAATCATGCTGATCGCTCCGTAGAGGTTTTTTTGAGACGAGCAGTGGAGTGCATTTCTTCTTCAAGGTGGCACTCCACTGGTTTAGCCTATGCAGATAAGTGGAAGGTCTTCTGTCGATGGTGTGCTGATCACTCTGTTCATTATGCCAATCCTTCGATAACACAGATTGCAGAGTTTCTGGGATATCTGATTGGTTCTTGGGGTCTCCAGCCTGTTCCCATCAAAGGGTACAGGTCCATGTTTTCGGAGACCTTTTCATATGTGGGAAAGTGTCGTATCGACACTAATCCATACCTCTCCAAGCTTATTCGGCACTTTTCTTTGAAAAGGCCTAGGATTTTGCAGCTTACCCCAAGATGGAATCTTTTGTGGGTGCTGCTTTGCTTGGGTGGGGGGGGAGCACTATTCAAACCTTTATCCCAGGTGGATATGCATTTTCTCACATACAAGATGACTTTTCTGATGACTTTTGCCTCAGCCAGACAGGTTAATAAGCTTCACGCCCTCTCGGTTGATCTGGCCTTTTTCAGGAGCTCTGCCAACAGTGTTGCTTTTACCACTCGCACTTCGCATTTATCTCAACCGGATGCAGTTCATTAGGAAATGCAGGAAATGATTCTTTTCTGTCTCTTATTCCTGGTCGACAGAATATCTCTTCTCAATCCATTTCTCGATGGATTTGTCTTGCTATTCGCGTGGCCTGCGCTCGACTAGCGACTGTCGATTGTATTGCCAATCGTCTTTCTGCTCAGGAGGTGCGTGCCTTGTCTACCTCCTGTGCTCATGCTAATTCTGACGAGTTGTCGGATGTTATGCAGACAGCCTACTGGAGAAATGCTTCCTTTCTCCACCTTCTATCTGATTCAGTTGCAGGAGCAGTCTGAGGACCTTTTTTCTTTGAGCCCTCTTTCTTCTGCTCAGGCTGTTGTCTACCCTAGCCATTGGGCTTCTTCAAGGTTAGTTCCAGCCCTGTGCTGTTTTACTGTCCTTTCTGTATATGCGTCACGCAGAGCCATACGCCTCATCTCTCATTGTCTTTTACTAATGTTTGTGATGCTATGGTTTGATAGGCCTAGGGAACTCTTCTTCTGTCCATGGTTCCAGAGCAGTCGGGTTATGTGGGGGTTGGTTATGTGATTCCCTCCTCCTCTTGTCTATTCAGCCTGTAGTAAACATTTGTAAGGTAGGTTGATAAGAAATTTAAATTTTATAGTAAATTTCCTTTCTTATTATACCTACCACAATTGTTTACATGGAGGCCCTCCCGTCTTCTTATTCGGGTAAGAATCCTTCCTCCCTGCTGATCACATAACTCCAATGTTGGCGGATTCAAAAGAATGATTCATTAGTTACATGACTGCACACTGGTACCGAAAGCCATGGATCTGTACTAGGAGAAGAGCGTCCCCTACTGGGTGTGTGCCGGTAGCACTCGACCCAGTTTTGGGTTATTTTTTCTTGGTGCTTTTGCACCACTTTTCCAAATCACTTGGGAAAGATCAAAATAGAGAGTATATTTTCCGAGTTAGGGACTTCCACTGTAGTGCAAGCAAGCCTGTAGTAAACAATTGTGGTAGGTATAATAAGAAAGGAAATTTACTATAAAATTTAAATTACATGGAATGAATCGACAATGACAACTGTAAACTTGACTAAAATCCCAACTTATCAGTCAATTGAATAACAACAGGTGCGTGGAAGTCAGGTAACCATGTGAGTTTTTAGTATTTCTTTTTGAAGTATTTTTCTGAATTTAGATCTGTTGTTTGTTGTGAAGGTACGGCAACTTTTTGTTTGGGATCACATTAACCACTCACAATTCGTGCTATAAAAATAAGGCATCAAAAGATGATTAGCTGTATTTCAGTTTCATGGTGTTTGAAATGTTCCATCAATCGAAGTGATGACACATTGCAGGTTGAAATTATGAATGAAAGTTCAAACAATAAACAAAATAATAAGACTGGTCCTCTATTTGTGAAGAATAGGTAGGATTTTTCACTAATTCTGTTTCCTCATGGTCTGTGAAGGATTGTTCAGTTCTTACTTTGTGTAACAGAAAATTATTTGTTTAAGAAATTTGCAAATGTGTGTAGTAAATACAGAAATGCTTGTAATAAATACAAGGCTTTGCTGCTCGTGGTATTCTTGTGCCCAACCAAACTCAGGCTATAAACATTAACCTATTCAAATGCATGTGCAGTTCTCTCAATGTATCTCTACCTTTTCTCACAAAATGCTATACATTGACATAAATGTATCAATTCACAGTACATGTATGAATGTTGTTTTCACTGTTGTGGCCTATTTGTTGTGTATACATGCCTTTGCTCACAAAATGCTATCATGTCATATATATATGTTATCATGACCATATATATACATTAACTTGCCCTGATGGCTCATTGCGATCCGATTGTAAACACGACCTTGAATCTGATACAAACTCCAGGACATGCATTTGGTCATGATAGTACATTTATCTAACATCCTGTTACATAAAGCCTGTTTCCCTCGTTTTTCAGTTTAAATTGGGTTGGAATTGGTCAAAATTTTGCATTTTATATTTTAATGCATAATCACAATGCATGTTGCTTTCATGATGTTGTATAATGCGATAGTGTTTACCGTTAGTTGAATCTATCTGATATGGAATTGGAACAGGGGGGGGGGGGGGGGGGGGGGGGGGGGTAATACAAACGTTTTTTTTCTGAGTTTTGGGGTGTAGATTAAGTTGATTGTTAGATAAACTGTTGGAATGGGCTCTCAGAACCCTTTCCAACAATGTATCACAAAACAGCAACATGATCTGTTTGATAGAAGAAATTCAAAAAATAATCTGCATTTGGAACCAGTCAGCTTGTCCTTGGCTTTAAACGAGTTAATACATCATCTGATTCTTTATGTTAGATTAACCCTCTGCACACTGATGTTGAAATACCTAAATTTCAACCTGCAAATTTTTTCCCATGATGCAACTAGAAATTTAACAAATTCAATCTTGTGTCAGAAAAATTGAATCAGTTAAAGCCATTTGTAGGGCATTATTTTGACATGGTACTTAATAAAGGCACCAGTAAAGAAAGAGAGACTGACCATTGATGACATCAGTGATTGATGAGTGAGTTGTTCGTGCGAAGAGAGAACTTGTTGTGAAGGAATCGAAGTTGAATGCGGAACAAATGATTTGACAGTGCACTAACAATATAGTTTGTAAATATGTAAAATAAATACCAATAATGAATAAATACTTTACCTAAAAAGTCCAGTCTTACATTGGTGGCAGCGGTTGAAAGATGTTGATGGAAAAACAAAGCTAAGTGATTTTTGTTGAATTATTTCATATGTCGTTTTCAGTATTGCTTGATGAGTGTTTCTAAACTCCAAAAATTTATCGACGGTCGACTTTTTATCTGTCGAGAGCTCAAATAAGACATCCAATACTTTTGTCAGACAGTAAGGGCAATAGACTAAAATCAGTTTGTGGTGAATTTCCTCCACACGTATTTTGGACCAAATTGAGATGAAATTCTTCCAGGCATTACAGTATTTACAAGCGAATTTCGAGTCATTTGAACATTATGAAAATGCTGTTGTATATATTTGGGTTGGAACATGTGATTTCATACAAAAAAATGATAAATTTCTTGAACTTCAAGTACACGATGATTCCATTGTCATTTCAATTGCAATAAACTTAAAAGCCATTGTCGATTTTTTGAGTCAGTATAATAACGTTGTCATCAGACTAGTAGAAGTTCCTGTGTATTCTATTGCAATTTTCAACCATTCTCGTGGATATAATCATCCCAATTCGTTCAAACAAGATGACGCAGAGCTCAAACGTAAGATTCTTTTGATAAATGAAGAAATAAAACTTTTAAATAGAACTTTGAATCGTGGTACTATATCTTTTGGACAAGATATACTCAGATCTAGGAAGAAGAATGGAAAAGCGACCACTTATTCATATAACTTTTCACTTTATACTGATGGCCTTCATCCTGATGTTCTGAGTAAATGCTGGATGAAACATATTCAGTTGGATATTTTTAAAGAATGTTTCCCACAAGATAATTTGAAAATTGAAGTAGAGCAAGATTCATCATCAGATGTTGAAATAGAGTTGCACCCTTCTCCTGGTGTACTTGATGAGCTATTGGCTAACTAGTGGTGAGTTTATCTTATTAACATGAGTGAGATTCTTGTGACAAGTGGTATGTTTCACCTTAACCTTCCCCCCGTATTTAATGGTACTGTGGAGGACTGGAGGGGGAGGATTTGCTCGACTGGCTGGATAGGTTTGAATTAGTAACGAATGCGATTACGTCATACAGAACTAAAGACGAGAAAGCGAAACTATTACCGACACTGCTGTTGGGGAGGGCATTTAAAGTTTATAAACGTATGAAAGATTCCGAATGTGAGGATTATGATCAGATAATCGCAGAACTCAAAAAACATTTTTCTCCAGAGAACGCCATTTATTACACATCAAAATTTCGCAGCCAGCTGCAGCACAACTGTAAATCTGTACATGAGTTTGCAAACGTTCTTGAAAAGTTGGCAGAGAAAGCTTTTAGTGGATGTGAACAACATTATGTTAAGGAACAAATCAAAGAACAATTTATGCGAGGTATTACTGATAAGTCTTTGACTGAGAAACTTTTGAAAAAAAAAGACAAACACTTTGGAAGAGTGGCTTAACATTGCAATTGAGCGAGAAAAACCGGAAAAAGCAATTTATGAAATGAAAGGTGAATATAGATGCCCCGACGCATGCACATCTATTTCATCAGATAGGGAATGGTTAACCAATGAATTAAAGCTCATGGAAGAACGGGTAACCAAAAACTTAGGGTTGCAGCTTACAAGTAGCAGTATGGATAGCCGTGTTGCTGCTGTAAGTGAATCAAAATCTACAGTAACTAATTATCGTAAGCCTCTTGTCCAACACGACGACGACACTCGATTTAATTGTTATCAGGCTGGGGACCGAGTGAGCATGGATGGCCGTGCTTCTAATACCAATAGGATTAATTGGCTCCAAAAACGCAGCATGGATCGCCGTTGCAATTTGAAAATAACTTATCAGGTTTGGGGAGCATGGATCGTCGTGCACTCAGTGGAAATAAATTTTTTTTGTTATTTTTGTAAAGAGGAGGGCCATATTCAGAGACAATGTCCTTAGGCCCTCTGTTTCGGGTGTAGACAAAAGGGTCACATGTGTTCGAGTCCAGTATGTCCATTAAACCAGGGAAATCTGTTTTGGCCACTAAAGGGGGGCAAGTAGTGGCCAAGGATGAAAATGCCTCCGTTTTATCTAAAGACGAGCTGAGACAACAAATTGTGATGGAAAGAGAAAGGACAGCTATGGTTAGCGTGGTGTTATATGGGAGAGAAGTCATGGCTTTGGTGTACACAGGCTCTGGGGGCTCGTCCAATGGAATAACTTTAATGTCGGAACAATTATATACTCAACTTAAGGCCAATAGTATACCAAATTTACAGACCTGTTTCCACCATATAACAGCAGTAAATGGAGGCGTGCTCGAGAACCTAGGAAAAGTCGGGGTCCAAATTATGCTTGGCAGCTTCGTAGTGGAGTGTGAAGTATATGTGGTACAAGGCTTAACACAGCGATTAATTTTAGGCTGGAATTTTATTTGTGAACAGAAGGCCACAATTGATCCGACTGTTGGAGCTCTTATTTGTAGAGGACATAAAATACCATTTTTATCATGAAGAGATGTTATTCCTGAAGTTTGTGTTGTGCGTCTCCTTGACAGAGAGCTTTTCCACCCAAATAGTGAAGCTGTTATTGTTACAGCTGTAGAGATTTCACAAAATATACCAGTTCTGCACAGATTTAATGGAGTGTTTGAACCATCAGACAATTTAAACGAAGACTCTAATGTGATTTTTGCAAAATCAATACACACTGTACAACATGGGAAAATTAGGGTTCAGTGTATGAATATTACTGATAATACATCAGAATTAAAACCAGGTATTGTGATAGGCAAATTTTACCCTTCAGTAAGTTGCTCGTCTCAATGTGCCTAGATTTATCCTTACAACACCTTTGAGCCAAGATATACCAATTGCATGATTAAAGGTTACTCAGTAGTTCAACAAAAACCATGCGTGTGGATAAAATTTTGGATGTGTACACTCTCGACAGCGAGGATAGCTTCACATCCACTATTGACTGTGGTGTAACATTAGATGGTCAAGGGAAACAACAGATAGAGGGCCTGATTAAAGAGTTTAATGATATATTTGTTGGAAAAGATAAGAAATGGGGATTTACAAATTTAGTTCAGCATCATATTAACACAGATGACTGTATGCCGATTAAACAGCTACCCTACAAAGTCCCCTATCATTACCGTGCTGAGGCAGAATGCATTCAAAAAGAAATGTTGAAAGACAAAATCAACGAAGAAAGCAATAGTCCATGGTGTTCTCCGGTGGTTATTGCCAAAAAGAAGGACGGCGCACTCTGATTTTGTGTTGATTTTAGAAAACTTAACGCTAAAACAAAAACAGATTTGCATCCCCTTTTGAGAATAAATGAGTCAGTAGACAAAATGCTAGGCTCCTCGTGGTTCAGTTCTTTGGATTTTGCCTCAGGATATTGGCAAGTAGAGCTAGCACCGGAAGACAGAGAAGAAACAGCGTTTTCAATGGGCTCAGGGTTATACCAATTTTGGGCTATGCCTATGGGTTTGAAAAATGTGCCCCCAACATTTCAGCATCTGATGGAAATGATCCTACAGGGTGTGGATATGAACTCATGTCTTGGGTACGTAAATGACATTTATATTTTCACTCCAGATTTTAATTCTCACATGGCTGTTTTAAAAAATGTGTTCTCGAAGATAAGAGATGCTGGTTTAAAACTGAAGCCCTCTAAATGTCATGTGTTCAAGAAAAAAATAATCTTTCTTGGACACTATGTTTCAAATCAAGGTGTTGTTCCCGACCCAGCAAACAAAGATAAGGTCAAAAATTGCCCACAGCCTAGTAACATTACAGAATTACATACTTTTCTTGGTCTTTCAAACTATTACTCTAAATTTGTACCAGATTTCGCAAAAATTTTGTGTCCATTATACAGGTTAACTGAGAAAAATGTAGATTTCAAGTGGGCCAACGAATGTCAAGCGGCATTTGAGAGACTGAAACATGCACTTATTAACCCTCCACTACTGGAATTTCCAGATTTTTCTCATGCTTTTTGGTTGGATACAGACACAAGCACTGATTTGATTGGAGCAGTTTTATCGCAAGAAACAAATGGTGAAACAAAAGTCATTGGATATGCCAGTAAGGCACTTAGTAAGGCCAAGAGAAAATGGGCGACTTAAGACAAAGAATGGTGGGCGATTTTGTGGAGCGTGCGACATTTCCGTACTAATTTGGCAGGAAAAAAATTTGTAGTGGTCACTGACCATAAACCATTATTAGGTTGCAAGGTACCTACAGCAGGTCATGATCCAACGGGACAGTGGGAAAGGTGGGCGATTGAAATGTCGACGTATGATTTTGATTCAATTCATCGAAATGGTCAATGTGATACTTTGAGTCGTCGTCCACAACCCTCGACTAATTTTGTTGCCAGTGTTGGTGGAACTGATTTTATAAACAGGGAATAATATGAGCAGTACTTAAGTTGGGGTCGGTGACAGTCGACATTGCAGACGAGCAAATGAAAGATGACTATTTGAAAATGTTGAAATCTGGCTTTCAAGGGATAATTTGGAAGTCTATTGTGGTCCGATTAGTCATCACAATTTTCAACGGTCAGAATATTTTCGCGAGCTACCACGTATATTGGAATGGAATGGTATCCTTTACAGGAAAAGAATTTCAGGGGAACTGAGCAATATCAATTACTGGTGCCCATTCAAATGAAAAACTCTTTAATTCAAGCTGCCCATGATTTGTGTGGTCACCAATGTCCAAAATGTGTCATTCAAAGACTCCAAACTAAATACTTTTGGCCCAAAATGTGTAAAGATGTTTTAAAATATTGTGAGACATGTCTGACCTGTGATAAAAACAAACGACTTGTTCATTCTTTCAGAGCGCCACTACACCAAATAAACGTTTCACGGCCATCCGAAATGGTTGCCGCCGATATCTGTGAGTTTCCATTAACTCCGCAAAACAAAAGATATGCCCTAGTTATTCAAGATTATTTCACAAAGTCTGTACGTATTTATGCACTGGAAAACCAAAAAGTAGAAACTATAGCAGATAAAATTTCAAATGATCATATCAGGGAGCATGGAACATTTGACCAATTTCATATGGACCAAGGAGGGGGATTTGATGGAAAATTAATGAGAGCTGTGTGTGATATATTGGGCACAGTGAAGTCTCACATCACGCCATATCATCCTTCTGGTGATGGCATGGTGGAGAGATTTAACCTCACAATGATAAATATGCTTTCGAAAACGGTACAGGACCAAGGGTGTAATTGGGATTTAGTTTTGCCGCAAGTGGAGATGGCATGTAACACCAGCATACATGATTCGACAAAATACACGCCTTTTTTTAGAGCATGAAAAAGAGATGAGATTGCCCGTCGATTAGATATTCGGTGATCCGCCAGGTGAAAAGTACATTACAGTAACAGACTTTGCTCAAAAGCTTCGATTCAAGGTTGTGATATGCTTTTGATTTAGTAAAGAAATTCTGTTGTCAGGCACAAAAACGGCAAAAAGAAGGTTATGACCGTTTTGCAAGGTATAAACAGTTCAAAGTCGGTGATTATGTGTGGCTGTATTGTTCAAATTGGCGAAAAGGTAGGGCGGATAAGTTGAATTCTTTGTACGATGGGCCATATGTAATAAAAAAAATATTAACTGAGGTGGTGTACTGAATTAAAAAAATAAATACTGGTGTGACTCGGGTCATGCATCACTATAGACTTAAGCCATGCCTATCATACAGAGAATCCATTGAGAAAAAACAATCTTCAATCAATCCCCAGTTACTTGATTGTAATAAGCAGAAGGAAAAGGGACAAATAAATAAAATACCAGTTTTGACTTTTGTTAAAAGCAGAAATTCTAATTCTTTTGATTCCACACCAAGCAATACTCAGCCCAGTAATCATTCATTTTTGGAAGCCTTGTCTGCGTCACAGTCAGACAATGGTCACAATGAAGTTGAGTTAGATTCCAGAGATGTTGCGAATGAACAATCATTAGGAAATCAAAATAACCTTTGTGACAACTAAAAGTGGGAGGCCTATTAGACCTCCTCCCAGATTTGGAGATTATGTCTTGGACTGAACAGACTCTTCGTGATTATATAAATGGGGGGAGGAATGTAGGTCATTATTTTGACTTGGTACTTAATAAAGGCACCAGTAAAGAACGAGAGACTGACCATTGATGATGTCAGTGATTGATGAGTGAGTTGTTTGTGCAAAAAGAGAACTTGTTGTGAAGGAATCGAAGTTGAATGTGGAACAAGCGATTTGATTGTGAAGGAATCGAAGTTGAATTTGGAACAACCGATTTGACAGTGTGCTAACAATATAGTTTGTAAATATGTCTGCCGAATTTGTCTGCCGAATTGTTCAAAAACTGCTTGTACGATTTTGCTGAAATTCGGTAGATCCGAAGAGCTCCATGCAAAGTTGCTTGATTTGGTCATGGCATTTCTGAAGTTTTTCCTTTTGCCCCAATTCTCAAAAACCCTCTGGACAATTTGGCTGAAACTTTCAGAATATTTGAAGCATAACCAACTGCATCTGCCTGCATAGGCGGTATTACCCACGTTGACACTATTTTGCCACAAACTTCCCCTGAGGATGCATTTTTTGGTGAAAATGGCCAACTTTCACATCCCATTTCTCAGAACTGCAGTCACATTTTCGCAAAACATGTCCCATGAGAAGATTGGGCATTCACCCAAGAACAAAATAAATATCAATAATGAATAAATACTTTACCTAAAAAGTCCAGTCTTACACATTTTGATGGAATTTTTGTATTATCTTCATCGCTCATTTGGCAAAAATGGAGTAGGGGGGGGGGGGGGGGTAGCCATTGAGAAGACCATAGTTGGCAGTCCACATGAACATTTTGATACACTGGCTGTCTATGCGATCAGATATCCATTTCACCTGTCCATCATTTTCAAGAAATTTCAAACACCAACTGCATTAATTTTTGGGCCCTAGGGGGCACTCAATAAGGGGGTCCTTGCAGGAATTTTCCCGGTGGACCATATGGCCAGTCCGCCTCTGAGTTGAAAAACATTTGAAGAACAACCTAATTTTTGTACAATCCATTGAAGCAGTATGATCCATATTTAGATTCACCTATTTTCTAATAGGTGAATCTCTTGTTATTCTTATTTTTCATTTTTTTTTTTTTAGATTCACCTATTTTCTAATAGGTGAATCGCTTGTTATTCTTATTTTTATGCCCCCTGACTTAAGTCGGGTGGCATATAGTGATTGAAGTGTGCATGTGTCCGTCCATGTGTCCATGTGTGTGTGTGTGTGTGTGTGTGAGCCAATAACTCGAAAACTGTTAGGGCCACAGTCATCAAACTTCACACAATTATAAAGGACCATGGGAGGATGTGTCACACACTATAGCTGGGTTCGTACCTTCAAGGTGAAGGTCACATTTCAATGTCACACTAAAAATCGGTCAATATTCATGTCTCAGCCATAACTCAGAAATGAATCATAGTATAATTGTTAAACTTTTTACAAATGTTAAGGACAGTCAGAAGGTGTGTTGCGTATAATAGTTTCCACCACATCTGCAAGGTGAAGGTCACAATTGACCTTCATATGTTCAGGGTCACAAATCGTTTCTCAAGCATAACTCAAAAACTATTAGGGCTACAATCATCTAACTTCGCTTAATTATAAAGGACAACGGGTGGATGTGTCACACACCACAGCCAGGTCCATATGGTCAAGGTGGGAGGTGGGGGGGGGGGGGGGGTCATGTGTTACCTTAGTAACCTTTTTCTTGTTTTTTTATTGTTTATTTCACTGATTTTTGTCTGCCGAATTGTTCAAAAACTGCTTGTACGATTTTGCTGAAATTCGGTAGATCCGAAGAGCTCCATGCAAAGTTGCTTGATTTGGTCATGGCATTTCTGAAGTTTTTCCTTTTGCCCCAATTCTCAAAAACCCTCTGGACAATTTGGCTGAAACTTTCAGAATATTTGAAGCATAACCAACTGCATCTGCCTGCATAGGCGGTATTACCCACGTTGACACTATTTTGCCACAAACTTCCCCTGAGGATGCATTTTTTGGTGAAAATGGCCAACTTTCACATCCCATTTCTCAGAACTGCAGTCACATTTTCGCAAAACATGTCCCATGAGAAGATTGGGCATTCACCCAAGAACAATTTTGCTGTTATATGTTTTATACAAAATTTTAACCTTCACCTGGTTTTCAGGCCTTGAATTGGAGTACCCTCAAATTCTTTATAAAATTGGCTCATTTTGAGTTCACTTTTCTCACACTTTCAAATGGAATATCGAAAAATGATTAGCATGTTGGTATTTATAATTGACTACCGAGCATATTTGCTGTTATAACTTTGCTGGTAAAGTTTAACCCTATTCCCATTATGGTTGCATAGAAGTATGCACCATCCAAAAAAATTCCCATTTTTTCAGAATTCGGTAAGTTTAAGAGGAATTTACTACATTCCTAAATGATTCAGCACTGAATGCTTTCTTTGGCTGCATGAAGCAGTCATAGTATGACAACTTTTGTTCTATATGTTATTATTAAAAGTTTAACACTTGGCAGATTTGAGAGTTCATATAAAGGTACTGTCGAAATAATTGTCATTTTTGCCAATTTTCACACACGATTTCTCAGCACTGGAGCCATATTTTCTCAAAACGTTTCACATGGAAAGATAGGGCATTCATCCAAGAACAATTTTTCTGTTATATGTTTTATTCAAAGTTTTAATCTTCACCCAGTGAACTGGAGTACCCTCAAATTCTTCATAAAATCGGCTCATTTTGAGTGAACTTTTCTGCCACTTTCGAATAGAATATCAAAAATGATTTGCATGCCCATTTTCACAGTTAATGACCGAGCATATTTGCTGTTGTAAGTTTTGTTGGAAAGTTTAACCCTATGCCCATTCTGGCTGCATAAAGATAGGTGCCATCCGGAATAACTCATTTTTTTCAGAATTTGGTATGTTGAAGTGACAATTTCCCCCATTTCTTATTGATTGAGCACTGAATGCTTTCTGTGGCTGCATGCAGCAGTCAATGTATGACAACTGTTGTTTTATATCTCAGTGTAAAGTTTAATCCAATGCCCGTCCTGGTTGCATAATGATAGATGCCATGAAAAAAAAATCTCGTTTTGGGGAATTTGGTCAGTTGAAGTGAAAATATTCTCCAATCCTAACTGGTTTAACACTGTGTGCAGCAATCAGAGTATGACAACTTTTGTTCAATATGTTATGAAAGGTTTAACCCTTTGCAGATTTGAGAGTCCCCATAGAGGTACCGTCATGATGCTAAAATCTATCAAAAATGGGCCCTTTTAGCATAATTCTCATAAACCTTTAGTGGGATTGGTCTGAAACTCTCCTTATATCTGCAACATAACGTAATGCATCTCGGAACATAGGCGGTATCCCCTGCGTTAACCTCGTTTTTCCACAAAAGTCCAAACAAAGCACATTTTGGGCAAAAATTAACAAACGTTCACATGTGATTCCTCCACACTGGAGCCATATTTTCTCAAAACGTAGACTTTGAGAGGATAGGGCATTTATCCTAGGAGAATTTTGCTGTTATATGTCATGTTCAAAGTTTTAACCCTCAGACAGTTTTGGGACTTTGGAGTTAAGTATCCTCATATTCTTTGCAAAATAAGCACACTTCGAGTTCCCTTTCGCTACAAATTTTGAATGGAATATCGGAAAATCATTTGCTTATCGGTATTTGTAATTGACTACTGAGCCGACATGGGACCATACATGTGTTCAGAGACTTTTGCAATTTACTCTTGACTTTGGTATTAACCGTACACCATTTATGTTTGTGTCAGTAACAGTAATGTCAGAAGAACTGTTAGACACTGCAGACACAGTTTTCTGTCAGTTATGAACTGAGTAGCCTGAAATACTTCCCAACTATGTAAGCAGGCCGATTTCGCCGGTGCCTCAAAAAGCAAGCAAAATAGGTGAATCTCTCGATTTCGAAAAATCTAGTTGGATTCACTTATTTCTAATAGGTGAATCTATTGTTATTCTTATTTTTCTTTTTTTTGTATTTCATTGATTTTTGTCCGCCGGACTGTGCGAAAACGGCGTGTACATTTTTGCTGAAATTTGGCCCATCTGTAGAGCTTCATGCGTAGTTTCTCACCTGGGTCATGGCATTTCTGAAGTTTTTCATTTTCTGTCAAAGCCATGTAAAATGTGGTCAAAATGCCACCTTTTGCCCCAATTCTCAAAAACCCTCTGGACGATTTGGCTGAAACTTTCCTAATATTTGAAGCATAACTAAATGCATCTGCCTGCATAGGCGTTGTTAACCACATTGACCCTATTTTGCCACAAACTTCCCCCGAAGATGCATTTTTCACTAAAATGGCCAGCATTCACATGCGATTTTTCAGCACTGCAGCCACATTTTCTCAAAACATCTCCCATGAGAAGACTGGGCATTCATCCAAAAAAAATTTTGCTGTTATACGTTTTATTCAAAGTTTTAACCTTCACCCAGTTTTCAGGCCTTGAATTGGAGTACCCTCAAATTCTTCATAAAATTGGCTCATTTTGAGTTCACTTTTCTTCCACTTTGGAATGGAATGTTGAACAATGATTTGCATGTCCGTATTCACAATTGATTACCAAGCATATTTGCAGTTGTAAGTTTGGTTGTAATGTTTAACCCTATGCCCATTCTGGTTGCCTAAAAGTAGGTACCATCCAAGAAAACTCCTATTTTTTTAGAATTTGGAAAGTTTAAGTGTCAATTTGCTCCTTTTCTAATTGATTGAGCGCTGAATGTTTTCTATGGCTGTATGCAGCAGTCAAAGTATGACAACTTTTGTTTTATATGTTATTATTAGTCCCCTACGGGAACCATAAGGGGACTATAGAATTGCACTCCGTCCATCGGTCTGTCTGTCCGTCCATCTGTCTGTCTGTTTTTTTTTTTATGTTACCACCTCTCCCTCCAACATGCTTTAAGCTACACCTTTCATATTTGATACATGGATAAATGGTTCTGAGGGGATGATGCGGAATGGCGGCCATTTTTTGTTGTGTTTTTTTAAGCTTTCTTCTCTATTTTCATGTTACCACCCTTCCCTCCAACATGGTTCAAGCTACACTTTGCATATGTGGCACATGGATAGAGGGTTGGGACGCGATGATGCACGTTCAATATTTTTTTTTCAAAATCGAAGATGGTGTCATGGCGGCCATTTTTGTTGTGTTTTTTTAAGCTTTTTTCTCTATTTTATGTTACCACCCTCACTCCAACATGGTTAAAGCTACACTTTTCATATTTGGCACATGGATAGAGGGTTGTGATGGGATGATGCACATTCAATATTTGTTTTTTCAAAATTCAAGATGGTGCCATGGCAGCCATTTTTTGTGTTTTTTTAAGCTTTTTTTCTCTATTTTATGTTACCACCCCTCCCTCCAACATGGTTCAAGCTACACCTTTCATATATGGAAAATGGATAAAGAGTTGTGAGGGGATTATGCACGCTCAATATTTTTTTTTTCAAAATCTAAGATCTGTCTGTCTGTCTGTCTGTCTGTTCGTCTGTCTGTCTGTTTGTTTTTATGTTACCACCTCTCCCTCCAACATGTTTTAAGCTACACCTTACATATTTGGTAGGTGGATAAATGGTTCTGACGGGATGATGCACGTTCAATATTTTTTTTTTTTTCAAAATCCAAGATGGTGTCATGGTGGCCATTTTTTGTTGTGTTTTTTTTAAGCTTTTTTCTCTATTTTTATGTTACCACCCCTCCCTCCAACATGTTTCAAGCTACACTTCTCTCAATTCTCAATTTTTTAGATTCCATTCACATTTGAAATCCTGTCTGATAACCTGTATTTTACCCAAACCACCCCTCAGGTATGACACTCCTGTTGACTGTTGTAATGAAACCCGAATTGTCCCCAAGCCGAACCATCCCCAGGCCGAACCATCCCCAGGCCGAACCATCCCCAATTATTTTACCAAAATTGCCCCCCCCCCCCCCCCCCCCCCAGGTCTGATACTCCTGCTGACTGTGGTCATGTCTTATGTGACAAAAACACCTTATGTCACAAAAGCGCTGTAGGGGACTAATACCACCTTGGTGGTCAAACACTTGTTAAAAGTTTAACTCTTGGCAGATTTGGGAGTTCCCATAAGGGTACTGTCGGAATAATTGTTTTTGCCAATTTTCACATGCGATTTCTCAACTCTGGAGACATATTTTCTCAAAGTGTTTTCCATGCGAAGATAGGGCGTATATCCTAGAACATTTTTGCTGTTATATGTTTTATTCAAAGTTTTAATTTTCACCCAGTTTTCTGGCCTTGAATTGGAGTACCCTCAAATTCTTTATAAAAGTGGTTCACTTTGCTGCTACATGTTAAAATTGCTCAAGCTTGTTATCAGTAACTGTCAAGCTGTGATTGACGACAGGTATTTGGTTTTATTTATTTGTAGCTGACCAGCATTCTCCAGATGCTATTTTTCCTATTTAATATAGAGTATTGCCCGAAAAACTGCACTTTTCAAAATATTCATTAACCCTCTTTTCCTGATTTTTATTGCAACAGAATTCATAAATGTGTGCTGTACTATTTCCAAAGCAGTATTGCTATAATGCTGTTGATTTCTACCTTAACCCTGCACAAGTTGATATGGATTTCCAGCAATTATGGCTGGAATAATATGAAATACAGTCTGTCAGTATGTCTGCCTACCTACCTGCCTGACAACAGGCACGCCCTGACTTCGATTTTAACCATTCACTAGTCATGCCTGTATGAAAGGGTGCAGTCCATACAACAGTCATGTTAACCCTCTTTTACTGATTTGTATTGCAACAGAATTGATAAATGTGTGCTGGCACTATTTCCTAAGCTGTATTGCTATGATGCTGTTGATTTCTAACTTAACCCTATACACATGGTTTCAGAGAAGTAGATATGGATTTCCAGCAACTATGGCTGGAATAAAATGAAATGAAATGCAGTCTGTCAGTCTGTCTGCCTACCCACCTGCCTGACAGCAAGCACGCCCTGACATCAATTTTAACCATTCACCCGTCATGCCTGTGTGAAAGAGTACAGTCGGAAGAGTTGTTAGAAATGCATGCCTGCTTGCCTGTCTGCCTGCCAGCCCAAAAAAGCCTGTGCCTGATAACCCTCCCGCCATCCTACCTGCCTGCCCTGGCTTCAACATTAACCATACAACATTCATGCCAGTGGGAAAGAGAGCAGTCGGTTAACCCTCTTTTACTGTTTTTTATTGCAACAGAATTGATAAATGTGTGCTGGCACTATTTCTTAAGTAGTATTGCTGTGATGGTGTTGATTTCTAACTTAACCCTGTAAGCGTGGTTTCAGAGAAGTAGATTTGGATTTCCAGCAATTATGGCTGGAATAAAATGAGATGCAGTCTGTCTGCCTATCCACCTGCCTCACAGCAAGCACGCCTTGACATCGATTTTAACCATTCACCAGTCATGCCTGTGTGAATGAGTACAGTCGGAAGAGTTGTCAGCAATGCCTGCCTGCCCAAAAAAAGCTTGCATACCTGCCCGCCAGCCTGCCCGCCTGCCCTGACTTTGACATTAACCATACAACATTCATGCCAGTGTGAAAGAGAACAGTCGGTTAACCCTCTTTTACTGATTTTTGTTGCAACAGAATTGATAAATGTGTGCTGGCACTATTTCCTAAGCAGTATTGCTATGATGCTGTTGATTTCTAACTTAACCCTGTGCGTATGGTTTCAGAGAAGTAGATATGGATTTCCAGCAATTAATGCTGGAATAATATGGAATGCAGTCAATAAGTTTGTCTATCTACCTATCTGCCTGACAGCAAGCGCGCCCTGACTTTGAGTTTAACCATTCACCTGTCATGCTTGTGTGAAAGTACAGCTGGAAGAGTTGTTAGAAATACCGGTCTGCCTACCGGCCTGCCTGCCTGCCTGCCTGAAAAAGGCCTGTATACCTGCCACCCTGCCTGCCTACCTGCCCTGACTTTGACACTGACCATACCACATTCATGCCAGTGTGAAAAAGAACAGTCAGTTAACCCTCTTTTACTGATTTTTGTTGCAACAGAATTGATAAATGTGTGCTGGCACTATTTCCTGAGCAGTATTGCTATGATGCTGTTGATATCTAACTTAATCCTGTACGCATGGTTTCAGAGAAGTAGATATGGTTTTCCAGCAATTATGGCTGGAATAATATGAAATGCAGTCTGTCTGTCTGTCTGCCTACCTACCTGCCTGTCTGGCAGCAAGCGCACCCTGAATTTGATTTTAACCATTCACCAGTCATGCCTGTGTGAAGGAGTACAGTCAGAAGAGTTGTTAAAAATGCCTGCCTGCCTGCCTGCCTGCCTGTCCGAAAAAATCCTGCATACCCGCCCGCCCGCCCACCAGCATACCTGCCTGCCTGCCCTGACTTCGAAATTAACCATGCAACATTCATACCAGTGTGACAGAGAATAGTTGGAAGATTGTTAGTTACAGTTTTCTATCGGTTATGCACTTAGTGTAGCCTAAAAACCTACTAGCTCTATATGCAATCTTAGTTCATTGATGCCTAAAAATACAAGCGAAAAAGGTGAATCTCTTGTTAGATTCACCTATTTCTAATAGGTGGATCTATTGTTATTCTTAATTTTCTTATTTTTCAATTTTTTTATTTCACCAATTCTTGTCTGACGGATTACGTGAAAACTGCTTGTATGATTTTGTTGAGAATCGGCACATCTGTAGAGTGCCATGCGAAGTTTCTTGATTAAGTCATGGCATTTCTTAAGTTTTTTGTTTTCTGCCAAAGCCGGTAAAAATGTAGACAAAATGTCACGTTTTGCCCCAATTCTCAAAAATGCTCTGGGCAATTGGGCTGAAACTTTCCTAATATTTGCAGCATAACCAACTGCATCTGCCAGCATAGGCAAAATTACCCACATTGACCCTATTTTGCCACAAACTTCCCCCGAAAATGCATTTTGGGCAAAAATTGCCAACTTTCACATGCGATATCTCAACGCTGCAACCACATTTTCTCAAAACAGGTCCCATGGAAAGATTGGGAATTTATCCAGGAACAATTTTGCTGTTATATGTTATATTCAAAATTTTAACCTTCACCCAATTTTCGGGCCTTGAATCAGATTACCCTAAAAGTCTACCTAAAATTCGCTCATTTTGAGTTCACATTTCTTCCACTTTGGAATGGAATATCGAAAAATGATTTGCATGTCCATATTCACCATTGATTACCAAGCATATTTGCTGTTGTAAGTTTGGTTGTAATGTTTAACCCTCTGCCCATTCTGGTTGCCTAAAAGCAGGTACTGTCTAAGAAAACTCCAATTATTTTAGAATTTGGTAAGTTTAAGTGTCAATTTACTCCATTTCTAATTGATTGAGCGCTGAATGTTCTCTATGGCTGTATGCAGCAGTCAAAGTATGACAACTTTTGTTTTATATGTTATTATTAAAAGTTTAACCCTTGGCAGATTTGGGAGTTCCCATAAGGGTACTGTTGGAATAATTGTTGTTTTCGCCAACTTTCACAACACTGGAGACATAGTTTTTTCCATGGAAAGATAGGGCATACATCCTAGAACAATTTTGCTGTTATATGTTTTATTCAAAGTTTTACTCTTCACCCAGTTTTCTGGCCTTGAATTGGAGATCCCTCAGAGTCTTTATAAAAGTGGTTCACTTTGCTGCTATATGTTAAAATTGCTCAAGCTTGTTATCAGTAACTGTCATGCTGTGATTGATGACAGGTGTTGGGTTTTATTTATTAGGCTTTCCCAAAACCAGTTTGGGAAAGACTCTTGTTATTCTTCTTTTTCAAAATTTTTCTTCTCTTATTTTTTTTTTACGCCCTGCTCAAAAACAAGCTGCACGATTTCAACCAAATTTGGCATACTTATGTAATGTCATAACATCTAGTAAAATGAGTATCGTCATGTCTGTGAAAATGCTTATTTTCAAAATATTCTGCCAAAACCGTGAAAATTTCACCATTTTTCAAATGTCTCAAAATTGTTAACAGTTACTTAGCTCAAATTTCCCACACATTTAGAGCATAACATGATATATTAAAATCACCACAAAAATATTTCAAAATTAACCCCCATTGGCCAAAAATTACATGAATATAGCTTTTTTCTTCAAAATTGACCAACTTCAAGGGCAAATTCCTCTAATTTCAAGGTTGTTGTAACAATTATATTGGTATGGATAGATGAAACAATGATTGTGGAAGAAAGTTACTGTTTACCTTTTAATCTCAGATTTAACCCTCAAGCACAATGAGGGTGAGAATAAGAGTACCAGTTGAAAATGCCAAATTAGCCATCTTTGGTTGCTTTTTTATATCATTTTGGAAAGGGTTAATTTCAAACACTTTGCATGTCTGTATTCACAATTGACTATCGAGGATATTTGCTGTTGTAAGTTTGCTTGTAAAGTTTAACCCTATGCCCATTCTGCTTGCATAAAAGTAGGTTCAAACAAATTCCCATCTTTTCAGAATTTGGTAAGTTTAAGGGACAATTTACTCCATTTCTGAATGATTGAGCACTGAATGTTTTCCATGGCTGCATTCAGCACTCAATGTATGACAACTTTTGTTTTATATGTTGTTATTAAAATGTTTTCCATAAGAAGATAGGGCATTCATCTGAGAACAATTTTGTTGTTATATGTCTTTTGTTAAGTTCTAACCCTCACTCTGTTCTCTGGCCTTGAATTGGAATACCCTCAAATTGTATATGTTCATTCAAATACCAAGATTCAAGATTCCTCCATGTCTCTTATTAGAAAATCAAGCTGTGATTGATGACAGGTCTCTGGAAAGTGAAATGAGGTATCGTCATATTCGTGAAAATGCTTGTGTTTTCAAAATAATCTGCTACAACCATCAAAATTTCGCCATTTTTCAAAAGTCTCAAAACTGTTTATAGTTATTTAGCTCCAGTTTTCCAAACATTTAGAGCATAATATGATACATCAGAATCACCACACAAATATTTAAAAATTAACCTCAATGGCCTAAAATTACATGAATATATAATTTTTTCTTCAAAATTGACCAACTTCAAGGGCTCATGCCAGTGTGAAAGAGTTATATACAGTCGGTACAGTTGTTATACAGGCCTGCCTGCCTGCCAGCCGCTCACTGAGCAAATCTTGTGTTTTAAATTTTTATCTATGGCTTAACTCAAGATAACTTGGCTTTGGCCACTTGAAGAATAGTACAGTTTGAAATATTGTGATTTTCAGTGAATTTTGCAGTTTTCTGCACTCATTTTCTCCAAAAACCAAAAGTGCATAGCTCAATGTGCATTCTATAATACAGTCTGTCTTTTTACATGAAAACTTGGGAAAGCCTGTAATTTGTCCAAAAAATTATAATTCTCTAGTTTGTATAATATCATTTGTAGCTGACCAGCATTCTCCAGATGCTATTTTCCCTACTTGAAAGAGAGTAATGCCTGAAAAAACTGTTCTTTTCAAAATATTCTTTAACCCTCTTTTACTGATTTTTATTGCAAGAGAATTGATAAATGTGTGCTGGCACTATTTCCTAAGCTGTATTTGATGCTGTTGATTTCTAACTTAACCCTGCATGAGTGGTTGCAGAGAAGTAGATATGGATTTCCAGCAATTATGGCTGGAATAATATGAAATGCAGTATGTCTGTCTATCTGCCTGCCTGCCTACCTACCTGCCTGAGAGCAAGCCCGCCCTGACTTCGACTCGAACCATACTCCAGTCATGCCTGTGTGAATGAGTACAGTCGGAAGAGTTGTTAGAAATGCCTGCCTGCCCGAAGCCCGTCTGGCCACACCTGCCCACCTGCCTGTCTGCCCATCTGATTGCCCGTCTGCATAGCCGCCTACCCTGATATTGACATCAACCATACGGCATTCATGCCAGTGTGAAAGGGAACAGTTGGAAGATTGTTTGATACAGTTTTCTATCGATCATGCACTTAGTGAAGCCTGAAAACTGACCAAAGCTATATGCAATCTGATTTCGCAGGCTGCCTAACAGCAAGCCCACCCCGACTTTGACTTTAACCATACACCAGTCATGCCTGTGTGACAGAGTACAGTCGGAAGAGTTGTTAGAAATGCTGCCTGCCTGCCTGTCTGCCTGCCTGCCCTGACATCGACATTAACCATACAACATTCATGCCAGTGTGAAAGAGTACAGTTGGAAGAATTCTTACACACAGTTTTCTATCAGTTATATGCTTAATATAGCCATAAAAGCTTACCAACTCTATATGCAAGCTCATTTCATTGGTGCCTAAAAAAACCAATATAAAAGGTGAATCTCTCAATTTCTAGAAATCAAAAAATCTAGTTTTTTCTTCTTTTTTTTATTTCACTGATTTTTGTTCGCCGAATTGTGCAAAAACGGCATGTAAGATTTTGCTGAAATTCAGCACATCTGTATGGCTCCATGCGAAGTTTCTTGATTAGGTCATGCCATTTCTGAAGTTTTTCCTTTTCTGCCAAAGCTGTGTAAAATGTAGTCAAAATGTCACCTTTTGCCCCAATTCTTAAAAACCCTCTGGACGATTTGGCTGAAACTTTCAGAATATTTAGAGCATAATCAATTGCATCTGCCTGCATAGGCGGTTTTACCCACGTTGACCCTATTGTGCCACAAACTTTCCCCAAAGAGGCATTTTTGGCGAAAATGGCCAACATTCACATGCGATTTCTCAGCACTGCAGCTACATTTTCTCAAAACATGTCCCATAAGGAGATTGGGCATTCATCCGAGAACAATTTTGCTGTTATATGCTTTATTCAAAGTTTTAACCTTTACTCAGTTTTCAGGCTTGAATTGGACCACCCTCAAATTCATCATAAAATTGGCTCATTTGGAGTTCACGTTTCTCACACTTTCGAATGCAATATCGAAAAATGATTTGCATGTTCATATTCATAATTGACTACCAAGCATATTTGCTGTTATAAGTTTGGTTGTAAGGTTTAACCCTATACTCAGTATGGTTGCATAAAAGTATGTGCAATCCAAAAAAATTCCCATTTTTTCAGAATTTGGTAAGTTTAAGTGACAATACACTACATTCCTAAATGATTCAGCGCTGAATGCTTTCTATGGCTGCATGAAGCAGTCATAGTATGACAACTTCTGTTCTATATGTTATTATTAAACGTTTAACCCTTGCCGGATTTGAGAATTCATATAAGGGTACTGCCGGAATAATTGTCATTTTTGCCAATTTTCACATGCGATTTCTCAACACTGGAGCCATATTTTCTCAAAACGTTTCAGATGGAAAAATAGGGCATTCATATAAGAACAATTTTGCTGTTATATATTTTATTCAAAGTTTTAACCTTCACCCTGTTTCCGGCCCTTGAACTGGAATACCCTCAAATTCTTCATAAAATCGGCTCATTTGAGTTAACTTTTCGGCCACTTTCGAATAGAATATCGAAAAATGATTTGCATGACCGTTTTCACAGTTAACGACTGAGCATATTTGCTGTTGTAAAGTTTAACCCTATGTCCATTCTGGCTGCATAAAGATAGGTGCCATCCAGAAAAACTAATTTTTTTCTGAATTTGGTATGTTCAAGTGACAATTTCCCCCATATCTAATTGATTGAGCACTGAATGCTTTCTGTGGCCGCATGCTGCAGTCAAAATATGACAACTTTTGTTTTATATCTCAGTGTAAAGTTTAACCCAATGCCCGTCCTGGTTGCATAATGATATGTGTCGTGAAAAAAAATCTCATTTTTGGGGAATTTGGTCAGTTGAAGTGAAAATTTTCTCCAATCCTAATTGGTTTAGCACTGAATGTTTTACATGCCTGTGTGCAGCAATCAGAGTATGACAACTTTTGTTCAATATGTTATTATGAAAGGTTTAACCCTTTACAGATTTGAGAGTTCCCATACAGGTACCATCAGAATGCTAAAATCTATCAAAAATGGGCCCTTTTAGCATAATTCTCATAAACCCTCAGAGGGATTGGTCTGAAACTCTCCTAATATCTGCATCATAATGTAGCGCATCTCGGAAGATAGGCGGTATCCCCCGCATTAACCTCTTTTTGCCACTAAAGTCTGAACAAAGCACATTGTTGGCAAAAATTAACTAACGTTCACATGCAATTCCTCAGCACTGGAGCCATATTTTCTCATAACGTAGACTTTGAGAGGATAGGGCATTTATCCTAGGAGAATTTTGCTGTTATATGTCGTGTTCAAAGTTTTAACCCTCAGACAGTTTTTGGGGCTTTGGAGTGAAGTACCCTCATATCCTTTGCAAAATAAGCACACTTCGAGTTCCCTTTCGCTACGAATTTTTAACCCTTTACCCAACGAATCGCCCGCATCCACCCGCATAATATGCAAATTCAGCAGCTGGAAAAATATTATATTTCGAAAAATTTCAACAAAACCATATCATGTGACCCCTCTTTGGAACGAGCTCATCGAGCTCGTTCCAAAGAGGGGTCACATGATATGGTTTTGTTGAAATTTTTTGAAAAAATGTAAAAAATGATATTTAAAATAATAAATTTTGAAATCGTCTGTGTTGGGTAAAGGGTTAATGGAATATCGGAAAATCATTTGCTTATCGGTATTTATGATTGACTACTGAGCTGGCATGGGACCATACATGTGTGCAGAGACTTTTGCAATTTACTCTTGACTTCGGCATTAACCCTACACCATTTATGTTTGTGTCACTAACAATAATGTCAGAAGAATTGTTAGACACTGTAGACACAGTTTTCTGTAACATCTGTTATGAACTGAATAGCCTGAAATACTTCCCAACTATGTAAGAAAGCCGATTTTGCCGGTGTCTCAAAAAGCAAGCAAAATAGGTGAACCTCTCGATTTCTTGAAATCGAAAAATCTAGTTTTTTTTTTATTAGATTCACCTATTTTCTAATAGGTGAATCTCTTGTTATTCTTATTTTTTTTTTTTTTTTTTTTTTTTTTTTATTTATTAGATTCACCTATTTCTAATAGGTGAATCTATTGTTATTGTTATTTTTTTTCTATTTTTCTTTTCTTTTTTTTTCACTGATTTTTGTCCGCTGAATTGTGCGAAAATGGCTTGTACGATTCTGCTGAAATTGGGCACATCTGTAGAGCTCCATGCGAAGTTTCTTGATTAGATCAAGACATTTCTGAAGTTTTTCGTTTTTTGTCAAAGCCGTGAAAAATGTAGTCAAAATGTCACGTTTTGCCCCAATTCTCAAAAATGCTCTGGGCGATTGGGCTGAAACTTTCCTAATATTTGCAGCATAACCAACTGCATCTGCCAGCATAGGCAAAATTACCCACATTGACCCTATTTTGCCACAAACTTCCCCTGAAAATGCATTTTTGGCAAAAATTGCCAACATTTACATGCAATATCTCAACACTGCAACCACATTTTCTCAAAACAGGTCCCATGGGAAGATTGGGCATTCATCCAGGAACAATTTTGCTGTTATATGTTTTATTCAAAGTTTTAATCTTCACCTAGTTCTCGGGCCTGATATCAGAGTACCCAAAAGTCTACCTAAAATTCGCTCATTTTGAGTTAACTTTTCTTCCACTTTGGAATGGAATATCGAAAAATGATTCACATGTCCATGTTCACAATTGATTACCAAGCATATTTGCTGTTGTAAGTTTGGTTGTAATGTTTAACCCTATGCCCATGCTGGTTGCCTAAAAGTAGGTACCGTCCAAGAAAACTCCCAATTTTTTAAGAATTGGGTAAGTTTAAGTGTCAGTTTACTCCATTTCTAATTGACTGAGCGCTGAATGTTTTCTATGGCTGCATGTAGCAGTCAAAGTATGACAACTTTTGTTTTATATATTATTATTAAAAATTTAACCCTTGCCAGATTTGGGAGTAACCATAAGGGCACTGTCGGAATAATTGTTGTTTTTTCCTACTTTCACATGTGATTTCTCAGCACTGGAGTCATATTTTCTCCAAAGTTTTTCCTACGAAAAGATAGAGCGTACATCCTAGAACAATTTTGCTGTTATATGTTTTATTCAAAGTTTTACTCTTCACCCAGTTTTCAGGCTTTGAATTGGAGTACCCTTAAATTCTTTATAAAAGTGGTTCACTTTACTGCTGTATGTTAAAATTGCTCAAGCTTGTTATTAGTAACTGTCATGCTGTGATTAACGGCAGGTGTTTGTTTTTTTTATTAGGCTTTCCCAAACCCAGTTTGGGAAAGACTCTTGTTATTCTTCTTTTTCAAAATTTTTCTTCTCTATTTTTTTTTTTCCGCCATCAATTTTGTCTGTTGCACTGCTCAAAAACAAGCTGTACGATTTCAACCAAATTTGGCATACTTATGTAATGTCATAACATCTAGTGAAATGAGTATCGTCATGTCTGTGAAAATGCTTATTTTCAAAATATTTTGCCAAAACCGCCAAAATTTCACCATTTTTCAAATGTCTCAAAATTTGGGAAAGACTCTTGTTATTCTTCGTTTTCAAAATTTTTTCTTCTCTATTTAGGCTTTCCCAAGCCCAGTTTGGGAAAGACTATTGTTATTCTTCTTTTTCAAAATTTTTCTTCTCTATTTTTTTTTTTTTTTTCCCTTTTTTTTTTTCTCCCTGAATTTTGTCTGTTGAACTGCTTGAAAACAAGCTGTACAATTTTGACCAAATTTGGCACACTTATGTAATGTCATAAAGTCTTGTGAAATGCGGTATCGTCATATCTGTGAAAATGCATGTTTTCAAAATATTCTGCCAAAACCTTCAAAATTTCACCATTTTTCGATTGTCTCAAAATTGTTTACAGTTATTTAGCTCAAATTTTCCACACATTTAGAGCATAATATGATACACCACAATCACCACTTAGATCTTTCAACTTTAACCCCCACTGGCCAAAAATGACATGAATATAGAATATAGACTTTTTCTCCAAAATTGACCAACTTCAAGGGCAAATTTCTCTAATAACAAGGTCGTTGTAAAAATTATTTTGGTTTGGATAGATGCAACAATGATTGCGGAAGAAAGTTACTGTTTACTTTTTAATCTCAGATTTAACCCTCAAGCACAATGAGGGTGAGAATAAGAGTACCGTTTGAAAATGCCAAAATTAGCCAACTTTGGTTGCTTTTTCCATCATTTTGGAAAAGGGTCAATTTCAAACACTTTTCGTATACGTATTCACAATTGACTACCAAGTATATTTGCTGTTGTAAGTTTGGTTGTAAAGTTTAGCCCTATCCCATTCTGGTTGCATAAAAATAGGTACCGTCCAAAAAAACTCCCATTTTTTTCAGAATTTGGTAAGTTTAGGTGACGATTTACTCCATTTTTAATTGCTTGAGCTCTGAATGTTTTCTATAACTGCTTGCAGCAGTCAAAGTATGACAAATTTTGTTCTATATGTTGTTATTAAAAGTTTAACCCTTAACAATTTTGCTGTTATATATTTTATTCAAAGTTTTAACCTTCACCCAGTTTTCGGGCCTTGAATTTGAGTGCCCTAAAATTCTTCATAAAATTGGCTAATTTGGAGCTCACTTTTTTTCCATTTTCGAAAGGAATATTGAAAAATGATTTACATGTTCGTATTTACAATTGCCTACCGAGCATATTTTCTGTTGTAAGGTTGGTTGTAAAGTTTAACCCTATGCTCGTTCTGTTTGCATAAAGATAGGTGCAGTCCAAAAAAACTCTCGTTTTCAGAATTTGGTAAATTTAAGTGACGATTTACTCCATTCCTAATTGATTGAGTGCAGAATGTTTTCTATGGCTGTATGCAGCAGTCATAGTAGACAACTTTTGTTTTACATGTCATTATTAAAAGTTTAACCATTGGCAGATTCGAGACTGCCCATATGGGTATGGTCGGAATAATTTTAATTTTCATAAAATCACTGAATATTGATAAGCGTGCAGTGGTAGTTTGGAATAGAATATCCGAAAATGCTTTCAAAATTCAGATTCACAGTTCAATTCCAAGAATATTTTCTGTTATAAGGTTGCTGTAAAGTTTAACGCAATCCCTGTCTCAGACGCATAATGGTAGATGCCGTCGAAAAAAACTCATTTTTTCAGAATTCTGTAGGTTCAAGTGACAATTTACTCCATTCCTAATTCATTGAGCGCTGAATGTTTTCTATGCCTGCATGCAGCAAGCATAGCATGACATCTTTTGTTTTATACGTCATTATCAAAAGTTTAACCCTTAATATATTTAGGAGTTCCCATGTGGGTATAGTCGGAATAATTGTTATAATTGTTATTTTCATAAAATCAATCCCTGAATATATTGGTAACCGTGCAGTGGACTTTCAGTGGTGCTACATGAAGCCGAAAATAGTTAAGGTTGAAAAGTTCATCAAATAGACAAATATAATACCTAACTCAGCCGGTGACAGCTAAATAATGAATGGGAAGTCGTTGAGTTGAGAATAAAGTAGGGACGAATTGTGCCCTCGGTTTCCACCTGATCCACGGTATTTCCACGCGGTTTCAGCACTTGACAAAGATACTGAACTGTTGGGCAGGGGCAGTAGGAAACATTCTGAGAATTTCAAGTTGCTGCCTTGCATGATCGGGACATAATTGGAATATATCCGACATTGTATCTGTCGGATATATTCCAATTATGTCCCGATCACTTCACCCCGACTGTCCGCATGGGGGCACCATGACGCCGTGTACTAAGGCATACTGCACATCTTCGACCAATCTAACCCTGCCTGTGCTACAGTGCGGAGGCACTATGTTGGGGAGCTGGCAGCTGCTCGTCATTGCTCGGTGGTTCTCTCTAGGTACTCCGGCTTCCTCCACCCATACAACTGTCACCGACATAATATGACCTTGGCTGTTAAAGTGTCGTTAAAACCTAATAAATAAATAAATAAATCCAGTACCAGTTTTTGCTTGTACAAATATTAGTACCGTCAGACAAAATTCATTTTCTGATTAATTTCGTACTTTTCTGTACTCACCTTCCCTGAGTAAGATTGGTATACCTTTTCAATCTCAGATTTAACCCTCAAGCACAATGAGAGTGAGAATAAGTGTACCATTTGGAAATACCCAAATTATCCAACTTTGGTTACTCTCTACTATCATTTTGGAATGGGTTAATTTGAGACACTTTGCTTTGCTATATGCAGAGATGTTTTAATCAATAAATCTGGCTTTAGTTATGTTCTGGGACTTAATGAAACATGTGCTTTGGCCACTTAAAAATAACACTGTCTGCAAAAAATGACTTTGAGTGAAAACTCACTTGTCCAAAAACAAAAAAAGGAAAGAGCTCTTTGAGCTTTTCATAACTGCTTTCAAAAATCAATGGTGAACAAATTTTGTGTTATATGTTTTGGTGTTCCATGTTATCCTACACCAGTTTTGGCCGTACAAATATGAATACCGCCAGGAAAGAAAGCACATTTTTCTCTGGTAGACTGTTTGACTTCTATGATAGAGGTCCCGAGTTTGATCCCTATCTGAGATGACCCACGTAATGTCCTTGGGCAAGGCACTTTATCCCAGTTGCCAACATGGGGGCACGATGATGCCATCTACTAAGGCCTACTGCATGTCAATGGTGCACATGTCTTCAACTGCTGGTACCCTGCTTCAGTGGAGCTTGAACATAATTAGAATGTTGAGCTGACAGTTACTCGTCGATGCTCGGTGGTTCTCTCTGGGTCCTCCGACTTCCCCCACCCGTAAAACTGTCATGGTCACGATTAGCCATTGTGGATAAGTATGTGACCGTAAACACCAATAAATAAATACCATCAGGGAAACCCTCTGTGAAATCCTTCTGTCAATAAATAGCAACGTAGTAATGTAATGCAAGAAATATTAACAAGCTGTTCAACATCCCTTTAATCAACTCATTTTGACTTGAACTGTACCCATCATTGTGGGTATGTTTCAGTGAACTATTCCGGTTTACTTAGTTTACTATTCTATGTAAATCTAAACTAGGTTTAGAAATCACAACAGAACGATATGTTTAATGCGAATACTATTCCACATAAACCCTTGTTTGATGTTGCTAGGAAACGCGACACGTGAAAGTATTGTTAGGATGGGGACATCCAAAGCGTGGGAAACATATCCCTGCTTTCATTTTTAAACAATCTCAGAAACCTAGCGTTAAAAAGGCCCTCATCCTGCCTCATCAAAAACTTTCCAGTGATGGTGTCAAAAATTGCGTGACTGCTATCATGGAAATAAAATGGCCAAAAAGGATCTTCTGAAAGTTGTAACAATTTTTTCTGAGAGAAAAACACCATTTCAGTTGAGAATCGAATATCTTTGAAATGCCGCTTTTATGGGCTAAATAAATGTTATTAACTTTTTTTTATAGTTTCTCTCTCTTTCATTTTCATGAACCTTGTCCTGTTTATTTCTTTTTTGACACTCAAAATTGAATGTTTTTTATTGTCGTTGTGCGAGGCGTAGAACTTTTATGTGCGTTTCACTATGCATGTCAAGAATAGAATGATAAACCAGATAACCCTGCTCTCAAGGAGGTTTAGTTGGTTTAATCCAGAATGATAAACCAGAATATAAACTGCTCAATAAAACGACCTGGTTTTTATTCCATGTGTCTACGCATGCTCACAATAAACCAAGTAAACCAGAATAGCTCACTGAAACATACCCTGTGTATACTAGCTCTCTAGATGGTTTAAACCATATCAAATAAACAACTAATTTGTGTGTGACAGTAACTCATATTACATGTATTTCATTGTATCTGAAACAGATATGTTGGAAAAATTGTGAAATCATGGAGTAGGAAGCTTACCCTCGTTTGTGACAAATGCCACACATTCACAAACAGACAAAATGATAGAGAATAAATTAATTATTGATATTTAAGGTCACTTTCAGCATCTACAGCTATATCATGACCATAATATAGGTATTTATTCAAGTCCAGGTATTCATTGCATAGGCGTACAGGGCTATTTTTCGGGGGGGGGGGGGGGGGGGGGGGGGGCGGGGGGATGAACCCTTTTAGCCCAAAAAAGTTTAATCTCAGGAGGAAATGCCAAATGTGGGTATGGGGGGGGGGGAGGTCTCCCTCCCATTGAGTACCTGGAGAGAACCACCGAGCAATGGCAGACTCCCCAACATACTAACTCCACAAAAGCAGGGTTAGCATTGGTTGAAGACAAGTGCACCCTCAAAGTACCCTTAGTACACATCGCCATCATTCCCCCCCCCCCCCTCCCCCCCCCCCCCCCCCCCCCCCCCCCCCACCTCCCACATGGGAAATTAAATTGGGATGAAGTGTCTTGCTCAAGGACACAATGTGGTTGCCACAGGCGGGATTCGCAACAATCATCTCTACCTTCTGAGCCACCATGCTCCCGTAATATGCAGTAATAGAGCTCTTTATGTGTACTTGTGTGAATATAAATGAATAATATTAACATGGATACTGTTCCTCTGAATCAACTTGTACAGTATAATGGTCAGTTTACTTGCAACTTCTAAGTGGATGAGATAGGAAAACAACATTTAGTGTGGAAAACCAAACTGTTTTGTGGTCATTTCTGGCAAATAAATTGTCCGAAATTTTCTTGCATATTGGCCAAAAAATCGGCTCCTTCCTGACTCAGGGGTGGGTTGGGGCACAGTCCTTCATGAAACCCTGGCTCGTACGCCCATAATTCATATGTACTAATTTTTTCCAAAGCACAAAGGACATCGCTTGTTTTGCTTTCTATGAAAATATTCTGTAATTATTGAAGAGCAAATTTTGTGTTAAATGTTTTGGTGTCCTGCTGTATCTCAAATATCTGTTTTGGCTGCATAAAAACTAGTAGCATCACAAAAAGTTTGATTTCCACTAAATTTTTTGTTTTCAAAACTGATCGATAGTTTTGTGTACAATACAGTTTGCCTTTTCACATTAAAAAGTTGGGAAAGCCCGTAATTTGTCCAGCAAATTACAATTCTCTAGTGTTTTTCTTAAATTTCAAAAAATAATTTTGTCTGTGGCATAGCTTAAAAACAAGCTGTACGATTTTAACCAAATTTGGAATACTTATGTAATGTCATAAAATCTAGTGAAATGCGGTATCATCATATCTGTGAAAACGTGTATTTTCAAAATATTCTGACAAAACTTTCAAAATTTCACCATTTTTCGAATGTCTCAAAATTGTTTACAGTTGTTTAGCTCAAATTTTCCACACATTTAGAGCATAATATGATACACCACAATCGCCACTCAAATCTTTCAACATTAATCCCCATTGTCCAAAAATGACATGAATATAGATTTTTTCTTCAAAATTGACCAACTTCAAGGGCAAATTTCTCTAATTACAAGGTTGTTGTAACAATTATTTTGGTATGGATAGATGCAACAATAATTGCAGATGAAAGTTACAGTTTACTTTTTAATCTCAGATTTAACCCTCAAGCACAATGAGGGCGAGAATAAGAATGCCAAAATTAGCCAACTTTGGTTGCTTTTTCTATCATTTTGAAAAGGGTTAATTTCAAACACTTTTCATGTGCGTATTTACAATTGACTACCGAGCATATTTGCTGTTGTAAGTTTGGTTGTAAAGTTTAACCCTATCCTATTCTGGTTGCATAAAAGTAGGTACTGTCCAAAAAACTCCAATTTGTTCAGAATTTTGTAAGTTTAAGTGATGATTTACTCCATTCCTAATTGATTGAGCACTGAACGTTTTCTATGGCTGTATGCAGCAGTCATAGTATGACAACTTTTGTTTTATATGTCATTATTAAAAGTTTAACCCTTGGCAGATTCGAGACTGCCCATATGGGTACTATCGCAATAATTGATATTTTCACAAAATCACTCAATATTGATAAGCGTGCAGTGGTAGATTGGAATAGAATATCCGAAAATGCTGTCTTGATGCATAAAGATAGGTGCCGTCGGAAAAAAACTCTCATTTTTTGAGAATTTCATCGGTTTAAGTGACAATTTACTCCATTCCTAATTCCTTGAGCGCTGAATGTTTTCTATGCCTGCATGCAGCAAGTATAGCATGACATCTTCTGTTTTATACGTTATTATCAAAAGTTTAACCCTTGGCATATTTAGGAGTTCCCATGTGGGTATAGTCGGAATAACTGTTATTTTGTAAAATCAATCCCTGAATATATTGGTAACTGTGCAGTGGCCTTTCGGTGGTGCTACATGAAGCCGCAAATAGATAAGGTTGAAAAGTTCATCAAATAGACAGATATAATGCCTTACTCAGCTGGTGACTGGTAAATAATGAATGGAAAAGTCGTTGAATTGAGAATAAAGTAGGGACGAATCGTGCCCTTGGTTTCCACCTAATCCACGTATTTCCACGCATTCTCGGCACTTGACAAAGATACTAAACTGTCGGGCAGGGACAGTAGAAAACATTCTGAGAATTTCAAGTTGCTGCCTTGCATGGTCGGGACATAATTGGCGTATATCCGACATTGTATCTGTTCAATTTGAATGTCAAATTAGCCAGATGACGGCTTTTTCACCACCGGGTCTAGTTGTCAGTTTCTGCCGGGACAGTCTAAAATAAGCAGTTTAACTCAAAACTTTCTGTCCCATACGAATGTGCGAATATTTAAAGCTGAACAGTTCATCAAATAGACAGAAATAATGCCAAACTCGACTGGTGATAGGTAAATAGTGAATGGAAACGGCATTGCATTGGGAATAGAGTAGGGACGCATCATCCCCTCGGTTTCTATGCAATCCACATTGTTGCCATGCGGTCACGCCACTTGACAAAGATACTGTCCTGTCGAGCAGGGATAGTAGAACAACTTCTGAAGATTTCGTGTATCTGCCTTCACTGGTCTGGATGCAGTGGGCGTATGAGCGACACTGCTGTCTGTTCAATTTTAATGTCAAATTAGCCAAATTACCACCTTTTCGCCATTAACCCATGCGCGATTTCTGTCCACTTTTCATTTTTGGCAATTATCTAACTGTTACCAGCTTGGCAGGGTCCATTTGGCGCCAGTGTACACAATGCATCTTTCATTCACAAGCATCTCTCCACCAGTAACTGAGAATCCAAAGTTTCAAACGGAACTACCACAGAGGGGGAGCACTGCCACAACCCCAGACATACACCCAGCACCAGGTCGCACCGGCTAGAAAAGGACCACATTCAATCAAAAAATTACCTCCACTCATCAAAACGCTATATCTCAGCCAATTCCTGGCTGATTTCCATGAATTTGTCACTCATTTTTCACAAATGGTTACTGCTCGTTTCACACAGAGAGCGACACCAATTTTGCAAGAGTATTGCCGAAAGAATTATTAGACACTGTAGAGATTTTTCTGTCGGCTATGCACTTAATATAGCTTAAAAAACCTACCAGCTCTCTATGCAATCTTACTTCACCGCTGCCTAAAAAAAACAAGCGGAATAGGTGAATCTCTCGATTTCTTGAAATCGAAAAATCTAGTATTGAAATTATTTTTAGGCTTTGGGAAGACTATTGATTTTCACACATTTAGAGCATAAAATGATACCCTAAAATCACCACACAAATATTTCAAAACTAACCCCTATTGGCCACAAATGATTTGAATATAGCATTTTATATTCAAGATTGACTAACTTCAAGGGCAAATTTCACTAATTGCGAGGTTGTTGTAACAATTATTTTTGTATGCATAGATGCAACAGTGCTTGCAGAAGAAAGTTACAGTTTACTTTTTAATCTCAGATTTAACCCCTAGTTTTTAATCTCTACTTTAACCCTCAAGCAATCCCCCCTAATTTTGTCTGTGGCATAGCTCGAAAACTAGCTGAACGATTTCAACCAAATTTGGCACACTTATGTAGCACCATGGGAAATCGCGAAATCCCATTTGCCATGTCTGTGATAGTGATGAGCCGATAAGAGATTTGCCTATTCATCTGAAACCAAATAGTTTTTATACGCCCATTTTGATGATATTATGGTATACCGCTGTCCGTCCGTCTGTCCATCCGGTCACATGTCGTACGATAACTCAACAACGCTTTGAGAGATTTTCATGATTTTTGAGTAGGTGGTGTATATCGATGGAGGGAAGCTCCTTTTCATTTAGTGTCGCCGTTCGATTAGTCATTCCAGAGTTATGGGACTTTATTACTTAGAAAATTGTTGATTTTTTACACATTGTACGATAACTCGAGAACGCTTTGAGAGATTTTCGTGATTTTTGGGTAGGTGGTGTATATCCATGGAGGGAAGCCCCCTTTCGTTTAGTGTCGCCGTTTGATTAGTCATTCCAGAGTTATGGGACTTTATTACTTAGAAAATTGTTGATTTTTTACACGTCGTACAATAACTCGAGAACGCTTCGAGAGATTTTCATGATTTTTTGGTAGGTGGTTTATGTTGATGGAAGGAAGCTCCCTTTCGGTTGGTGTCACCATTCTATTAGTCATTCCAGAGTTATGGGACTTTATTTTTCACATGTCGAACAATAACTTGAAAATGCTTAGAGCAATTTTCATGATTTTTTGGTTGCAAGTATATGTTGATAGAAGGAATCTCCCTTTCGATTTGTGTCGCTGTCCGATTTGTCATTCCAGAGTTATGGGACTTTATTCATCAAAATATAGGCAATTTTCCACATGTTGGACTTTGAGCAATTTTCATGATTTCTTGGTGGCAAGAAAATGTAACCTGACAAGTACACATGTATATTCATATTGTGTGGTTCCCTCTTGTAATCAATAACGGGCGTATCATGCGCTCATGGTGCAGCTGCTTATTATGTGTACTCATACTATGTATGGTACACATAATGCCATCATCCAGGGTGGACTTCCGTCATTCGTCCTTCCTTTGTCTGTCTGTCTGTCCACCTGTCCGTCCATCCATCCGTCTGTCCGTCTGGCATCCGTATCCATTTCTTTGGCATTCAATAACTTGAAAAATATTGCTTGGATTGTCAAGTTACTTAATATTTTTTTTCAGGTTACTGACATTACGTGTACAGTCCCTGTAAAAGTAGTCTTCTAAATTACCCCAGTTGTTACTTATGATTATGATTACATAATGCAGTCACTGTTAATCCGGTTCAATTAAGATCTCTGTGTCTATTTATAGAGGAACTTTTTATGAGTGGGCGGAGCTAATTAATGGGGTTTTCCAGCACTGGTCCGATAAAGCATAACACTTTTGAGATGTTGTTTATAACCTTTCTGACAACTTTTATTTATCAAATGTTATTAAATATCTTTTTGAAATTTAATCTGTATTTTGTTACAATTTATTGAGAATGCATATATATCAATATATTCAATTAATTGTAATTTGAAACAAAAACAAAAAATCACATTAAAATAATCTTGGCATATAAAGTTCAAATGGAGAAATATTCAAGTCTAATTACTGTGTAATATTCATTTTTGCATTTAACACTTTACGTGACATAACTGTAAAAATCGGACAGCACTATACACGAAATTCGTCATTCCATTTTTTTTTTAGGATTTTATCTTAATTTTTTACTTCCAAAGCATATCTCATGACTTCTGATTGAAACGTGCGCGTAGCGTCCGTTTCTGTCAGGGGTCATAAGCTGTGTTTTGGAAGCAAAAAATATTTTGACAACTGCTGTCTTCTACTTTAACTAAGGTTAGATAAACGGTTTATTGGTCAACCCTTTACCCAATAGTTCAGCAGTACTGTCCAGATTATTGCACAAAAGCCTACACCATTGCTTCTGAACTATAGCTTATGCTCCCTCCTTTGCAACTAGTCTGAGGGTCTGGGCTAGTTTCAGTTAGGAGTCATAAACTATATTTTGAAACAGAATCATGTAAAAAGTACTGTCCGGATCGACGCTTTTTGGCCGATTTGGCCCGCGCTTTAAGTTTTGCGCTTTTCGACCCTGCGCTTTTCGGCCTCGCCGGGTCTGGTGCTCTTCGGCCTCAGGATGTTCCGATGGGTTAATGTAATAATGTTTAAAGAAAATAAATTCATTTTTATGATTTATTTCAAGTTATCGACTAAAAATATTCAACACATATTTACATAATCAACACAAAAAAGACTGACAACAAATCGAGATGCAATTGATCGCCTTCTATTTCAGTTATGACCGCTTATGATCTGCCCATATTAATACTGTGGAAAATAATTTTAATGATTTTATTTGCAATGTCCAGTTTCCGTTTTTGAATGCACTAAAATTAAATTGCGTTCCGGTAACAATATAATTATGCCGAAAAATAACTTTTAACTTTCTGTGTAACTAGAGGTGGTGTCAGTAGGCCTATCTCCGCAATAGGCGACAGGTGATCCCCGACATGTGGTGTGTGTGTGTTGGGGGGGGGGGGGGGGGGGGCGTACATCTGTTATTTATGGGTGGGGGGGGGCACTTTAAACTATAAGAGTGTCGAAGTCTGCTCTTACTGGACGTCGACTCGGCACATGTACATATGGCGATCCTGGGTGGAAAAGACAGCTATGCAGTATTAAGAAAACAACAATTGAACACATGGTCTCTCAGTGAGCAGCAAGACACGGGAACGGGACTGTAGAAATTGTTTTTTTCTCTCATTTTTTGCAAGTATCTATTCAAAACAACGCTGGATGTTTTCCAATAAATTGTCGCCCCTAAGTCGGTCCACGGATTAAATCGACCCAGGGCTTTTTCGTTGTGCTAATATACATGTGCACGGTTAACTTAAGTGACAGGCCGAATGTTAGAAATTGATTTGTTTCTCATTGTGCTGCAACTATTTGTTGGAAAGTACCACACGAGCGCTGTCTTTTCCTATAAATAGATTCAAAATAATTTCAATATTTGTCGTAGTGCTAATAAAATTGTTAAATGGCAGGTCGAATGTTAGAAACAATATTTTCTTTATAAGTCGCAGTGCAAATATAAAACTATATAGATATATTTTGATTGATTGAAGAATGGTTTCGTGTGCCGAGGGCGCGCTGGGATGATATGGAGCAAGCCTTTTTGACCCTCAATTACTGTATGATATTGTTCCTTTTGCTGTTGTCATGCACCATGTCTGAGCGTGTTAAAGGAGGAAAAGGACAGGGTTAACGGCGCCGATGTTTCTTGGCTTTCTTCTTTTGAGGAGGAGGCTGTGACGGTGATATGTCTATTGATGCTGTTGTAGGGTGGTTGGTTTCTTGTACTGCTTCTTTTTAGAGCAGCCTCTCTTGCTGCTTTTATTGCTGTTAAATGTTCTATTAATCTCTCATTTTCTTCTTCCTTTTTTTTTTGACTTCTCTATCTTGGTTCTTAATTCTTCCATTTCTTCAACGTGTTTAAGCCATGCAATGTTTCTCTGTCTTTCCTCTTCGGTTTCTTCCTGAATGGGTTCCAGGTCAGGGTCCTGGCCTTCTGGTACAGAAGGGAGAGGCGGGAGAGGATCGGGAAGTGGCGAGAAGGCAACTTTCATTTCCAACTCAGTCTCTGCAAGACCATCCACATCTGGCGTCTCCAGCTGGAGGCAAGATGGGTGAATCTGCGGGAGTTGGAGTAGAAATGGTGGCTGCTTCCTCTTCTACCCTTTCCTCACTCTTTTCTCTCTTCCTTTCCAGAAAAGCCTCCAAGCGCCAGGAGTCCCTGCGCTTGGTGGATGGGCTCTTCTTCCTGCTCTAACTCTTTTCCTTTTCAGGGCCTCCTGCCCTCTCGGGTGAGGACCAGTGTGAGAGGGGATCCTCTCACTAAAGGTTGCTACCTCTCCCCGAGGAGGGTGGTGTTTTGATGTTCTCTGCTGGTTGAACTCTAAATTCCAGGTTCAGATGGACGCTCTCGCCCATTTCCTGGATAGTCCAAGAGATGGGACAAGAGACGCCCAGAGCTGATATGGCTTTCTTAAGTCGATCTGGTAATTCCAGTTTTTCCATAGTCAATCCGTTGTTCACACTCTGAGGTCAGAAGTGTGAATCCAATCTGGATGCATCCATGATCAATGAATGAGATGAATGAATGGTATATAGATATACATGATTGTAATTCAATTTAACCAGTTTCTGATGTTGGAAATCTCAAAAGAATAAACTTCATAGGAGTATTTTATGCTTTATCTATTGTCACCAGTCAGTGTTTTCATTGTGAACAGAGGCTGTTTCAGAAACAATCAGTAGCTATTGCCGGCTCTTGTTTTACATCTTTGGAAGGGTAATTAAAGGATTAGTTTGGATTAAGAAATGTTATTGCTACCAAATTTTATTGCTGCCATGAGAACTCAATAATTGATCATGTTAAGTGTTGTGTTATATTCAGTTATATTACAACAGCCTGGGTCTACTTTTCCCAGTGGTCCAAAGCAACAAACCTCAAGCTATACGCAGCGTTTTTTAACGAAATATAAAATATATGTACATGGTTCTTCTAATTTTGCTGAGTTCAGACGGGAAACTGAAAACTCTCCCAAATTCTGCCAATTTATAACTTTTAACTGATCTCAGATACATTCAGACACATCGCGTCCCATCTCGCCACATAAGGAATGGTCTCTGCTAAAACACTCGTGGAGTGAGGTTTTCACTCACAAAATATGCTTTCAGCTTCTTTTTCATTGCCCGAAATATGTCTACCACTGCAGAATAAAAAAGTTGTGTATTTGAATGACTCTTTTTGAAAGGTTCTTCAACCTGTTACAAATGAGATTTTTTTATTATTTTCATTTTTGGCGTAACTTCGCTAATAATAGTCGGATTGTAAAAAATCAAGGACGAAATCACACTGCTTTTTACTCAATATATTCGAAACGAAACGCGTTTTTAAAATTTCCCTATGATATTAAAAATAGTATTTGTCGATTGGTTGGAAAAATGTGCTAATTGGTATACAAAAATTACGGGATCAAAGAAACACCGACATCGACAAAAAGTAACGAGAAGGTCTTCACAAATATTCATGCGAGCTCGAAACTGCCCTCAAAAGTCATTTTGTACGATATTTCAAAATAAATTTTATTTTTATTTGTTTAGTTCAGGAGCGATGCGCTTTTTTCCCTAATTATCAACGGCCATTTTGCAGAGAAATAATGTTTGGAGGTCCTATTTTGGGTCGGAAGCATAACCTTGTCACAACACTGGGAAACACTTTGTAATAATTATAACCGATAGTACGTCTTATTGAAGTCACGTGGTTGGGTTTTGATACCCCACCTCATAGAGCAGTTAGTGGGGAGTCGATTGGCAGTGTTTTACAGGGAGCGTACACTTAATGTGTGCCTAGCTGTATAGTTTTTGGTGTAAATCTGATAATTTGATCCTGAGATATTAACTCTTTATCCTTCAAATTGAGAATTCTTCCAATCCCTTTGGCATGAGGTAACTCAAAAAATATCAATCCAATTATCATGTTACTTTATATATTTCTTCAGGTTACTGATGTTCCGAGCTGTATAGTTTTTGGTGTAAATCTGTTATTTTGATCCTGATATATTAACCATTTATCCTTCAAATTGAACATTCCTCCAATCCCTTTGGCATTCGATAACTTGAAAAATATTGCTTGGATTCTCAAGTTACTTTATATTTGTGTTCAGGTTACTGATGTGCTGAGCTGTATAGTTTTTGGTGTAAATCTTATAATTTGATCCTGTGATATTAACCCTTTATCCTTCAAATTGAGACCTCCAATCCATTTCTTCAGCATGCGATAACTCAAAAAATATTAATCCGATTATCAGGTTACTTTATATATGTATTCAGGTTACTGATGTGCTGTGCTGTATAGTTTTTTATGTAAATCTAATAATTTGATCCGGAGATATTAACCCTTTATCTATCAAATTCGGCACTCCTCCAATCCATTTCTATATGTACCCATACCATGTATGGTGTACATAATGGCGGCATCTGGGGTGTCCCTCTGTCATACAGCTTTCTATTAGGTGCGCGTATGGGTACACAGCTGACAATTTCATCGGCATATTTTTAGCTCACCTGAGCAAAGCTCAAGGTGAGCTTTACTAACCGCTTTCCGTCCGTCTGTCGTCCGGCGTCCGTTGTCCGGCGTAAACTTTACAAAACCAACTTTTCCGAAGAAATCACTTGCCCAATATTTTTCAAATGTTGGGTAAATGTTTATTACCTAATGTCAATTCAGATTTGTTCAAATGAAGTTGCACCTCCTCCTGGGTGGGACCACGCCCCCAAGGGGCACCAAAATCTTTGAAAATCTTCTTCTCATAAACCAGCTGTAGCAGAGACTTGATATTTGGTATGCAGCTTCCTTTTGAGGTGTAGAATCAAGTTTGTTCAAGAGAAGTTTGTCAGGCATTATTTGCCTTCATTATGGGAGGGGCAAAAATTTTGGTCACGCCTAAAATTTCTATTTTCTGAACCGTGAGGTCGATTTGAACCAAATTTGATATGAGATGATAATGGGTCATAAGTAGTTGATTGATGCAAAAAAAAATTTCCTCATTGCCCCATGGGAACCTCGGGAGCTAAAAATAGGAAAAACCTTAAAACTGCCATATTTCCAAAACTACACGGCACAGAGAATTCTTATTTTGTATAAAGCTTACTTTTATCCAGTAGAATAGAATGGTTAAAAAAAATCTGTATCGGTTTGATCACAAGGTACCTTTTTCAGGACTTTGAAAAAGTGCTGAGTCAGCACTTTTTAACACTGTAGGCAATGGGAAAAAGGTTAAAAAATCTTCTTCTCCAGATCCAGCAGGCAGAATCTTTTGATTGGTACGCAACATTGTGGGGTGGATCTGATTCAGGTTTGTTCAAATCGGCCCCCTGGGTTCATATTTGGGCTCAGTATAGGAGCCCGATTTCGAACTTAGTGCATTTCAGGCAAATTTCTTAAAAAATCTTCTTCTCCAGATCCAGCAGGCAGAATCTTTTGATATTTGGTATGCAACATTGTGGGGTGGATCTGATTCACGTTTGTTCAAATCGGCTCCCTAAATTCATATTTGGGCTCACTATAGAAGCTTGAATTCGAACTTAGTGCATTTCAGGCAAATTTCTTCAAAAATCTTCTTCTCCAGATCCAGCAGGCAGAATCTTTTGATATTTGGTATGCAACATTGTGGGGTGGAGCTGATTCAAGTGTGTTCAAATCGGCCCCCTGGATTCATATTTGGGCTCACTATAGAAGCCCGAATTCGAACTTAATGCATTTCAGGCAAATTTCTTAAAAAATCTTCTTCTCCAGATCCAGCAGGCAGAATCTTTTGATATTTGGTATGCAACATTGTGGGGTGGATCTGATTCAAGTTTGTTCAAATTGGCCCCCTGGGTTTATATTTGGGCTCAGTATAGAAGCTCGAATTCAAACTTAGTGCATTTTAGGCAAATTTCTTAAAAAATCTTCTTTTCCAGATCCAGCAGGCAGAATCTTTTGATATTTGGTATGCAACATTGTGGGGTGGATCTGATTCAAGTTTGTTCAAATCGCCCCCCTGGATTCATATTTGGGCTCACTATAGAAGCCCGAATTCGAACTTTGTGCATTTCAGGCAAATTTCTTAAAAAATCTTCTTCTCCAGATCCAGCAGGCAGAATCTTTTGATATTTGGGATGCAACATTGTGGGGTGGATTTGACTCAACTTTGTTCAAATCGGCCCCCTGGATTCATATTTGGGCTCAGTATAGAAGCTCGAATTCGAACTTAGTGCATTTCAGACAAATTTCTTAAAAAATCTTCTTCTCCAGATCCAGTAGGCAGAATCTTTTGATATTTGGTATGCAACATTGTGGGGTGGATCTGATTCACTTTGTTCAAATCGGCTCCCTGGGTTTATATTTGGGCTCTCAGTATAGAAGCTCGAATTCGAACTTAGTGCATTTCAGGCAAATTTCTTAAAAAATCTTCTTCTCCAGATCCAGCAGGCAGAATCTTTTGATATTTGGTATGCAACATTGAGGGGTGGAACTGATTCACGTTTGTTCAAATCGCCCCCCCCCCCTCCCCTGGATTCATATTTGGGCTCACTATTGAAGCTCGAATTCGAACTTAGTGCATTTCAGGCAAATTTCTTAAAAAATCTTCTTCTTCAGATCCAGCAGGAAGAATCTTTTGATATTTGGTATGCAACATTGTGGGGTGGATCTGATTCAAGTTTGTTCAAATCGGCCCCCTGGATTCATATTTGGGCTCACTATAGAAGCCCGAAATCGAACTTAATGCATTTCAGGCAAATTTCTTTGAAAATCTTCTTCTCAAGATCCAGCAGGCAGAATCTTTTGATATTGGGTATGCACCATGCTTATGGGGGGGGGGGGGGGGGGGGGGGGGAGGGGGGGGGGAGGGGTGAGATTGAAGTTTGTTCAAGCAAAGTCCCTGGGTTCATATTTGGGTTCACTGTGGTAGCCAGAATTATAACTTAGTTCAAAATGAGGAATTTTCTTTAAAAATCTTCTTCAGATCCAGCAGTTGGAATGTTTTGATATTTGATATGCAACATCCTTAGGGGGGTGAGATTCAAGTTTGTTCAAGCCATGTCCCTAGGTCCATATTTGGACTCACTGTGGGAGCTTGAATTGTAACTTAGTTCAAAATGAGGAATTTTCTTTAAAAATCTTTTTCAGATCCAGCAGTTGGAATGTTTTGATATTTGGTGTGCAGCATCCGTAGGGGGGTGAGATTCAAGTTTGTTAAAGCCAAGTCCCTGGGTTCATATATGGGCTCCCTGTGGGAGCCGAGTTATAACTTAGTTCAATATGACGAATATTCTTTAAAAATCTTCTTTTTCTTTTTTTTAGATCCACTGGTCAGAATCTTTGGATATTTGGTATAAGTTTTTCTTAGGAGGAGCAGATGCAACTTGTTGAAATCAATTCTCTGGGTTGATATTTAGGCTACCATGTCAGGTGAGCGCCCTCAGGCCCCTTGAGGCCTCTTGTTTGATTTACTATCGGCCGATAGCGATGCCGATACCAAATAGTTTTGTTCACCCATATTATTTCCGTAAAAATGGTTGAAAAAAGTGCGGTGACAATATTGAATATACTTTCAGAATTTAGCCACAGTTGAGACTGCAATACTGGCGTCTTAAACTTCGCTTGAGGTGAAAAGGTTTGTTCTGTTGTTGTGACTTGTCAGCTTAAAGACACTGCAATGGTGACCAGCATGACCTTAAAGGCTTTAATGACCAAAACTTTGAAAAGGTTTGTGATATCAAAGTCTGAGATCACTTATATTATTTAATATCAGCCATGGAACGAAGCAAATTAAATTTGGTGAGAGATATGGGGCATCACGTATGGCGAGCCGAAAGCCCTGTCAGCAATTTCGAAAATAGCTGAGTTCTTCGATAGCTAATTTGATTACCTCCCTTAGACTAGAATTACCTTTCTACATTACAGATATTTTTATGCTTCTGGTGAGTTCATTCGCACAGTCGTTTCATCCCAATACCGGTTCAGAGTTGGTTGAGTGGTGGATGAAGGGCTTTACGAAAAACTGTGGGGTCGGGGCAGGGGGGGGGGGGGGGAGGCACACCTAGGCTCAAGTTTACCGGCGTGTGCTGTCAACCAAATTTTGAAAATTTTTGAAATTTAATCTGAAAAGATGTGATTACCTCACACCCGATGCAGATATCCACAATGCAAAACGCATCTCCCGGAAAAACTAGTGGAGGGGGGGGGGGGCGCCAATGCCTGTATTCGCCCTCGTGGTAAGAAAAAGGTCATATTATCGTTATTGATAGACCGTATAATAGATGTTTCAATACATAAGGCAACTATTTAATGATTTTAACAGCACATAGCTTTTTAAGTTTAATATGAAACTCAAGCCAAAAATAGCACTTGTCGCCCGGGACAAGCGATTCTTTTTTTTTGGTGGTCACTGGTAGAAATTAAATGTTACATTAGGGGTCTGATCTACAGACTACACAGTGTAATGCATGGCACGTTTGTTAGTTATTAGCAGAACATTAAAATGGCTGTGAGATAGAGTTAGAATAGGTACCCAATAATTTTTTTCAACAATCGGCAAGAGCCTATATTTTTCATGCTGTTCATACCGATTGCTGATAGGCTTTTATCGGCCAATAGCCGATTGCTTACTGATAGATCGGCTCATCCCTAGTCTGTGAAAGCACATATTTTCAAAATATTCTGCCAAAACATTCAAAATTTTAACATTTTTCGAAAGTCTCAAAACTGTTTATAGTTATTTAGCTCAAATTTTCCTCACATTTAGAGCATAATATGATACACCACAATCAACACTCAAATCTTCCAATATTAACCCCCATTGGCCAAAAATGACATGAATATAGATTTTTTCTTCAAAATTGACCAACTTTAAGGGCAAATTTCTCTAATTACAAGGTAGTTGTAACAATTATTTTGGTATGGCTAGATGCAACAATGATTGTGGAAGAAAGTTACTGTTTACTTTTTAATCTCAGATTTAACCCTCAAGCACAATGAGGGCGAGAATAAGAGTACCATTTAAAAATGCTAAAATTAGCCATCTTGGTTGCTTTTTCTATCATTTTGGAAAGGGTTAATTTCAAACACTTTACTGACTAGATTTTAGAAACACTAGTGTGTACACACAAAGTAAACCCTGACGATTCATCATTAATGTGCAGAAAAATCGGGTTAAATAATTAATATGGCTGATAGTTTCATATGTACACAAAACCGCCTTCTTTTTCACATTAGTAAGTTGGGAAAGCCCATAATTTGGTCAACAAATTACAATTTTCTAGTTTGTTTTTTTTTTTATTTTTTTTTTTTCGCCGCGAATTTTGTCTGTTGCACTGCTCAAAAACAAGCTGTACGATTTTAACCAAATTTGGCATACTTATGTAATGTCATAAAATCTAGTGAAATGTGGTATCGTCCTGTCTCTGAAAACGTGTATTTTCAAAATATTCTGCCAAAACTTTCAAAATTTTAACATTTTTCGAAAGTCTTAAAATTGTTTACAGTTATTTAGCTCAAATTTTCCACACATTTAGAGCATAATATGATGCACCACAATCACCACTCAAATCTTTCAACATTAACCTCCATTGCCCAAAAATGACATGAATATAGATTTTTTCTTCAAAATTGACCAACTTTAAGGGCAAATTTCTCTGATTACAAGGTTGTTGTAACAATAATTTTGGTATGGATAGATGCAACAATGATTGTGGAAGAAAGTTACTGTTTACGTTTTAATCTCAGATTTAACCCTCAAGCACAATGAGGGCGAGAATAAGAATACCATTTGAAAATGCCAAAATTAGCCAACTTTGGTTGCTTTTTCTATCATTTTGGAAAGGGTTAATTTCAAACACTTTTCTTGTACGTATTCACAATTGACTACCAAGCATATTTGCTGTTGTACGTTTGGTTGTAAAGTTTAACTCTGTCCTATTCTGGTTGCATAAAAGTAGGTACCATCCCAAAAAACTCAAATTTTTTCAGAATTTGATAAATTTTTAAATTGATTGAACTCTGAATGTTTTCTATAGCTGCATGCAGCATTCAAAGTATGACAAATTTTGTTCTATATGTTATTATTAAAAGTTTAACCCTTGGCAGATTTGAGACTTCCCATAAGGGTACTGTCGGAATAATTGTTATTTTTGCCAAAATTTACCTGCAATTTCTAAGCACTGGAGCCATATTTTCTCAAAACGTTTTCCATGAGGAGATAGGGCATTCATCCAAGAACAATTTTGCTGTTATATGTTTCATTCCAAGTTTTAACCCTCACCCAGTTATTGTGCCTTGACTTGGAGTACCCTCAACTTGTACATATTCATTCAAATACCAAGATTCAAGATTCCTCCATGTCTCTTATCAGACACTCAGTCTGTGATTGATGTTCACACATTTAGAGCATAATATGATACACTAAAATCACCACACAAATATTTTAAAATTAACCCCTATTGGCCACAAATGATATGACTTTAGCATTTTATCTTCTAGATTGACTAACTTCAAGCGCTAATTTCTCTAATTGCAATGTTGTAACAATTATTTTTGTACGCATAGATGCAACAATGCTTGCAGAAGAAAGTTACTGTTTAGTTTTTAATCTCATCTTTAACCCTCAATCACACTGAGGGTAAGAGTTCCATTTGAAAATGCTAAAATTTGCTAACTTCGGTTACATTTTCCTGCTGTCATTTTGGAAAGGGTTAATTTTAAACACTTTGTTTTCCTGTAGGTAGAGATGCTTAGTGAACAAATCCGCTGCTGTAAGTTATGCTTTGGGGCTTAACCAACATATACCTTGGCCACTTAAAGAATAGTATTGTCCAACAAAAATTGATTTTCAATGAATTTTGCAAACATGTGTACTCATTTCCTCTAATTGCAAGGTTGTTGTAGCTTTTATTTTGGTATGGATAGATGTAACAATGATTGCAGAAGAAAGTTACTGTTTACTTATTAATCTCAAGATTTAACCCCCAAGCACAATGAGAGTGAGAATAAGAGTACTGTTATAGAATGCCAAAAATAGACAACTTTGGATGCTTTTTGTCTATCATTTTGGAAATGGATAATTTCAAACACTTTGCTTTGCTATATGTAGTCTGCATTTTCACATTGGAAAGTTGGGAAAGCCCGTAATTTGTCCAACAAATTACAATTCTCTAGTTTCTATAATATCATTTGTAGCTGACCAGCATTCTCCAGATGCCACTTTTCCTATTTGATAGAGAGTACTGCCTGAAAAGCTGTACTTTTCAAAATATCCATTAACCCTCTTTTCCTGATTTTTATTGCAACAAAATTCATAAATGTGTGCTGGCACTATTTTCCAAGCAGTATTGCTATAATGCTGTTGATTTCATGCATGGTTATAGAGAAGTAGATATTGATTTTCCAGTAATTATGGCTGGAATAATATGAAATACAGTGTCAGTCTGTCTGCCTACCTACGTGCCTAACAGCAAGCATGCCCCGACTTCGATTTTAACCATTCACCACCCGATTGCCTACATGGGGGCACGATGACGCTGTGTACTGAGGCGTACTGCACGTCGATGGTGCGCATGTCTTCAACCAATCTAACCCTGCCTGTGCCGCGGTGCAGAGTTCAGAGTTACGATGTTGGAGAGCTGACAGCTGCTCGTCGTTGCTCGGTGGTTCTCTCCGGGTACTCCGGCTTCCTCCACCCGTAAAACTGTCACGGTCACGATTAGCCATTGTGCATAAGTATGTGACCTTAAACACCAATAAATAAATAAATAAATAAATAACCATTCACCAGCCATGCCTGTGTGAAAGAGTACAGTCGGAAGAGTTGTCAGAAATGCCTGCCAGCCTGCCTGCCTGGCCTGGCCTGGCCTGGCCTGGCCTGCCTGCCCGCCTGCCTGCCTGCCTGCCTGCCTGCCTGCCTTCGACATTAACCATAAAACAGTCATGCCAGTGTGAAAGAGAACAGTCGGTTAACCCTCTTTTACTGATTTTTATTGCAACAGAATTGATAAATGTGTGCTGGCACTATTTCCTATGTAGTATTGCTATGATGCTGTTGATTTGTAACTTAACCATGTACACCTGGTTTCAGAGAAGTAGATATGGATTTCCAGCAATTATGGCTGGAATAATATGAAATGCAGTCTGTCAACTACCTGCCTGAAGAAGTAGATATGGATTTTCAGCAATTATGGCTGGAATAATATGAAATGCAGTCTGTCAGTCTGTCTGCCAACTACCTGCCTGATGGCAAGCCTGCTCTGACTTCGATTTTAACCATTCACTGTCATGCCTGTGTGAAAGAGTACAGTCAGAAGAGTTGTTAGAAATCAGCGATATTTCTCGCGTTGACCCCTTTTCGCCACAAAATTCCGAGCAATGTGCATTTTGGGTAAAATTGGCCAATTTTCACTTGAGATTTCTCTGCACTGCAGCTGAATTTTCTCAAAATGGTTCCCATGAGAGGATTGGGCCTTCATCCAAGAACAATTTTGCTGTTATATGTTTTATTCAAAGTTTTAACCTTCATCCAGTTTTCGGGACAAAAATTTGAGTACCCTCAAATTCTTCGTAAAATTGGCTTATTTGGAGGTCACTTTTCTTCCATTTTCTAATGGAATATTGAAAAATGATTTACATGGTCGTATTCACAATTGCCTACCAAGCATATTTGCTGTTGTAAGTTTTGGTTGTAAGGTTTAACCCTATGTCTATTCTGTTTGCATAAAGATGGGTGCAGGCCAAAAAAACTCTAGTTTTTTTCAGGATTTGGTACGTTCAAGTGACGATTTACTCCATTCCCAATTGATTGAACCACGAGGCCCATGGTTTCAGGACTTTCTAATAATATGACCGAGTTTGGGCGAGCTTCAAGAACAAACACTGAAAGTTTGGAATTGCTGCTACGAAAACGTTTGCCACAATCTATGATGCCACATGCGCACATGTTGTTATTATTAGGTATACACGATCTGCTATTTACACCTAACTTGGACATTAACCATATAGCATTCATGCCAATGTGAAAGAGTATTGCCGAAAGAATTGTTAGGCACTGTAGAGAGTTTTCTATCAGCTGTACACTTAATATAGCCTAAAAACCTACCAGCACTATATGCAATATCAATTTGCCGCTGCCTAAGAAAACAAGCAGAATAGGTGAATCTCTCAATTTCTTGAGATCGAAAAATCTAGGGGGGGGGAGGGGGCAGATCCCACGGGGCCCATGCTTGGTTTCGGGACTTTCTAATAATATGACCGAGTTCAGGCGAGCTTTAAGAACAAAATTCTTAGCAAAGTGCATTTTGGGCACAATTGGCGAATTTTCACATGCGATTTCTCAGCACTGCAAACATATTTTCTCAAAACGTTTCCCATGAGAAGATTGGGCCTTCATCCAAGAACAATTTTGCTGTTATGTGTTTTATTCAAAGTTCTAACCTTTACCCAGTTTTGGGGTTGTGAATTCGAGTCCCCTAAAATTCTTCATAAAATTGACTCATTTGGAGGTCACTTTTCTTCCATTTTTGAATGGAATATCAAAAAATGATTCCAATGTTCATATTCACAATTGCCTACCGAGCATATTTGCTGTTGTAAGTTTGGTTGTAAAGTTTAACCCTATGCTCATTCTGTTTGTATAAAGATAGGTGCAGTCCAAAAAAAACCTCTCATTTTTCAGAATTTGAAATGTATGTTTAATTGACAATTTACTCCATTCCCAATTGATTGAGCACTGAATGTTTTCTATGGCTGTATGAAGCAGTCATAGTATGACAACTTTTGTTTTATATGTTATTATTAATAGTTTAACCCTTGGCAGATTTGAGACTGCCCATATGGGTATGGTCGGAATAATTGTTATTTTCATAAAATCACTGAATATTGGTAAGCGTGCACTGGTAGTTTGGAATAGAATATCTGAAAATGCTTTCAAAATTCAGACTCACAGTTCAATTCCAAGAATAGTTTCTATTATAAGGTTGCTGTAAAGTTTAACGCAATTCCTGTCTCGGAATTTTTTTCAGAATTTTGTAGGTTTAAGTGACAATTTACTCCATTCCTAATTGATTGAGCGCTGAATGTTTTCTATAAAAGCATGCAGCAAGCATAGCATGACAACTTTTGTTTTATACATTATTATTAAAAGTTTAACCCTTGGCAGATTTCAGAGTTCCCATGTGGATACAGTCGGAATAATTGTTAGTTTTGTAAAATCAATCCCTGAATAAATTATATTGGTAACCGTGCAGTGGCCTTTCGATCCTACATAAAGCTGCAAATAGTTAAGGTTGAACAGTTCATCAAATAGACAGATATAATGCCAAACTCAGTCGGTGACAGGTAAATAATGAATGGAAAAGTCACTGAATTGAGAATAGAGGATGAATCGTCCTCTCGGTTTCCACGTGATCCACGCTGTTTCCATGCAGTCTCGGCACTCTACAAATATACTAAACTGTCGAGCAGGGACAGTAGAACATATTCTGATAATCTCAAGTAGCTGCCTTGCATGGCCTGGACACAATTGGCGTACATCCGACACTGTGTCTGTTCAATTTGAATGTCAAATTAGCCAAATGACGGCTTTTTCACTACAGGGTCGAGTTGTCAGTTTCTGTCGGGACGGTCTAAAATAAGCAGTTTAACTCCAAACTTTCAGTCCCATATAAATGTGCAAATATTTAAAGTTGAACAGTTCATCAAATAGACAGAAATAATGTCAAACTCGACTGGTAACAGGTAAATAGTGAATGGAAACGTTATTGCATTGAGAATAGAGTAGGGCTGAATCGTCCCCTCGGTTTCCACATGATCCACATTGTTCACACATGGTCATGTCACTCGACAAAGATACCAACCTGTTGAGCAGGGATAGTAGAACAACTGAAGATTTTGTGTAGCTGCTTTCAGTGGTCTGGACATAGTGGGTGTATATGCAACACTGCTGTCTGTTTAATTTTAATGTCAAATTAGCCAAATTACTGCTTTTTCGCCATTAACCCATGCACGATTTCTGTCCACTTTTCATTTCTGACAATTATCTAACTCTTAACGGCTTGGCGGGATCCATTTGGCGCCAGTGTACATGATGCATCTTTCAGTCACCAGCATCTCTCCACCAGTAACTGTGAATCAAAAGTTTCAAACGGAACTACCTCAGAGGGAGAGGGGGGTGGGGGGTAGGGAGCAGAGCTACAACCCCAGACATACACTCAGCACCAGGTCGCACCGGTTAGAAAAAGACCAAATTCAAACAGTTACCTCCACTCATCAAAACGCTATATCTCAGCCAATTCTTGGCCGATTTCCATGAAATTTTCACTCATTCTTCACAAATAGTTACCACATCATTTTACACAGAGAGCGACACCAATTTCGCATTCTATCATATTGAATGTCAGGAGAGCATATGTGCATGTGTGTGTGGGGGGGGGGGGGGGCATGACGGGGCCCATGTTTGGTTTGGGGACTTTCTAATAATAAGTCCGAGTTCAGTAGAGCTGCAAGAACAAACGCTGAAAGTTTGGAGGTGCTGCTCCAAAAACGTTCATCACAATCTATGATACCTGATACCACAGGTTGTTATTATTAAGTATTCATGATCTGTTAAACAGGTTTTGCTATGGACATTAACCATACACCATTCACGCCAGTGTGAAAGAGTATTGCCAAAGGAATTGTTAGACACTGCAGACTATTTCTATCGGTTACGAACTGAGTAGCCTGAAATACTTCCCAACTAGGTAAGCATGCCGATTTTGCCGGTGCCTCAAAAAGCAAGCAAAATAGGTGAATCTCTCGATTTCTTGAAATCGAAAAATCTAGTTATGTTTGTTATTTGAAACCATATGTTGTTTGGTATATTTTTCTCAGCAACATTAACTGAATAATTATTTCATAGAATATTTTACTTGCAGTTGCAGAATGTTTAAATAAAAAAGAGTTGCACTATTCATCTATCTTTCACCACATAGCCCTTAAAAAGCGAATTATATTCCATATACTGAGTTGTTTATCATTTTCTTACCAACATTCCTTGCTTAACTGGCAAATTAATCTAATTATTTGATGCTGAGTTTAGTTTTTTGGGTTTTTTTATTTTCAATTATTTCAGGATTTAGAAGACAATATTGAACTAACCAGGGTCAAGATAGAAAGAGCTAACAAGCTGATAGCAGGTCTGGGAGGCGAAAATGAACGGTGGACTCAGGTATGACATTATTTTTTTTTTTTACAAATAAAGTTCTCAGTAAAAGTTAAGTGGTGCCTTTTGAAAATCATGACAATTAATTGTGTATGTTGAGTCATCATCAGTTCATTCTATTAATTTCTGTTGCTAGCAATCACAAGATATATTAATTCTTCTGGCAGGCAAAGGCTGTTTTAAAACTTACAGTATTAGTGATTGTGCCAATTTTAAATGCCCAAATGTTCATTTGTACTGAACAAAGTTTTTGAAAGATGCATCACCTAATTTTTATATCATAAACTTTTAAATATTTTTAACAAAAACAGGTCAGAATCATTCCATGTTTTACAAAAAAAGCACTGACCTTTGATCAGAACAAAATATTTCTCTGCAGAATCACAGTCTATGTGTTTAACCTTTTACCTAATATGAAAAGCAGACAACACTTGCAAACAAAATTATTGAATAACTAATTTTTTTTCATTTTTTTAATCAAAAACATAGCGTATGACCCCTCATTGGAATGAGCTCATTACAACGAGGGATCATAAGCCATGTTTTTGATGCAAGAAATGAAAATTGAATGGTGATTTTTGTGAATAGCACTGGCCAGTTTTGGCTGTTACATTGGATAAAGGGTTAAGGACTTTGACTTTCATCCATTTATTGTCTGATTATCCATTCCATGGATCTAATAACACATTTGGAACCTTTTGTTAGATGACTTCAAAAACCTGTGTTTATTCATTACATAGTATCTTTGAGTTTTTTTTACAACTCTTTTATTTCGACAACTTTCTTATCCCAGCTTGGATCATAAAGTTTTGTAAGATTGCTGAGAATTAGTTTTGTTTTTTAAACAATAAACCATTTATATATAAAAGTGTTTCCACCTGAATGGTATGTAGGGGCCCCATTTTGCATTAGTGGTGACAAAGCCATTCAGTTTCTGAAATTTTGTGTTCAAAGAGTGACCTGTAGAAAGAACAAGGTTTAGGCAGTTTTCAGATCATTTTGCCTTTAACTCACTGAATAGACAGAGATTTCTAAAACATCTCTTTGCCTTCAAAGTCCCTGTACCCTTGTGAAAATGTAGATCTCTTATGTGCTTTTAAAGCTTTCAATTTTTTAGATATTAAGTACAAAAAGCAGAATATATGGACAAAACATTAAGAAAACTCCACAGACCTACTGCATATTGGGAAATTTTTATGAATATTTTAACATTGGTGTCTGAAAACCACACTTTTTGGTCCCTCTTTTTTCGATGAAATATCTAAAATTGTGAAGAATTTGTTACAATAATGCTGTAATTGGTCTGTGACTTGAAAAACAGAAGCTGAAAAAAATCTAATTAATTGCAATAGCTTTGCGTATGACAGGTTGTTTTTTTTTATGGAAAAGTACCCCCCTCCTCAAGAACCCACCCCCCACCCCCCATTGTCATTTTGGCGGTTGCAAGCTCTCATTTTATAACCATTGCAAACTTTTAAAAAAATAAAAATTAAATGGTTGATCTCGGATATTTTTCCCAAGTTAATAAAATTAATAAATTTGTACCTTGAGTGCAACAAGGTTTTGCAATCTTTAAGCATTGCAAAGCCTTCTTGCACTCAAGGGATGAAATACACCACCACCCATGCTATTCTGTAAAACAAACTAAGAATATGAATTTTTGATGGCAAAGAAATAATCACAAAAATAAAAAATACAATAAAAAAACTGCCTGCCCACTAAGAATTTTACAAAAAAATGGCCTGTTAAACAACAGATCCTACTTTGTGGGGCCTAAATCAATTACATTTTGTTCTGTTTAGATGAGCATTAATGAATTTCATGCTTGCATGATCACATTCTTTCGTGTGGGCTAGATAAAAAATTATGGCAATCTCTCTTTTCACTAAAATAAGTGAACAGCATGACAACGAACAACTGACAATGTAAAACCATTGATGTTTTGGGGGCCAGTTTTTTTTTTTTTTGTTTGGTTTAGTTTTTGATCCTGGTTACTGGTTGATTCATAAAATTTACCATTATATATTCTAAAAAATTCAGGCATCAATACAATTTTGGTTTACAGGGAGCTTATTGAGCAAGATTGTTAAGACAATGTTAGCTATTTAATAGTTGAAATAACATGATCTGTGGGATAAGTTGTTCACTTTTCTCCAATGGAAAAAGATTGTGCTTAGTTTTGCCATACAGAAACAGAAGATCTACTTTGTGGGGCCTAATTCAGTTTTTGTTTTGATGTTGGTGAAGCTCAATGGTCACAGACCATTCATCCATTCTAACTTTTTCTGGTTGATTTCAATAAATTGAATATGGGACGATCTAGAAGGAAGCAAAAGTAAACTGTATGCCAAATGTCATGGTCGAGAAGGGATCAGAAGTGTTTGAAATGGAGTGGAGAAAAAAGAAAAAAGAAAGAACAAAAAAAGACCTAACAATTCCAATATATCATTTCAACTTTGTTGAATGACATGATCAATGAGGTTTTTGGAGACTCATTTCATATAGGTACCATACACATCATGACTAGGAATTTAACCAATTCAATCTTATCTGAATTGAGCTCAGTCAAGCACTATTAAACTTTAAAAAATCCTCTTTTTTATTCCTTATTATGGGAGTAACTTGCTGCTTAAAATTTTTTACTTTTGACATCAGCGTGCAGTAGGTTAAATACTTACCATATCCATTTCATATTTGGTATATTCCAAAATTCATCTAAAGCCAACAAGGATCAATTTTGACCAAGTATAGATGAATTTAATTTATTTTTACTTCTCTCTGGTTGTTAATTTGGATCAGTTTTTTGGTATTTTGGGGTTGAGTGTGCCAGTCAGTAAATACAGAAGGGCCATCCAATAAATAGTACATACACAACAAAACTGTTGTTTTTTTGTAGAATGTGGAACATCTGAGTGAAACATATGACAATATTGTTGGAGATGTGTTGTTATCATCTGCTGTTGTAGCATATCTTGGACCATTCATACTGGACTACAGACAAGTAAGATTAACTGTTGGTTACCTTAGAGATAAATTACTTTTTGAAACCTCATTAAAATCAGATTAATTGTAAAGCATGATTGGTTATGTTTTCAACATTGGTAGTTATATTGTTTTGAGTGCTAACACAGACCACAATGACAGTAGAGTAGAGGAGACTGGAATCAACGACCTGAGTTTCCTGTATTTCACGAGTGCTGAAGGCATGCATAAAATATGGAAAAATCTCCCAACAAGGGTTGTTGATTCCTGTCTCTCATACTTTACCTGAGTTGTGTTCTGTATTTATATCATGATTGAACTTGAATTCTGAGAAGGAAGCTGATGTTTTTAAAGAACACTATCACCTTTGGCAGTCTTTTGACTTTCTTGCATGATGCTCTTTTGTGTCATGGAATGTCATTGATGTCATGAAGTAACTCAGAGATGTGTAACATTCAGTCAGAATCATTCTTGCATGACATTCTTACATGTAGGCTGAATTCCACACATAACATATTTCTCAATGTCTGTATTATAATGGGTAATGTTGAATACACACAGCAATCATGGTACAGAGAGTCTTATATTCTTAAGATATATATTGTGTCTCAAAATAATTATAGTTATTCCATAAGAAGAATTAACTATTTGACCCACTGACCTTGTCAAGTGAATTAAATAAGTAATTCTAAAAGTAGGATAAAAAATTTATTTTGACACACAATATTTTTATTGTATTTACCACATAATGTTTTTCATTTTATATAGGTTAAAAAATCAATATTCACAACAGAAAGATTTTGCTTTGCCCTGTAATGGAAGAATTGCACCATATTGTCATTGTGAAAATGCAATTGCATTAGTAAAGTTACAGCTACTATATGTAAAAATGTTTTCAGGGCTTAGTGAAGGGGGAAAATCTCGTACCCTACCACAAGAATAAAGTAGAAAGTTATCTCATTCATGTTATTCATATAAATCAGACCCTGCTAACTTAGTTGCCATTTTTACAATAAAAATTATTCCATTGACAGGGTATTTAATTAACAGGGATTTGGTCAGTTTGCTGTATTCTTGAGATAAACTGAGTGTTTATTACATGGAAATCTTGTTTGACAGAGCTGCTTGGAGCTTTGTCAAACAAGATATGATAATTTAAATGCCTGTATTGGATGAACTGAGGCCAAAAAGGTTTTTTCGCTTTTCTAACAAACTGAAATATTCCAGGTGATTGAATCTAAAATGTAGGCAGTGGACTATATTAAAGGGCTTGACTGCTTCCAGGCTATAACAGTGTCAAATTCCTTACACAATTTGTCTGGTGGTTTGAGAGTTTGGGTTAGCCCATGACAAAATAATAATAAGATTTAGTTTAGTTTTCCACTGGATTGGGGATGGGAGCTCATATTTAGTGTATAAAAATGTTTCCTCAGATACTGTTGACATCATCACTCTATAAAAGCAATGTTCCTTGCCCTCACCACCAGTATGGAATCAAAATATGACCGTGTTGATTCTTTATTTCAGAAATGTATTAAGAAGTGGTATGATATGTGTCGAGAGAGAAATATACCTTTATCCGATCACTTCTCATTATCAAATACACTTGGAGACCCAGTCAAAATTAGGGATTGGCAACTTGCAGGACTTCCAGTTGACAGGTAAAAATTGTTGTATATCCACCTCATAAAATGATATTCACAAAGATAAGAGGTCAGTCAATCATTTATCCAGACACTTTTTCACATAATAGTGTCAATAAAATGAACCTTTAGCATGAATCACAGTGATTTTATTGCCAAAATTTACTTAGCTTATTAAAATATTGTGGGAGACCATTTTAAAACACTTTATTCTTTTCCAATCGAACTAGTTAAAACCACCTACTTCAAACATAAAATTCTCTATAACTTTGTTGAGCTTTGTTGTAACTCTTGACCCCCCTGATTACAATAAGTTCCTTTAGCTTCTCGAAATGAGTTTTGTGCTCTGTTTTGGAGTTTTTAATAATTATATCATTCATTTTTAGCCCGCCTGTTTACAGTGAGGGCTATAGTAATGACTTTTGTCCATCCATCCGTCCGTCTGTCTGTCTGTCTTTTTCTGTTAACATTTAGAGTTTTGGTTAAAGTTTGTGGTTAATGTTTTTACTGAAGGTTCAAGTGTTTTTTTTGTTTTTTTCTTATTCCTGTTTTGTTGACATTTGGAGTTTAGGTTAAAGTTTGTGGTTAAATTTTTTTATTCAACCTTCAAGTACAGACTACACCTGGTATTTCTTGTCTGATCATCACGAAATTTCATATACAGGTTTTAGGTCATGTCTACATGAGAATGTCCCCTTTTGGTCGTGATCGGTCAACCGGTATGGCTGCCCAAGCCCAAAACCTGAAAACCATTAGCACAGTCTACAGGTCGTATTTATGAAGGATTTCATTGCAACTTCATAGAATGCCTCTGTATAATGCCTAGATGAGAACGTCCCCGTTTGGGCATGATCTGTCAACAGTGATGGCTGCCCAAGCCTGAAACCCAAAAACTTTTAGCACAGTGTGCAGGTCATGTTTAATATGGACGGATTTCATTGTAACTTGATACGATGACTCCGTATGATGTCTACATGAGAATTTCCCCATTTGGGTGTGATCTATCAACCATCGCGACTGCCCGAGCCCAAAACCTGAAAACCTTTAGCACAGCCTACAGGTCATATTTATAGAGAGATTTCATTGTAACTTCATAGGTTGACTTCATATAATTTCTAATGAGAAAGTCCCCTTTCGGACGTGATTGGGCAACTGCGATGGCTACAGGTGCCCGAAGCCCGAAAACATTCAGCACAGTCTACAGGTCATATTTATGAAGGGATTTCATTGTAACTTCGTAGGATCAATCAACATGATGCCCAGGTGAGAATGTCCCCTTTTGGTTGCGATCATTCAACCATGATGGCTGCCCGAGCCCAAAGCCCGAAAACCTTTAGCACAGTCTACACGTCATATTTATGGAGGGATTTCATTGTAACTTGATAGGTTGACTTCATATAATGTCTAGATGAGAACGCCCCCTTTTGAGCAACTGTGACGGCAACAGGGGCCCAAAGCCTGAAAACATTTAGCACAGTCTACAGGTCATATTTATGGAAGGATTTCATTGTAACTTGATAGGTTGACTTCATATAATGTCTAGATGAGAATGTCCCCTTTTGGGCAACTGTGACGGCAACAGAGGCCCGAAGCCCGAAAACTTTTAGAATATTCCACAGGCCATAATTATGAAGGGATTTCATTGTAGCTTGGTAGGATGACTCCAAGTTTGTGGTTAAAAACCCAGACAAACACCACCACCCCAACCCCCTGAGGTAAGTGTAGATATGGCAGATTCATTAGGTAAACTGTTAACAAAAAATGGCTCCGACTGTTTTGCTTATAAGCATTGCCATTCCTGGGACAGTCGGGCTGCATGCGTGACATCACTCTAGTTGTATTTGATTCATTTTTGAACTCATCTGCTATGATGTAGTTTGAGCTCATGTCATGACCCCAAGTGTATCACCATCAGTGTCGGCATCTGAGTCACAGTTGGCATCTGTGTTCAATTTGTGAGAATTTATGTTAAGCTCAGTTGCTTTAAATCCCATGGCTGCAAAACTTTTATATTGCAGTTCTGTGTTGTTTTGCACTATCCCAACACTATTTAACCCTTAGAGTGTCAGTATCTTTCTGGGGACTCTTTTTTGGTACAGATTTTTTTTATAGGTCATCAGCGATGCTTTAAAACCTCCCATTGCAGAGCAGTTACTCTTTTCAGATGTTGTTTTGTGTCTTGATCCCTTCCACTTAGTAGACCAATGGGTTTTTAGCTCAACTTGACAATGTCAAGTATGAACTGTTGGGATGGGTTGTGATCCATCGTCCATCCATATGTCTGCCCATCCACAATTCCTTTAGCACACCCTACAGACTGCAGCTCTCAACGGATCAGTCCCAAATTTCATATGCAGCTTTGGGGCAATGTCTAGATGGGATCTATCGAATTTTTCTGAATTTGGTTAAAAAACATGGTCACCAGTGGCCATCTTAGATTTGGCATATAAATTGTTAACAATTCCATTAGCACACCCAACAGGCCGGACCTCTCACACGATCTTTATCAAATTTCATATGTGGCTTTGGGGCAATGTCTAGTTGGGAGCTATCAAACTTTTCCAAATTTTGTCAAAAAACATGGCCACCAGTGGCCATATTTGATTTGGCACATAAATTGTCAACATTTCCATTAGCACACCATACATGCTGCATCTCTCACCCGATCTTTTTCAAATTTCATATGTAGTTTGGGTATGATGTCTAGATGGCAGCTATCAAATTTTTCTGAATTTTGTTGAAAAACATGGCCGCCAGTGGCCATCTTGGATTTGACATATAAATTGTCAACAATTCCATTAGTTCACCCAACAGGCCCCAACCCCTCACCTGATTTTTTCAGATTTCATATGTAGCTTTGGTGTGATGTCTTTTTTGTAGAAACTTGAGTGAGTGACCTGGCATTACTGGATCTTTCTATTTAGTTCAGTCCCTTCTTGGACAAGTAGAGCTGCAGTGTCATTGACACTTTCATTTATTAAATGTTTGACCAAAAAGGACTTATTTTCTTATAAAAATTCCAAAAAACTCAAAAACATCCAATTACAATGCTTGGAAATTTGGTATGCAGCTTCCTTAACTGGTAGAGTGCTGGAAGCCCATATTTGGGCTTTACTCTGAGGTGAAGGTACTGCAACTTGAAGGCTTCATACTCAATGGATGTGTTTTGTATTATCTTTGAAGTGATATTATTTAGCCTGTAGAGACTTGTCTTGTTACAGTTTATGGGAGAGTGCCTATAGGCATTCTCCCATAAATTGTAACAAGGCAAAGACATGTGAACAAATTTTGATGGCCAAAAATAATTCAGCACTCTACCAGTTAAATGCACAATATTCAAGTTTATTCAAAGAAACTTTCTCTGGAAATATTTGTGCTTATGCTGGCAGGGACAATGCTTTTTACCATGTCCACAATTTCTATTTTCCAAACTGGTGGGCTAATTTTGACCAAATTTGGTATGCAGTTGAACTAGGGGATATGTACTTGGTCTATGCATGAAAATAATAATTGTCTGTGGGAACCACAAGAGGTAAAAATAGATAAAAATTAAAATCCCCATATTTTTATACTAGAGCAATGGCCCAGACTTAGCTGCTGGTGCAAACTCAATAATATCAAGGGCCAAACACAAATTTGGAACCCCCCAATCCCCAAAATTTGCAGACAATACCGAAAATTAAAAGTCCTATCTGGCCCTCCATACTTTTAGTACTGCACATGCACAGCACCCAGGAAGAGACTGGAATTGGCACAAAACATCTTTCTTTTGTTCGGCCCAAGTCAATAAACATTTGAACTGACATCTGTGCAATAAATTCTCATTTTTGAAGATGCCAGACACAAATCAATGATGGTTTTCATAGAATCAACAGTGTAGCAGGATTTTAGAAGTGAATAACGGTGGTTTTGGATGTTCAGGGCTGTAACTTTATAATTTTTATGTAAAATTATTCATGGTTCCCATTTTCGGGATATGCTTATGAACACTTGTCATTATAATATGACTCCACTGTTTTGTTAGTGTTACTTCCCTTCCTCTCCTGTAACCTCCTGTTATACTCCCAAGCTCTTTCTGGTTTTTTATTGAGAATTTTTTATTAAAGTTCTTGGGAGTTTAACTTGTTTTACGGAATAGGTATTTGTTTATCCCTGTGTTTACGTCCTGTTCGTTTACTGTTCAGGACGTTTTGTATTCTTGCTTCTTCCACCAGATGCATTGTTTTTTCTTCCTATGAAGATCTAGCTTTGCATCAGGTGGTTGTTGATCGGTTACTGACTTTGGGCCTCTGTTGTGCCTGTTGTTGGTTAGTTTCCGGTTTTTCCTCTTCTCGTTGTTGTCTGTTCAGTAACATTTTGGATACATATTAATTCAGTGTTTAATTAAAAAGAATTATTGTTTTTTGTTTTAGGATACATATTATATCTTATTCCGGTAGTTTAGCTTTAATTAGGTAGTGCTTGTCCACACTTAGGCTCTATTGGGATGCCCTTGGGTTCATGAGGTTCCCTTGCGGTACTTAGGCTTCATTCAAAATATTTTTCATTTGTTTCGAAAATTTTTGTGATTGTCTACGTTTTGTATCCTTGCGATGTTTATTCTGTATTATTATTGGGTGTGCAGTGCACTTATGATTTTGGCTTCATTATTATTGTATCTATTATAATAATTTGGTACTTAGTGTAAGTCCAGGAAGTCTTGGATTTAAATGCTTGTTGTTTGCCTGTAGTCGCAGCACTCCTTCAATACTTGTACTATGAGATGCGAACGTTGGAAATGGGTGCTGACCTGTGTGGTGAGTGGTGAAGTTCCGATGTAGGAGCTTTCACCACAGGCTAATACTAGTCTTTCAGTCTCTTTTTCAGAGGAACAAGAACATGTTGATGGTACTTTGACACCTGTCCATTACGTGCTGCCGTCATCGCATTCTGATGAGCCCTGCTCTGATGAGTAAACAGAGCTAGCTGCCAAGGTGTTCATAAATTTTAGCAGGGGATTGAGGTCTCTAGTTAGTTTGCTTAATCCTCTGCATGCAGCTAGCTTGGCCGGTGAAGCTGTCATCCCTATATGGGAGCCGGGTTGGTCCGTTGCGGTCGAGAAATATAGACCTGGGTAGTGCGAGCACCTCATAAACAAAAGCTCACCCAGCAACAATGGCAAAAGGAGAAGAAGCCTGAACATTTCTCTACGGGATGCTCGGCAAGATCTGGGGTCAGATCATGAGTTGGAGAACCCTCTCCATCCCGATAGCAGTCGGGGTCGAATTGTTTCGCGAGAAACTTCAATGAGTCAGAGCACCCATCCAAAATGTGCGAGTCAAGATGTTCCTTCCACACTGCAGCCGGGGTCGGCTGCGGTTATGGCTTCTACTTACATGGAAGAGCATGCAAAGGGGATTAGCCTACAAGATTCTCAGTGGGATACTTGGCGAGATCTGGGGTGAGATCGCGAGTTGGAGAGCATTCTCTGTCCTGTTAGCAGTCGGGGTCGACTGTTTTCTGTCATGAGAAACTTCAATGATTTGTAGCACCAGTCCAAAATTTGCGAGTGGGGACACTCCTTTCACTCTTCAGCCGGATTGGCTGTTGTTACGGCTTCCTCTTCTTCCATGGAAAAGCATGTTAAGGGGTAGAAGCCAACAAGTTTCTAAATGGAATGCTCGGTGAGATCTGGAGGCAGAATGCGAGTTGGAGAAGCCTCTCTGTTTAGTCAGCAGTCAGGGTCAACTGTTTCCGCTTCGAGAAACTTTAGTGGGTTGGGGTGTCCATTCATGCTTGCGGTCCAGGATGCTCCTTCCACACTGCAGCCAGGGCCGGTTGCGGCTATGGCTTCTTCCTCTGCTTCATTGGCGAAGCACGTTAGACCGTAGACTAGCTGTCTGACTTCGCAGGGTCATGCTGTTCCACGGAAGTGTTTCCAGTCTTCACCACCGAAGTCGGATTAACCTACAGCTAGTGGTTCAAGGCATATTCATACGGGACATGGGACATGCGTCGAAGATCTGGGGTCAGATCTCCTTCCCGTGACCAGCATATGATGAAGAAGCAGATAACCACTGCTCTGCAAGCCTTGATCACAGAACTGCTGTCGCAGATAGCACAGCTTATCGCAGCATCCCAGTAGTTGCAGGTTCAGCCCTCAACAGTCTACGGTAGTGAGCTGTCGGACGGTGCTGGGTTGGTCCAGCCATCTGTTCATTCGGATGGTGTTGACCATGTTTTTCAAATGGAACATTCAGATGGTGAGAGGGCTATGGAGGATGATTCTCCATCCCTCACGGAACAGCACATTAAGACTATGAATTTTATTCATAAGTTCTTTCGGATCTTGTTCCATCTGAATAAAAGTCTGCGCTTGCAAGGCAAAAAACAGCTTAGGGTACCAGGTGAAAGAAAGACAAAGATCTTTCCTTCTTGGATCTTCTACTGAGGTGTCAAAGGCCTTTGGTCCGCTTAACAACGCCTCCCTTGGCCTAGCAATAGTATAAGAAAGGCAATGATCTATTCTTTACGAATAGAAGAGCGATAGCTCATAGTTAGGCTGAGACAGCTGTCTTGTTTGGAATAGGGCCGTTAGAAGGAAAAAGTACATCTGTTCCTTCTCGGTGTTGTATTCCTAGGTGTCAGAGGCATTTAGTTCTGTTGTTGACGCCATAGTAGCCTTATGTACTGTTAGAGCAGTCTTTTCTGATACATTAGCGGCTAAGATCGTAAGTCTCCATTTAGTGAGCTGTCCAAGGCTGCAGGGTAACTTCAGGTTCCTGGTTATATTTTGTATCGCTCGGTTATGCCATTGATATAAGCTGCATTCAGGCGAGGGTACATGCAGGATTCTGTTGATTGCATGCATAATATATATTATTCATTAGGCAGACGTATTTCTTGAATTCATTCTCTTAAATTCTTGGTCAGTGTTAGTATAAGAGCTTATGAGAATTTGGGGCTAGTTGGGTCTGTTATGGAGATTCCTACAGGCCATCTATCATACGTTCTCTATTTTTGGCTTCCTTATTCGGAGTGGTATATTCTTTTTCTGAACAATCATTGGTTTTAACAGACCTAGGGAACAATGATTTATTTGGGGACAGTCTGTGACTCGTTTTTAATCATATCCTGTTCCAGGTTCTGAATCCAGTCTTCAACCGGAACCGGTACACAAAGGGGAATCCTACTCTCCCATTTTCGTAGATTGAACGGTTACAATTTGGAAGTTCATTTTTGAAATTTACTTGTACACCTGAACATGGTTGCCTGTTGGTTGGCTCAGAAACGTATAAGTTCAATTGGACAAGTTTAAAGTTGTACATATTAATATCACTGGTTATCGACCTATCTACGTATTCCAGATGTGGCATACATTTAGAAGCTTGCGATTGTAGTAACCGAGAGCCTTTTAGGCGACTATATATTATTCAGTGCTGCTCTTTCACTGATTGCAGGCTGCTTCCCTCTTTGTTTTGAAGATTAATTCCTTCAAAAAAGAGGGGGTGGGGATTTCTCTTTACTTCTTCTGGCCTTATAATAAGTGTGTAGCTATGAGTGAAGCTGTTATTGTCTATAGATTATACTGATCTTATGTACAGCTTGTTGCATTATATACGGCGTGTGTCTGTGGGCATTAGTCTCCAACTCTCGGACATGCTTTTCCTAATTTTAAGTGTCTTATTCCGGACTAGACTTAAAATTAGGGGCTCGTTACACCCAATTAGCGTAATCATTTATGCTAAGTAATAAGGAATCACTTGGATATTGCTCCTTATTGGGTGGTATGTCCTTCTCTATTGTTGTATAGAGAGGGATATATGTAATTCCAAGGAGCACGGTGGCTCAGTGGTAGACTGTTGGATTTCTATGCTAGAGGTCCTGAGTTGGATCCCTGACCGGAACAACCCGTATGGTGTCCTTGGGCAAGGCACTTTCTCCCGATTGCCTACATGGGGGCATGATGGCGCCATGTACTAGGGCGTACTGCACGTCAATGGTGCACATGTCTTCATCCGCTGTAACCCTGCTTGAGTGGAGCTTGAACAGAGTTAGAATGTTGAGGAGCTGACAGTTGCTCGTCGATGCTCAGTGGTTCTCTCCGGGTACTCTGGCTTCCTCCACCCGTAAAACTGTCATGGTCACGATTAACCATTGTGCATAAGTATGTGACCTTAAACACCAATAAATAAATAAATATGTAATTGCTAAAATTTTAATCTCCTATTCACCTTGGGAGTCCTAATGCAGGCTAAGGAGCCGAATTTTAGTCTGCTATTCTTTTAAGTTCTAGGCCCTTCTGCCTTTTTACTATTCAGCTAAGTCTGGGTCATTGGTTCTAGTATAAAAATATGATAAATTTAAAGTAATTTCTATATTGTTTATACTTACCAATGGCCCAGATGGGGATGTTCCTCCCATGAGTGGGCACTCATACCTCCCCACTGAGTTATAACATTGGTAGGCACAACTTGGAAGAATGATGCACAGTACTAAAAGTATAGAGGGTCAGATAGGACTTTTAATTTTTGGTATTGTATGCAAATTTTGGGGATTGGGGGGTTCAGAATTTGTGTTTGGCCCTTGATATTATTGAGTTTGCACCAGCAGCTAAGTCTGGGTTATTGGTAAGTATAAAAAATATACAAATTACTTTAAATTTACCATATTTTCCAAACTATGGAGAAAAAGAATTGTAAGTTGATATACAGCATCCTCAGGAACAGTAGAATTGAATTGGCCCCAAAATTCTCAAATCAGTTGTGTCATGGGTAATGAAATAATGCCGAGTCAGCATTTTTCAAAAATAAAAACAAAAGTTTCTCCTAAACTACTGATTCAGGTTCATGCAAACCAAGTCTCTGGGTTCCTTATGGGAGCTCAAATTATACCTTAGTGTAAATATGAGGAAAAATCTTTAAAATCTTCTTCAGATCCACCAGTCAGAAGCTTTAGGACATTTCATATACATCATTCTTATGAGGTCAAATTCAGGTTTGTGCAAATTAAGTCCCAGGCTTCATATTTGGTATTCTTATGGTAATCTGAATTTAACTTAGTGCTACAATGAGAAAAATCCTCTTCCAATCCAGCAGTCAGAATCTTATCATATTTGGTATTTTGCATCCCCATCTGGTGGGGTTGGGGGGGAGATAGTAGTTTTAAATTTGTTCAAATCATGTCTATGGTTCGTATTTGGGGTCCCTATGGGAGCCAATATTTTAATTTTGTGAAATATGCGACAAATGTTTTCAAAACATTCTTCTTTAGATCCACCACTCAGAATCTTTTCATATTTGGTATACATTATCCTTAGGGGCTTAGATTTAAGTTTGTTCAAACTAGTCCATTGAATCATATTTGAGTTCCCCATGTGAGTCTGAATTTAAACAGGTGATATAAGGAATATCATTTAAAATTCTTGGATACACCACTCTGAATCTTTCAATATTTGATACAAATCATCCTTATAAAGGTCAGATTCAAATTTGTCCAACTCAAGTCTGTGGGTTTATATTTTGGTTCCTTATTGGGAACCTGAATTTGAACTTAGTTCAGTCTGAACAAAATTTGAAAATCATCTTTTCAGATTCACCAGAAACTTTTCATACTAGATATTTGGCATTCTTGGGTGATCAGATTCAAATTTGTTCAAAACAACTACCTGGGTTCATATTTTGGCTCCCTATGGAGCCCAAATTTTAAGTTAGTTCAGTATGAGGAATGTTCTTTCAAAAGCCTTCTTCTTAAGATCTACCATTAAAAATCTTTTGATATTTGATCACAGCATCCTTAAGGGAAGGGGGGGGGGCACATAGTATGGGCAGGGGGACAGAATCAAGTTTGTTCAAATTAAGTCTCTGGGTTTATACTTGGGCTCCTTTAAGCTCCTTATGGAACTGGAATTTTAACTTGATGCCATTTGAGAAAAATATTTTTCTTTTTTCAGATTCACAAGTCAGAATCTTTTCATATTTGGTTTACACCTTCTTTGAAATTTGTTCAAATCAGATATATGAGTTCATATTTCCCAACTAAAAGATTCATGTGTATATAGCAATAAGCATGTCATCCATCTGACTATCCATCCATTGATTTGTTAGATATTTAGGCTTTCTCAAACCCAGTTTGGGAAAGACTCTTGTTATTCTTCTTTTTCAAAATTTTTCTTCTCTATTTCTTTTTTTTTTTTTTAGGTTTTTCCAAACCCAGTTTGGGAAAGACTATTTTTATTCTTCTTTTTCAAAATTTTTCTTCTCTATTTTTTTTTTTCCTCCCTGAATTTTGTCTGTTGAACTGCTTGAAAACAAGCTGTACGATTTTGACCAAATTTGGCACACTTATGTAATATCATAAAATCTAGTGAAATGTGGTATCGTCATATCTCTGAAAATGCGTGTTTTCAAAATATTCTGCCAAAACCTTCAAAATTTCACCATTTTTCGAATGTCTCAAAATTGTTTACAGTTATTTAGCTCAAATTTTCCACACATTTAGAGCATAATATGATACACCACAATCACTACTCAGATCTTTCAACTTTAACCCCCACTGGCCAAAAATGACATGAATATAGAATTTTTCTTCAAAATTGACCAACTTCAAGGGCAAATTTCTCTAATAACAAGGTTGTTGTAACAATTATTTTGGTTTGGATAGATGCAACAATGATTGCGGAAGAAAGTTACTGTTTACTTTTTAATCTCAGATTTAACCCCCAAGCACAAAGAGGGTAGGAATAAGAGTACCATTTGAAAATGCCAAAATTAGCCATCTTTGGTTGCTTTTTCCATCATTTTGGAAAGTGGTTAATTTCAAACACTTTTCGTATACGTATTCACAATTGACTACCGAGCATATTTGCTGTTGTAAGTTTAGTTGTAAAGTTTAACCCTATCCCATTCTGGTTGCATAAAAGTAGGTACCGTCCAAAAAAACTCCAATTTTTCAGAATTTGGTAAGTTTAGGTGACGATTTACTCCATTTTTAATTGCTTGAGCTCTGCATGTTTTCTATAGCTGCTTGCAGCACTCAAAGTATGACAAATTTTGTTCTTTATATTATTATTAAAAGTTTAACCCTTGGCAGATTTGAGACTTCCCATAAGGGTACTGTCGGAATATTTGTTATTTTCGCAAACTTCAAGAGCAATTTTTTCTAATCACAAGGTAGTTGTAATAATTATTTTGGTATGGCTAGATGCAACAATGATTGTGGAAGAAAGTTACTATTTACTTCTTAATCTCAGATTTAACCCTCTGGCACAATGAGGCCAAGAATAAGAGTACCGTTTAAAAGTAGGTACCATTCAAAAAACTCCAATTTTTTCAGAATTTGGTAAGTTTAGGTGATGATTTACTCCATTTTTAATTGCTTGAGCTCTGAATGTTTTCTATCTCTGCTTGCAGCACTCAAAGTATGACAAATTTTGTTCTGTATATTATTATTAAAAGTTTAACCCTTGGCAGATTTGAGACTTCCCATAAGGGTACTGTCGGAATATTTGTTATTTTCGCCAACTTCAAGAGCATTTTTTTCTAATCACAAGGTAGTTGTAATAATTATTTTGGTATGGCTAGAAAAGTAGGTACCGTCAAAAAAAACTCCAATTTTTTAAGAATTTGGTAAGTTTAGGTGGCGATTTACTCCATTTTCAATTGCTTGATCTCTGAATGTTTTCTATAGCTGCTTGCAGCAATCAAAGTATGACAAATTTTGTTCTATATGTTATTATTAAAAGTTTAACCCTTGGCAGATTTGAGACTTCCCATAAGGGTACTGTCAGAATAATTGTAATTTTCGCCAACTTCAAGGGCAAATTTCTGTAATTACAAGGTACTTGTAACAATTATTTTGGTATCGCTAGATGCAACAATGATTGTGGAAGAAAGTTACTGTTTACTTCTTAATCTCAGATTTAACCCTCAAGCACAATGTGGGCGAGAATAAGAGTACCGTTGAAAATGCCAAAATTAGCCATCTTTGGTTGCTTTTTCTATCATTTTGGAAAGGGTTAATTTCAAACACTTTTCATGTACGTATTCACAATTGACTACCGAGCATATCTGCTGTTGTAAGTTTGGTTGTAAAGTTTAACCCTATCCCATTCTGGTTGCATAAAAGTAGGTACCGTCCAAAAAAACTCCAACTTTTCAGAATTTGATAAGTTTAGGTGGCGATTTACTCCATTTTCAATTGCTTGAGCTCTGAATGTTTTCTATAGCTGCTTGCAGCAGTCAAAGTATGACAAATTTTGTACTATATGTTATTATTAAAAGTTTAACCCTTGGCAGATTTGAGACTTCCTATAAGGGTACTGTCGGAATAATTGTTATTTTTGCCAATGTTTACATGCACTTTCTCAGCACTGGAGCCATATTGTCTCAAAACCTTTTTCATGAGAGTACTGGCCTTCGTCCAAGAACAATTTTGCTGTTATATATTTTATTCAAAATTTTAACCATCAGCCAGTTTTCGGGCCTTGAATTTGAGTGCCCTAAAATTCTTCATAAAATTGGCTAATTTGGAGCTCACTTTTCTTCCATTTTCGAAAGGAATATTGAAAAATGATTTACATGTTCGTATTTACAATTGCCTACCGAGCATATTTGCTGTCGTTTGTTTGGTTGTAAAGTTTAACCCTATGCTCGTTCTGTTTGCATAAAGATAGGTGCAGTCCAAAAAAACTCTTGTTTTTCAGAATTTGGTAAGTTTAAGTGACGATTTACTCCATTCCTAATTGATTGAGTGTTGAACGCTTTCTATGGCTGTATGCAGCAGTCATAGTATGACAACTTTTGTTTTATATGTCATTATTAAAAGTTTAACCATTGATAGATTCAAGACTGCCCATATGGGTACAGTCGGAATAATTGATATTTTCATAAAATCACTGAATATTGATAAGCATGCAGTGGTAGTTTGGAATAGAATATCCGAAAATGCTTTCGAAATTCGAATTCACAGTTCAATTCCAAGAATATTTTCTGTTATAAGGTTGCTGTAAAGTTTAACGCAATCCCTGTCTCAGATGCATAAAGATAGGTGCCATCGAAAAAAAAAAAATTTTTTCAGAATTTTGTAGGTTTAAGTAACAATTTACTCCATTCCTAATTCATTGAGCGCTGAATGTTTTCTATGTCTGCATGCAGCATGCATAGCTTGACAACTTGTGTTTTGTATGTTATTATCAAAAGTTTAACCCTTGGCATATTTAAGAGTTCCCATGTGGGTATTTTCGGAATAATTGTTATTTTCGTAAAATCAATCCCTGAATATATTGGTAACCGTGCAGTGGCCTTTCGGTGGTGTTACATGAAGCTGCAAATAGTTAAGGTTGAAAAGTTCATCAAATAGATGGATATAATGCCTAACTCAGCTGGTGACAGGTAAATAATGAATGGAAAAGTTGTTGAATTGAGAATAAAGTAGGTACAAATCATGCCCTCGGTTTCCACCTGATCCACGGTATTTCCACGCGGTCTTGGCACTTGACAAAGATACTAAACTGTCGGGCAGGGACAGTAGAAAACATTCTGAGAATTTCATGTTGCTGCCTTGCATGGTCGGGACATAATTGGTGTATATCCGACATTGTATCTGTTCAATTTGAATGTCAAATTAGCCAGATGACGGCTTTTTCGCCACCGGGTCGAGTCGTCAGTTTCTGCCAGGACGGTCTAAAATAAGCAGTTTTAACTCCAAATTTTCTGTCCCATATGAATGTGCGAATATTTAAAGCTGAACAGTTCATCAGTTAGACAGAAATAATGCCAAACTTGACCGGTAATAGGTAAACAGTGAATGGAAACGGCATTGCATTGGGAATAGAGTAGGGACGGACCGTCGGTTTCCACGTGATCCACGTTGTCACAACACCCGATAAAGATACTGTCCTGTCGAGCAAGGATAGTAGAACAACTTCTAAAGATTTCGTGTATCTGCCTTCGCTGGTCTGGATGCACTGGACATATGAGCTACTCTGCTGTCTGTTCAATTTTAGTGTCAAAGTAGCCAAATTACCACCTTTTCGCCATTAACCCATGCGCGATTTCTGTCCACTTTTCATTTTTGGCAATTATCTGACTGTTATCCAAGAACAATTCTGCTGTTATATGTTTTATTCCAAGTTGTCAGTTGTCAGGCCTTGAGTTGGAATCTCAACTTGAACATGTTCATTCAAATCCCAAGATTCAAGATTTGTCCATGTCTCTTTTCAGACACTCAGTCTGTGATTGATGTTCACACATTAAGAGCTTAATATGATGCTCTAAAATCGCCACACAAATATTTCAAAATTAACCCCTAGGGGTCACAAATGATATGAATATATCATTTTATCTTCAAGATTTACTAACTTCAAGGGCAAATTTCTCATAATGCGAGGTTGTTGTAACAATTATTTTTGTATGCATAGATGCAACAGTGCTTGCAGAATGTTACTGTTTAGTTTTTAATCTCATCTTTAACCCTCAAGCAAATGAGGGTAATAGTACCATCTAAAAATGCCAAAATTAGCTAACTGTGGTTGCATCTTCCTGTCTTTTTGGAAAGGGTTATTTCTAAACACTTTGTTTTGCTATAGGTAGAGATACGTAATGAACAAATCCCCTGCTGTAAGTTATGCTTTGGGGCTTTACACAACATAAGCTTTGGCCATGTAAAGAATAGTACTGTCAGAAAAAAAAATTGATTTTCAGTGAATTTTGCAAACATCTGTACTCACTTCCTCTAATTGCAAGGTTGTTGTAGCAATTATTTTGGCATGGATAGATGCAACAATGATTGTAGAAGAAAGTTACTGTTTACTTTTTAATCTCAAGATTTAACCCCAAAGCAAAATGAGGGCGTGAATAAGAGAACCGTGAGAGAATGCCAAAATTAGCCAACTTTGGATGCTTTTTGTCTATCATTTTGGAAATGGTTAATTTCAAACACTTTGCTTTGCTATATGTAGTCTGCATTTTCACATTGGAAAGTTGGGAAAGCCCGTAATTTGTCCAACAAATTACAATTCTCTAGTTTAGATTTATCATTTAAAAAAAAATCTGTAACTGATTTTGGCCTTTCTATTTTATTAAGCTATTCTGTTGATAATGCCATAATAGCAAAGAGTGCCAACAGATGGCCACTAATGATTGATCCACAAGGACAAGCCAATAAATGGGTGAAGAACATGGAAAAGTTCAACAAACTTGAAGTTATTAAACTGAATGATGCTAACTACTCAAGACCATTAGAGAACTGTATACAGGTCAGTATTCTTAAACTCTTGTGTAATTCTCCCTTAAAATAGATACACATACAGTTGCAGTCAAATACTGCTAAAGCTAACTTTCTCATTCATTGCATCAATGTTGATTCAGCTTGTCTATAGCTGTCACTTTTCATCCATCCATCATCCATCCATCCATCCATCCATCCATCCATTCTGCCACTGTCTGTTAATGTGGCATTTACAACTTCTCCAAAACCTCTGAACTGACTTCAGAGAAATTTGAGGGAATTGTTTTTTATGACATTGCATTTTGGTTCTATTCAAATCAAGTCATATGTCCCATTGGGAGTGGGTGGAAGAAAATAGCCCTAAATTTTTAAAATAATCTTATCATGATTCATTGCATGGAATAGGTTGATATTTAGTATTCAGCTTCCTTTTGAGATGTACACTAATGTTTGTTTACACGTAATTTGAGAGACAATAGATTCAGTTGTTCTTGGAGAGTTTTTTACCCCGCCCAAAATTTATATTTTTGGATTCAGTGGGCCGATTTGAACCAAATTTGGTATGCAGCATTATTGGATCATAAGTTCTTGATTTGTGCAAAACACATTTGTCCCGAATCCCAGTATGAACCCCAGAATCTGAAAATAGACAACTTTTCAAACACCCATACATGAATTGTTATTTGGTATGGAGATTTCTTAGGAACCATTAACATTGAATCTGCAAAAAAAACAAAAAAAATGCAATTGGTTGTGTTATGTTCTGGTACCATATGGGAATGCCATATGGGAATGCCATATGTACTTGAGTGGTGTCCAACAAAATGTTCCCACCTCCTTGTGCAATCCCTAGGAGGTAAAAATAGACAAAAAAACTCAAATGCACTTACTTTAAACTGTCATCTTGTCCAAATACTTTGATATTTAATTATTTTATTAATTTAATTTTCAGGTTCTTCGGGTCGTCTTGTATTGTTACGCATTACAAAATACCATTTCATTTGAATTGCAATCTGGGGCCTTTCTTATAAAACTTTGTGCACCTGTAATTGTAAAAAATTTCCTACAGTTCACAGACGCCGGTAGAATCGAATACTATAAAAATTGATTTACCAAAGCCGGGTACAGTTATTCGCTCGCAGTTATGACTGGAGCAAAACGCAGGTGTGACTTTTTGTTGCCCGTCCTATAAACCACACAAGTGGCAGGTACATGCATTTTGCATCCACGATTACAGGTGCAAATTTACATACGAACTTTGATGCGGCACTTGTGTACAGGCACTTGTGGGATTTTTATATCGATTATTTATTGTCTCCGCTCGATCGCCTTCGAGGACATTCCTTCATTTTTTTCATAGCGTACTTGTCGGACTCAGACATCGAAGAAGGGGTTTATGATGATTTTGTCCCATGCAGATCTCGGATATTCAATGAGCGGCGATTTGATGTCCATTCTATCAGAGAGTACAGAGAACAGTATCAGGTTCCTGAAAGCGTGGTGGATTTTCTCGTGGAGAGAATCGGGGACCATTTGGAACACCCGAGGCAGCAACTTTTGGTATTTTTCCACTTTATTGGGACAAATGGTTTCTACAATGTAATACAAGATTGTCATGGCATCAGGCACAACACGGTGCATCGGGTGATTCCCCTCACCGCTGGCCTGGCACTGGAAATCACCAAATGGCCTGAAAATGGAGTTCGCGTCGCAGTGGGATTTTTGGAATTGAGTGGAATGCCAAATGTATGTGGGGCAGTTGACGGTTCCCATATAAATGTGATACCACCAGCTATATACGAGGCCAGCAACATCAACAAGCACCACGTCCATAGTCTTAATGCAGCGATGGTGTGTGGTCCAAATCTCATGATATATATTCGTGCAAGGTAATTCTACAGCGAAATGTGGCTCAATCACGAAACAACGGTATCAACGCGCAGTGTGAAAATCAATTCAACGCGTATCTGTGATCACAACAAATGTTACAGGTACCTGTATATACAGGCCCCCGATTGCCATCTCTCCCGACAACCGACAGTACTATAAAATGCTTGTAATTGTAAAAGCGTATGTGATTTTCCCACCTGTATTCACAAATCCAAAGTCTACTGACGATCCTATAAAACTTTGATGGCACACATCCCACTCCTGCAAATAACTGTGTAGGGGACTTGGGACCTGTATACAGGTGCATCTTCATTATAGGAAAGGCCCCTGGTCAGAACTTTCATTCTCTTTGTCATCTTAACTCTGATTAACTGGTGGCTGATTTACCAGGAAAGTTTTGTGTTTTTGCAGATCCATAACTGGCCTTAATTTTACAGAGTACTGCTTAGTGCAATGTCTTCAACTGGTTCTGCATCCCACTTTGCAGTTGCACACTCTTTATGGTATCGCTGAACTAAATATTTGAATTAGAGTCACCTGCCTTGAAATGTTACAATCTCTAAAAATAAACAACCTTGGGAAAATATATTGTTTCAATAAACGTTTGAAACATACTATTGACATCTTGCATTATTGTTGAATGTTCCTGATAAAAAAGAGGGTGATTTGATGACTTTTAGACCTAAAAATACAGTTTACTTTTTGTGTGTTTTTGTTGGAAATTTCCTCAAAAATATGTGCACCTGACTGGTACTTCCCTTCGTGCCATTTTTCTCTCTTATTTGTTGCATGACCCCCTGTTTTCAGGGCAGAAAAAGTTGTCTGAAGGGCTATACTTGACAGAGATATTTGAATGCCAAAATTAAAGTGATGGGATCATATTATTTTTTCACCTGAACGTTATAAATGTGGCCTGTGGGAAAATATTTAGTTCTGTGATACCAAAAGGAAATATGTTTTTTGGCTTCCAAACCAGATTCAATTATTATTTTGGGGGATTATTTCAAGTTTAAATGTTTATTGTGTGACCACACACCTTACAAAACTGTTTTACTGTTTTGAAAAGTTACATTTTTGTCACAGTCAGCAATAAAGGCTATATATTGCCAAAACTAATGCTGTTAATGCAAGCAAATTCACATTTTGAGCAAGTGTATTTCCCAGGAGCACACTATAAGATCTATCCGCTGCTAACAAACAGCCTATCTTATCCTGTTAACACATTTATTTAAACCATGGTTCCCACTCATTGTACTAGGGGCAGGGAGGATTCCAATCTTCCAAAACCCTCCCAAATCACCATTCAAACATAGCCAGAAAACCTATACTGCACTTCTATTCACTGGTATTTAAAAGTTTTTTCTTCTATATTATGCTCTTTAAAATGTTGGAAAACAATTGCTTCATTGAAAGAGTATTTTGGAACACAAATTTGGGGAGGGCAGGTGGCTACAGTGCAAAACATAACATAATAAAATGACAAATGTGAATGAAAAGCACTTGTGCATAGCTACCAATATAGTAGTTTCTTACTTGTGCTGCCATGGTTCCCATGATAAGCACAAACATACAGTGAGAGTTGTGAAATATTGCTCTCTCCTTGAACCAAGTGCCCCACCCAAAAATACTTAACCTTCTGCTGATGATAAATATGTGGAAAGTTTTACAGGATGTTTTTTGTGTTTTTTTTTCTTCAATCAATCTAACCCTGCCTGTGCTGCAGTGCAGAGTTACGATGTTGGGGAGCTGGCAACTGCTCTTTGTTGCTCAGTGGTTCTCTCCCGGTAGTCCGGCTTCCTCCACCCATAAAACTGTCACCGACACGATATGACCTTGGCTGTTAAAGTGTTGTTAAACCTTAATAAATAACTAAATAAATAAATAAATACAGCATGTTTTTAGTGGCTGCAGTTAATATCATACCCTTTCAATTTCTTATAATTTTCTTTGAGCCTGCAGCAGTCATGGTGCATTGAGTTATTTTTCTATTTGACAACCCTGTCCTGGCTCTTCCACTATATTTGTCATTGTATGCCATTCAGTACTCTCATGTAGTCTTCCTAAATGGTCATTTGCCTGGATGAACATTTTCGATAATTGGCAGCTGACTGATCCCCCCCCCCCCCCCCCCGACACACACACACACACACACAAATATATTAAATATCAAAGACCACTATATTCTTGAAGCAAATGTCTGATTCATCCTCTTTGGAAACATATTTTCTACAATTTCAATCTGTTTGTCAGAATGGGTGTCTGTGGGGATTAAAACAAAAGTTGTTATATAAAGTGCTATTATAGGTACTTGCAGCACATGCATAGCACTATATAATCAATATTTGATGGTTTTAGGCATTTTAACAGTGTTAAGAGATATCACAGTAGCAGGACTGGTCATTCTTTGGAAAAAGCACTGTTTTATGTTTTGTCAGTGCCATACCAATGACTGTAGTTGCCTTAACTGAGAAAACTTGGGCTTTTTCTTCATAAAAATTTCAAAATATTCATCAAACATAATGTGAAATGTCTTCACAAGCCAGAATGTGATTAAAAACTATCTCAGATGGGAAATTTAATATCACAGTAGGTTTGTTTTGGGTCATTATCAATTAATTTATGAATTATATCATAGACTTTGATGAAAAGAGGCATACCATGGGGGGGGGGAGGGGGGGGTCCTATTCAGGGCTATATATTTTACCACATCAGTAGGTAGAAGGAAATTTTACATCAGTTGTTTGTATAAAATGACAGAGCCCTTTTATATTGGTGAAAATATATAGCTGCATCCCCAGTTTTTGAAATAAAATTGACATTCATATTGTTTCATGGGGGTTGGGACACTGTTTTGCTGCAGTATGGTTAAATGAGACAGAATTTTTTTCAAAAATATTGTGTACTGATGCAGATTTTAGTTTTATTTTGGGATCTGGGTAGTTTTTAAACAAAGCTGTAAATTCTCATCCCTCTCAGCAAATTTATTAGGTAACAGGCTAGAAAAATCGTTTGGAGGCAATACCAGTTTTTAAGCCCATTTGGCAAAGTTTGGACACTTTTCCTTAAAAGAGCAAATTTCTCATGTTTTTGACTCAGCAGAAGCCAAAAGTTGGATTCTAATTCAGAAATGACTCTTTTATCCCATGGAAGTGGAAAAATGTCTCTTTGGGATGGGGATAATTATAGGTATCGCTGAACTAAATATTTAAATTAGAGTCACCCGCCTTGAAATGTTGCAATCTCTAAAAATAAACAGCCTTGGGAAAATATATTGTTTCAATAAACGTTTGAAATGAAACATTCTATTGACATCTTGCATTATTGTTGAATGTTCCTGATAAAAAAGAGGGTGATTTGATGACTTTTGGACATAAAAAATACAATTTACTTTTTGTGTGTTTTTGTTGGGAATTCCCTGAAAAATATGTGCACCTGACCGGTACTTCCCTTCGTGCCATTTTTCTCTCTTATTTGTTGCATGACCCCCTGTTTTCAGGTCAGAAAAAATTGTCTGAAGGGCTATACTTGACAAAGATATTTGAATGCCAAAATTAAAGTGACGCAATCATATTTTTTTTTTGCCTGAATGTTATAATTGTGGCCTATGGGAAAATATTTAGTTCTGTGATACCTATTGGACATTAGTTACCTCTGCTTACAACTAATACTATTTTATCTCCATGATATGGCCTTAAATGCTGATGTGGTGTTAAACACCATTAGATCACAGCCATATCCAGAGATAATTTGGGGACACCTGTCCATATATGCCACAGGCATAATCGATGGCCATAGGTTGTAGAGACGGAAACTGAAAGTAGGATTACTGCACTGAACACAATGTTTTTAAAAGACACATAAGTGGAAACTACTGTAATGCCTCCAAGTGCTTCCCGCATACCTGTCCATGTGTTTTTTTTTTATCAGAGAGCAATTGCTTCAGGCATATTTTTAGTCAGCCAAATTATCCTAGATTGGGATTCAAGGGATTAGTTTCATGTTGGTTTTAGTCATGTATAATTTTTGCTGAATTTTGACAGTTTTAGCGGTATATGGCATGGAGATTATACACAAATACAATGAGTGTGGGCACCTGGAGTTTGGGCACTCACTGTCTGTCATGTGGGAATTCTTTCTCCCAAACACACCTGCTCCTTTACTCTCTGTAGTTTAAGCTGTATAAAAGTATCTTGACTTTAGTCACTTTAAGAAAATACTCACTTCGTCAAGAGTCACATTTTCTTGTTTAAAAAATAAAAATATTTTTTATAACTGTGTTGGATAACTGAGAAATAAAAAAATCTACTTTTCAGTTTGGTAATCCTTGTTTACTAGAGAATGTTGGTGAAGAATTGGATCCATTACTTGAGCCAATTTTACTGAGGCAGACATTCAAGCAGGTACCTGTTATCTTGTTGCTGAATTTATTGACTTTGTTTTTATCAAAATTTTCTCTTTTACATAGATTACGTTGTCTTATATCATTTATGCTTTTGCAAAACAGTTCTTTGAAAAACTTAATTTTATTTAAATTTTAGCCTCAAAATTTGTTGACCTGATGTAAGCACTAGAATTGGAGTAGAATCATTCATTACCCATTGAAATGAACTGATAGACAAGCTTCAGCTATCAATTGTTTTCTTATGTGAACATCTCAGCCTTCATCATTTCTCTTATTCATCCTATGTTTAGCATCTTGACTCACATCTAATCATAATTCAACACCTGTGTTGAAAAAGTAGCATCAAACAAACAGTTGTACAGAAACCCAAACTCTCGGTATATTATATGTTTGTTTGGATCCATGTCCTTTCATACAAACTTCACAGATTGGGATTTCAAATTCCAATGGAAAGAATAATAGCTTGAGTGAGTTAAAGCTTAGAATCATCATCAGCACTTGAACTTTCATAAATGTTTGATTATTTGTACTAAATATTATAGTGATATTATAGTGATCAGTCCAACAGATCAGGATATCATTACTCATTGAAAATCTCACTTACTACAGTTCAGCCACTTTCTAACTGGGAGGTAGGGATGGGGGGCATAGACTGTGTTTTTAATGCAAAAAATGAACATATAAAATTTCATGGTGATTTATGTTAAACACCAGGTGGATATAGCTGTTTTGAGAGGTCAAGGCTTGATTACAAACATTTTTTTATTTTAGAGTAATGTAGAGTACATTAGACTTGGTGACCATGTTGTGGAATACAGTAGAGATTTCAGATTTTATATTACAACAAGTTACAGAAATCCTCACTATTTGCCTGAAGTATCTGTCAAGGTAATACCATAAGTGTAAATTAAAATTAATTATCCCTGCCATGTAGTGGGAGAGGTATACAGGAATAGAGTCTGTCAGTCCTTCCTTCCAATTTTCTAACCATCTCCCCTGACCTTTTATCCAGCCATCCTTCCATATTTCATGTCATCACATTTAAATGGAAAATATTCGAAATATTTTTCCCAAATAGTATATAGCTCTTTGGTGATAACATCATGAGTGGGATTGCGAACCAGCTCTTTCAAAGAATTTTTTCAAAAGGTATTGCCCTTGTTGGACTTAGACTATCTTTATGATCACATTACAATTTCTTGTCATAACATTTCAAAGAAAACCATTTTAGTTTTTTATTTTCTAAATTTAATATACCGATATAGCTTTTTGGTGATAATATAATGAATAGGATTGTGATGACATTACCATTTCTTGTCATCACATTTCAAAGAAAATTGTTCAAGATTTGTTTTTCAAATTTAATAGACAGCTGTTTGGTGATAATCTCATGAAGGTGATTGCGAACTAGCTGTGTACAAGTTTGTCCTCAAGAGTTATTGCCCTTGTTGGACTTGGGATTTCTTGTAATCACTTTACCATTTCTTGTTATCAATGAAATCTGCTAAAGATTGTTTTCCTAATTTAATATACAGCTTTTTGGTGTTGGTAGGTATGAAGGGGATTATGATATGTCCACGTATTTCTTTGCAAGTTACTGCCCTTGTTGAACTTAGGAAGCAGGGGATTGACCATCCGATGACATTGCACTTGTTAGCTTATGTACTTGTGCCATTTGTATTTATCATGTTTTACACAAAATACAATTTGAATACATTTGATAACACTTTGCCTTCTGCATTTATGTATGAAATGTTTCTTCACATTTTGGAAGAGAGAATGATGGACAGTTGTCATTATTACATCTTACATATTACAGGCTTCTAATTTGATGTTTTGATATATTTGAAAAATAGACAAAAAATTTGACCTTTAATTTCAGATGCTTGAGACAGACATTTGTACAATAAATTACTATGTGTTTGTGTGGAAAAAATGGCCTGTGGTTAAACAGATTAAATAAAAATGGCCTGTGGTTAAACAATTAATTCTTGGACTGTAATTTTTATAATTAATGAAGTTAGATGAATGTTATATTTGTGATATTAAGTACATGCCATATAATAATAATAATATATTTTGGGGATGTGCTTTATTTACATGGCTCTCAATAGAGAAGGCCATGAACATGAGCACTTGGAGACATATGTTGCAGTTTGATGCTACACACTCTTTCCTTTTAAAAAAATTTGGTCGTTTATGCCTATCTTGTCCTTAAATTTACCACTTCTCAATTTAACCTTTCAAGCTTTTATCTATCATTTCTATCTACCCCCAAAACTTTGGGCATTCCTTCAGAAATATTCTCAGGTCTTCATCACTCTTAAATCACTCTTAATCTACACTCCTTGTTTCCTTTCTTACTCTTTTTCTTGGTTCCAGAGAGCTTCACATTGGTGCATATCACAGAGATGCCTCCCACTCACTACCTGTTGGTAATCTAAATAAATATTCTTCAGATTCTGTTTTCTTTTTATTTTGCATACTACCTTATGATCATATGGGTACAACATGTTTTTGCCTCATTTAGAATCCATGTTATTTTAACATTATGAATCTGCTATTCAAAAGAAATTTTCCCATCTTTATAGATTGTTTCTGCCCTTAGCATTTAAGGTCTTTTTAAAAAAAAACCCTGTTAACCATCACAAGTGAGAGCTTTGTTGTGACAGATGTGCAGTGAATGTGGAATGAACTGATTCTTTATTTGTAGTGTACACAGATATAAATTACATATCAATAATAATTCAATAAATGTTCATATAAAGTGCACTTTAAAGGCTGTCTACCTACTTGTCCCTCAGTTGAGTAAAAGCTTTAGAAGTTTTTGGTCGAGTTGTGTCAATTCAACGTTGGTTTTGATGAAGATCACAATGTCTGCACAATGACTTAAACAAAAACTATCCAATTTTTATCCAATTTGGTCTGTGATCTCTACTCAAAAATGTGTTGGAAGAGTTTGAAAACCAGTCTTGCCCAAAGTTTTGTAATCATTTATGCCCCTTAAATAGTTTTTGTGTTTGAATTTCCAACATGTGGGCAATGTCATCATGATAACTTGAACAAATGTTATTTGATTTTTACCAAATTTAGACTTTGTTCTACTTGAGAATGTCTTGGAGGAGTTTGAAAACTAGTCCTGTCCAAATATTTTTTCAAAAGTTAAACCCCTTAGATTGTTTTCTAGTTTAAATTTCCAACTTGCGGATGGAGTCAGCATGATAATTTGAACAAACGTTATCTGATTTTTACCAAATTTGTCCTTTGCCACTTAGATTGTTTCCTAGTTTCAGCACTTTCATTTGCTAGCATATTCCTTTTTAAACCACCCATCTCTGATGTGAAGCTCTTGTTTTTTTGGTTTATGCCAGAATGTATGACATTCATTGTCTGTATCATAGTTACAAATATTTTTTATATAAAATGGTTGTATGCAATTCACTTTCTTTTTTGCTAACGCTCATAACACAAATGACTCTCAGTAAAATTCGCATGGAGGGGCCAGCCTTTTCTTAGTATTAGTAGTAAGTAGAACCACATAAGAAAAATGTTTTTTGAACATAATGCTTAAACCGTGTTCACTGAAGAGCTATTTGTAAATATTTGGTGGAGGAAATATACAGGAAGATTGTTCAATAAAATATTATACAGTAAACCCTGTCTTGAGAGACCACTGTCATGAGGGACCACCTGTCTTGAAAGACCACTGTGGCCATGCACCGATTGGTTTCACTCTATAAAGGACCTGTCATGAGAGACCGCAAAACTGTGGCAAAAACTCAGCTTTTCAACTGTTTTGAGAGACCGGAAAATCAATTTTTGCAATTTCAGAGTATTAAAATAAATTAAGATCAATGCAATGTGTACATAAATCAGTAGTTCAAAAATTTAACCAGGACATCTGCCCAGCAGTAAACTAGTCAGGACAAATGTCCCCTGAAACCTTAATATCTGAAATCATACACAAGTATGACAAATATCTTTCACTGTACATTGTCTGAAAACTATATTAATTGGCTTTCAATTACATTGTTATTCAGTTGTATAACACTTCAAGTCTGAGAAATTTTTACCAAGATCCCTTTGAAAGTATAAAGATAATTGATAAAAAACAAACTTAGTTTATTTCCATTATTTGTTCAAGTGTGACAAAATCAAAGAGGATTAAACAAACTAAAACACCCTGGTAAGCTTATTTTTATTTAAAGTGTGACTGAAATTATTTTCTATTAAAACAAAACCTGACAGTCACAGAAAACAGACTTTTCAAGGTATCACTGTAAATTATTATAAAAATAACTCATTTGAAATATTGATAGAAAGAGGAGAACACTTTGTTTGTATGAATTAAGAGATTACTATTTTGGATGGACCAGCCCCTTTACATCATAATCTCACTTTATATCCTTTTAACTGTAATTCTCAAGCAATGCTTCTCGCTGTACTTGTATTGAAACTGAATTAAAATAAAACAAGAATGAAAAAATGTTGAAAAATCAATTCTTTTCCATTTCTGCAACAAATATTCTCTGGTTAGTCATTCACTGACTAGCAAAAACCTCAAACCTACTGTACCTTCATTTGATTTCTTGTTTGTCAGAATGTTGAAAGTGATTTAGTGCATACCCAGGTTTAAGACTGATAATATCTGTGTAATTTTTCCACCACAGTTTAGTTTTGAGCACTTTAAAGCTATCTTCATCCCTTGAGTTCACCAAAATCTAAAATAGATGGCTTTGCAGTGGTCCAGAATAATCAATGGCTGGTGAGTGCATTTCAAATCCAGTTCATGAGCTCAGCAACCCAAGCTTTAATTCTAGGACCAATGAACCAGTCTTGGACATAAACAATACAGATCAAATCAGGCAGGGTTGTGTCATAGGTTTGATCATTTAGATCAGGTCTCATGACACATGCATCAACATAAGAATATTTGTAAGTTGAATGTAGGGTTGTTTAATATTTATTTTTTATGTATTCATTTTTTAATCCAACTCTGTTCAAGGTGACTTTGAGTACCAAGGGCTATATATTGACTTCACCACAGGTATAAAGTCCAGGTTGGCCATTTGTTTATACCCATGCTTCTTCCTTTTAGAGGATGTCCATTCTAGGCATTAGTTGCCCAGTCATATTTTTCCAATAATGCTAAACATTTTTACCACTAGGGATAAGAAATGCTCCACATTCTTGGGGTCTCATCAGGAAATATGATAATACTATAAATACATCAGTCATTAGGCCGAATAAAAAAAGGTGTTTGGTTCTCAGGGATCGCCGTGTCGAAAAATAATACCCGCTTTGCTCCTTTTTTAGGGTTGTTAATAAAAAACTTTCCTCCATTCTCCATGTCCATCATAAATACTATTCCAGTGAAATGAATTCATTGAACAGATAGAGCTATCCCAGTTACGAAACAAATTCACTGAACAGATAGAGTTATCCCAGTTACGGGACAAAATAATGGGAACAACCTCTTTATTTTTATAACACTGATGAGTGTCGCAGTTGTGGTTGTACTCTCGTTCCTAAACCAGTTACTATCGGTATCTGTATAGAAGCACTGTATGATGCAATTTTGGCATGTTGGCAGTGGAATAGAGAGGAGCTTTTTTTCTTGCGCTGCTTTGAAGTAATCAATAGTCTGTCCAAGTGTTATCACTGAATCCCCAACTTGTTCCAATCACATGTTGTTCTCACAATTACAGAGGTGGTATGATCGATCCAGATGGGTCAAAAACATCCAGGAACAAAACGTCCTGGGCACAAACATCTAAAACCCTTCCCTCCATTACCACTCTTGCCTTCCTGTTATTAATTGAAAAAGTGACATCCATTTGTGTAGGGGACCTCCGACTCAACTCCCAGTTCGTCCTGGGACGATTTGCCCGGTACGTTTCATCCCAAAATCAAAGCCAAATATCGGGATGATTTGTCCCAACAAAAATTCTGTATATGGCATAGTTTTTAGTTTTTTAAATCAGCCCTTTGTTGTTTAATATTGTGGGACGCAATGCTCTGGACAAATTGTTCCACTTGGAAAATCGACTTGGGATGAATCGTCCCGGGACGAGCTGGTTTTGGGAGGTTTATTACCACGCTTGTCGATATAACATTGTTATTGCTATCCCAAGCAACTGTTAAAATAAAGTAAAAGCTGATAACAGGTCCATTATTCCGTGTGAATTTTGCAAAGTGGACAATCTTAATATCAACACACAAGGTCGAGTTGCAAAAGACAAGTTGGCAACTAATCAATTGAGGTTTCAAATTGAAATATAAAGCACCTTGGTATAATATAGTAACACCGGGTTAAAAATAAAAAACCTGCCTCCCTCGTGGTGAAAATTAAGGATAAAAATAAAAATAAAAAACTGCCTCCCTCCTCAGTTTAAAAAAAAAATTCCTGAGAACCAAACACCTTTTTTTATTTGGCCTTAATTTTATCAATTTTGCCATTAGCACTTCCAGCAAGGATGTCTAGATTATTATTAGATGCTTAGGCCATTGTGCCATCTGCAGAACATAAAATAGTATTGATTCACGAATGTCATTTATGTATAACAAAAATAAGATGGGACCCAGTATGAAGCCATGTGGTACACCAGTGTTGATATCTTCAAAGTTTGACATAGTGTTTATTATGAATACATATTGCTTACTGTTATTTAAAGAATCTTTAAACCAGGAGTATGCTATTCCTCTAACTCTATATGCTTCTAATTTCTTTATCAGTGCCTTTTCTAAAGCCAAAGTGGTACAAGTTTAAAATGTGTTTTTGCAGAAAGCTAGAGAGTGTACTGTATGTTATTTTTTCCAGTACTTTGGAAAAGGTGGGAAGAATACCAATTGACTGATAATTATTGCTGGAATGCACATCTCTGGACTTGAACATGGGAATAACCCTTGTTATTCTCAGTTTTTGCACTACCAACCAGTATGGAAGGAAAGGAAATATTAATTAAGTGAGCCAGTTACCAATGGCTTGTCTATTTCACTTATGATGTTTTTGATTAGTTTAGTCAAGACATTGTCACAAACTGGGCTTGTCTTTGCCATTTTTTTCTTTATATGTGGTTTCTTATGTATTCATAAAAATTTGGGGTAGTTTGTGTTATATGTAGTTACTAATTGTTTTTACAACATTTACAAGGAAAGTATTGAATTAAATATCTGCAATTTCTTTTGGATTGGTGAATGTACATATGGCATTAGTCAAGGAGCTGCACATATGGCATCAGTCAAGGAGATACACCAACAACTGTTATTTTTTTCCTGGTTAATGGCTTTCTTGAGGTTCACCCATATATTTTTCATATTAGATTTGTTCTCAATCAATATTTATTTAATGCTCAGGCATCAATTCACGCTGAAAAATTAAGTCATATTCCCCTGTCGGTCGGCAAAACGAAATATCAAAATGATATTTAGAAATCGATATTTCATCGTAGGTTCGGATGACGAATCACATGTACTTTAAACGAGTCAGCACATCAGTAATGAATTCCAGAGTCCCAAATACAAACGAATTCGAATAATTGATAGTGACAGTGACTAAATCAATTCATTAAATCAGCGGTTTCAAAGTTTGACTTTCTCATTCACCTTCCAGCGAAAAGCCGAAATCACTTTCAAATTTCTTCAGTTCAACTTCACACGTCTTCAGTGCATTGAGTTCAAAAAAAATAAAATGACGTGTCTTGTTATTGAAAATAAGAAAGTGGTGTTTTTTGTTATTGTTCTATTTCTTCGAAACACATTGCGATTATTTCAATTCGCCAGCCTTGGTAAATCGTAAAGTTAGGGGAGAAATAAGACGGGACTACTTTTTGTGCGGATATTCACACATTCCAATGGTTGGAGTTTGGTTGTTGTAATTTTTGTATGGACGCCGGTTCGGCACATAAATTTTGCGCCTTAATGGCAAATAAAGGCCACAAATTGGAGAGTTTGTAGTCGTAGAGCATTAAATAAAAAGAAAATTCACAAAAATTTGATGAATACCGAAAATATCTTGTTCGTGGCTACAAGAAATATGAGGATCTTCACTCGCGACTGCGTCGCTCGTGAAGATCCTCATATTTCTTTGTAGCCACTCACGAGATATTTTCGGTATTCATCAAATTTTCGTGAATATCCTCTATGTTTTTGTAATATCGAGAATCACTCATCCGTTTCATCCTAGTAAAGAATCAATAGTTTTTATACCTTGTAGTATTCTCAGTACATGATGATTCAAGTTTTATTAACATACAGTTTGCTCTTGTTTAGGGAGGATTACAAGAGTTTGTGTTTGACAGAGGTTGACATCATTTGTAGTTGAAAAAGATATACCAAAGGCCTTTTCAAAATGATAAGAAAGTTATCACATAAGCATCTGTTGGACACTAGTAGTCCATTGTCTTCGACATGTCTCAATCAGATAACAGATAAAAAAAAAACTTGCAAATCTTAATGTTGTTGTTTGCATTATCCCCCAAACATTTTCCATGATAGGACTCATCTCACATTTTGTGATTTGTTTCCAGCCACTTTTGTATGAATGCATGCAGGATATTGTTCACTGGCTGGAAAAGTGATGTTCGGTCTTCATTATGAGAGTTCAATGGACGTTTTTGAAAGGATATTATCTGATTACAAAATTAATTTCAGGTTACTCTCTTGAATTTTATGATTACTCCTCTGGGATTAGAAGACCAGCTTTTAGGAATTGTTGCAGCCAAAGAGAAACCTGATTTGGAAGAAACCAAAAATAAATTGATTGTTGAAAGTGCAAAGAACAAAAAGCAGTTGAAAGAAATTGAAGACAAAATACTTAAAGTGTTATCATCATCTGAGGTAAAAATGTACTCTAAGTTTGTTTTTGTTTTGTAGTTTTCCAAAACAACAGAGTGAGATGGGGGTTAATAGGAAACAAGTCTGTTAAAATTAAGCCTCTTGGTTCATATCTGGGCTCAATGCAGGAGCTCACATTTTAACTTGGTGTAATATAAGAGTACACAATAAAGAATCTTCTTCTCCAGAACCACCAGTTAGAATCTTATATTTTGTATACAACATTGTTACAGTGATCAAATTCAAGTTTGTTCAAATTAAGTCCTCCAGTTAATAGTTGGCCTCTCTATGGGATCCCGAATTTTAACTTAGTGAAATTTCTTTACAAATCTTCTTCAGATCCACCACTCAGAATCTTTTGATATTTGGTATACAATATTGTTATGGAGGTCAAATTCAAATTTGTTCAAATCAAGTTCCTCAATTATTATTTGGGCTCCTAACTGGAGCCCAAATTTTAACTTGGTGAATATGAGGAATTTTCTTTAAAAACCTTCTTCTCACAAACCCCCGGTCAGAATCTTTCATATATGGTATACACCATTCTTGGTGGAGTCAGATTTAAGTTTGTTTGATCCCTGGATAAATATTTGGGCTCCAAATTGGAACCCAAATTTTATGTTAGTTTAATATGAGGAATAATCTTTAAAAATCTTCTTCTTCAGAACCACCCATCAGAATTTTTAGCTCTGCCTGACAAAATGTCAGTGGAGCTTTTCTAATGCTAAATCATCCGTCGTCCATCTGTCTGTACATCTGTCCATCTGTCTGTCCATCCATCCATCATCAACATTTTGTTTGTTTGCACCAACAAATCAGATTTATGTGCCCAGTTGTTGGATCACAGCACTTTTATGGGTCTAGTCTGATTTATGTGACTAGCCACATAAATTAGAACTAACAAATGGTGTTTATGTGTCTAAAAAAGTGGGTTTTGTAGCTAAAATGTTTTTATGTGGCTAAAATGGTTTAAATATTTGGATATTGCTATATTGCCCTTATCCGGTCTCTATAATCTGAACCATATGATTGATATTGTTTATACTTGATAAGTTGCTGACCAAAACAAAAGGTTGTGTCATGGTCGCCCCAAGGCCATATTCTCATGGTCTAGGTCACATTCAAGAAAATTTCAGTATTCTACCAGTTTGTTTGTCCGGACCATAATTTCTTAACCACTAAATATCTTTTAATAAAACTTTGTAACTGTATGTATTGTCACTAGACAGTGTGAATTTCGGGATATGCTTCTGAACGTCATCATTATAATATGACTCCACTGTTGCTTTGTTTGTATTACTTCCCTTCCTTCTCCTGAACCCTCCTGTTATATTTCCAAGCTCTTTTGGCTTTTTTATGGAAAAATTTTGTGTTAAATTCTTGGGAGTTTAACTTGTTAACAGAATAGGTATTGTGTTTATCCCCTATGTTTACGTCCCGTCTGTTTCGGTTCAGGATGTTTTTGTATTCTTGCACCTTCTACCAGATGCATTGTTTTTTATTCATATGAAGATCTAGCTTTGCATCAGGTGGTTGTTAATCGGTTACTGACTCTAGGCCTTTGTTGTGCCTGTTGTTAGTTAGTTTCTGTTTTTTTCTCTTGACGTTGTTGTCTGTTCAATAATGTTTTGGATTCGTATTAATTCAACGTTTCATTTATAAACGATCATTGTTTTTGTATTAGGATACATAGTATATCTTATAACGGTAGTTTAGCTTTAATTAGTTAGTAGTTGTTAGAGATGGGCGGTATTGGAATTTTGAGTTCGGTATCGGTTTCGGTATTTTTGTGAGGGCATACCGTGGTATCGGTTCGGTATTCGGTATGTGACTTCAGATTCACTGATAGTACCAAAGGGGAATCCATGTCCGAAAAAATACAGAATTAGTTGTTCTTGTATCATTCTATCACAGTGCTACACATGCCATTGTTGATGGGCTCAACATTGTCAATCTTTTGTCAACACAGATCATATCTACAGTAATTTGGTGACTTGTTCTAAATACGCCTTAACTTTTCAAGCTCACTTAAGGCGTCTGTAATCATAGAATGTGTGTCCTGAAGATGTCATCTTTAGGTGGGCCTGATGACAGTAGTAAAATGATCTGGTCAGTGATTTCTAGCCAAGTCTTGGCTGCCTGTTAAGGCAGCCAAGACTTGGCTAGAAATCACTGCTAAGCAACTGGAAATGTACAGGTCGTAGACTATTGATAATTTAGTACAATTGCCCTGGTCCTTAAGGCTTAACAAAACTGAAAAATAAAATCAGTCACTTCTTTCATGAAAATGAACACTTCAACTGCTATCAATCCTCACCAAGGCCTTATAAATAGTGAATGCACAGGGAAAATTGAAAATACCGTTGGTTTCGGTATTCAAAGATTGGGTCGGTTCGGTTTTTCGGTGTCCCCATGATATCGGTATCGGTTCGGTTTTTCAGTATATTGCCCATCTCTAGTAGTTGTCCACACTTAGGCTCTATCGGGATGCCCTTGGGCTTCCCTTGGGGCACTTAGGCTCCATTCTAAATTTTTCGAACAAATTTTTTTAATTTTATTTGAAAATTTTTGTTTTGTGTATGTTATGTATCCTTGTGATGTTTATTTTTGGGAGTGCAGCGGACTTATGTTTTTGACTTCATTATTATTGTTGCCATTATAATAATTGGTACTTAGTGTAAGTCCAAGAAACCTCGGAATAAAGGCTTGTTGATTGTCGATAGTCGCGGCACTCCTTCAATACTTGTACTATGGGATTCGAACGTTGGAAACGGGTGTTGACCTGTGTGGTGAAGTTCAAATGGGAGCCTTCACCGCTGGCTAATACTAGTCTTTCAGTCTCTTAGTATTAGCACTCTGATGAGCCCCGTCCTGATGAGTAAAATAGAGCTAGCTGCCAAGTTGCTCATGATATTAATGCACAGGATTAAAGCCAGAGCAGCTTAATTCTCTGCATGCAGCTAACTTGACCGGTGCAGTGGTGGTCCCTTTTTAGGGAGCTGAGACGCTGGGTAGGTCCGTTGCTGTCGAGTAGTGTAATATGGGTAGAGCGAGCACCTTATAATATAAAGCTCACCCAGCAACGATGACAATAAGGAGAAGAAGCCATAAGTTTCTCTACGGGACACTCGGCAAGATCTGGGGTCAGATCGCGAGTTGGAGAACCCTCTCCATCCTGTTTGCAGTCAGAATCTACTGTGTCCGTTGCGAGAAACTATAATGAGTCGGAACACGCGTCGGGATGTTCCTTCAACAATGCAGCCGGTGTCGGTTGTGGTATTGGCTTCTTCTTAAATGGAAGTGCATGCAAAGGGGATTAGCCTATAAGTTTCTCATTGGGATACTTGGTGAGATCTGGAGCCAGATCGCGAGTTGGAGAGCGTTCTCCATCCTGTTAGCAGTCAGGGTCGACTGTTTGTCCGTTGTTAGAAACTTTAATGAGTCGGAGCAATGCTCCTTCCACACTTCAGCCGGGGTCGGCTGTTGTTACGGCTTCCTCTACTTCCATGAAAAAGCACGCTAAGGGGTAGAAGCCTACAAGTTTCTAACGGAATGCTTGGCGAGGTCTGAAGCCAGACTGCAAGCTGGAGATCCCTCTCCACTCCGTCAGCAGTCAGGGCTGATTGTTTTCGCTTTGAGCAACTTTAGTGAGTTGGGACACCGTTCACATTTGCAGTTCAGGATGCTCCTTCCACACTGCAGCCAGAGCCGGTTGCAGCTATGGCCTTCCTCTGCTTCATCGATGAAGCACGTTAGACCGCAGACTAGCTATCTGACTTCACATGTTCATGCTGTTCCACGGAGATGTTCCCAGTCTTCACCACCGTAGTCAGATTAACCTGTAGCTAGTCGTTCGAGACATTTTTATACGGGACATGCATCGAAGATCTGGGGAAAAGTTCTCCATCCCGTGAGCAGCATGCAGATTGTGCAGCGTATCACAGCATCCTAGTAGTCGCAGGTTCTGCTGTCAACAGTCTCCGGTAATGAGCTGTCGGATGGTGCTGGGTTGGTCCAGTCATCTGTACATTCGGATGGTGTTGACAACGCCTACCTTGGCTTAGCAATAGTTTAAGAAAGGCAATGATCTATTCTTTTCAAATAAAAGATCGATAGCTCATAGATAGGCTGAGACAGATGTCTTGTTGGGAATAGAGCCGTTAGAAGGAATAAGTATGTCTTTTCCTTCTCGGTGTTGTATTCCTAGGTGTCAGAGGCATTTAGTGCTATCGTGGATGCCATAGTAGCCTTATGTACAGTCAGAGCGGTCTTTTCTTATACATTAGCGTCTAATGCCATAAGTCTCCATTTAGTGAGCTGTCTAAGACCGCAGGGTAACACACAGATATCTGTTTTCACCAATATATGACTTCTAGGCTGTGTTATCTATGCTGAGACTGCTAGCTTTTTTGGAATAAGGCCGTTAGAAGGAAAGATTATGTTTTCCTTCTCGGTGTAATATTCCTAGGCGTCACAGGCAATTAGTCCTATTGTTGTTGCCTTAGTTTGGCTTATGTGAATTAAGAGTGGTCTGTGTCTATATATCATTAGTGTCTAACATCATAGTAGCCTTATATAATTTTACAGCGGTCTTTTTCTTATACATTGTGGCTAACATTGTAAGTCTCCGTTTAGTGAGCTTTCCAAGGCCGCATGTGAAACAGATATTTGTCCTCATGGAGATGAAGACTAATAAACTGCATAAGCTAGCTGAGACTACTCGTCGCCTGAGTGCTAGAATGTCCTATGTCCCATAGGGGACATAGGACATTCTAGCACTCAGGCGATGTATTGTCTCTTTGGAATTTCGGTCGTTAGAGTAGTCCTTATTCCTTACCTTGAGCGACTAATGTTGTAAGTCTCCGTTTAGTGAGCTTTCAAGGTCGCAGTTTCACCGAGATATCTGTCTTAACGGGATAAAGACTTATTAGTTATGTTATCTAATAGGAGACTGCTGTCTCTTTGGAATTAGGGCGGTTGAAAGGAAAGAGTACGTTGTTTCCTTCTCGGTGTTGTATTCTTGGACATCTGGGGCTTTTAGTCCTTTTTTTGACGCCTTATAAGAATCAAATGCGGCCCTTTTTTCCCTTAACTTGAGCGACTAAAGTTGTAAGTCTCCCTCCAGTGAGCTTTGTAAAGTAAAAAAAAATTACACCGAGATATCTGTCTTCACGGAGCTGAAGTCTTCTAAGCTTCATTAGCTAGGCTGAGACCGCTGTCTTTGGGAATAGAACCGCTTAAGGAAGGCTTTTTTCCTTCTCGGTATTGTTTTCTTAAGTGCCATAGACTTTAGTCTTATTGTTGACACCTTAGTAGCCTAGCTAGAAATATAAGCAGTGTTTTTATCCCTATGATTAGCAGCTAGCATTTTAAGTCTCCTTAGTGAGCTTCTAGGGCCGCAGTTATCAGAAGTTTTATTGTCTTCACGAATAGGAAGACTTATAGCTGCTTCAGCCAGGCTGAGACCACTGTCCTATCGGACAAGGTACCGTAACATGAGAAGAGTTTGTTTTCTCCTTAGCAGTATTGTTTTTGTGTTAGTTGTTGGAGGCTTTTAGCCCTAGTGATAATGCCATATTAACCTAGTGTGATTAATGAGCGTTCTTTGGAATGCCTATAGTTAACTCCTTTTCAGAATTATATTCCTGCTATAATCAGTACGAGGTGCAAGGAGTTCATCTAGGTTTCTTATGATCGGGTGCCGGAACATAGTTTTCATCTCTCGCTTTTATTTTTATCAAATCTATTGTTGTGGATTATATTTCCACTTGATGGATTGGATATTATGTCTATATGGTGTATTATTTGATGACATGGCATATTGTCTTGATTTCAAGGGATATGTCGATGCTGTTTCAGCGGGTATATTCCTTGCAATAGTGCCATGTTCATCACATCGCACTCCGTCCTTAGTGGCATTATGGAGTCCATCAGACGTGAGGCAGCCATATGGTTTCTATACAATTCTAGATAACTAACACTAAAGCATTACGAGTTGCGCCAGGTTAGTGTCATTCTGCTTGCTTGGGCTAACTACAAGCTTTTTAGCTGTATTACTCTTCATTGACAATAGCAGCAGCAGTATAGCTTGGGAATGTAGCATGAAGTTTCTTTTTCATATAGTGAAAAAGTAATTTGTCACTGTTCCAAGCCTTAATATTACTGCGCTGACCTTACTTATCTAGCGATTCAAGTATTGCAGGTGAGGGGGGTTCGATGATTTATTCGTTGACTCCCCCCCCCCCCATCAATATGTTAAGAGGCGATTACAGGAAAGGACGTAGTGCTCTTCCTGTAAGCCTCCTATGCATTCAGTTATATGCATGTCTTTCATTGCTCTTCGATTGGCGGGTGGGTTGTGGTCTAATGACGACATCAGGGGCCCAGCCACTCTAGTTTGTTTTCTTCCTGTGATTGATCATTCATAAGTTATATATGAGCATATGATTCCTAAACAGAAACTGTTTTTGGATTCCAAATTCTTTCATGAATACATTCGGTTGATATTACTAGCCTTCATGTTACTGTGTGGCAGGCATGTCGGTTATCTAGGCAACATTCTCCAAATGTGGCAATTAGTCTACTCTGAGTAGTTACGCTCAGCGCTGTCTTCTTTTCTTTCGATGTATGAGCCTATTCCTCAGGTTAATCGCATTAACATCATTTTATTCCTTCAGCTTCCTGGGTTTTTTTTGTATCACTCGGTCACGCCATCGATACAGGCTATATTCAGATGAGGGTACAGGTAGGATTCTCTTGATTGCGTGCATAATATGTATATTTTATTAGATAGACGTATTACGGAATAGATTCTCTTAGTCTGGCTCTGCGTTATTATAGAGCTTATAAGAATTTTGGGGCTAGTTGGATCAGTTATGGAGTTTCCAACAAGCCGTTAATGCATACGCTCTCTATTTTTGGCTTCATTATTCGGAATGGTATATTCTTTCTCCAAACAGTCATTGGTTTTAACGGACCTAGGGAACAATGAATTATTTGGGAATGGTCCGTGACAGGTTTTTTAATCGTATCCCATTCCATGTTCTGAATCCATTTTTCAACCATAAGTGGTACACATTGCATATTCCTACTCTCATATAATTGAACGGTTACAATTTGGAGGTTTATTATTGGAATTATTATCCCCGCATTTTCAAAAATACGGGGATATTGTCGTGATCTCCGTCTGTCCATCCGTCCATCCATCCGTCCGTACGTCCGTACGTCACACCCTTAAAGGCTCCTAGGGTATTCCATTCAAAATGTTTAAACTATGCTAATGTGTTCAGGTAACATCTCTAGATGTGCATGAAGGTTTCAGAATTTTGATTTTGCCCCCGGTGGTTCCAGTGGAACCACTTTTATCGATAGAAAATCAGTTTTCATCGAAAGGCTCCTAGGGTATTTAATTCGAAATGCTTAAACTATGCTAATGTGTTCAGGTAACATCTCTAGATGTGCATGAAGATTTCAGAATTTTGATTTTGCTCCCAGTGGTTCCAGTGGAACCACTTTTATCGTTAGAAAATCAGTTTTCATCGAAAGGCTCCTAGGGTATTTAATTTGAAATGCTTAAACTATGCTAATATGTTCAGGTAGCAACTCTAGATGTGCATGAAGGTTTCGGAATTTTGATTCAGCCTCCGGTGGTTCCAGTGGAACCACTTTTATCGTTAGAAAATCAGTTTTCATCGAAAGGCTCCTAGGGTATTTAATTCGAAACGTTTAAACTATGCTAATGTGTTCAGGTAACATCTCTAGATGTGCATGAAGGTTTTGCAATTTTTATTTTGCCCCCGGTGGTTCCAGTGGAACCACTTTTATCGTTAGAAAATCAGTTTTCATCGAAAGGCTCCTAGGCTATTCAATTCGAAACGTTTAAACTATGCTAATGTGTTCAGGTAGCAACTCTAGATGTGCATGAAGGTTTCGGAATGTTGATTTTTATCCCCGGTGGTTCCAGTGGAACCACTTTTATCGTTAGAAAATCAGTTTTCATCAAAAGGCTCCTAGGGTATTTAATTCGAAACGTTTAAACTATGCTAATGTGTTCAGGTAACATCTCTAGATGTGCATGAAGGTTTCAGTATTTTGATTTTGCCCCCAGTGGTTCCAGTGGAACCACTTTTATTGTTAGAAAATCAGTTTTCATCGAATCTCTCCTAGGGTATTTAATTCAAAATGCTTAAATTATGCTAATGTGTTCAGGTAACATCTCTAGATGTGCATGAAGATTTCAGAATTTTGATTTTCTTTTATCGTTAGAAAATCAGTTTTCATCGAAAGGCTCCTAGGGTATTTAATTTGAAATGCTTAAACTATGCTAATATGTTCAGGTAGCAACTCTAGATGTGCACGAAGGTTTCGGAATTTTGATTCAGCCTCCGGTGGTTCCAGTGGAACCACTTTTATCGTTAGAAAATCAGTTTTCATCGAAAGGCTCCTAGGGTATTTAATTCGAAACGTTTAAACTATGCTAATGTGTTCAGGTAACATCTCTAGATGTGCATGAAGGTTTTGCAATTTTTATTTTGCCCCCGGTGGTTCCAGTGGAACCACTTTTATCGTTAGAAAATCAGTTTTCATCGAAAGGCTCCTAGGCTATTCAATTCGAAACGTTTAAACTATGCTAATGTGTTCAGGTAGCAACTCTAGATGTGCATGAAGGTTTCGGAATGTTGATTTTTACCCCCGGTGGTTCCAGTGGAACCACTTTTATCGTTAGAAAATCAGTTTTCATCAAAAGGCTCCTAGGGTATTTAATTCGAAACGTTTAAACTATGCTAATGTGTTCAGGTAACATCTCTAGATGTGCATGAAGGTTTCAGTATTTTGATTTTGCCCCCAGTGGTTCCAGTGGAACCACTTTTATTGTTAGAAAATCAGTTTTCATCGAATCTCTCCTAGGGTATTTAATTCAAAATGCTTAAATTATGCTAATGTGTTCAGGTAGAAAATCGAGATGTGCATGAAGGTTTCGGAATTTTGATTCGGGCCCCCGGTGGTTCCAGTGGAACCACTTTTATCATTAGAAAATCAGTTTTCATCAAAAGGCTCCTAGGGTATTCAATTTGAAATGTTTAAACTATGCTAAAGTGTTCAGGTAACATCTCTAGATGTACATGAAGGTTTCGGAATTTTTATTTTGCCCCTGGTGGTTCCAGTGGAACCACTTTTATCGTTAGAAAATCAGTTTTCATCGACAGGCTCCTAGGGTATTTAATTCGAAATGTTTAAACTATGCTAATGTGTTCAGGTAACATCTCTAGATGTGCATGAAGGTTTCGGAATTTTGATTTTGCCCCCGGTGGTTCCAGTGGAACCACTTTTATTGTTAGAAAATCAGTTTTCTTTGAAAGGCTCCTAGGGTATTCAATTTGAAACGTTTAAACTATGCTAATGTGTTCAGGTAACATCTCTAGATGTGCATGAAGGTTTCGGAATTTTGATTTTGCCCCCGGTGGTTCCAGTGGAACCACTTTTATCGTTAGAAAATCAGTTTTCATCGAAAGGCTCCTAGGGTATTCAATTCGAAATGTTTAAACTATGCTAAAGTGTTCAGGTAGCATCTCTAGATGTGCATGAAGGTTTCAGAATTTTGATTTTCCCCCGGTGGTTCCAGTGGAACCACTTTTGTCATTAGAAAATCAGTTTTCATTGAAAGGCTCCTTGGGTATTTAATTCGAAATGTTTAAACTATGCTAAAGTGTTCAGGTAACATTTCTAGATGTGCATGAAGGTTTCGGAATTTTGATTTTGCCCCTGAACACATTAGCATACTTTTACCTGAACACATTAGCATACTTTTATCGTTAGAAAATCAGTTTTCATCAAAAGGCTCCTAGAGTATTCAATTCGAAACATTTAAACTATGCTAATGTGTTCAGGTAACATCTCTAGATGTGCATGAAGGTTTCGGAATTTTGATTTTGCCCCCGGTGGTTCCAGTGGAACCACTTTTATTGTTAGAAAATCAGTTTTCATCAAAAGGCTCTTAAAGTATTTAATTCGAAACGTTTAAACTATGCTAATGTGTTCAGGTAACATTTCTAGATCTGCATGAAGATTTTGGAATTTTGATTTTGCCCCAGGTGGTTCCAGTGGAACCACTTTTATCGTTAGAAAATCAGTTTTCATCGAAAGGCTCCTTGGGTATTAATTCGAAACGTTAAGACTATGCTAAGGTGTTGCTAAGGAAATGCGGGGATACACCATTGTGTGCTTTGCACACAAATAACTCGATCTAGTTTGTACACCTGAACATAGTTGCCTGTGTGTTGGCTAAGAAGCGTATATGTTCTATTAGATAACTTTCCATTGGGATTCAATTGTTCAAGTTTAAGGTTGTACATATTGATATCTCCGGTTTACGACCTATCTACATATTCCGGATGCGGCATACATTTTGAAGCTTGTGATTTTAATAACCAGGATCGCCACGATATAGCCTTAGCTGCTTATGTGGCTTTAAGCACCAATAATTAATAATAATTAATAGCCGGGTGCCTTTTAGACGAATATATATATTATTCGGTACTGCTTTTTCACTGTTTCCAGACCTCTCCCCTCTTTGTTTTGAAGATTATTCCTTCAAAAAAAGGTAGGGGAGGGTGTGTTTTCCTCTTTAGCTCTTCTGGCCTTTTTATAAGTGTGCAACTAAGAGTTAAGCTGTTATTGTCAGTAGATTATTCTGATCTTATGTACAGCTTGTTACATTATATATGGCCTGTGTTTGTGGGCGTTAGTCTCTCACTCTCGGACACGCCTTTCCTAATTTTAAGTGTCTTATTCTGGACTAGCCTTAAAATAATCTCCTTTTCACTTCGGGAGTTCTAGGCCCTCTACCTTTTTATGATTCAGCTAAGTCTGGGCCATTGGTTTTGGTATAAAAATATGATAAATTTTAAGTAATTTGTATATATTTTTATACCATAAACCAATGTCCCAGACTAGCTAGTGCAAACTCAAAGTTATCAAGGGCCAAACACAAATTTTGAACCCCCCAATCCCCAAAATTTGTTTGCAAAACCGAAAATTAAAAGTCCCATCTGGTCCTCCATACTTTTACTCTCCTTCTCCTTCCCTACCCTTCCATGAACCCTTCCTGTTAAACTCTTAAGCTTTTTGGCTATATTTTTATACTGTTCCAATGACCCAGACTTAGCTGGTGCTAACTCTTAAATATCTAGGGCCAAACGCAAATTTTACCTCCCAATCCCCAAAATTTGCATCTAAATCCGAAAATTACATGTCCTATATGGTCCTCCATACTTTTACTCCACTGCGCATGCGCGTGTCAAGGAAGTCTCTGTTTTGCATCAGATAGTGTTTAAATTGGTAACTGATTTTGGGCCATGTTTATCAGTGCCTGGAGTCATGTTTCCGGTTTGTTTACACTTTTTGTTTATGTTGACAACGGTTACTTCTTATAGTGATTACTTGTCCTCTGCTTAGTTCAGTTCATAGTAAGATACATTAATATTGTCCGTAAGTGTTACATTAATTTTTTGAAATGATTTTCAAATTTTTGTCCACACTTAGGCTTTTGGGGGATCCATTTGGGCTCATTGTTCCCATTGGGAACTTGGGCTCTTCTGAACATTTTTTCAAAAATTTTCTTTTTTTAAATTATTTTCGTTTGAAATGTTATTATGGATTATAATATATTATGTATATTTATTTCAAGGGTTAGTGCGAGTAATATGACTGTGTATATTTTTTCATGTTAAAAAAAATATTGTTCAATTTTAATGCGAGGATATCTTCCTCTAATTCACAGGTTCATTGTGTTTCTTATAGTCAATGTATTCACCCTAATTCTTGCTCTGTGTGTGTTGATTGATATGACAACGTTGGAGACGTGTGTCACGGTATTTTGTTAGCGGTGAGGGGTCCATTACGGTCCTCTCTCCGTAGGGTCACTCTATATTATCAGTTTCTTTTTCAGAATTCAGAATGATGTTTCCGTGATTTCTTCAACAAGTGTGTCTCCGTCGTTGCAATATTAGGGCTAGCGGGAAGTGCTCAAGGTATTACGACAATTGCCAGGAGTCCGCTAGTTTGATCGAAGGCATTGATCGCGCACTAGTCCGTCCAGTGTCGCGACCATTCACCAGGAAAGAATGGCTCAGGACCTGGGTTCATCCGTCGCGGTCCAGGGAAGCAGATTGGGTGATGCGAGCACTATAAAACGTCAGATGTGCACACCCAGCAACGACGGATCTGAGGATAGTACGGAGGAAGTCTGTCAGTCCGGTAGCTAGCTCGTCCAGGTCCACCTGGACCGCAAGCGAGAGAGGCCCCCTCTCTCTTGCATCAACATCTGCGCCGCGATGTTGTTGTATGTTTGTTCGCTTAGTCGGAGCTTACGTCCACTTCTCCTGCTTGGGACGCTCCGTCGCATGACAGTCCGACGCGGCTGTTATATTGGCTTCCTCATGCTCGTCAACACACACAACCGCACCTTGGCTATGTGACCACAGATTTCCAGGGGACGTTCGCATATTATATAAATGCAGGATTGAACGTCCCTGGTGCTCCTGCTTCACCGACCAAGGAATTCACATCGACCAGGTCACTCCATTTGCTAACCAAGGATACGAGACCTTTCCAGTTGGGACGTTCGCATATTATATAAATGCAGGAATGAACATCCCTGGAGCTTCCAGCGGATTTACGTAGGACCGCGGCTCCACAGGTCTCATAGAGTAACATGAACAAGGTGTTGTTACCGTGATGTCTTTGTAAGTGGGCTTCAGTCATCACAGTCAAATGAAGAGCTAGCGTCAAAAGTGCTCATGCCGATACGTCAATTACCCGGGAGTTCGCTAGTTTGATCGAAGGGTTTGACGTCCGCTAGCTCGCCCGGTGTCGCGACCATTCACCGAATGGCTCAGCACCCAGGTTCGTCCATTGCGGTCCAGGAAGGAAATTTGGATGATGCGAGCACTATAAAATACAATGTGCACACCCAGTGACGACGGATACGAGGATGGTACGGAGGAAGCCTATTAGTCTGGTTCCTAGCTCGTCCAGGTCCATCCGGGCTGCGAGCGAGAGAGGTCCCTCTCTCGTACTACAACATCTGGGCACAGATGTTGTGGTACAAGACGTTCCTCAGTCGGGGCATACGTCCACCACTCGGGGTGCTCTGTTATATAGACAGTCCAGAGAGACTGCTCTTTCGGCTTCCTCATCCTCACGACAGCACACGCGAGCACACCTTGGCTATGTGACCAGTCATATTCAACCAACATCGCCGACCAGGGATTCTATGGTGACCAGGTCACGCCATCCGGTAGCGAAGGATACAATGCCTTCATACTCCAGACGTTCGCATAAAGAAATATGCAGGAGTCAACGTCCAAGGAGCTTCTAGGGGCTAAATTCTGTAAGACTGCAGCTCCATAGGCCTCCGTTACGGACATGCTATCGGCACAGATGTTGTGGTACAAGACGTTCCTCAGTCGGGGCATACGTCCACCACTCGGGGTGCTCTGTTATATAGACAGTCCAGAGAGACTGCTCTTTCGGCTTCCTCATCCTCACGACAGCACACGCGAGCACACCTTGGCTATGTGACCAGTCATATTCAACCAACATCGCCGACCAGGGATTCTATGGTGACCAGGTCACGCCATCCGGTAGCGAAGGATACAATGCCTTCATACTCCAGACGTTCGCATAAAGAAATATGCAGGAGTCAACGTCCAAGGAGCTTCTAGGGGCTAAATTCTGTAAGACTGCAGCTCCATAGGCCTCCGTTACGGACATGCTATCGTAGATAGCACAAATTATCACAGCATCCCAGCACCCGACAGTAACTCTGTCGGATTAAAAATTGGATGCTGGGTTGGTATGTTCCGCTGCAGGTTCAGGCACAGGTGCCCAAGAATTTCAAGTGGTCCGGCAGGATGGCGAAAGGGATACAGATGAGTTGGATTTTCCCTTTCGGAACAACATAATTGCCGTAGAGTGCATCCGGCATTATCTTCTGACGTCGTTCCTCCGGACCAGAATTGCTGCGTTGCTGGATAAGAGACTGATAGCGCCACTAGACTCAGAATTCTTATCGGTTTAGGGACATCATCCCTCAGTTTCCGACATAGTCCAGATATGTCTCACGGACAGTTGATCTGTTGAATGACGCTATATTTATATAACTTGCTACCTAAATGGGCAGGTCAGGTTTCTTATCGGCAAATGCTCTACATCTGCCTTTCATCAATTCAAGGAATAATTTGAAATGGTAGGACAAAGCATTCTGAGAGTTCTCTGCATCTAGACGCCCAGGCCAGGACCTAGTATTGTTATACCGTCGTCAATGTCAATTCCAACCACGATGTTGGAAACAACAATATCGTCTAACAGGATTAGCTTAGACGCATCATCGTACACAGATCACCTTACCAGAGTGTTATCTTTACGTCTCAAGGGAAAAGAATTCTAAGATGTACAACCTCCTTAAGAGTTCTTTCAAGGGCCTCACGTAAAACTCCGCCCTTTTAGTGGCAATATGAAGTTGATTAGCCGTGACGCGGCCCTGGCTACATCCACGCGTGTGGATACTAAGGTGAAAAACTCTCTCTGAGTCGCTCCGGTCTCCGGAGAGTTTTCTTCGACGGCAAGCTTTCCACAGTCTATGATCAGATAACTAAGAAAGCTTCAGACTCTGTGCTATTCAAATCCGCTTCCATATTGTCGGATTCAGCAGAGAAAAGTAGGACAGGTACTTCTGGGACGAATACATCCAAGGGAAGTTCCTATAGAGGTTCCTATGCGTCCTCTAGGTCTTACTCTAGAGACCGTCAGAGTAGCGACTCAGGTAGGGGCCGTAATTCTGGCCAAGACATCCGGTCAGGTGCCCCTAGGTCGACGGGGTGAGGTGCGGGCCATGGAGGACATGGCTTCTCTTTCCACAAGCCTCGCAGGACCAGGAGGTTATGGTACTAACCTCTATCGTGTACTAGTGAGCAGAAAACTGTCGAGTTTCTCAATTAATTGGGAGTAGATTACGGACGTCCCTTGGATTCGAGGGGTGATTTTGGAAGGGCTAAATTGTCCTTCAAATGAAAACCTCCGTTAACTCGAAGTCCAAGATGGACTCAGCTTCCGTCAAGTCCACAGGAAAAGGCTTGATTCCATCAGAAGTCCAGTCTTTTCTGGAATGATCGCGATAGAGATTGTAGAAATCCAGGAATTTCCAGGTTTCTACAACCATCCTTTTCTGGTTCCAAAACCAGATGGCTCGTTACGTCCACTCATAAATCTGAGCTGGATAAACAAGCTGATCATGGCTCCAAGTTTATATATGGAGTCCATCCAATCGGTCAGAGCGAGTATTCAGGTTTACGACTATGCTACATTCATAGATCTCAAGATGCGTATTTTCACGTCATGGTACATCAGGCGTTCAGAAAGTATCTTCGCTTCTTCATCATAGGAGTCCTGTATCAGCTCCGAGCAATGTGCTTCGGTCTGAATCTAGCCCCTGGGCTTTCACTCGAATAACGAACTCGGTAATGACTCATTTCCGAGCTCATTCGTCTGTGATAACGTCGGCCTACCTGGACGACATTCTTTAGAGGTACGGCAATGAGTTAACGCTTCAGAACGATGAGCAGAATCTGCTTCTATTGCTCCGACGTCTCGATTTCATAAGTAAACGAGGAGAAGACGGATCTGGTATCATCCAAGTCATTCACCCACCGGGGGATGAGCTTCGAAACGCACAACATTCTTGTTCGTCTGCTGTTACCCAGAGCAAAATTAATCAGTTGTTATGCTCACTATTGTCTTCGCTCAGACAAGGTCTCAGCGAGAGATCTCATGAGACTAATACGTTTGTGCGGAGCTGCCGCGATTTTTGTGTCGTCGCCCCACGAAGTGGGGAGCGACATATAGGGATTACTTTTGTCGTCTTGCGTCGTCCTTGTGTCGCCGCCTCACGAAGTGGGGAGCAACATATGGGGATTACTGTTGTCGTCTGCATCGTCGTTCGCGTCGTCCGCGTCGTCCGCGTCACACTTTCTCTTATTCGCCACTCCTCTTTAACCTATGAATGGATTTTGATGAAACTTTCAGTGATTCTTTATCACATAATGGCATTGTGCACCTCCTATCTTATTTTTTGATCCGCTGTATTTTTTCTAGAGTTATGCCCCTTTTCCACTTAGAATTCTGTCTGAAATATTAAAATATAGTGCAGGCGACACACATCTTCCATGGAAGACTCACATCTAAGTATTCCAATGGGGCGGTTACGCACTTGTCCTCTCCAATTTATTCTGATCCAGAATTGGAGGGTGAAGATTTTTTCGCTCGATACGGACATCTTCTTGTCAATCAAGTGAATAAGAGATTCAGACTTGGGCAGGTTTTCAGTGGTTAACTCAGGGAGTTCCACTGCAATTGCCGGATCCAAGTTTTACAGTTTTGACGGATGCCAGTCAAACAGGTTGGGTCGTATCATTGAGCCCAACGGATTTGAAGGGCCAGGGTCTTTGGGATCTGTAGTTCCTAATCAAGCACATTTTCATCAAGAATGTTGTCATTTTATTGGATGAACGTTATTCAGAATGCTCATGTGCTAATTCTGTCCGACAATTTGACGGTATTAGGGTATTTTCGGAACTAGGGAGACACTCATTCCATTCTGTTATTCATGTTAACGGAAGGAATATTTTGTTTGTACTAGAACATCAAGTTCTTCTATCGGTCCGTCATATTCCGTGTCGTCTGAATGTATTAGCGGACTCCCTTCACGGAGGGGCCGCTTGTTGACGCCAGAATGGACTTTCAACAAACGAGTATTCAATCAGATTTGCTACCAAGGAGAGTGGCTTATGATCGACTTATTCGTGACGCATCTCAACAATCAGTTGAAGACGTATGTGTCACAATGTTTGGATCTTCGAGTGTTTGTGATAGACGCTTTATCGATCTCGTGAGACGGAATAATAGGATATGCATATCTTCCAGCGCAATTGATTCAGCAGATATTGCTCAAGTTATATATCTCAATGCAAAATTCTGTTGGTAGCATTCTTAGCTCCACCAAGACCGTGGATTAATCTACTGAGGTGTCTGTTGTGGGACATGCCGTGGAAGCTTCCTCCACATTTCGGTCCATTCTATGGTCAGATGGATTCATTTTACTATCAGTACTGCTTATGATAATATCTTCAATCAGCAGTCTGTGCTTTAGTTTTAAGCTGATGAAGTAAGAGTTCTTTCTACATAATGGGCTTATGCTAATAATGTTGCTATTACAGATCTAATGGGGGCTGCATATTGTTCTTAGCCCTCCACTTTCACGAATTCGTATCTGAGAAATATTGAATCCTTTTCTGCAGATCTGCATTGTTTAGGTCCGTTATTTTTCACTCAGAATGTCGTCCACTAAACAGTGGGAACTATATATATGTAGACCTTCGGTTCTGGCAGTGACTCTGTCCTGCTGCCCTCTTCGCTCTGGAGTATTTGATCCAGGGCGAGGGGAAGGGGGTGGGGTTGGGTGTTCCCTTAGGTCACCTGCTTTATAGTGTAAAGCAAGGGAATACCTCCCTTGGAGTCAGTAATTCCGAGTTGGTACCAGGATGGTTTTAAAGTAAAGCTAATGTTCATTTTTGTAATTTTTTTAAGTGTTACTCGGTGTGAGACATTTGTATATATCACGTATTAATTGGGCATTAATACACAATCCTCGGACTCTTTTAAATGAGTATATAGTCTTATTTTCCTGGACTTCCTTATTTATTGGCTTTCCTTTTAAAATTATTAGTATAAAGGGTTATACTGGATGTTAATAGAGATCATTGATGTTATTGCGCTCAATTACAGAATGGTGTTGTGTCTTTCTTTTTGATACAAATAAGAAAGATACATGTAAAGCCTATCTCTCATTTTCTCCTTCAGGGGATAGTTCTGTTATATGCAATTGAGTCTATTGGATTTTCCTTTATGTCCAAGGCCCTCCAACCTTTTTACTATTCAGCTAAGTCTGGGTCATTGGTACAGTATAAAAATGTTACAAAATTTATAGTAATTTATATATTTTTTATACTTACCAATGACCCAGACGGGGATGGCTCTCCCATGAATTGGGAACTCATACCTCCCCGCTGAGTACATAACGCTTACCAGGCACTGGTTGTAAGAATAATAATTGCGCCAATTTCCAGACTTCCTTGACACTGCGCATGCGCAGTGGAGTAAAAGTATGGAGGACCATATAGGACATGTAATTTTCGGTTTTAGATGCAAATTTTGGGGATTGGGGGTAAAATTTGCGTTTGGCCCGAGATATTTAAGAGTTAGCACCAGCTAAGTCTGGGTCATTGGTAAGTATAAAAAATATATAAATTACTATAAATTTTTTAACTTTTTATTGAAATTTTTTATTAAATTTCTGGGGTGTTTAACATGTATTACAGAATATTTATTATGTTTTTCCCCAGGGTTACGTCCTCACCCTAGGGATGTTAGGTCGTTTAGTCTTGCATTTTCTATCCGATGTATCTTTTTTTCTTCGTATGAAGATCTAGCTTTGCATCTGGTAGCATTTAAATTGGTTTCTGACTTTGGGCCTTTTCGATGTCTTGTTTCCTTTAGTCGATGCACTTATATGGACTCTTGTCATACTTGTGTTCACTGGGATGACTAATGTTGGAGACGAATGTTGTTGGCGGTGAGGTTCTGAGGCCAGGCCTTTCACCGTGTTATAATTCATTTTTGCAGTTTCTATTTCAGATGAACATGAACATGGTGATGATATTGTGACACCCATCCAAGTGTGCTACCGTTGTCGTGCTCCATTGAGCAAATAGAGCTAGCTGCAGTGCTCATGATATGCAAGGGATAAGGCCTCTAGTTAGTGTTCTTAATCTCTTGTAAGCTGCTAGCTCGACCGGTGAAGCAGTTATTCCGTCCATGGGAGCCATGACACTGGGTAAGTCCGTTGCAGTCAAAGAAAGTGTAGATGTGGGTAGAGCAAGCACTTAAATATAAATATGCTCACCCAGCGACGATGGAAATAGGGAGGAAATAGAGAGGAAGTCAGCAAGTTTCTTGTTGGGAGGATCGGCGAGGTCTAATAGACCGCAAGCGGGAGAGGCTCCTTTCTAACCTAACAAAATTTGGGGCCAATTGTTGTTATGAGAAACTTGCACAAGCTGGAGCATACGTCCGCCCACCACTCGGGACGCTCTGTTTAGTCTGCAGCCGGGGTCGGCTTCAGTCACGGCTTCCTCCACTACGTTTCACAAGCTGAAATGAAGTTTTCTTGTTGGGAGACTCGGTGAGGTCGATGAGGCCGTGGCGGGAGAGGTCCCTCTCTAACCCAACATTATTTGGGGCCAAATGTTGTTACGAGAAACTTGCACGAGATGGAGCATACATCCGCCTGCTGCTCGAGATGCTCCGTCTAGTCTGCAGTCGGGGTTGGCTTCAGTCACAGCTTCCTCCGCTACGTTATTAAAGCACACACGACCGCAGGCTAGCTACCCGACTTCAGATATCCAGTCAGCTGCGTGAAGACAGAGCCATACTTCGCCCCTGAAGTTGGACCATCTGATAGCTTGCGATCCAAGGCATCGATCAACGGGATGCTCGGAGAAGAGATTTGTCTCCGGATCTTCGTCCCAGGAGCAGCATGCGGTGGGAAAAAGCAGAAGTCCACTGCTCCTAAAGCCTTGGGAATGGACTTGCTGTCGCACAGCTATTAGCAGCATCCCAGCTAATGCAAGAGCAGCCTCCCACAGACTCCAGAGTTGAGCTGTCGGAGGGTGCTGGGTCGGTCCGGTCAATTGTGCATGTAGAAGAAGCCAGAAGTTTCTCTACGGGATGCTTGGCTAGATCTGGGGTCAGATCTCCGTTTGGAGATCCCTCTCCGTCCTGTTAACAGTCGGGGTCGACTGTGTCTGTTGTGAGAAACCATATTGAGTCGGAACACGCATTGGAACGTTCCTTCCACACTGCACCTGGGCCGGCGGCAGGTATGACTTCTTCTATTAACATGGGCGCGTGAAAGAGGATTAGTCTAGAAGTTTCTAAGCAGGATAATCTGCGAGATCTGGGGACAGATCGTGAGTGCAGAGCATTTTTTCGTCCTGTTAACAGTCGGGGACGACTGTTTAGTGTTGTAAGAAACTTCAGTGTGGAGGAGCATCCGTCCTATGTGATGAGTCGGGATGCATCTTCCGCACTTCATCCGGGGTCGGCTGTGGTTACGGCTTCCTCTTCTTCCATGGATATGCACAATAAGGGATAGATGCCTACAAGTTTCTAACGGAACGCTCTGCGAGGTCTGGAACAGACTGCGAGCTGGAGAACCCTCTCCTTTCCGTCAGCAGTCAGGGTCGACTGTTTTTGGTGCGAGAAACTTATGTCCCTACCTGCATCATTTAATATATGCTCATAAATAATGGAATGTGCTATTTCATTGAAAAGAGCAAATCTGGGCGCAATGTCCTAAGCAGATCACCTTACCAGAGCTATGGCACAATGTCTCATTGGAAAGAAATATGAGGATGTGGTTCCTCGCTTAGAGTTCTTTCCAGGGCAGTCATATATGCCACGTACAACTCTGCACGGACAGGGAATTTGGAGTTGGTAAGACGTGATGCTGCCCTTGTGTCGTCATCACTTATAGATGACAAGGTGAAAAGCTTTCTCTGAGTCGCTCCGGTTACCGGAAATATACTATTTGACGCCAAGCTTGCATTGATATAGGAGCACGCTACAAGAAGCTTCCAGTACTCTGCTATTGAAGTCGCTGTCTCATCAACACACTTCAGCAGACCGGGGTAAGTGAGGCCGTTCTGCTTCTAAGAAAGCATCATGAGAATATCTCATGAGGGTAAATAACCCTCTTATGTTTACTCTGGAAGTAATCATTATAGCGACTCGGGAAAGTGGCATAGGCCTGATCAATGCTATGGATCAGATCCCCCAAGCCAATGATTAATGGAAGCTTATCACCTTCACGAGAATCTGGATGTTAATCACGGAAGTTCCTTTCAAAGAGAGTCGCTTCTAGTAGAGGTAAAGGCTCTGTTATTGAAAGGAACAATTGAGGTCATCGAGAATAGATTTCAGTTGCTTGCCACTTAGCGGTAGGTTACGCAAAAGTGGATAAGTTGCGGAAGATTAGTGGATGAGAATGTAGTAGCGCTCTTATTGAAGGGAACAATTGAGGTCGACGAGACGAGCTTCTTCGTGGGGAGGACGTAGTTTCTCCTCCCATAAGCATAGTAAGTCGTACAGGTGATGGACATGACCTATATTGCTTGCCAGTTGACAGAAGATTATCAACTTCACGAGAAACTGGATGTTAATCACAGAAGTTCCTTTCAAAGAGAGTCACTCCTAGTGAAGGTAAAGGCTCTCTTATTGAAGGGAACAATTAAGGTCGTTGAGAATAGATTTCGGTTGCTTGCCACTTGACGGTAGGTTATCACCCTCGCAAAAGTGGATAAATTATGGAAGATCAGTGGATGAGTATGTAGTCTTGGCAGGCCTCCAGCTATCAGCCCTAGCAAGCCCCACTTACAAGAATACTTGTTAGACAAATCTTCCAAGAGAGGCTTTCCTTCTGGAGGTATAAGCTTTCCTATTGAAGAAAAGCATTAGATGTCGTTGAAATTATTCTCCAGTTTTTTATTATCACCTGTTTCTCGTCCTGAATCCAGATGGATAGTGCATAGATAGGCTAAGATATGCCTTGCCGTCAAGACAATTCTGTCATTGTGGACGCCATAGTAGCCTTCTGTATGGTTACAGTGGTCTCTTGGGTTAGGCTCTGTCCGCTGTCTTTTGGGAATAAAACCGAAAAAGATACTGTGCTTTTCGGTTTGTTTTTCCGAGGTGTCATAGACTTGTGTCTTATTGTTACACCATAGTAGCCTAGCTAAAATCATGAGTGAGATTTTTTCAATATTATGCAGTGGCATAACTGAATTTATTATCTCTTGGGTCTGCGGTCTCTTTGGGAATTCAGGACTGTTTATATTGCGGCTCTTCATTCCCTACCTTGCGGGTCTCAACTTACACCAATATATCTGTCTTCATGTAGATGAAGACTTATAGGCTATGGCTAGCAATGTAAGTCTCCTTAGTGAGCTTCTAGGGCCTCAGTTATCAGCTTTTAATGGTCTTCACGTACAAGGAGACCTTTAGCTGCTTCAGCTAGGCTGAGTTAGTTGTCCTATCGGACATGATACCGTTTGTTAGAGGAGGTTATTCTCTTCAAACCGGTATGGTTTGGTGTGAGTTATTATGTTAATACGGTGTATTTGTTCTTCATGTCCTTCTCCGCCCTTAGTGGCATTATGAAGTCGGTCAGACATGAAGGAGCCTTGCAGTTCCTATACTATTTGATGACTAACACAAGAACGATTCAAGTAATGCAGGTGAGGAGGGTTCGATATGATTTTGAATCCCCCCCCCACCACCAATGTGTTAAGAGATGACTACCGGGCAAGATGTAGTTTTCTTCCCATAAGCCTTGTATGCATTTAAGTATATACATGCATACATGCATTTCATGACTTCTCGATTGGTGGCTGGTTCATGTTCTATGGCGACCTCATGGGCACATCAACTTTTTAGTTGGTTTGTTTCCTGTGGTTGTTTGTCTATATGTCATATACAAGCATATGATTCATCATCAATAAATTGCTAGTCTTTGGATACCTGTAAGGCTGTCTAGTCAGTTAACTGGTATTCAGATGATTACATGCGGGATTTCAATGTTCGCGTGCATAATAAATGTATTTTTAGGTAGATGCATTATTGTATGATATGGGCCTTAGGAGCAATGAATTATTTCGGGGGCGGTCCATGATGAGTCTGTTAATCATAGCTTGTTCCATTTCTACTCCAGGTTTCCATTAATTTTGGTGCCCAATCGATTATAACTTGTCTATACATTCTCGTATATTCGCACATGTCTGGGAGCATAGATATCGGATAGAATACGTCTGGGAGTGTTATTTATTGGAATTTATTGTACATCTGAACAGGGTCGCCTGTGGGTTACCTTGGAAGTGTGTTTACTCTCCAGAGATTGTCCATTGTGATTCTATTGGACATGTGTATGTTGTATATATTTTATCACTGGTTTTCGACCTATCTATGTATGCCGACTCCAGTATATGTTACAAGCGGGCGCTATTAATTACCGGGATCGCCACGATAGCCTTAGCTTCTGAAGTGGCGTAAGCACCAATTTATTAATAATAATTAATATCTGGGTGCCTGTTCGACGAATATATATTTGTTATTTGGTACCGCTTTTCACTGATTCCAGAGCGCTCCCCTCTTTGTTTTTGAAGAAGATTCCTTCAAAAAAGGGTGGGGGGGGATTTTTTAAATCTCCTCCGGCTTGATAAGTGTAAGTGAAGCTGTTTTGTCTGTAGATTATATCCTGGATACGGCTTGTGTATTATTGTATATGGTGTATGTTTGTGGGGATTAACCTCTCACTCTCAAATACGCCATCCTAATTTTTAGGGCTTAGTCCGGACTAGCCTTAAAATTGGGAACTGATGCTAAGAATACGGAATTACTTGAATTTGGCTCCATATTTATCATATGTCTTCTCTGTTACTGTATAGAGAGACATACATGTAATTCCTTTTAAATTTAATTTCCTTTCACCTTGGATTGCATGCTTGGGAACTATGTTGGTCTGCTAATTCTGAAGTTCTAGGCTCTCCGCCTTTTTTACAATTCAGCTAGTCTGGGTCATTGGTTTATAGTATAAAAATATGATAAATTTAAAGTAATTTGTATATTTTTTATACTTACCAATGGCCCGGACGAGTATGGCCCTCTCATGAGTGGGCACTCATACCTCCCCGCTGAATTATTATGTAGTACTCTCTTCTACAAAGAATGATATTGGTGCCAATTCTGGTCACTTCCTGACGGCTGCGCATGCGCGGAGAGTAAAAGTATGGAGGACCAGATAGTGGGCACTTATACCTCCTTGCTGAGTTATTGCTTTAGTAGGCACAACTAGGAAGAATGATGTTGGTGCCAATTCTGGTCTCTTTCTGGGTACTGCTCATGCGCAAGTATTAAAAGTATGGAGGGCCAGATAGGACTTTTAATTTTCGGTATTGTATGCAAATTTTGGGGATTGGGGGATTCAAAATTTGTGTTTGGCCGTTAATAATATTGAGGTTGCACCAGCTAAGTCTGGGCCATTGGTAAGTATAAAAAAGATACAAATTACTTAAAATTTATCAATTTGAAGAACCACCAGTTAGAATCTTTTGTGTTTTGGTATACAGCATCCTTGGGATGGGGGCAGATTCAGGTTTCTTTAAAATCAAGTCCCTCTGATTAATGTTTCTGCTCCCTATGGCACAAATGTTAACTTAATGCAGTATAAGGAAGAATCTTTAAAAATAAAGTGTAATGAATAATTACATGACTTCATTCCTCTGTAGTGTTAACTTATCATAGAGTTTCTTATCCAGGGATGTGCAATTTCCAAACTGATATTGTTGTGATGAAATGAGGTTCATAACTCACATCTCCTATTTATCATGCTAATACTTATACTGTGCATTTAGATTTGTCTTAAGCTATATTTAACTTCTGATAGCATAAATATTGGTGTTATTGTATGCTTTTTGTATTTCCACATTCTTGTGTTTAATTTTCTTGGGGTGTGGGGGCGGGGGGGGATTGGAGCCATTAGAAAAGTTTGTTATTTCTGTGAAACAGCTTCAAATGTTTCAAAACCATTGACTATTTTAATGGTATCTTCAGAATTCTCTCTTGCCTTCTTATATAGCAGGTTGGCTTTTCTGACTGTAAAAGATCCTTTCCCACCCCCTTTGTGGTAATTAGTCACCTATATCTTTACCTGGTAGTGATGTTGGTTCCCCAGCTCCTATCTACTTTCAGTTTAAAATCCAGGTCAAGTAGATACTAAACATACTTGTCACCAAAACTTACATAATATTCAGTTAATAGTGATATTGTCATAATATTTTATGAGTCATTTACTGGTTTTTTAGAAAAATATGGAAACCTTAGATTATTTCTGAAGTTAAGCTGCAACCTTTCACAATCATATGTACATATTCCTTTTGATTGCTGTTATTTTTTTTTCTGACCTTCATCCTCACAGTTATTAAAGTAGTGTGTATTTCCCCAAATTATTTCAACACTTCATCCGTTTTTGGTGACTTTGATAATACTTAATCATTTATGTCAGTAATTGTTGATTAATTTTTTTTACTTTTTTGCTCAACTGTATATAATTTTGTTTGTTTATGGGTACTTTATTATTTACCTGAAAATATTATGTTTATAGTTCCTTACTGAGTAGGCAGTGAGTGCACCTTCATCATCATACATTTCAGGGGAATATGCCACATTTTCTCTTGTTTCAGATTTCAAATTGCCAAAATGGACTTTGAAATTTTCCTATAACATTTGATAGACTGTTCACAACAAAATGGTTTTTATCATGCTTTTGTAACTGAACACTATCTACCATATTTTATCTAAATTTTTGGACACTTTTTGTTGTTCGGACACCATTTTTTCATCAAAATTAAAAAAATTTTAAGCCTCGAAATTTTGGGACACCCACTCAAAGATCGTCCCGGACTGGTGTGGTGGGAAAATCCCAATGAAAAATAAATCCAAAATGACAATGATTTTCTTTTCAGTTGAATATTTCATCTTTCTTTCTTTGTTTTATGCTAAAAACGTATTGTATGCACAATATATTGTACAATGGAAAAAGAATTATTAAAACAACATTATTTGCAAACTTGTTCTTTATTGACAGGTAAGTATTGTTTTCCTTATCAAACTGACATGTCTGACAAACTGACCAATCAAATTTTTGTTTTCAAAAAGTGTGCTTTCATTAGACTTCTTCGAGATTTGGAAAGAGAAAAACCCACAAATGTTATGTTGAACTGACCTTAAATGATGACAATAATGAAAGGGTCCCATAAATAAATACATATAATGCAGTATAAACCATGCACCAGCAACAGAACAGTGTAATTATTGCTTCGAAAAAACATATTCAGTGCACTGAACACCAACAAAATTTTCCAATATTAAAAATAGAACAAACGACAATGAGGTCAACATGTGCTGCTGCTGCTGCAGGGTTTCACAAAAATTAAATAACTGAATAAAACTCATAATTCGTATTTGTCTTTCCTTTGCAAAAAGAGGGGGTGGGCCATACAGGCTTGGAGCCAATATACACACCACTCAAAAAATGTTTGCACTTCATCGCCTTGAATGGCTACATTGGTCCGTTTTAAAAACTCTGAAGCCAGCTCAGGTTTTTTTTATCTAACAATAACAACACAAGCACATGGCTTGATTACTGTTCAAAATTAATTTGTGGAAACATCAAAACTTTTCAAGTACTGGTAGATCGAAAGTAATTTCTTCTCAGGGATTTATTGGGAAAGTAAATAAAAACACAACAAACAATCGGAAACTTTTCATTTCATTCATTTGGTATGTTCATTTTATTAATTTATGCTGATGATTAAAGTTGCCGTATTGAACAGCTATTTTATCTTTCCCATTTCCGAGGTACCCCCCGGTAGTTTGTGTACAATAAATTTATTAACCGATGCAGTGTGTTTTTCAAAATTGTTCAAACAAAATTTCCACCCACATTTGCTGTACATGTGTATTTTGACCATTTTCGAAGTTTTCGGACGCTGGAAAATTTAATTATTTTTTGGCGTTCAAAAATTTGGATGAAATATGGTAGTTCATACTACATGTAGGCATTAGCATTAAAATAGCTATTCACCAGACGTCAGCCATGATGCTGTTTGAGAGATGGGAGATGTTACATTGTATTTCATATCTATGCTAACTGACAGGTTTCATTGGCATTGCATTATATAATGCCACAGTGTATTACTGAGATTCACTTCAAATAATATGTACCAAGCAGTTACTGGAAACAGTGAGAGCATTGATTTCTACAATTGATTGAGGTACAGAAATGAAATGCTTACAGCACCCATTACAAAGTTGGATTTATCAATTAATCAGAGTTTTTGTTTGTATTCAGGGAAACATTTTAGAGAATGAAACAGCCATTGACATCTTATCATCTAGCAAGATATTATCAATAGAAATTTCAGAAAAACAGAAAATAGCTTCAGCAACAGAACAAGAGATAGACGTTGTCAGAGATGGTTATAAACCAGTAAGTTCTAAGATCAGAGCTAAGCACAATTTTAATCTTTACCAGTCAGACGTCTAAATAATGAAAAGCTGAAGTTGTTGGTTGCAGGCCCGAAGCCAGAATCTCCCTGACAACAGATTATAGGGGGGCAAACTTTTGAAAATTTCCAACAAAATTCCCCCAAAATTGAGAAAGTGCCCTAATATGACCAAGTAAGCTCCATTTTGTATGCAAAATGCATCAAAATTCTAGTAATAGGGGGCCAAATTTTCTGACAGAGGTGGCCATAGAGGGGCAGTTCACCCCCCTCCCCCCACCCAGCCCCCCAATAGCTTCGGGCCTGGTTGCTTATAATATTGATCATAATCTATATGACCATTGTTTAACATTGTAACAAGCTGCTGCACATGCACTTCAGAATAAAGTCCAAATATGAGCTTCCAATACTCTACCAGTTAATAAATATTACATCAGCTTGCAAACCTTATGATAGTTTATGAACCAGCCAGTCAACCTGTATGTGTATATTGATCAAAGCAATGTTCAGGTCAATATTTATAATAAGGGTTGATTGAGTGGTCCATAATATACACTTGGGACTTTTGTGGTGGTGAATATGATGTGATATGAACCTAATAAACTTATATTGACCAAGGCATTAGCCAAGGTCAATATAAGTTTTTTAGGTTCATATCACATCATATCTACCACCACAGAAGTACATAACTGTTTTATTATATACACCATCCTCAAAAAAACAATCTTCTATTTGTCAATTAAAAGTTCAATTTTATCAACCAGAAATACTTTTATTTAACAATAAAATAGTTATCATCTGCAGAATAACATAAAAATAAAAATTGTTATAGAGATTATGTTGATTGAGATGGAACTAGAGAGGGGATTTCCAAAAGCTATATTTAGAAAGTTGATATTCAGTGGAAAACCAGTGTAAATGGATTTTTGAGTACCAGTCACATCTATAGGATCCAGCCAATAGAAATGTGCCATATGGTTAGCAGTCTTGTGCAATATTTGTTATATTACATGGAGTGGTGGATTGGGCATAATTTACCCTTGCAGTGTTTAAGCTACACCTATTATTTAATATTTCAATCCTGCTGCAAGGAAATTATTCTCTAATGATGAGTTTGTTTACATAACTATTATACCTTCTGACATGCTGGAAAAAACACTGATAGAGTTAATTTTGTCATTGAAAGATAAATTAGTTGATTATGTCACTTAAAAACATAGATTCCCCTATTTTTCCCTGCAGGGTCACTAATCTTAAACCGTGCCTAAATGTTTCACCATCACAAATGTTTATGACGTTCTCACACATATTATAACAACTGGCCCATCGCCATTTGACTACTGACCATTTAGTAAAATATAGAGTGGAGAAATTTAGAGTGTAATGAAACAACTGAGGTGTAATATTAATATATAATAAGAATGCAGAGGGGGCTGCAACAAATGACATGGTATCAGCCCAACACTGAACAAGGACCCAACTTCAGCTTTTCTGCTTTTATTACTGATGTAGAGTATTTGATGGGTGCTTGGTGAAATTTTTTTAAACCCTGTTTTCTGAATACCAGCCTTATCAGAGAAATTAATGCTAAAGTGTGCAGTAGACAGAAATATTTAATTTACCAGAGGTTGGTTAACTGCTTTTACACTGGTGTGAAATTAAGTATTTTCTGAGTATTTAATTCATTGTATCATGATATAATTAAATTCTCAGAAATGAAATCCTAAAGCCAAAATGGTCTTTAAAGCAAATTAATATTTTGGTTATCTGTGTCAATTTCTGTCAGTCCACAGCTCTTTTTCATTCAGTTTCTGTATAACCTGTATACCAAAAAAGGGATCAGATTGCACTTATGGTATGGTAAATGGTTTGGACATTGACAATCATATTCAGTTGATAGGCTTTTCTGCTACCCGGTATACAATTAAGTGAGATCCATTCTATTATGGTTAGGTAGATTCATCAATCTGCATTGCATGTTAATACAATACCTGGCATATAATGCAATGCTACAAAACACTCATTGTAAATATATAACTGGCAAAAATCCAGAAACAAATATGTTGAATGTAAAGTAGAAGGAGAATTTTAAGTAATTCCATAAGTAAAATATCAGGAAGAAACTGTCCTGAGAGAGTAAACTGCCACTATTTTGAATAAGCTTACCATTGGGAAATTAAAATATGTCTCTTTCTTAACCCTTTTACCTAATGAATCGGCCACATCTGCCCACATAATATGCAAATTCAGCCATTTTAAAAATATTATATTTTTATACTATAAACCAATGGCCCAGACTAGCTGGTGCAAACTCAAAGTTATCAAGAGCCAAACATAAATTTTGAACCCCCCAATCCCCAAAATTTGCTTGCAAAACCGAAAATTAAAAGTCCTATCAGGTCCTCCATACTTTTACTCTCCACGCATGCACAGTTGTCAGGATGTGACTGGAATTGGCACCAACATCATTCTTTGTTTGGCCCTAAAGTCAGCAACAATAAACTGACATCTATGCTTTAAAATCTCCTTTTTTGAGGGTGCCAGACACAAATCAATGCAAGAATTGGTGGATCGAAGGCTGTTATTGGATAATTGAAGTGTTCAACGGTGGTTTTAGACATTCAGAACTGTAACTTTATAATAATTATAAAATTATTTCATGTCTACCAATATACAGAACCACACTTATGTTTGAATGGGTTAACACTTACTGGACGAGAGCGAGTGGCACAGGGATACCACGAGAGCCAATAGGCTCGAGTGGTTATCCCAGCGCCACACGTTCGAGTCCAGTAATCGTTAACCCATTCAAACATAAGTGTGCTTCTGTATTTATTACACACCCAACCATGAAAAAGAATTCACTGTAATTAATCGCTAATTTAATTAAATAGTCGACAATTTGAACGGTTGAAAGAATTTTAGAGAGAAACGGGCAATTTTGTCAGAGAACCAGTCTTAAGTCTTTGACCTTGCCACCTGTAGAATCGCTGTTGATTCATTTTATTCGCAAAAAAATGGCGATCCAAACACTCAAAACTCAGAAGATTGCGTTCAGCATATCAGACGTCACAAATTATGAGGTATCAAATGTGTTTTCAAAAGTGTGTGTGCAGGCATCATTATATCTGGAGGATGGAAAATGCACAAGGATTTTAATTCGAATACGGTGCGAACTGGCCGCTCTGTTTAAATTTCGTGCTTTTTAAACTGAAAATATAAGTTTGAACTCGGCTTGACGATACATGCACTACTGCCACTAGGCTATCGCATGTGGACATCGGTCATTTCTGTTCTGCACTGTAACAAAAGTACCGTACACACCGGACGAGAAAAGACATTTTGTGCAATAATTAACCTTCCGGGGCATTCATTCGATCGTTTGGAGTAACTGAGCCTGAGACAGTTTGAGATTCCATTCTGACTCTGACTCTGAGTGAACTCTGCAGTCTTGGTAAGTTTGCACTCTCTTTTTCAACATTATAAAGTTTCTGAATTGAAATTTAGCCTTCTTTTCTTTTTACCTCAAGTCTTGGTAACCTTTGTTTGAAATGGGCTGCACTTACAAATAAAAGTGTTAGGTTGTCCACATAATACTACAGATATACAAAGGGAGAAATATTGTATGGCAACTGCAAGAAAATGTCATGTCTTGTCTCCACAAGTACACCTTTTTTTACAACCCCCCCACCCATCTATAACCTGACAGCATTTCTCGAAAGCTCACGAAATGAGTATCCATCAGTCTTAGTCAGAGGCTGAAAGAGAAATAAGTGTGTGTGTGTTTTCAGAATTTCTGTAGTGGGTAGCTGGTAATATTTTTTTTAATTTCCCCAGTACAAACTCCAGAAAGTCATATTTTAGCAATACTATATCCCCCTAAAAAAGCCCTCCCCCCTGCCCCCACAAAAAAATAAAATAAAATAAACCTGTTGCCCCAACACCCACTAGCATGTAAAAAAGCATTGGTTCCACAAATGTAAACTACCGAGTTTTTCTTATAAAACCAAGCTCTTCATTCTTCCGAATTTTTCTTTATTCGGCTAGTGTGGGATGCGGGGGGGGGGGGGGGGGGGGGGGATTAATAAGGGTGGAAGTGGAAACTGCAGTCAATTAGTATTATAGTAACTGCATATACTAGCTGTCAAACATCTCCAGGTGCTGTCGGCGTGTAGCCACCTGTTTTTCCGCAACATGGTAACCAGTATTCAAGATTCATTTAGTCTTGCTTCCTGAGAACTACTTCAACTTAACATGCTCTTCAAAGTATGTTTGCGTTGGCAAACGTGCTGCTTCATTGCCAAAGTGTGAATAATTACATTACACAGTAGGCCTCGTGTCGGCAGCACGCAGCGGTGAGGGCAACATTGTAACAATGTTTTATTGGAACTGTACTAGTGGCTGGCTGCAATATCGAACCCAAATGGACCTTTTTGCCCTAAAATTAATTAAGTTTTCCTCGATTTTCAATAACGAAAGCAAAGGTTGCATTTCACTGTTCAATTTCTTGGTAGAGATCATGTGTCTTTAATGACTTTCAACAGTTTTAGCATAGTTGTGCATCAAACATTTTGTAATGAGTATCGGTAATTCCGACAGATAAACATAGCCGATGGTTCTCATTGGTTATATTCCACTGAACGCTGCAAACTATAAGAACCAGTCTAACGAGAGAACTTGTGCACGTGAAGGGGACTTTTTATCGGATTGCACTAGAGCTTTCTGGTTAAAATTACCGCATGACCCTAAAATCCATGTGATCGTGACAAATACAGTTACGGGTGTGTAATAAATTTCGGGACATACGCCTGATGTTATCATTTTTGATAATGATTATTCCACTGTTTGTTAAATATTCATTCCCTATCCTTCCATGAACCCTTCCTGTTAAACTCTTAAGCTTTTTGGCTATTTTTTATTGAAATTTTTTATTAAATTTCTTGGGAGTTTAATATGTATTACATAATATTTATTCTGTTTTTCCCCAGGGTTACATCCTGACCCTAGGGGTGTTAGGTCGTTTAGTCTTGCATCTTCTATCCGATGTATCATTTTTTCTTCGTATGAAGATCTAGCTTTGCATCTGATAGCACTGAAATTGGTTTCTGACTTTGGTCCTTTTTGTGTGCCTGATGTCTTGTTTCCGGTTTTTCTTTGATGTTGTTTACATTGACACAGGGATCGATTTAATTTTGAAAAATTGCATAGCATTTTGCTACAAGTGTAGGAGAAATGTGTAGCAATTTTGAAAAATTGCGTAGCTATTTTCAAATTGTATTATTTTTGTTTTTTAAGGCCCCTAAAACACAGATTGTCGTGGGAATGCAGCACTCCATCTCTCCTCAATCAAAAACAAATCAATAAATGTTATATAAAGAAAAATCAATAAATATTGGGTGGTTACACCATTGATCCATTGCCAACATTATTTCTTGTGATGTGTGTGATTTCAGGTGATTATGCATGATTTTGTGAGATTTAGAGCGAGTGCCTGTCATTTCCTTTCATCCTGTGAGGTGTCGTTTCGCTCCAATACCCGTTCACCCCGGGTTGTTTTGCCCCCCCCCCCCTGCCCCCCCCAAGATTTGGGGCAAAACGACCTGGGTCAGAGGTGATCTTTTTTATTTAATTTGAATAGTTTATTTAAATAGTTTTTAACAATTTGTTCACTTATCATATCTATGTGTCGTATATGTGGTGAAAAATACCCCATAACCATTACCAATGAGCAAATGAGAAAACAGTTTCTTGAACTTTCCTCTCATCTTTGTGATCATGTCTAGAAAGGAAAAGATGGACTGTGAAGCTGTTTTGACAAGCTGGGCAATTAACAAATAGTAGACAGTATTGTTCTTGATTTTGAAAAAGTTAAATATCCCCATTGTCCTTTTTAACACATTGATATTGTGTATAATAGCAGATTAAATACTGTCATTTTAACACATCGACTTACAATAATATACAAACAATTGATTTTTTTTATTTTGTTTTCTATCTAATTATCGAATAGAATTTTAAGTAATATTTAATTGTCAGTTTTGTTCTGAATTTTAAAGGCTTTGATTGTACACAATGTATTGTTTCGATGATAATTTATATTTTCAACTGTTAACGTAGACTTCACCCCCCCCCCCCCCCCCTCATTTGTAGATGTCTGGTACATGAGCCATGGGGAAGGTCATGCCCGGTTTTATTGTCGGAATGGGAGCGTGTTTGGAATTGCTGATAAGTGGGGAGGGGGGGGGGGGGGGGTATTTGTCTGATGCACAAATGTCAAGGTAGGCAGTTGTCCGAAGGGTGTCCATGCACCACTTCGATACACCCTTAGGGGAAACGTACCAAAGTAAATAAATATGCGTAGCTGGGGTATTCTATCATACAATATTACTCCAGAGTTGCAACTTCTGGAATCTAATTCTTTACTTTGCCGGATAAAGTGTACCAAAACAAAACAAATAAATTACATGTCTCAATACATGTCCAATATAATTTTCGGGGAGAGAGGGCGCGAAACGACCCACTTCCGAATGTGGGGCGAAACAACCCAGGGCAAAACAACCCGGGGGGAAAACAATTGGGACAAAACAACCCAAGGGGCGAACAGGATTTGGGGCGAAACGACCGAAATTGTGATTGTGGTATTTAGCCTTTAACGAATACCCATAATCGGACGGGGGTACGAATGCTGGCAGTTGTGTTGAATGATTCACCACTTGTGTCAGATGATAAGAACTAAAATCATAATTTATTTTAGGGGACCTCCGGTGTTTGGCGGGACCTCCTGTGTTAAGTGCGATCAGCATTTCACTGCTCGAAGACATTGTAATTCTTACATTGTCATTCAGGTCAACCATTTGAACTAAAGACAAACATTAAAACCATGTGTGTTCATACCAAGAGAACTTCTCATTGGTTAAACGTGAATACATGATAACTGTCCCCTCTAGGACATAAAAACACAGCCACGTGTTTTTATGTTACAAGGTTATCGATTGGCTTAATGAATAGCAGAAACAAGTTTTGTATCCAATGACGGGAAGTGTCTGTCTCGATGATTAACCTTCTATCGAAAATCAAAACAATAACGTGCACACTAGATAGATTACCAGGACGTGAGGACGGACCCAGACACTGGTAATTAATATTTAAATAATGAATCGCAAAATGATATACAGAGAAATGAAATGCATCGCTGAAATCGAAAAATGCGTCGAAAAATGCGATGCGATACCGGTTAAATCGACCCCTGCATTGACAATGTCCTCATATATAGGTAGTACATGTATTTTATATTCTATTACTGTAGAATTACTGTAGGATACATGGATTATTATTCCGGTAGTGTAGCTCAATAAATTTGGATTTTGTCCATACTTAGGCTCTATCGGGATGCCTTTGGGCTCTTAATGTTCTCTTTGGGAACTGAGGCATTTTTAAAAACATTTTTTTTTTTTTTCAAAAAAATATTTTGAATTTAATTTTGATTGCTATTATTCATGTATCTTAATTATATATTTTGTTGTGAAGTTTGGAGGAGTGATATCGACTTCAGTTGATGCACTTCTGTGGACTCTTGGACTCTCCTCATACTTGTGTTCACTGGGATGACTAATGTTGGAGACGGGTGTCGTGGTACGTTGTTGACCGTGAGGTTCTGAGGCCAGGCCTCTCACCGCGTTATAATTAATTTTGTCAGTTTCTATTTCTGAGGAACATGAACATGGTGATGATATTATGACACCCATCCAAGTGTGCTACCAGCGTCGCGCTCCATTGAGCAAATAGAGCTAGCTGCAGTGCTCATGATATGCAAGGGATAAGGCCTCTGGTTAGTGTTCTTAATCTCTTGCAAACAGCTAGCTCGATCGGTGAAGCGGTTACTCTGTCCGTGGGAGCCATGACACCGGGTAAGTCCATTGTGGTCGATGGAAGTCTAGATGTGGGTAGAGCGAGCACTTAAATATAAATAAGCTCACCCAGCGACGACGGACACAGGGAGGAAATAGGGAGGAAGTCAGCAAGTTTCTTGTTGGGAGGCTCGGTGAGATCTAATAGACTGCGAGCGGGAGAGGCCCCTATTTAACCTAAGAACATTTGGGCCAAATGTTGTTAGAAACTTGCAGAGCCGGATCATACGTCTGCCCACCACTCAGGGCACTCTGTCTAGTCTGCAGCCGGGGTCGGCTTCAGTCACGGCTTCCTCTGCTATGTTTCACAAGCCGAAATGAAGTTTTCTTGTTGGGAGGCTCAGCGCTGTTGATAAGGCCGTGAGCGGGAGAGGTCCCTCTTTAACCCAACAACATTTGGGGCCAAATGTTGTTATGAGAAACTTGCACGAGATGGAGCATACGTTCGCCCACTGCTCAGGATGCTCTGTCTAATCTGCACCCGGGGTCGGCTTCAGTCACGGCTTCCTCCGCTACGTTATTAAAGCACACATGACCGCAGACTAGCTACCCGACTTCAGATATCCAGTCAGCTGTGTAAAGATGGAGCCATTCTTCGTCCGTGAAGTCAGACCATCTGATAGCTAGCAATCCGAGGCATCGATTAACGGGACGCTCGGAGAAGAGATTTAATTCCGGATCTTCATCCCAGAAGCAGCAAGCTATGGGAAAAAACAGAAGACTGCTGCTCCTAAAGCCTCGGGAACAGACTTGCTGTCGCAGTTGCGCAGCTATTAGTAGTATTCCAGCTAATGCATGAGCAGACTCCCGCAGACTCTATTGTTGAGCTGTCGGACGGTGCTGGGTCGGTTCGATCAATTGTACATGTAGAAGAAGCCAGAAGTTTCTCTACGGGATGCTCGGCTAGATCTGGGGTCAGCTCTCCGTTTGGAGAACTCTCTCCGTCCCGTTAACAGTCGGGATCGACTGTGTCTGTTGTGAGAAACCATATTGAGTCGGAACACACATCGGACCGTTCCTTCCACACTGCAGCCGGGGCCGACGGCAGTTATGGCTTCTACTTACATGGAAGCGCATGAAAGAGGATTAGTCTAGAAGTTTCTAAGTGGAATACTCTGCGAGATCTGGGAATAGATCGCGAGTGCAGAGCGTTTTTTCGTCCTGTTAACAGTCGGGGATGACTGTTTTGTGTTGTAAGAAACTTCAATGAGGAGGAGCATCCATCCTATGTGATGAGTCGGGATGCTTCTTCCGCACTTCAGCCGGGGTCGGCTGTGGTTACAGCTTCCTCTTCTTCCATGGATATGCTCGATAAGGGATAGATGCCTACAAGTTTCTAATGGAACGCTCGGCGAGGTCTGTTACAGGCTGCAAGCTGGAGAACCCTCTCCTTTCCATCAGCAGTCGGGGTCGACTGTTTTTGGTGCGAGAAACTTCAGTGAGTTGGGGCACCCATTCACGCTTGTGGTTCAGGATGCTTCTTCCACACTGCAGCCGTATTCGGTGGCAGCTATGGCATCTTCCCTTGCTTCATTAATGAAGCGCGTTGACCACAGACTAGCTATCTGACTTCGCAGGTTTGGGTTGATAGCTAGTCATTTGAGACTATTACTACCATTTAACAGACTCCGATGGTGAGCTGTCCATTCTGCTTCTAGAAAGCATCATGAGAATGTCTCGCGAGGGTACAATAACCCTCTTATATTTTCTCTGGAAGTCGTCATTATAACGACTCGGGAAAGGGGCATAGGCCTGATCAAGGCTATGGATCAGACCCCCCTAGGCCGACGATTAATGGAAGGTTATCATCTTCACGAGAATCTGGACGTTAATCACGGAAGTTCCTTTCAAAGTGAGTCACGTCTAATGGAGGTAAAGGCTCTCTTATTAAAGGGAACAATTGAGGTCGACGAGACGAGCTTCTTCACGGGCAGGACGTAGTTTCTTCTCCCATAAGCATCGTAAGTTGTACAGGTGATGGACATGACCTATATTGCTTGCCAGTTGACAGAAGATTATTATCAACTTCACGAGAAACTGGACATTAATCACTGAAGCTCCTTTCAAAGAGAGTTGCTCCTAGTGGAGGTAAAGCCTCTCTTATTGAAGGTAACGAATGAGGTCGTCGAGAATAGATTTTGGTTGCTTGCCACTTGGCGGTAGGTTATCACCGTCGCAAAAGTGGATAAATTATGGAAGATCAGTGGATGAGAATGTAGTCTCGGCAGGCCTGCGGCTATCAGCCCAAGCAAGCTCCACTTACGAGAATACTTGTTAGACAAATCTTCCAAGAGAGGCTTTCCTTCTGGAAGTATAAGCTTTCCTATTGAAGAAAAGCATTACACGTCGTCGAAATTATTCTCCAGTTTTTTATTATCACCTGTTTCTCATCCTGAATCCAGATGGATAGTGCATAGATAGGCTGAGATATGCCTTGCCGTCAAGACAATTATGTCATTGTGGATGCCTGAGTAGCCTTCTGTATGGTTACAGTGGTCTCTTGGGTTAGTCTCTGTCCACAGTCTTTTGGGAATAAAACCAAAAAAGATACTGTGCTTTTCGGTTTATTTTTCCTAGGTGTCATAGACTTGTGTCTTATTGTTACACCTTAGTAGCCTAGCTAAAATCATGAGTGAGATTTTTTTCAGTATTATGCAGTGGCATAACTGAATTTATTATCTCTTGGGACTGCGGTCTCTGAACTCTTGTCAAACAAGATTGAATTGGTTAAATTCCTAGTGGCATTACAGGAAAAAGTTACTGCTTGAAGTTTCAGTACTTTGACATAAGAGTGCAGAGGTTTAACTAGTTGAGTGCTACATTATTTTTGGTGGTCTGAATTTGTTCATCACAATTTGTTTTATTACAGGTTATTGAAGAGTGCCACAGGCAATCTTCAATAATTTATGATAAAACAAATCTATATGAACAAAATTTTATTTGCGTTTGACTGAATGTGAAACATGAGAAAGGAAAATGTTGGCTTTTGCTGTGGTACCCTCATTTTTTGAAAGCTGTGATAGTGGCTTCTAGCACTCAACCAGTTAAAAGGCTTCATATTCTGTGAATGTGCTGTATATCCATTTAGCAGCCAAAAACCTTGTCAATTTGATTTGGTCTAGTCACAGTCGGCTGGGGAGTGTCTGAAGGCACTCTCCCAGGGTTTCGCAAATTTGTTTTTTGCGGGACCCATTTTTGGGTCCTGCAAATATTTTTTACGTGCCCCATTTCCAACATGTGTCTTAATCACATGAATTATGCCTGTGTTCAAATATGTAGCTGTTCAACCACCATATCAAAGGCTGTTGCAGTAATCATGTTTATAGAAATTAGTCTAATTTTATTAAATTTTTGAATTGGTGTCACTGACAGACTGAAATTCCCATCCCAGAACTGTTTTCCTCTTCACCATGTTGATTGAAAGAAATGTGAAACAAAAAACTGAAAAACTGCTTTTGATTCAGCCTGAATCGTATTTTATTTCTACAATACTCTACCTGAACCAGCTTGTTGATTTCACAACTCACAAGCAGCAGTTGCTACAATGTTAACAATGTCAATTTCCATCAATCATGAAGCCAAATAGTTGTTGATTTCACGCATAGTGAAATTGACAATGTCTTTCATTTAACGTTTTGCTTATCATGCAATGCAGTGAGGGCAAATTTTGCAAAGATTTTGTGACGGCAGAAATATGCCCTCGCATTCTATATGAGCGATGGCATTTGTGGCATCATTGCCAAATGCTGTGGTAAATTCCGAAGGCTGAATAGATCTTATTGATGAAGAAATGCTTATATTTTTATACTGTACCAATGAACCAGACTTAGCTGGTGCCCAATCCCCAAAATTTGCATCAAAAACCGAAATTTCAATGTCCTATATGGTCCTCCATACCTTTTATCCACTGCGCATGTGCAGTGTCAAGGAGATCTCGAAATTGGCTCCAAAAGTCATTCTTTGTTTTGCCCTAAAATCAGTAACATGTCACTGATATTTGTGCTTGTAAATCTCAGTTTAAATGATGCCAGACACATAATTATGAAAGAAATGGTGGATCTAAGGATGAAATAAAGGATGAGAGGAAGAAACAGTGGCAGAATGTGTTCAGGGCTGCAACTTATAATTTTTTTACGAAATTATTTCATGTTCCCTAAATTCGGGGCATGAGCCTTATGTTGTCATTCTGGCTATGAATTTACCATTGTTTGTTCAGTGTTTCCTCTCTCCCTTTCCTTAATACCCCCTTGCTATTCTCCCATGCTTTTGGCATAATTTTTGTAATTTTTTTTACTAAAATTTCTTGGGAGTTTTGGCTTGGTAACAGAATGATTTTTCTGTTTTTCCCCATGCTTACGTCCTCACCCTTGGGTGGTTAGGCGTTGCGATCTGCATCTACCATCCGATGTACTGCAGTTTCTACTCTGGAAGCCTCTGTTTTACATCAGATAGTGTTTAAATTGGTGACTGTTTTTAGGCCATGTTTACAGTGCCTGTAGTCATGTTTCCGGTTTTTGTACACTTTTGTTTATGTTGACAATGGTTACTTCTGATAGTGATTACTTGTCTTCTTTTTAGTTCATAGCCAGATACATTAATATTGTCCGTAAGTGTTATATTAATTTTTAAAAATGTTTTAAAATTTTTGTCCACACTTGGGCTTTTTGGGGATCCATTTGGGCTCATTGTTACCATTGGGAACTTGAGCTCTTCTGAAATTTTTCCAAAAATTTTTTTTTTTTAATTATTTTTTTGAAATGTTATAATGGATTATATTATATTATGTATCTTTGTTTCAAAGGTTAGTGCAAGTACTATGACTGTTTATATTTTTTCATGATGAAAGAATATTGTTCAAATTGTAATGCGAGGAAATCTTCCTCTAATTCTCATGTTCATTGTGTTTCTTGTAGTCAATGTACTCGTACTAATTCTTGCTTAGTGTGTGCCAATTGGAATGACAACGTTTGAGACGTGTGTCATGGTATATTGTTAGCAGTGAGGGGTCCATGCCGGTCCTCTCTTCGCAAGGTCACTCTAGTTTATCAGTCTCTTTTTCAGAAGAACAAGAACAGGGTGATGTTTCCGTGATGTGTTCAACAAGTGTGTCTCCGTCGTTGCAGTCTAACGAAGAGCTAGAGGCAAAAGTGCTCATGAAATGCAACAGTTGCATAAGAGGTCCCTAGTAGGATCGACAGTGTTGTTGTCCACTAGCTCGCCCGGTGTAGCGACCATTCATCGAATGGCTTGGCAGCCGGGTTCATCCGTTGCGGTCCAGGGAAGCAGTTTGGGTGATGCGAGCACTATAAACATTGAACGTGCACACCCAGCGACGACGGATCCGAGGATAGTACGGAGGAAGCCTGTCAGTCCGGTAGCTAGCTCGTCCAGGTCTATCCGGACCGCGAGCAAGAGAGGCCCCCTCTCTCTTACAACAACATCTGAGCCGCGATGTTGTTGTATGTTCGTTCGTTAGTCAGAGCATATGTCCACTCCTCCTGAGCAAGCTGGGTCGGTTCGCTCCCCTGCAGAGTCAGTTAGGGATGACTGAGATTATTATGTGGTCCAGGCGGATGGTAAAAGGGAATCAGCACTGCTGAAATTTTCCCTTTCCGAACAACTTAAGGTGGCCATAGATTTCATCCGGCATGACCTTTTAGAAGTTGTTTCTCTGGACAAAACTGCTGTGTTACCTGATATGAAACTGTAAGCATCACTGGACACAGACTTTTTTGGCCGGATTAGGGACACCGTCCCTGAGTTTCCGACCCAGTCCAGAAATGTCACGGACATTTGAACTTTTGAATGACGCTATATTCAAGCAAAGAGAAAAACGTTGGCCTACTTGAATGACATTCTTCAGGGTTACGGCAGCAAGTTAACGCTTCAGAACAATCTTCAGAGTCTGCTTCAATTGCTCCGACGTCTCGGTTTCATAGTAAACGAAAAGAAGTCGGATCTAGTGACGTCCTAATCATTCACCCACATGGAATGAGCTTAGAGACGTACAAAAAACGTGTTCGTCTGCCGTTGACCAAAGCGATATTAGTCAGTTGTTACGCTCGTTTTTGCCTTTACTCAGATGTAGTAACAGTGAGAGAATGCATGAGACTGACAGGTTTGTGCGGACCCGCTGCGGATCTCATTCCAATGGAGCGGCTACGCACTAGTCCACTCCACAGATATTTTATCTCAGAATTGGAGTGTGAAGACTCATTCGCTCGGATCGAACATCGTCGTGTCGAATCAAGTGAAACAAGAGATTCAGTCTTGGGCAGATATTCAGTGGTTAACTCAAGGAGTACGACTGCAACTGCCGGATCCGAGTTTAACGATAATGACGGATGCAAGTCAAACAGGTTGGGGCGCAACTCTGAGCCCAACAGATTCAGGGTGCCAGGGTCTTTAGGAGCCGCAGTTCCTAACAAGTACATAAACATCAAGAAATGATGTCAATATGGCTTGCGCTACGTCAATGAATGAACATTCTTCAGAATTTGCATGTTCAAATTCTGTCCGACAATTCGACAGTAGTAGCGTATATTCGGAATCAGGGAGGCACTCATTCCATTCCGTTATTCAATTAACGGAAAGGATCCTTCTGTTTGTCCTAGAGCATCAAATTCTTCTATCGGTCCGTCATATTCCGGGTTGTCTAAACGTTCTAGCAGACTCCCTTTCTCGGAAAGGTCATATGTTGTCGTCAGAATAGACTCTCAACAACGAGTATTCAATCTGATTTGCTACTAATGGGATCGTCCAATGGTAGACTTATTTGCGACGCATCTGAACAATCAGTTGCAGATGTATGTGTCGTCGTGTCCAGATCCTCAAGCATTTGCAGTAGATGCTCTCGATCTCTTGGGACGGAATGATAGGATACGCGTATCCTCCAGCGCCATTGATTCAGCAGATATTGCTCAAGATAAAGCAATCTCACTGCATAATTTTGTTGGTAGCATCTCTGTCACCCCAGAGACCATGGATAAATCTACTCAGGTGTCTGCTGTGGGACATGCCGCGGAAGCTTCCTCCACAAGAGGATCTTCTTTCCTAGGGGAAATGGTGCACACTGCATCACAACCTTCACGTATTTCCGTTGTGCGGTCCTCCTTGCACGGCAAGCATTTACAGGATGAGCAGTGGACGCAATTTCTAACTGTAGGAGGACCTCCTCTTCGCTAAATTATGCTGCTGAGTGGAAGGTTTTCTCACGATGATGTAGGAATCATTTTGTTGATACCTATGCACATCATGATAGTTTACGGATTGGAGCTAATGTCTCTTTATCTAAGTTACTGAAAAACTTTTCGATAAATAGACCTAGAACCCTTAGATTAATTCCTAAGTGGAATTTAGCTTGGGTTCTTATTAAGCTAAAGAAGCGCCATTTGAGCCTCTTGATACAGTGGACTTCAAATTCTTATCTTATAAGACAGCTTTCTCTTAGCCTTCTCTTCTGCTAGAAGAGTTAGTGAGCTTCAGGCACTATCTGTGGATGATTCTCACTATCATAGTGTAGGTAATACTATTACCTTGACTACTAATGTTGGATTTTTGGCTAAAATCAGGCTCCTAATAAGTATTCGGAACCTATTGTTATTAAGGCTCTTCCGTCTTCTGACGGGCATAGGCCTTTACTCTGTCCTGTTAGAGCTATACGTATTTACATAAGTAGACCTGAGTTTATCTGAAAGGGACGCAAACATTTCTTTCTGTCTCTGCGGCCTAATAGAAGGGACATTACGGTCCATTCTATTGCAAGGTGGATTCAATTAACTATCCATACTGCTTATGAAAAATTATCTTCAACACAGCAGACTGTGCTTAAGATTTCCGCACATGAAGTAAAAGCGCTGTCTACATCTTGGACTTATGCTAATAGTGTTGCTATTACCGATTTGATGAAGGCTGCATATTGGTCTCAGCCTTTTACATTCACAAGTTTTTATCTTACAAATATTGAGTCCATTTCTGGTGACCTGCGTTGTTTAGGTCCGTTATCTGTTGCTCAGAATGTCGTCCACTAAACAGTTGCAACTATAGTTATGCAGGCTTTCTGTTCCGGCAGTGACTCTGTCCTGCTGCCCTCTTCGCTCTGGATATTTGACCCAGGGCAAGGGATAGGGGGGGGGGGGGGGATGGTGTTCCCTTAGGTCACCTGTTTTATAGTGAAAAGCAAGGGAATACCTCCTCTGGAATCAGTAATTCCGAGTCAGTGCCCAGATGGTTTTAAAGTGTAAAGCTAATTCATGTAATATTTTTAAGTGTAGCTCGGTGTGAAACATTTGTATATGTCACGGATCATACGAGCACTAATATACAATCCTCGGACACTTTTAAATGAGTATAAAGAGTCTTATTATCTGGACTATCTTTAATTATTGGCTTTCCTTTAATAAGATTAGTATAATGGATTATACTGGATGTTAATAGAGATCATTGATGTTATTGTGCTCAATTACGGAATGGTATTGTGTCTTTCTTTTTTGATACAAACAAGAAAGATACATGTAAAACCTGTTCTCCTCTTCTCCTTGAGCGGATAATTCTGTTTTCATGTAATTGAGTCTATTGGAAGAATTTCCTTTATGTCCTAGCCCCTGCAGCCTTTTTTTTATTCAGCTAAGTCTGGGTCATTGGTACAGTATAAAAATGTTAAAAAATTTATAGTAATTTATATATTTTTTATATACTATAATTTAAGGAGTTAGCACCAGCTACGTCTGGGTCATTGGTAAGTATAAAAAATATATAAATTACTATAAATTTTTTAACATTTTAGGTGGGAATGGTAAATGGGTCCCCTTAACAAGCATTTGTGAGAACGTCGCGGGAACGAAATGACCGTTCTCGCAATTTGTGAAACCCTGCTCTCCAATAAACTGTAATAAAACAAATCCATTGGAACAAATTTTGACTGCCACCAGTAATCTAACACTCTCCCAATCAAGTAAATTTAAAGCTCATAAAAAATCTGGAGTTATTATAGTGGCCTAATTTTTTTCCTTCTAGAGTTATGATTGAGAATTCTGGTGATGAGGCAGTTGATATTGAGTGTTGGTGTATTGTGGTTGGTAAGATTTAACAATGCTTGCATATTGAGAAAATGAAAACTCTTTGAGAATGACGCCATTCATTCAACTAAATCTATTATATTTCATGTCAAAATTATTTTCTTTAATGTCAGTTTTGTAGTACACCCTGTTACAACCGATAATGTTACAACGCCGCATAATGTTACACCAACGCATAATGTTACAAAAAATGTAGTAAACAACCGATAATGTTATAAATTCCGCACAGTGTTATAACTTTTTTCAACCCATTATGTTATAAAAATCAATGCATAATGTTATAACTTTTTTCAATCCGTTATGTTACAACAAATTAACTGATAATGTTATAACTTCAAATAAACATGTTTTTGGTAATTGATACTGTCATGGCATCAGTTTCAGGTGGAGACCGTTGGTCTGTATTTGAGGGAACTCTTTAGTTCCCAGTGTAGAATTGGACCATTTTGACTTTAAATAATGTATACCATTATTGTAATAAACCCATTTCTGTGATAAATTACGCGTCCATTATATGGTCGGACATTAGGTAAGGATACTGTCCTATATTTTAAGGATGCTAAACCCATGGAATCCCCCTTTTCATCGTATGAAGCAATGAAAGCTATGAAAATGAGCACGATGCACGCAAAATCATACGTCTCAAAATGAAAGCTATGAGCGCAATGAGTACCTCTTCATACATCTCATACCCTCATTAAGGATACTATCCTACCTTTATTTGGGAGTGTTTTCAGGAGTGTTTGGGTCAGTTTTATGAAGATTGTTAGGTTGTTTGGATTAAATTGTTGTCAGGTCGTTAGGGATGAGATGACAGAGCATGTGTCCCCATAACAACACGCGTGCCACCTATTATCATGATAATGACATCACAACATGGCCACCAACGTGCACTATCATGACAACCCAACATGACTGCCCAGTCACGTGACATGACATCACTTCCGGGGTCCTGCCCTGGGGTCCTACAAAATGGCTCATTTTCAACATACATAACTACTCAACACCATCACCAACACCGCCACAACACCAACATCAACACAACTCCTCCACCACAACCTCCTCCTTCTCCCTATACTGCCTGTTCTAGTGATTCTGCCCTTTCCAGAACCTGTAATCCCAAATTCATCACTTCCACTTCTTCCATCATCTCCACCATCTATATTATCATACGGTCTAGCACTACTCCCTTATAGCATTCTCAGATAGCCTTCTCTGCACAATCACCCTGATGTACTAATCCATGACCTCCTGTCTTTCTCAGCCTAATCCCTGCCCACCCCTTTCATTCCTCCTAAACCCCATTCCTCTTCCTACCCAGTCTCGCATCTTATTCTTGTTCCGTGCAACACCACCAACCCGCCACATCCACCATATGTACCTCGCTCCATCCAGCTTTTTGACCTCTTTTAACTCCACCTCATTTTTGTTCACAATGTCAAATTAATGAACAATAAAATATTCTTATGACAAGAAATGTGCGATAAATGAGTTTTAGATGCCCAAAACAAGCAGAAACAGAGGCATTTGCCCATCCCCAAAGGCGTCAGGGAACTATGGTACACTACATTCCTGGAAGTGGAGACTACGCATGTTGGTAAACGTACCAACCGGATAAAATAGCACCCTTCCCTCATGACCCCCGCCTTCACCATGATGGGCACTGGATGATAATGGTAATGACGTCACACGATTGAGTTACCAGGATAATCCGCGTCTATGTAACGTGACTTGGTCATTCTATGATAAATCCCCGGGAGCTGGGGGGGGGGGGGGGGGGTGTCTCCTCGGCTTAACCAGAGCAGAAACCTTTAGTATAAATATTACATACCTTTACGCGACAATAAATGGTAAGTGGTAAAGTCCATCTACAATAGCTGTAAATGGAATTAGTATACAGAAGTTATACCATTATCGGTTAATTTGTTGTAACATAATGGGTTGCAAAAAGTTATAACATTATGCGTCGATTTTTATAACATAACAGGTTGAAAAAAGTTATAACATTATACAGAGTTTATAACATTATCGATTGTTTATTACATTTTTTGTAACATTATGCGTTGGTGTAACATTATGCGGCATTGTAACATTATCGGTTGTAACACACCCTTCCTTAAATTCAAATTATGCTTCAAACTACATATTGTACAGTGAGCAAACATAGAAGCTGCCACTGTAGATTCCACATTACAGTTGGATATGTTTAGTCACTTTAAACTTTTACCTCTTTTTAGCTCATCTTGACAAAATCAAGCTGAGCTAATCCCATCGCTTTCCATCTGTCATCCGTCCAACCATCCATCCGTTGTCCGTCAACACAATGTTTTGGTCTTCTCCTCTAAAGCCACTAGGCCAATTCAAGTGAAAGTTTGTGTGAGTGATGGTCCTGAAGGGGCATTGCATTTTTGTTCCACTTAGCATGCCCAGCCCCATAGGGAGGGAGTGGGGAGAAAAATGCTCCAAAATATTTTTTAAATCTTCTTCTCATGAACCAGTGCATACATTGACTTGATATTTTCTATGGAGCTTCCTTTTGAGGTGTAGAATCAAGTTTGTTCAAACGAAGTTCGTGAAGCAATATTTGGCTTTGTAATGGGAGGGGTAAGATTTTTGGCCCCACCCAAAATTTCTATTTTCTGAACCCATGGTCTGGTTTGAGCCAAATTTGGTATGTGGTATTATTGGGTCATAAGTACTTGACTCATGTAAAAAAAAAATTCCTGCATCCCCATGGGAACCCTTGGAGCTAAAAATAGAAATGTTTTCAAATGCCCATATTTCCCAAACTACACAGAACAGAGAGCTGTTATTTGGTATGAAGTATCCTTAGGGCCAGTAGAACTGAATGGGGGGAAAAAATGGCCATTGGTTATGTTAGGGTGTTCTGTAATAGGCATCAAAAAATGCTGAGTTAGCATATTTGCAAAAATTTAAAAAAATCTTTTCTCCAGAACCAATCATCAGAATCTTTTGATATTCGGTATACAGCATTCATAGCACAAGTTTGTTAAAATAAAGCCCATTCGTTCATATTTGGGCTCAATACAGGAGCCCAAATTTTTAACATAAGGTAATATGGGGAATATTCCTTAAAAATCTTCTTCTTCAGAACCACCAGTCAGAATCTTTTAATGTTTGGTATACATCATTGTTATGAGGGTCTGATTCAAGATTGTTCAAACTAAGTCCTTAGGTTAATATTTGGGCTTTTTTAACTTTGTTCAATATGGGGGATAATTTTAAGAAATCTTCTTCAGATCCACCAGTCAGAATGCTTTCATATTTGGTATACAACATCTCTAGGGGATCAGATTCAAGTTTGTTCAATTCAAGTGCCTGGGTTAATATTTGGGCTCCATATGGGAACCTGAAATTTAACTTAATACAATATGAGGGAATTTCTTCAAAAATCTTCTTCTTCAGACCCACTAGTCTGAATGCTTTCATATTTGGTATACAACATCTCTAGGGGATCAGATTCAAGTTTGTTCAAATCGGATCCATAGGTTAATATTTGGGCTCGCTATGGTAGCCCAAATTTTAACTTAGTGCAATATGAAGAAATTTCTTTAAAATTTCTCTTCTTCAGATCCAAAAGTCAGAATGCTTTCATATTTGTTACACAACATCTCTAGGAATGTCAGATTCAACTGTGTTCAAATCGAGAGCCTGGGTTAATATTTGGGCTCCCTATGGGAGCCGGAATTTGCTATGTTGCTGAAGAATTAAAAATTTTGTATTCAGTACCCTCTAAAGGTGTGTAACTAAGATTAATCCACATAGGTTGTATCAAGGGGCTTCATAGGGGAGCTCTACACTTCATATTATGATCAACTGAAGAAAAGGCATGATGCAAAGAAAAGGCATGATGCCCAAGGATTGACAGTGTATCCTATGGAAATGGATTGCTTAATGTAGACTCATTCTTGGACTCTGTTTATATTGTGTTCTGTTCAAGATGAGTGCTTCAGGCCCCATGGGGCCTCTTGTTTGTTAACATATTTAAAATTTTGAAACAGAGGCTAGGCTATATTTTTATACTAGTAACAATGGCCCAGACTTAGCTGGTGCAAACTCGATAAAAACAAGGGCCAAAAACAAATTTTGAACCCCCCCAATCTCCAAAATTTGCATGCAATACCAAAAATTAAAAGTCCTATATGGCCCCCCATACTTTTAGTGCTGTGCATGCGCAGCACCCAGGAAGCGAGTGGAAATGGCTCAAAGCATCATTCTTTTGTTTGGCCCAAGTCAGTAAACATTTGAACTGATATCTGTGAAATAAATTCTTATTTTTTATTATGCCAGACACAAATCAATGATAGTTTTCATGGAATCAGCAGTGCAGCAGGATGTTGGGAGTGAATAACAGTGGTTTTGGATGTCCAGGGCTGTAACTTTATAATTTTTATGTAAAATTATTCATGTTCCCTATTTTTGGGATATGCTTCTGAACATCGTCATTATAATTTGACTCCACTGTTGTTTTGTTAGTATTACTTCCCTTCCCTTCCCTCTCCTGAACCCTCCTGTTATACTTCCAAGCTCTTTCAGCTTTTTTATTGAGAATTTTTTATTAAAATTCTTGGGAGTTTAACTTGTTTTACGGAATAGGTATTCTGTTTATCCCCTGTGTTTACGTCCTGTTCGTTACTGTTCAGGACGTTTTGTATTCTTGCATCTTCTACCAGATGCATTGTTTTCTCTTCCTATGAAGATCTAGCTTTGCATCAGGTGGTTGTTGATCGATTACTGACTTTGGGCCTCTGTTGTGCCTGTTGTTGGTTACTTTTCGTTTTTTCCTCTTGACATTGATGTCTGTTCAATAACGTTTTGGATACATATTAATTCAGTGTTTAGTTATAAAGAATTTTTTTTTTTCTATTAGGATACATATTATATCTTATTCTGGTAGTTTAGCTTTAATTAGGTAGTGCTTGTCCTCACTTAGGCTCTATCGGGATGCCCTTGGGCTCATGAGGTTCCCTTGTGGTTCTTAGGTTTCATTCAAAATTTTTAGAAAATTTTTTTTTTAATTTGTTTTGAAATTTTTGTGATTGTCTATGTTGTGTATCCTTGCGAGGTTTATGCTGTATTATTATTGGGACGGGACGGGATCGACTGTTTTCTGTCATGAGAAACTTCAATGAGTTGGAGCACCCATCCGAAATGTGCGACTTAGGATGCTCCTTCCACACTTCTGCCGGGCTTGGCTGTTGTTACGGCTTCCTCTTCTTCCATGGAAAAGCATGCTAAGGGGTAGAAGCCTACAAGTTTCTAAACAGAATGCTTCCCGAGGTCTGGAGTCAGATCGCGAGCTGGAGAACCCTATCAGATAACTTTCCATTGGGATTCAATTGGAAAAGTGTAAGGTTGTACATATTAATATCAGCGGTTATCGACCTATCTATGTATTCCGGATGCGGCATACATTTAGAAGCTTGCGATTTTAATAACCGGGATCGCCATGATATAGCCTTAGCTGTTGATGTGGCGTTAAGCACCAATAAATAAATAAATAAATAACCGGGAGCCTTTTAGGCGACTATATATTATTCAGTACCGCTTTTTCACTGATTCCAGGTCGCTTCCCTCTTTGTTTTGAAGATTAATTCCTTCAAAAAAGGAGTTGGGGGTAATTTTTCTTTACCTCTTCTGGCCTTATAATAAGTGTGTAACTATGAGTGAAGCTGTTATTGTCTATAGATTATACTGATCTTATGTACAGCGTGTTGCGTTATGTACGGCGTGTATCTGTGGGCATTGATCTCCAACTCTCGGACATGCTTTTCCTAATTTTAAGTGTCTTAGTCCGGACTAGCCTTAAAATTGGGGGCTTGTTACACCCAATTAGCGTAATTATTTATGCTAAATAATAAGGAATCACTTGGATATTGCTCCTTATTCGGTGGTATGTCCTCCTCTATTGTGGTACAGAGAGGGATATATGTAATTCCTAAAATTTTAATCTCCTATTCACCTGGGAGTCCTAATGCAGGCTAAGGAGCCGAATTTTAGTCTGCTATTCCTGTAAGTCCTAGGCCCTCCCGTCTTTTTACTATTCAGCTAAGTCTGGGCCATTGGTTCTAGTATAAAAATATGATAAATTTAAAGTAATTTGCATATATTTTTATACCACAACCAATGGCCCAGACTAGCTGTTGCTAATTTCCTTTAATTCAGGGCTAAACACAAATTTTGCCCCCCCCCCCCCCCCCCATCCCCCAAATTTGCATACAAAACCGAACAAAATAAGTCCTATCTGGTCCTCCATACTTTTGTTATCTGCGCATGCGCAGTATCCAGAAAGATATCGAAATTGGCGTCAACCATCATTCTTTGTTTGGCCCTAAAGTCAGTAACAATGATCTGACATCTGTGCTTTAAAATCTCCTTTTTTGAGGATGCCAGACACAAATCATTGAAAGAATTGGTGGATCAAAAGGCTGTAAATGGATGATAGAAGTGAACAACGGTGGTTACAAACGTTCAGGGCTCTAACTTTATAATAAGTATAAAAATTATTTCATGTTTCCCAATTTCGGGACATACCCCTGACGTCATCATTCTTGCTGATTATTAATCCACTGCTTGTTAAGTGTTCCTTCCCAATCCTTCCTTGAAGCCCTCCTGTTAAACTTCTGAGCTTTTTGGCTATTTTTTATTGAAATTTTTTATTAAATTTCTTGGGAGTTTAACGTGTATTACAGAATGTTTATTCTGTTTATCCCCATTGTTACATCCTCACCCTAGGGATGTTAGGTCGTTTTGGTCTTGCATCTTCTATCCGATGTATCATTTTTTCTTCGTATGAAGATCTAGCTTTGCATCTGTTAGCATTTAAGTCGGTCACTGACTTTGGTCCTTTTTGTGTGCCTGATGTCTTGTTTCGGTTTTTTTTCTTTGACGTTGTTTACATTGGCAATGTCCTCAAATATATGTAGTATTTAATATTATATTACTGTAGGATTGTTGTAGGATACATTGATTATGATTCCGCTAGTGTAACTAACAAAATTTGGATTTTGTACACACTTAGGCTCTATTGGGATGCCCTTGGGCTCATCATGTTCCACTGGGGAAACTTTTTTTGGAAAATTTTTTTTTTGTAATTTTTCAAATTTAATTTTGATTGCTATTATCCATGTATCTTTATCATATATTTTATTGTCACGTTTGTAGGAGTGCTATCGACTTTGTATTTTGATTGTAATTATGAAAGCTGTCTGCTCTAAATGCAAGGCGAGGAAGTCGACCTCGGATTTACATGTTTGTTGCCTTGCCTGTAGTCGATGCATGCCTACGGATTCTTGTCCTACATGTATACATTGGGATACCAAACGTTAGAGACGGGTGTCGCGGTACGTCGTTGGCAGTGAGGTTCCTATGCTGGAGGTCTCACCACAAGATAATTCAAGTTTTTCAGTTTCTTTTTCAGAGAACAAGAACATGGTGATGGTATTGTGACACACATCCAAAGTGTGCTACCCTCATCGCACTCTGATGAGCAAACAGAGCTAGCTGCAAAGGTCCTCATGTATATTAAACTAGGGATAAGGCCTCTAGTTAGTGTTCTTAATCCCTTGCAAGCAGCTAGCTCGACCGGTGAAGCGGTTACTCCATCTGTGGGAGCCGTGACACTGGATAAATCCGTTGCAGTCAAAAAAAGTGTAGATTTGGGTAGAGTGAGCACCTCAAAATCAAATCCTCTCCCAGCGACGACGGAAATAGGGAGGAAGTCAGCAAGTTTCTTTCGAGGCTGGGTGAGGTCTGATAGACCGTGAATGGGAGATCCTTCTCTAACCCAACAACATTTGGGGACAAATATTGTTTTGAGAAACTTGTATGAGCCGGAGCATACCTCCACATCCGCCACTCAGGACGCTCCGTCTAGACTGCAGCCGGGGTCGGCTACAGTCATGGCTTCCTCTGCTACGTTACAAAAGCACACACGACCGCCTGCTAGCTACCCGACTTCAGATATCTAGCCAGCTGCATGAAGACGCGAAGTCGGACCATCCGGTAGCTAGCGATCCGAGGCTTCGTTCATTGGGACATGCGGAGAAAAGATCTATTGAGGGATCTTCGTCCCAGGAGCAGCAAGCGGCGGAAATGTACACTGAGAAGTGATGGAATGTGCTATTTCATTCAGTAGAGCTAATCTGGACATAATGTCCTACGCAGATCACCTTACCAGAGCTATGGCACAATGTCTTAATGGGACGGAATTTGAGGATGTTTGTTCCTTGCTTAGAGTTCTTTCCAGGGCAGTCATGTATGCCACGTACAACTCCGCCCTGACAGAGGAAAATTTGAAGTTGATCAGACGTGATACTGCCCTTGCGTCGTCATCACTTATAGATGACAAGGTGAAGAGCTCTCTCTGAGTAGCTCCGGTCTCCTGTCACTCTCTGTTTGACGACAAACTTTCGTTAGTCTATGAACAGGCTACAAAGAAAGCTTCCAGTGCCCTGCTATTGAAGTCGGTGTCTCAACAGTAAGTGAGGCCATTCCACTTCAAAGTCAACTAAAAGGAACTCCTCATGAGGGGACAAGAAACCCTCTTATTCTTATTCTGGAGGTCGTCAGTATAGCGTCTCGGAAAAGGGGCGCAGGTCTGATCAAGACTATAGGTCAGACACCCTGATGGGATGAGATTCTTTGTGGGGAGGGTGTAGTTTCTCCTCCCATAAGCCTCATAAGTCTTACAGATGATGGACAAGACCTCTGTTGCTTGCCAGTTGGCAGAAGGTTATCAAACTTTGCGAGAAACTGGATAGAAGTCACAGAAGATCAGTGGGTGAGAAGTGTAGTCTTGGAAGGCCTGCGGCTATCATTCTGAGCAAAACTCTCACTTACAAGATGTCCGCGTTGGACAAATCTTCCAGCGGATCCTTTCAAAAGAGAGTCTCTCCTAGCAGAGGTACAGGCTCTCTTATTAAAGGAAGCAATAGAGGTTGTTGAGAATCAAAATTCTCAAGGTTTTTTCAGTCACCTGTTCCTCGTACCGAAGCCAGACGGCTCGTTCCGACCGGTAATAGACTTGAGCTGGATAAACAAGTTGATCGTGGCTCCAAAGTTCTATATGGAAACCTAATTCGGTCGGTAAGAGCGAGCATTCGAGTTGACGACTATGCGGCAAGCATAGATCTAAAAGATGCCTACTTTCATGTCCTGGTGCATCCGGCATTCAGAAAGTACCTGCGTTTTGCCGTGCAAGGAGAGGTTTATCAGTTCAGAGCAATGTGCTTCGGTCTGAACCTGGCTCCTTGGGCTTTCACTTGAATAATGAACTTGGTAATGTCATACTTCGGAGCTCATTTGTCTGTGGTAACGTCTGCTTACTTGGACAACATACTTGAGAGATATGGCAATAGAATTATTCTTCAGAACAATGTTCAGAGTTTGCTTCAATTGTTCTGACATCTCGGTTTCATAGTAAACGAGAAAAAGTCGGATCTAGCTCCGTCCAAGTCATTCATTCACTTGGGAATGAGCTTCGAGACTCACGACAATCTGGTTCATCTGCCGTTACACAGAGCGACATTAGTCAGTTGTTATGCTCGCTTTTGTCTAAACTCTCCCGCAGTAACAGCGAGGGAGTTTATGCGACTGATGGGGCTGTGCGGAGCAGCTGCGGATCTTATTCCGATGGGCCACCTGCGTACGCGTCCCCTCCAGATATTCTTTACTGAGAACTGGAGTGTGAAGATGCATTCGCTCGAAACCAGTATTGTTTTAATGGACCTAGTAAAACAAAAGGTTCAGATTTGGGCGGATCTTCAGTGATTGAAGAGTTCTGCTTCAACTGCCGGATCTGGCTTTCACGATTATGACAGAATGTGAGTCAGATGGGCTGGGGCGCATCTCTAAGTCCTGCAGACTTGAAGTGTCAGAGTCTTTGGGACTCTCGGTTCCTAGAGAAGCACATAAACATCAAAGAGATGATGTCAATCTGGCTAGCACTACAACATTGGATTCGTCAAATAGCGAACGTCCATGTTCAAATTCTGTCTGACAACTCAACAGTAGTAGCTTACCTCAGGAACCAAGGTGGCACTCATTTGATTCCATTATGCGAATTAACGGAGAAGATTCTTCTATTCATTCTGAATCATCAGGTTCATCTCTCAGTCTGTCATATACTAGGTCATCTGAACATACTAGCAGACTCGCTCTCTCGGAAAGGTCGCCTGTTACCATCAGAGTGGACTCTCAACAATCGAATTTTCAGTCAGACCTGCTACCAGTGGGATCATCCCATGATAGATCTTTTTACGACACACCTAAACAATCAGTTACCGACGTTCATGTCGCCATGTCCAGATCATCGAGCATATGCAGTAGATGCTCTATCGATCTCATGGGGCGGAATGATAGGATATGCATATCCTCCTGCTCCATTGATTCAGCAGATTCTGTTAATGATCAAACAGTCTCACTGCAAAATCCTGCTAGTAGCACCTCTATCGTCACAGAAACCTTGGATCAATCTTCTCAGGTGTTATGGGACATTCACCGGAAGCTTCCTCCTCAAAGGGATCTTCTATTTCAGGGAAAGTCACGCACACTGCATCACAACCCAGAAGGTCTCAACCTTCACGTATTTCCATTGCGTGGTCCTTCTTGCAAAAAAAACATTTTACAGGATGAGCAGTGGATGCAATTTCAAACAGTAGGAGGGCCTCCTCTTCGTTGAATTATGCAGCGAAGTGGAGGGTTTTCTTCCATTGGTGTATGGATCAGTCGATTGACATATATGATCCATCCATTCCACAGATTGCCAATTTCCTGGCCTACCTGTTTGACGAACTCAAACTGCAGTCTGTCGCTATTAAGGGCTATATGCCTATGTTATCAGACACTTGCGCTCATCATGATAACTTGGCTATTGGATCAGATACTTATTTATCCAAGCTATTTAGAAATTTCTCTTTTAATAGACCTAGAACCCTCAGATTAATTCTTAAGTGGAATTTGGCTTGGGTTCTTTTGAAGCTTCAAGAAGCTCCTTTTGAGCCGTTAGACGATGTAGAGTTCAAATTCATGACCTATAAAACGGCTTTTCTCTTAGCCTTTGCATCTGCCAGAAGAGTGAGTGAACTTCATGCATTATCTGTTGATGATTTCCATTACCGTAGTGTGGGTAATACTGTTACCCTCACTAGGGAAGTGGGATTCTTGGATAAGAATCAGATTTCGGATAAGCGGCCAGAGCCTATTGTCATTAAGGCTTTACCATTCTTGGACAACCGTAGACCCATGCTGTGTCCAGTTAGAGCAATGCGCATTTATAAACGTCGATTGGATTTTGTTAGAAAGGGAAGAAAAAGATTCTTTCATTCTCTGATTCCTAACAGAAAAGATATATCTGTTCATTCTATCGCTAGATGAATTCAGTTGGCAATACGTATTGACTATGAAAGTCTATCTTCGGATCAATGTCATGTCAACAAGATTTCAGTGCACGAGGTTAGAGCACTGTCCACTTCTTGGGCTTATTCCAACAGTGTAGTCATTACTGATCTTATGAAGGCTGCATACTGCACACAGCCCTCTTCATTTACCAAGTTTTACCATAGAAATGTAGAGTCCATCTCCAGTGACCTTAGATCTTTGGGTTCTCTTTCTGTTGCTCAGAATATCGTCCATTAATATTACTTACAAGGTCTTTAAGCAGTCTCCTCGAGCACTGACGCCATTCCGCTTCCCTCTTCATTCTGAGGAATTTTACCTCAAAACAAGGGGAAGGGGTGGACGGTTTTTATACGCCCGTTTAAAAAACGGTCGTTTTATGTTATCAGTCTGTTTGTCTGTCTGTCTGTTCGTCTGTCTGTCCGTAAACAATTTGGTTTCCATTCATTTAAAGTCGAATGCCTTGACGGATCGACATCAAACTTTCAGAAGTTGTTTTTAGCATTAAAATACAGGTCAAGTCCGATATTGGTGTTTCTCAGTCCATGTGCTGCAGAGATATGGCCGTTTAAAAACACAATTTTTCCAAAAAAAATTGGTTTCCGTTCATTTAAAGCTGAACGGCTTGACGGATTGACACCAAATTTTTCAGATGTTGTTTTTAGCAATGAAATACAGGTCAAGTTCGATATTGGTGTTTCTCAGTCCATCCACTGCAGAGTTATGGCTCTTTGAAAACACAATCTTTCGAAAAAAAATTGGTTTCCCTTCATTTAAAGTCGAACGCCTTGACGGATCGACATCAAACTTTCAGATGTTGTTTGTAGCAATAAAATACAGGCCAAGTTCAGATGTTTTTAGCAATGAAATACAGGTCAAGTTCGATATTGGTGTTTTTCAGTCCATCCGCTGCAGAATTATGGCCCTTTGAAAACACAATTTTTGAAAAAAAATTGGTTTCCGTTCATTTAAAGCTGAATGCATTGACGGATTGACACCAAATTTTTCAGATGTTGATTTTATACACCCGTTTGAAAAACGGGATGTATTATGTGAATGGTCTCTCTACCCGTCTGTCTGTCTGTCCGTCCATGGACACATTTCGTTTCCAGACGATAACTTTAGTTGTAATGGATTGAGCTGAGTTAAATTTGGCATGTGGATTTAGTATGACAAAATACAGGATGGGTACGATTTCCGTTTCTAGTGGCCCATTTGCAGTAGAGTTATGGCCCTTTATTTATGGGAATTTAGCCCAACTTTTTGTTTCCGAACGATAACTTTAGTTTGCCTTGACCGATTTATTTCAAATTTTAAGTTTTTTGTTTTTGACCACAAAATACAGCTCAAGTTCACTTTTGACCACAATCGCATATACCTTTCCAGAGTTATTCCCCTTGAATGATTGCAAATTTGTGGATTTTGTGGTTTCTGGATGATAACTTTAGTTTGCCTTGACTGATTTTTTTCAAATTCTCAGATTTTGTTTTTGACCACAAAGCACAGCTCAAGTTCACCTTTGGCCATAATCACATGTACTGTTCCATAGTTATTCCCCTTGAATGATTGCAAATTTGTGAATTATGTGGTTTCCGGATGATAACTTTAGTTTGCCTTGACTAATTTGTTTCAAATTCTCAGATTTTGTTTATGACCACAAAGCACAGCTCAAGTTCATTTTTGGCCAAAATCGCATGTACCATTCCAGAGTTATTCCTCTTGAATTTGTGCATTTTGTGTTTTCCGGATTATAATTTTAGTATGGCCTAACTGATTTTTTATACACCTGTTGAAAAACCGTCGAATTATGGAATCAGTCTGTCTGTCTGTCCATTTGTCCATCCATTTGTCCATCCGTCGGTCTGTCCGTTCGTCAACATTTGGTTTCCAGATGATAACTTTAGTATTTTTTTTTCGATTGACTCCTAAACTTGGTATGTGGTTTAATCAAAACAAAAGACAGGTCAAGTTCGAATATGTAGTCAGTTCAAACTTAGAAGTTTCCCTGAATTATGGACCTTGTTGGACATAGAATGCATCAAATATTTGGTTTCCGGATGATAACTTTTATTATTTGTTTTCCGATTGGTTCCAAACTTGGTATGTTGTTTAATGACAACAAAATACAGGTCAAGTTCGAATATGGGGTTGGTCCAAACAATTTTCACCCTCACCCCCATCCTTACCCCAACCCTTCAAAAATACAAAACGGGCGTATATTGTCCCGCTACACGGTGCTCTTGTTCCCTTATGTTATCTGGCTTTGAAGTGAAAAGCAAAGGAATACCTCCTCCAGAGACAGTAGTCCAGCGTCAGTGCTGGGTGGTTTTAATGTGTAGCTCAGTGTGAAGCAATAACTATGTCTCATTTATGTACTGGTTTTGAAAAAAACGGGTCGTATTATGGTATACCGCTGTCCATCTGTCTGTCCGTCCAGTCACACATACGATAACTCAAGAACGCTTTGAGAGATTTTCGTGATTTTTGGGTAGGTGGTGTATATCGATGGAAGGAAGCTCCCTTTCATTTAGTGTTGCCATTCGAGTAGTCATTCCAGAGTTATGGGACTTTATTACTTAGAAAATTGTTGATTTTTTACAGGTACGATAACTCGAGAACGCTTTGAGAGATTTTCGTGATTTTTGGATAGGTGGTGTATATCGATGGAGGAAAGCTGCCTTTCATTTAGTGTCGCCGTTCGATTAGTCATTCCAGAGTTATGGAACTTTATTACTTAGAAAATTGTTGATTTTTTACACGCTGTACGATAACTCGAGAACGCTTCAAGAGATTTTCACAATTTTTTGGTAGATGGTTTATGTTGATGGAAGGAAGCTCCCTTTCGGTTGGTGTCGCCATTCGATTAGTCATTCCAGAGTTATGGGACTTTATTTTTCACATGTCGAACAATAAACTTGAAAATGCTTAGAGCAATTTTCATGATTTTTTGGTTGCAAGTATATGTTGATAGAAGGAATCTCCCTTTTGATTTGTGTCGCTGTCTGATGTGTCATTCCAGAGTTATGGGACTTTATTCATCAAAATATAGACAATTTTCCACATGTTGGACTTTGAGCAATTTTCATGATTTTTGGTGGCAAGTATATGTAACCTGACAAGTACACATGTATACTCATATTGTGTGGTTCCCTCTTGTAATTAATAACGGGCATATCATGCGCTCATGGCGCAGCTGTTTATTAAAGTGTAGCTCACTGTGAATCATTTGTATATGTTACGTGTCATACAAGCGTTAATATACAATCCTCAGACACTTTTAAATGAGTATAAAGCATCTCATTCTCTGGACTATCTTTATATGTTGGTTTCCTTCACTGAATTAGCATAACGGGTTATGCTGGCATTAAATGGAGAAATTATGTAATTCTCAATTACATTGTTGGTGTTATGCTATTCTCTTTTCTTGTAAAAGAGAAGGAAATATGTAATTCCTATGTCTTCTCCTATTCTCCTGTTGGAGCTATCCTTTATCGAAGTAATTGAGAGATTGGATTTTCCTTTAAGTCCTAGGCCCTCCAACCTGTTTACGATTATCTAGTCTGGGCCATTGGTTGTGGTATAAAAATATGATAAATTTTAAGTAATTTGTATATTTTTTATACTTACCAATGGCTCAGACAGGAATGGCCATCACATGAATGGGCACTCATACCTCCCCGCTGATTATAACATTTAGAAGGCACTGTAGAAAGAATGATGGTTGGCGCCAATTTTGGTACCTTCCTGGATACTGCGCATGTGCAGATAACAAAAGTATGGAGGACCAGATAGGATTGGGGGGCAAAATTTGTGTTTGGCCCTGAATTAAATTAAGTTAGCACCAGCTAGTCTGGGCCATTTGTAAGTATAAAAAATATACAAATTACTTAAAATTTACCATTTTTTACACTTACCAATGGCTCAGACGGAGATGGCCCTCCCAAGAGTAGGCACTCATACCTCCCCGCTGATTTATAACATTGGTAGGCACAGTTAGGAAGAATGATGCTTGTTGCCAATTCCGGTCTCTTCCTGGATGCTGTGCATGCGCAGTACTAACAGTATGGAGGGCCAGATAGGACTTTTAATATTTTTATACTATAAACCAATGGCCCAGACTAGCTGGTGCAAACTCAAAGTTATCAAGGGCCAAATACAAATTTTGAACCCCCCAATCCCCACAATTTGCTTGCAAAACCAAAAAAAAAACGAAAATTAAAAGTCCTGTGAGGATGCCAGACACAAATCAGTGCAAGAACTGGTGGATCCAAGGCTGTTATTGGATGATGGAAGTGTTCAATGGTGGTTTTAGACATTCAGGGCTGTAACTTTATAATAATTATAAAATTATTTTATGTTTCCGAATTTCGGGACATACGGCTGACGTCATCATTTTTTATTCCACTGTTTATTAAGTATTCCTTCTCTATCCTTCCATTTACCCTTCCTGTTAAACTCTTCAGCTTTTTGGCTATTTTTTATTGAAATTTTTTATTAAATTTCTTAGGAGTTTAACCTGTATTACAGAATATTTATTCTGTCTTTCCCTATGGTTACGTCCTCACCCTAGGGGTGTTAGGTTGTTTTGTCTTGCATCTTCTATCCGATGTATCGTTTTTTCTTCGTATGAAGATCCAGCTTTGCATCTGGTAGCATTTAAATGGGTTTCTGACTTTGGACCTTTTTGTGTGCCTGATGTCTTGTTTCTGTTTTTATCCTTTGACGTTGTTTACATTGGCAACATCCTCAAATATATGTAGTATTTAATATTATATTACTGTAGAATTACTGTAGGATACATTGATTAATATTCCGGTAGTGCAGCTCAAAAAATTTGAATTTTGTCCACACTTAGGCTCTATCAGGATGCCCTTGGGCTCTTATGTTCCCTTTGGGATTGTGAATTTAATTTTGATTGCTATTATTCATGTATCTTAATTTTATATTTTGTTGTGGAGTTTGGAGAACTGATATCGACTTTAGTCGATGCACTCCTGCAGACTCTTGTCATTCTTGTGTCACTGGAATGACTAATGTTGGAGACGGGTGTCGCGGTACGTTGTTGGCGGCGAGGTTCTGAGGCCAGGCCTCTCACTGCATTATAATTCATTTTTTCAGTTTCTATTTCAGAGGAACATGAACATGGCGATGATATTGTGACACCCATCCAAGTGTGCTACCATTGTCGCGCTCCATTGAGCAAATAGAGATAGCTGCTGTGCTCATGATATGCAAGGGATAAGGCCTCTAGTTAGTGTTCTTAATCTCTTGCTAGCAGCTAGCTCGACAGGTGAAGCGGTTACTCCATCCGTGGGAGCTATGACACTGGGTAAGTCCATTGTGGTCGAAGGAAGTGTAGATGTGGGTAGAGCGAGCACTTGAATATAAATAAGCTCACCCAGCGACGACGGAAATAGGGAGGAAGTCAGCAAGTTTCTTGTTGGGAGGCTCGGCGAGGTCTAATAGACCGCAAGCGGGAGAGGCCCTTCTCTAACCTAACAACATTGGGGCCAAATGTTGTTATGAGAAACTTGCACGAGCCGGAGCATATGTCCGCCCAACGCTCGGGATGATTTGTCTAGTCTACAGCCTGGGTCGGCTTCAGTCACAGCTTCCTCCACTACGTTTCACAAGCCGAAATGAAGTTTTCTTGTTGGGAGGCTTGGCGAGGGCGATGAGACCGTGAGTTGGAGAGGTCCCTCTCTAACCCAACTACATTTGGGGCCAAATGTTGTTATCAGAAACTTGCATAAGACGGAGCATACATCGGCCCACCGCTCGGGACGCTCCGTCTTGTCTTCGGCCGGGGTCGGCTTCAGTCATAGCTTCCTCCGCTACCTTATTAAAGCACACATGACCGCAGGCTGGCTACCCCACTTCAGATAACCAGTCATCAGCTGTGCGAAGACGGAGCCATTCTTCACCCTTGAAGCCGGACCTTTCGATAGCTAGCGATCCGAGGCATTGATCAACGGGACGTTCGGAGAAGAGATGTATCTCCGGATCTTCATCCCAGGAGCAGCTAGAGGTGGGAAAAACAGAAGACCGCTGCTCCTCAAGCCTAGGGAATGGACTTGCTGTCACAGTTGTACAGCTATTAGCAGCATCTCAGCTAATGCAAGAGCAGACTCCAGTGTTGAGCTGTCGGATGGTGATGTGTCGGTCCGGTCAATTGTTCATGTAGAAGAAGCCAGAAATTTCTCTATGGGACGCTCGGCTAGATCTGGGGTCAGATCTCCATTTGGCGAACCCTCTCCATCCCGTTAACAGTCGGGGTTGACTGTGTCAGTTGTGAGAAACCTTATTGAGTCGGAACATGCATCGAAACATTCCTTCCACACTGCAGCCGGTGCCGGTTGCAGTTATGCCTTCTTCAACTTACATGGAAGCGCATGAATGAGGATTAAGCCTAGAAGTTTCTAGTAAGCGGGATACTCTACGAGATCTGGGGACAGATCAAGAGTGCAGGGCCTTTTTTGTCCCATTAACAGTCGGGGACAACTATTTTGTGTTGTAAGAAACTTCAATGAGGAGGAGCATCCGTCGTATGTGATGAGTCAGGATGCTTCTCCCGCACTTCAGCCGGGGTTGGCTGTGATTACGGCTTCCTCTTCTCCCATGGATATGCATGATAAGGGATAGATGCCTAAAACGGCGAGGTCTGGAGCAGACTGCGAGCTGGAGAACCTTCTCCTTTCCATCAGCAGTCAGGGTTGACTGTTTTTGGTGCAAGAAACTTTAGTGAGTTAGGACGTCCGTTCATGCTTGCGGTTCGGGACGCATCTTCCACACTGCTGCCGGATTCAGTGGCATCTTCCCTTGCTTCATTAAATGAAGTGCGTTGACCACAGACTAGCTATCTGACTTTGCAAGTTCGGGTTTATAGCTAGTCATTCGAGACTATTACTACCGTGTAAAAGACTCTGATGGTGAGCTGTCAGACGATGCTGTGTTGGTCCAGTCATCCGTTCAGTCAGATGAAGTTGACCATATTTGCGGATGGAACATTTGGATGGTGAGAGGGATACAGAGTGTGAGTCTCCATCTCTCACAGAAGGGCACGTTAAGACTATGAAAAGTCTTAAGCTCTTAAGAATATTGTTCCATCTGAATAAGTATGCGTTTAGATGAGCTGGCTGGGGATAAAAATATGTCCCTACCTGCATCATTTAATATACGCTTGGAAATAATGGAATGTGCTATTTCATTGAAAAGAGCAAATCTGGGCGCAATGTCCTAAGCAGATCACCTTACCAGAGCTATGGCACACGTCTCAATTGAAAGAAATATGAGGACATGGTTCCTTGCTAAGAGTTCTTTCCAGAGCAGTCATGTATGCCACGTACAATTCAGCACGGACAGTGAATTTGGAGTTGGTAAGATGTGATGCTGCCCTTGCGTCGTCATCACTTATAGATGAAAAGGTGAAAAGCTCTCTCTGAGTTGCACCAGTTACCGGAAATATACTATTTGACGACAAGCTGGCATTGATATATGTGCAGGCTACATAAAGCTTCAGTGCTCTGCTATCGAAGTTTCTGTCTCATCAACACACTTCAGCAGACCGGGGTAACGTGGCCGTTCTGCTTCTAAGAAAGCATCATGAGAATGTCTCACGAGGGTACAATAACCCTCTTATATTTACTCTGAAAGTTGTCATTATAGCGACTCGGGAAAGGGGTATAGGTCTGATCAAGGCTATGGATCAGACACCAATGGCCGACGATTAATGGAAGGTTATCATCTTCATGAGAAACTGGACATTAATCTCGGAAGTACCTTTCAAAGAGAGTCGCTTCTATTGGAGGTAAAGGCTCTCTTATTGAAGGGAACAATTGAGGTCGATGAGATGAGCTTCTTCACGGGGAGGATGTAGTTTCTCCTCCTGTAAGCATCGTAAGTCGTAGAGGTGATGGACATGACCTCTATTGCTTGCCAGTTGATGGAGGATTATCAGCTTCATGAGAAACTGGGCATTAATCACAGAAGTTCCTTTCAAAGAGAGTCGCTCCTAGTGGAGGTAAAGGCTCTCTTATTGAAGTGATCAGTTGAGGTCGTCGGGAATAGATTTTGGTTGCTTGCCACTTTCTGTAGGTTACAAACCTTGCAAAGTGGATAAATTGCGGAAGATCAGTGGATGAGAATTTAGTCTATGCAGGCCTGCGGCTATCAGCCCGAGCAAGCTCCACTTACAAGTATACTTATTAGATAAATCTTCCAAGAGAGGCTTTCCTTCTGGACGTATAAGCTTTCTTATTGAAGAAAAGCATTAGACGTCGTCAAAATTATTCTCCAGTTTTTTATTATCACCTGTTTCTCGTCCTGAATCGGGATGGATAGTACATAGGCTGAGATATGTATTGGCGTCAAGATAATTATGACATTGTGGATGCCATAGTAGCCCTCTGTATGGTAACAACGGTCTCTTCGGTTAGGCTCTGTGCACTGTCTTTTGGGAATACAACCAAAAAAGATACTGTGCTTTTCAGTTTGTTTTTCCTAGGTGTCATAGACTTGAGTCTTATTGTTACACCACAGTAGCCTAGCTAAAATCATGAATGAGATTTTTTTAGTATTATACAGTGGCATAACTGAATTTATTATCTCTTGGGACTGCGGTCTCTTTGGGAATTCAGAGCTGTTTATATAGTGGCTCTTCATTCCCTACCTTGCGTGACGATAACTGCAAGTCTCCATTAAGTGAGCCTTCAGGGTCTCAACTTACACCGATATGTCTGTCTTCACGTAGATGAAGACTTATAGGCTATGGCTAGCGTTGTAAGTCTCCTTAGTGAGCTCCTAGAGCCTCAGTTATCAGCTTTTAATGGTCTTCATGTACAGGAAGACCTTTAGCTGCCTCATCTAGGCTGGTTTAGTTGTCCTATCGTACATGATACCATTTGTAAGAGTTGGTTTTGCTCTTCAAACCGGTATGGTTGATTGTGAGCTATTATGTAAATACGGTGTATTTGTTCATCACATCCTTCTCCGCCCTTAGTGGCATTATGAAGTCGGTCAGACGTGAGGGAGCCTTGCGGTTCTTATACTATGTGATGACTAACACAAGAATGATTCAAGTAATGCGGGTGAGGGGGGTTCGATATGAATTCGAGTTCGAGGCGATTACCAGGATAGACGTAGTTTTCTTCCCATAAGCCTTGTGTGCATTTAAGTATATACATGCATTTCATGACTTCTCGATTGGCAGCTGGGTCATGTTCTATGGCGACCTCATGGGCACATCCACTTTTTAGTTGGTTGGTTTCCTGTGGTTGTTCATCTATATGTCATATACGAGCATATGATTCATCATCAATAAATTGCTAGCCTTTGGGTACCTGCAGGCTGTCTAGTCAGTTAACGGGTATTCAGATGATTACATGCAGGATTTCAATGCTCATGTGCATAATAAGTGCATTATTAGGCAGACACATTATTGTATGTTATGGACCTTAGAAACAGTGAATTATTTCGGGGGCAGTCTGTGATGAGTCTGTTAATCGTAGCTCGTTCCATTTCTAAATCCAGGTTTCTATTAATTTCGGTACCCAATCGAATATAACTTGTCTATACACTCTTGTATATTCGCACGTTTCTGGGAGCATAGATATCAGATAGAACACGTCTGGGAGTGTTATTTATTGGAATTTATTGTACACCTGAAAGGGGTCGCCTGTGGGTTACCTCGGAAGTGTGTTTACTCTCCAGAGATCGTCCATTGTGATTCTGTTGGACATGTGTATGTTATATATCATATCACCGGTTTTCGATCTATCTATGTATGCCAACTCTGGTATACGTTACAAGCGGGCACTATTAATTACCAGGATCACTGTGATAGCCTTAGCTTCTGAAGTGGCACTAAGCACATGTAATTCCTTTTAATTTAATTTCCTTTCACCTTGGATTACAGGCTTGGGAACTATGTTGGTCTGTTAATTCTGAAGTCCTAGGACCTCCACCTTTTTACGATTCAGCTAGTCTGGGCCATAGGTTTATAGCAAAAAAATATTATAAATTTAAAGTAATTTGTATATTTTTTATACTTACTAATGGCCCAGATGGGTATGGCCCTCCCATGAGTGGGCACTCATACCTCTCCGCTGAGTTATTATGTAGTACTCTTTTCTACAAAGAATGATGTTGGCGCCAATTCCAGTCACTTCCTCATGTCTGTTCATGCATGGAGAGTAAATGTATGGAGGACCAGATAGGACTTTTAATTTTGGGTTTTGTAAGCAAATTTTGGGGATTGGGGGGGTTCAAAATTTGTGTTTGGCCCTTGATAACTTTGAGTTTACACCAGCTAGTCTGGGCCATTGGGAAGTATAAAAAATATACAAATTACTTTAAATTTATCATTTTCGGTATTGTATGCAAATTTTGGGGATTGGGGGGTTCATAATTTGTGTTTGGCCCTTGATTTTATCGAGTTTGCACCAACTAAGTCTGGACAATTGGTAAGTATAAAAAATATACAAATTATTGTAAATTTATCATTTTTTATATATTTTAGGTTGCAAAACATGGGAGTATATTGTTTTTCACAATATCTGACATGGCAAATATTGACCCTATGTACCAGTACTCTTTAACTTGGTTCATCAATCTTTATCTTCAGGTAAGTTCAGTGTTTCATTGTTCTGAAATAGAAATCTTGACCCTTCCAGTCCTGAACTCTGTAGTAGAATAATTATGCATGAGCATGTATGTGTGGTCCTGACCAGGGTAATAAAATAGTGATCGATTTGTTCACAAACCTTCACCTAACTGCCATCAGGATTGTTTGATCAGTGTAAAACTATCCACAGTATTTGTTCTGATTTTAGAGTGAAGATAAAAGGCTACCATTTTTGAAATGTGCAAAATTTTTATTAAGGAGTCCATTTTTTCAACTAAATAAGGCTGTTGACTCATCATTAGAATCTCCCTTTGCCACTTCTTGGTAGTTCTCTGCGTATAGCCTGGTCTCCTTTACATGAAAATTTGCTTACAACTTATGACCTATCAGATTTGCATATTAAATTGAAATCACCTGGAAAATTGAATAATGGCTTTAAAAATTTACTAGGAATTGTTTGACACAGGATGACTTAAGTTGAAACATTTCTCCAAGAGATTTTTTAATGTCAGTTCACATCAATTTTAGTTAAAATAACATTTGTCACAAGTCCGAAATTGAAGGTAAATGTGCTTATCTTATAATGTTTCATATCATACAACCTTTTACCCATATGTTATTAGAAAGATAAACCTCCTGTGAAATGTATAGTTTCATTTTTTTTTTCAACTATATATTCAACACTCTGAGAGAAAATACAACCTATTACCCCTTAATAGAATGAATTTGATAAGTTAAGATATTTATCACATCTTAAATCCTGAATACAAACTCTCTGTTAATATGTTCTTTTTGTGGATTTGTGTAAAAGACATTTTCTAACAATTAAATTCTTCTTCAAATCCTCTGCCTTTTTGATGATAACCATGCAGTTTTTTAAATTTAATGAGTGTTTATGTCTACACCTTATCTATTGTGTTTGAAATTTAAAATTATTTATGTAAACTCCTTATCTATTGAGTTTGAAATTTAAAGTGTATTTATGTGGACTACCTTTCCATTGGGTGTGAAATTTAAAGTGCATTTATGTAGACTCCTTATGCATTAGGTTTGGAAATTTAAAGTGTATTTATGTAGGCCCCCTTCATTTGGACTCCATAACCATTGGGAGACTAAACACACTGTTTGACAGTAATCATGGACACTGAAAAAGAAAAGTCATTACTCACATAACTGGTCACTGAAAAATCTCCATTTGGAGACAGTATGTATCACAAAGTGCAACTCATTTGATGAGTGTACTCCAAGACAAACAGTATTTATCACACAAGTCCATGCAGGTGCTTGAAGTTCTTGAATGTACCTAGGTTTTACATGTAAGTTTTCATGTATTTAACCCTTTGAACTCGTAAAACCTATATTTTTATACTATAAACCAATGGCCCAGACTAGCTGGTGCAAAATCAAAGTTATCAAGGGCCAAACACAAATTTTGAACCCCCCAATCCCCCAAATTTGTTTGCAAAACCGAAAATTAAAAGTCTTATCTGGTCCTCCATACTTTACTCTCCGCTCATGCGCAGCTGTCAGAAAGTGGCCGGAATTGGCGCAAACATCATTCTTTGTTTGGCCCTAAAGTCAGCAACAGTGAACTGACATCTGTGCTTTAAAATCTCCTTTTTTGAGGATGCCAGACACAAATCAGTGCAAGAATTGGTGGATCCAAGGCTGTTATTGGATGTTGGAAGTGTTCAACGGTGGTTTTTGATGTTCAAGGCTGTAACTTTATTATAATTATAAAATTATTTTATGTTTCCCCAATTTCGGGACATATGCCTGACGACATCATTTTTGATAATGATTATTCCACTGTTTGTTAAATATTCCTTCCCTATCCTTCCATGAACCCTTTCTGTTAAACTCTTAAGCTTTTTGGCTATTTTTTATTGAAATTTTGTATTAAATTGCTTGGGAGTTTAACATGTATTACAGAATATTTATCTGTCTTTTCCCATGGTTATGTCCTCACCCTAGGGGTGTTAGGTCGTTTAGTCTTGCATCTTCTATCCGATGTATCATTTTTTCTTTGTATGAAGTTCTAGCTTTGCATCTGGTAGCTGTTAAATTGGTTTCTGACTTTGGGCCTTTTTTGTGTGCCTGATGTCTTGTTTCTGGTTTTTCCTTTGACGTTGTTTACATTGGCAACGTCTTTAAATATGTAGTATTTAGATATTATATTACTGGAGGATTATTGTACGATACATTGATTATTATTCCGGTAGTGTAGCTCAATTAATTTGGATTTTGTCCACACTTAGGCTCTATCGGGATGCCCTTGGGCTCTTAATGTTCCCTTTGGGAACTTGGGCATTTTTTCAACAACAAAAAATTTCCAAAAAATATTTTGAATTTAATTTTGATTGCTATTATTCAAGAATCTTAATTATATATTTTGTTGTGGAATTTGGAGGACTGATATCGACTTTAGTCGATGCACTCCTGCGGACTCTTGTCATTCTTGTGTTCACTGGGATGACTAATGTTGTAGATGGGTGTTGCGATACATTGTTGGTGGTGAGGTTCTGAGGCCAGGCCTCTCACCGCGTTATAATTCATTTTTTCAGTTTCTATTTCAGATGAACATGAACATGGTGATGATATTGTGATGCCCATCCAAGTGTGCTACCGTCATCGCACTCCATTGAGCAAATAGAGCTAGCTGCTATGCTCATGATATGCAAGGGATAAGGCCTCTAATTAGTGTTCTTAATCTCTTGCAAGCAGCTAGCTCGACCGGTAAAGCGGTTACTCCGTCCGTGGGAGCCATGACACCGGGTAAGTCCATTGTGGTTGAAGGAAGTGTAGATATGGGTAGAGCGAGCACTTAAATATAAATAAAGTCACCCAGCGACAATGGAAATAGGGAGGAAGTCAGCAAGTTTCTTGTACTCAGCGAGGTCTAATAGACAACGAGAGAGAGACGCCCCTCTCTAACCTAACAACATTTGGGGCCAAATGTTGTTATGAGAAACTTGCACGAGCCGGAGCATATGTCCACCCACTGCTCGGGACGCTCTGTCTAGTCTGCAGCCAGGGTTGGCTTCAGTCACGGCTTCCTCTGCTATGTTTCACAAGCCGAAATGAAGTTTTCTGATTGGAAACTTGCACGAGACGGAGCATACGTCCACCCGCCGCTCGGGACGCTCCATCTAGTCTGCAGCCTGGGTCGGCTTCAGTCACAGCTTTCTCCCCTGCATTATTAAAGCACACATGACTGCAGGCTAGCTCCCGACTTCAGATAACCAGTCAGCTGCGCGAAGATGGAGCCTTTCTTCGCCCTTGAAGTCGGACCATCCGATAGCTAGCGATCCGAGGCATCGATCAACAGGACACTCGGAGAAGAGATCTATCTCCAAATCTTCGTCCCAGAAGCAGCAAGTGGTGGGAAAAACAGAAGACCGCTGCTCCTCAAGCCTCGGGAACAGACTTGCTGTCGTAGTTGCACAGCTATTAGCAGCATCCCAGCTAATGCAAGAGCAGCTTCCCGCAGGCTCCTGTGTTGAGTTGTCGGATGGTGCTGGGTTCAGTCCTGTCAATTGTGCATGTAGAAGAAGCCAGAAGTTTTTCTACGGGACGCTCAGCCTGATCTGGGGTCAGATCACCGATTGGAGAACCCCCTCCGTCCCGTTAACAGTCGGGGCCGACTGTGTCCATTGTGAGAAATCTTATTGAGTCAGAACATGCATCGAAACATTCCTTCCACACTGCAGCCGGGGCCGACAGCAGTTATGGCTTCTTCTACTTACATGGAAGCGCACGAAAGAGGATTAAGCCTAGAAGTTTCTAAGTGAGATACTCTTCAAGATCTGGGGACAGATCGAGAGTGCAGAGTATTTTTCGTCCCATTAACAGTCGGGGACGACTGTTTTGTGTTGTAAGAAACTTCAATGAGGAGGAGCATCCGTCCTATGTGATGAGTCGGGATGGTTCTCCCGCACTTAAGCGGGGGTTGGCTGTGGTTACAGCTTCCTCTTCTCCCATGGATATGCACGATAAGGGATAGATGCCTAAAAACGGAACGCTCAGCGAGGCCTGAAGCAGACTGCGAGCTGGAGAACCTCCTCCTTTCCGTCAGCAGTTGGGGTCGACTGTTTTTGGTGCAAGAAACTTTAGTGAGTTGGGACGCCCGTTCGCGCTACAGTTCGGGACGCTTCTTCCACACTGCAGCCGGATTCAGTGGCAGCTATGGCATCTTCCCTTGCTTCATTAATGAAGCACATTGACCACAGACTAGCTATCTGACTTTGCAAGTTTTGGTTGATAGCTAGTCGTTTGAGACTAGTACTACCATTTAACAGACTCCGATGGTGAGCTGTCAGTCAGTGCTGCGTTGGTCCAGCCATTCGTTTAGTCAGATTTAGTTGACCATATTTGCAGATGGAACATTTGGATGGTGAGAGGGATACAGAGTGTGAGTCTCCATCTCTCACAGAAGGGCACTTTAAGACTATGAAAAGTCTTAAGCTCTTAAGAATATTGTTCCATTTGAATAAGTCTGTGTTTAGATGAGCAGGCCGGGAATGAAAATATGTCCCTACCTGCATCATTTGATATATGCTCGGAAATAATGGAATGTGCTATTTCATTGAAAAGAGCAAATCTGGTTGCAATGTCCTAAGCAGATCACCTTACCAGAGCCATGGTGCAACGTCTCAATGGAAAGAAATATGAGGACATGGTTCCTCGCTAAGAGTTCTTTCCAGGGCAGTCATTTATGCCACATACAACTCTGCACGGACAGTGAATCTGAAGTTGGTAAGACGTGATACTGCCCTTGCATCGTCCTCACTTATAGATGACAAGGTGAAAAGCTCTCTCTGAGTCGCTCCGGTTACCGGAAATATACTATTTGACAACAAGCTTACGTTGATATATGTGCATGCTACAAGAAGCTTCAGTGCTCTGCTATTGAAGTTGCTGTCTCATCAATACACTTCTGCAGACCGGGGTAAGCGAGGCCATTCTGCTTCTAAGAAAGCATCATGAGAATGCCTCGTGAGGGTACAATAATCCTCTTATATTTACTCTGGAAGTTGTCATTATAGCGACTCGGGAAAGGGGTATAGGTCTGATCAAGGCTATGGATCAGACACCCCTAGGCCAATGATTAACGGAAGGTTATCTTCACGAGAAACTGGGCGTTAATCACGGAAGTTCCTTTCAAAGAGAATCCCTTCTGGTGGAGGTAAAGGCTCTCTTATTGAAGGGAACAATTGAGGTCGACGAGATGAGCTTGTTCGCGGGGAGGGCGTAGTTTCTCCTCCTGTAAGCATCGTAAGTCATACAGGTGATGGACATGACCTCTATTGCTTGCCAGTTGACGGAGGATTATCAACTTCACGAGAAACTGGACATTAATCACGGAAGTTCCTTTCAAAGAGAGTCACTCCTAGTGGAGGTAAAGGCTCTCTTATTGAAGGGATCAATTGAGGTCATCGTGAATAGATTTCGGTTGCTTGCCACTTGGCGGTAGGTTACAAACCTCGCAAAAGTGGATAAATTGTGGAAGATTAGTGGATGAGAATGTAGTCTTGGCAGGCCTCCGGCTATCAGCCTGAGCAAGCTCCACTTACAAGAAAATTTGTTAGACAAATCTTCCAAGAGAGGCTTTCTTTCTGGAGGTATAAGCTTTCCTACTGAAGAAAAGCATTAGACGTCGTCGAAATTATTCTCCAGTTTTTTATTATCATGTGTGTCTCATCCTGAATCCGGACAGATAGTGCATAGATAGGCTGACATATGTCTTGGCATCAAGACAATTATGTCATTGTGGATGCCATAGTAGCCTTCTGTATGGTTACAGCGGTCTCTTCGGTTAGGCTCTGTCCGCTGTCTTTTGGGATTACAACCAAAAAAGATGCTGTGCTGTTCGGTTTGTTTTTCCTAGGTGTCATAGACTTGAGTCTTATTGTTAAACCCTAGTAGCCTAGCTAAAATCTTGAGTGAGATTTTTTCAGTATTATGCAGTGGCATAACTGAATTTGTTATCTCTTGGGACTGTGGTCTCTTTGGGAATTCAGGGCTGTTTATATAGCGGCTCTTCATTCCCTACCTTGCAAGACAGTAACTGTAAGTCTCCATTAAGTGAGCCTTCATGGTCGCAACTTACACCAATATATCTGTCTTCATGTAGATGAAGACTTATAAGCTATGGCTAGCATTGTAAGTCTCCCTAGTGAGCTTCTAGGGCCTCAGTTATCCGCTTTTAATGGTTTTCACGTACAGGAAGACCTTTAGCTGCTTCATCTAGGCTGAGTTAGTTGTCCTATCGGACATGATACCGTTTGAGCAGGTTATTCTCTTCAAACCGGTATGGTTTGGTGTGAGTTAATATGTAAATACGGTGTATTTGCTCATTACGTCCTTCTCCTCCCTTAGTGGCATTATGGAGTCAGTCAGACGTGAGGGAGCCTTGCGGTTCCTATTCTATTTGATGACTAACACAAGAACGATTCAAGTAATGCGGGTGAGGGTGGTTCAATATGATTCTGAATCTCTCCCCCTCCCCTCCCCACCACCAATGTGTTAAGAAGCGATTACCGGGTAAGACGTAGTTTTCTTCCCATAATCCTCATATGCATTTAAGTATATACATGCATTTCATGACTTCTCAATTGGCAGCTGGGTTGTGTTCTGTGGCGACCTCATGAGCACATCCACTTTTTAGTTGGTTGGTTTCCTGTGGTTGTTCGTCTGTATGTCATATACGAGCATATGATTCATCATCAATAAATTGTTAGCCTTTGGGTACCTGTAAGGCTGTCTAGTCAATTAACTGGTATTCAGATGATTACATGCAGGATTTCAATGCTCATGCACATAATAAATGCATTATTAGGCACACACATTATTGTATGTTATGGACCTTAGAAACAATGAATTATTTCGGGGGCAGTCCGTGACGAGTCTGTTAATCATAGCTTGTTCCATTTCTAAATCCAGGTTTCTATTAATTTTGGTACCCAATCGAATACAACTTGTCTTTACACTCTCGTATATTCGCACGTTTCTGGGAGCATAGATATCGGATAGAACACGTCTGGGAGTGTTATTTATAGGAATTTATTGTACACCTGAATGGGGTCGCCTGTGGGTTACCTCAGAAGTGTGTTTACTCTCCAGAGATCATCCATTGTGATTCTATTGGACATATGTATGTTATATATTATATCACTGGTTTTCGACCTATCTACGTATGCCAACTCCGGTATACGTTACAAGTGGGCGATATTAATTACAGGGATCGCCACGATAGCCTTAGCTTCTGAAGTGGCGTTAAGCACCAACTTATTAATAATAATTAATACCTGGGTGCCTGTCCGACGATTATATATATTATTATTTGGTACCGCTTTTATTGATTCCAGAGCGCTTCCCTCTTTGTTTTTGAAGAAGATTCCTTCAAAAAGGGGTGGGGGGGGATTTTTTTACCTCTCCTCTGGCTTGATATGTGTGTAGCTATGAGTGAAGCTGTTTTGTCTGTAGATTATATTCTGGATACAGCTTGTGTTTTATTGTATATGGCGTATGTTTGTGGGGAATAACCTCTTATTCTCAAATACGCCATCCTAATTTTTGGGGCTTAGTCCGGACTAGCCTTAAAAATTGGGAACTTGTTACATCCAATTAGCATAGTCTTCATGCTAAGAATACTGAATTACTTGAATTTGGCTCCTTATTTATGATTTGGCTTCTCTGTTACTGTATAGAGAGACAAGCATGTAATTCCTTTTAAATTTAATTTCCTTTCAACTTGAATTACAGGCTTGGAACTATGTTGGTCTACTAATTCTGAAGTCCTAGGCTCTCCGCCTTTTTACGATTCGGCTAGTCTGGGCCATTGGTTTATAGTATAAAAATATGATAAATTTAAAATAATTTGTATATTTTTTATACTTACCAATGGCACAGATGGGTATGGCCCTCCCTTGAGTGGGCACTCATACCTCCCTGCTGAGTTATTATGTAGTACTCTTTTCTACAAAGAATGATGTTGGCGCCAATTCCAGCCACTTCCTGACGGCTGTGCATGCACGGAGAGTAAAAGTATGGAGGACCATAATTAATTAATTTTCGGTTTTGCAAGCAAATTTGGGGGATTGGGGGGGTAAAAATTTGTGTTTGGCCCTTGATAATTTTGAGTTTGCACCAGCTAGTCTGGGCCATTGGTAAGTATAAAAAATATACAAATTACTTTAAATTTATCATTTTTCGGTCCAAGGCATAATTTTGTCCCATTTTTGTCTTATTATAAGAGGTCTATACACGTGGCATTGATGATAAAATAATAATTGCAGTCTGCAGCCATCAGTTATAATTTTATCCTCCCTTATATTGATATTGGACTGACCCATCTCACTGTAAGTGTACACAAAGGTGATACCATTCCAGGAAACAAGGATTCAAAGGGTTAACCCTTTACTTGAAAGTTTTGTCAAAATGGCATCACTGAAACAGAAACTAACTTTCATAGAAGTAACCATAGAGGATGTTTATTCTTTTGTTTCATTGTTAATACCAGGTTTGTACATCATTTCTTGCTCTGTTCAAGAGCTTTTGATCAAAGAATGGAATCTGCTGGTTTTAACAATGGGATACACTTTCTTTCCAAATAGTCTACAAAACATTGAGATAGTGGTGGAGTCCAAGTTTGACTTTCAGCTTTTGCTTTTTTTTTCATTCTGTAGTGTTGAATTAGTTATTCATATATTTCTAATATATGTGACCTTAAACACAAATAAATAAATAAATAAATAAATAAATAAATAAATAAATAAATAAATAAATATTTCTAATAGGTAAAATAGATAGTGTTGTTTAATATCAAGTATTTGTTATTTACTAGTTTTTTAATAGTACTGTTTTTTTTAATTTTACAGAGTATCTTAAATAGCAATCCATCACCAGATTTAGAGGTCAGGATTTCCAATCTCAATGACCACTTCACATACAGTATTTACAACAATGTTTGCAGATCTCTATTTGAAAAAGATAAATTACTCTTTTCATTTATACTTTGCATTGGACTGGCAAAGGGAAGGTTTGTTTACTTTTCTACAAATTCAGTTCACATTGTTTTTTGTGACAAGATAGAAACGTGCACATTCTAAAGGTTTATAATTTCCAAATTGCCTCCCATTTAGGGAGTGTATGGGGATCACCCCTGTCACACAAGTCACATCAAGCTATGATGCAATGCATTGCATTGCATCACGCCAGGTCACTGGCTAAATACTTTACTACTGGGCTAAAGTTAATCAAAGTTGGGACATATGTTCCATAGCCTAACAATTGAATTTTGCTCAAATTGATTGCCTTACCCATTTATGGGCCCCAAAAGGGGAGATAACACAAAAAACCTAAAAACAAAATCTTCAGCAGAACCTTATACAGAAAGTGTTAATTTTGGGCAATTCACTCATATACATTCAAGTTTGTTCAAGCCCACTTTCTGCAACCATATTTGGGCTCATCTGCTCCAAAATGCAAATGTTGTAATTTTTGCTAATATTTTTTTGTGTTCATGAGACTTCATTATTTGTACAACACCTAATGTCAGTGCATCATCAAGTATGTGTGCCATGCCCTATTTTGCACTCAAAAAGGAGAGATAACTTGCACAAAACTGGCACCATTTAAAAAGTTTTGGTTTTGGTAAGTAGCATCATTCACTCATACAAATTAAAGATTGTTCAAGTTAAGTTTCTCCATCCATATTTCAGCTCATTCTGGTATCTCAAAGGTTATCTCTGGACTCCAAATTGCAAAAGTGATAATTTTTTGGCCAATTTTTTGTTGTTGTTGATGTGACTTGGATATTCACACTGCACCAAATGGTTATTCACACTGTATCAAATGGTAGTGCAGGAAGAATGTGTGCCATGCCCTATTTCAGGCTTCCAAAGAGGAGACAACTTAACATTTTTGGGGGAGAAATTCATACACGTGGTTCTCTTGTAAAACAAGTGGATTAAATTTAACCAAATGTGGTAGGTATGTACTCTACCACATGACAATCCAATTTTGTTCATATCAGTATTACTGTACAGTTTTTGCCATTTCCTTCAAGCTCCCTTTCAATAATCTAGAACTCTGCCTTGGGTTCAGCAAAACTCTGCCTTGGGTATGAATTGCAGTCAACAATAGCTCTAGTTTGTTTGAGTTGATTTTTATCAGTCATGAGTCAAATCCTTGTGTAACATGACATGCAAACAGCATGGCTAATGTGAGTCCTTAAAAACATTTTGTTATTATGATGAATTGACTGTAACATGGTCTGAGGTTTGCAGCTTGGAGTTGCGAAGCATCATGGTTGAACATACATTCTGACCCGCAAACCTCAGACCATGCCACCAATCAATTAATCACAATAATGACGATGCACCAATATCACCCTGCACAGAGTCCAACCAAAACCCTCATTGTGAAATAAACAAGGCAGCTTTGAATGAGAAGTTGAATAAATAAACCTCTTGTGTACTCCACAATGTCACTGGACATATAAGCAATAAATCAGATAAAGTCACTCAATCTTTGTTCAAATCATAAACCGATTTAAACAACATTTCATTCAGAATATTATTCAGAATATTGTCTTCTGTGTGCGTGAAAAATCTACCAAAATAAAGTAGTTTTCAAGTCTCTCCATTGTTGGAATAATTGCAAAATGGGCAACCTCATTTAAACTATTTTCAAACACAAAACCATTTACCATACCATCAATACAATTTGATCTGTTAATTATACATATGTTAATACAAAATTTTGTAATTTGCAGAGAAATTACCCCGACAATCCCCAATTTCACCTTGTTTATTGCCCTATTTGGCCTCAGTACATCCACTACAGCCTTAAGCTCTGTCAAACAAGATATATTAGATTAAATACTCAGGTTTACTTAGAATTCAGCAAAGTATCCAAATCCTTTTTAACTGAATACTCCTGTTAATTTATAATTTTCACTGGCAAAGTGCCTTTTCCATTAGCAAGGTTCCAATATATATTAGGTATATTATTTAACTGTCTGTTAATTTGCATTTAGTAACCATTCATTTGTGGATGATCAATACATTTAGATTGCTAAACCTTATAAAGGTTTGAATATTTGAGAGATTCTTTAACATAGCATATTTGAAAAAAACTTAAAATTATATTAAGTTCAAGTGGACAGATATAAAAAAAAATCTGTATTGCTGATTAGTGATTTGGTAACATGAGGCAATTGTTTTGTGAGGACAAGTTACTGCATTATCAGTCTTTTACCTCTGATTAGGGTATGTTTGGGGAAAAAGAAATAAAACAAGGTTGGGCTCTTTTTTTATATTAACCCTTTACATGACACATGTGTGTACTAGAAGACACTTGCACAAAACATTCTTGAATAATCCAATGCTTGCATAGGTTGCCTAAAAAACATAGCTTTTGATGCCTCAATGAAGATTGTGGGGTTGTAAACTATAATTTAGAGGCAAAAATTCAAAACTGATAAATTTGAATGACACTTTTTTTGAATAGTGCCAGCCTGATCTGACCATTATGTTATTTAAAGGGTTACTGTTTTTGCTGATTTGTTAGGTGAAGATATTTTAAATTTTCTTTTTACATTCAGGTGTACAAAATCTCTGGAATTTTTCAAAGTACACTATAGATTCTGATTATTTGAAAATAAGTCATTTTCTCAGTCACCTTACACTTTATGTTTATCAGCCAAGAAAATGCCAATGTGAAATGATCAATGAAATGGCCTATTGAATAGTATTTGAATCACCAGTGTGGAGTGACATTTGATAGGGTGGGAGTTGAGGTTGAGGTGGGCAAAAATAAATTGATGTGTTGCAGCTATGAGAATTTGATTGGTTGAGACCAAGGTCATCAGGTGTTAGTGTTGACAGCACAGGGCATTACCTCGTTATTAAATTATCTGATATGAACAACAGAGTTATAAATAATTGCATGACTTCATTCCTCTGTAGTGTTAACTAGCCATAGATGCTGATTAAATCCTTCTTTCAAGACCTTTGTCTGGTGAATGTCTCAGGTCCCCTGGAGCCTCCTGTTACCTTTCTATTTTTAGCTCAACTTGACAAAGTCAGGCTGAGCTATTGCTATCACTTCTCGTCCATCGGCGTATGTACGAACGTACGTCCACAATTTCCTTTGGCACACCTCGCAGGTCGCATTTGTGATCAGATCGCTTTGAAATTTCTTATGCTTGTTTGGGGTGACCTCTAGATGGGAGCTATCGATTTTCTTCAATATCCGTCAAAAAATGGTGCCGCGGCCAACGTTCTTAGAACTTAGTTTAGTCAGACCTTCTACTTAGTACATTTGTGCATTAACATCTTCCTTTGCCTCAGAGGCACATTCATTATCAGGTTGTTTTGAAACTTTGTAGGCTTATGCAGGGTGACAAAGGTAGGAGCTATTGATTTTTTTTTCATTTGCATCAAAAACTGTTGCTGTTAGCAACAATCTTTGAATTTATTGCATTTGTGCATCAACATTCTTTGACATGGCCTACAGGCCACATTTATCATAGGATTGTTTTTGAACTTGGTGTGCTCATTAGGCAAGAACTTTAGATAAGAGCTATTGATTAGCATTCATTTCTGTGAAAAAAGTTGCCATTTACGATAACCTCTGAACATACTGCATTTGTGTATCAACATTCTTCCTTTAGCCAGTCTTACAGTTTACATTTAAAAATGCATGGATTATCCTGATGTGCACACACAATGCTGTTATGTTGAAATTTCATCAAATAACATTGATACCAATGATCTTCAATTTTGCCATTTCATTTATAACTTACCAAGTTCAAGTTTGTCAAGTTGAGCTACAGTGTCATTGACACTTTCATTTTCATCTCCAGGAATGAAATAGATGACAAAGAATGGAGATTTCTATTAACGGGAGGTGTCGCTTTAGAGAATCCATTTCCAAATCCAGCTTCTGATTGGCTGCAGGATAAATCCTGGGCAGAAATTGTTCGTTGCTCAAACTTGCCAAGGTTTGAAGGTTTTATGGAGCATGTTCAGAATAATGTGAGTGTTAACAGGATTTGCTTGAACCATGTGTTGGTACAGCAGTTCATGAATAATACATTTTTGTATTGTAGTGTTAGTTTAGAATTTTAATTTATTGGTTCACAGTAATCCTTCACAAAGCAGAATGATTAAATCTGCCAAAGTGTCATGTAAATATAGTGTCTCGAAAGAGTTATCATTTGTTATGAAATTTTTGAAACGAGTTCACTAAAATCAACCATTTATGTAATGTAACAGCTAAAATTGGCCAGCACTGTCCACAGGAATCGCTGCCCAATTTTTTAAAACATTTTGCCATGGAAGCATAACTTATGATCCTCTGTTGGAACATGCTCATTGAGCTCCTTCCAGTGATGGATTATAAGCTATGTTTTCACAGCAAAAAATATAATTTTTTTAATTATTCTAAAAAAAATTTTTGGGCAAATTTGCTATCCATATTAGGTAAAAGTTAATGAAATATAAGAGAAGATTAATTAATTCAATTCCACTTCTGAAACCAACTCACTCCCAGTGTTATGATGTCAAAGATGACTTCTCACAACACACATTTATTAGACATTTTGTGAACGATATTTCCATAATGAGCTATTTAATGGTGATTATGTATTAAAACCAATGAATATTATATCAGTTTTTTTCATCTATGGTATCACTTATAACCTATTTTATTGTGCTGGTCCTAAATGAGATGGATAAGAGACTGGAAGCTATGTTCTGAGAAAAATACAAAAATTTTACTAAGATACTATAACCACTGAGCTATTAAGGAATCATTCTGCAACAAAAACCATCCACAATTTATTTTATCAGCAAATAACCCATTCCTAACCAACAAAGTACACCACTACTCATGGAAAGTTTGTCAATATCAATGGATATTGAACCTGCAAATGACCTTGACATTTGAGTGTTTTCTGACTTGATCATTTCTCATCATATCTCCCCTATCTGAGACCACATATATGTATTTTCAAAAGTTTGTTTAGTTGTCATGTTTACTTTGAGGCTGGATGATTGAAAAATATACTGAATGAAAAAGAAACTTCCAATAATTGTGAGTGAGGACATTTTTACCCTTGAACCCTTTACCTAACATGAAAAGCAGACGACACTTGCAAATAAAATTTTTGAATAACTAACTAAAAATTGGCTTATGACCCCTCATTGGAATGAGCTCATTTTGTAATGAGCTAAATGAGCTCATTCTAATGAGGAGTCATAAGTTATGTTTGTGAGACAACAAATGAAAAAAATAATGAAAATGAATGGTGATTTTTGTGAACAGTGCTGGCCAGTTTTGGACGTTACATTGGGTGAAGGGTTAAATAACGTAACAGCATAAAAAAACCAGCATTATTCACAAAAGTCACAATTTTTGAGCTTGTTCCAATGAAGGTGTCATAAGCTATGTTTTTCGGTCAAAAATTAATTCAAGTATTTTTTTTTTTTGCAAGTGTCATACAGTATTAACGAATAAAGGAATAAAAATGTCATTAAACCTACAAATTTATTCTATGACTTTCAGAAACTCTTTCTATCACTGTTTCATTTAAAGGGGTAGTCATCAAAATTCATCAGGAATAGAAAGAATAATGCTGAAACACAATAGGGGGCAGTAAACAAAATGACACCTCAATACTGGGTACAACCACTGTGTGCATTGATAAGCATGTTACTTCTTTAGCATGTGACATTAATTGGGATGTTGATATCTGGCTGTGGGATGTTGTTCCTCTCCTCAATCAATACTTGTTGCTGTTCATTTATGTTTGGCAGATGACATTGGTAATGTGTGACCCATTGATCCAGATTATCCCATAAATGTTTAACTGGATTGAGGTTTGGGCTTTTGGCATTCAACATGAAAGGAACATTGACTGGTTCAGTGGATGCCCATATTGAGGCTTTATTCTAAGTACAGGTTCTGTAGCTTAAGGGCTTCATATTTAGTGGATGTGTTTTGTATTATTTTGGCAGTGAAATTACTTAGTCTGTGAGAATTTGCCTTGTTTCAACTTAAGGGAGAGTGCCTATTGGCACACTTCTATAAATTGTTACAAGGCAAAGACATTTGAAGAAATTTTAACAACCAAAAGTAATTTAGAACTCTACCAGTTAATGGACCTGAGAAAATTAATAGTGTCCTGAGCTCTATGGAAACTGGAAAAATCCAGTTGAATCGATGTGTTATAAGTATTACTTTGAAACAGTGAAATAGCATGTTGAGTGTGGATATGATTACAGCAGAATTTTTAATTAAAATTTGTGCCAGTCATGACAAATGGTGTACGTTAACTGTTTGAGTGCTAGAAGCCACTATCAGGGCTTTCAAAACAATTAGGGTACCAGAGCAAAACCCAAAATTTTCCTTGCTCATGATTTCATATTCGGTTAAACGCAGATAATATTGTGTTTATATACATTTGTTTTATTACAAATTATTGGAGAGTGCCTGTGGGCACTCTCCAATAATATGTAATAAAACAAATTTTGAATATCAAATTTAGACCACCAAAAATAATCTAGCCCTCAACCAGTTAACCAGGGGATAAACCATTGCAAACAATAACCATAACTGAAGTACCCGAAGCCCTGCCCTAAAGCGAAAAAATTGCTCAAACATACAATGGTCAGCATAAGACTAATTCTTCTATGATAGATTTGAAATTCACCATCATGGCAGAAGAGTTTTTATCATAAATCAACTGAGAAAAGGATGGTATACCTTTCCTGTCTTGGCCAATAAAAGTGCATTTGTGACCATTCAAGGTGACTGTAATGATGGTACTGAGTGAGGATGCAACCAACAGAAGATTGACATCTGTGTAGACCTTGTTCCCAGAAGTTATTTTATACAGTCTGGTCCCTGATTCAGTTGTTGCATGTACCAGGTGTGTTAGCTGTTTTAATAGTTGTTGCTAAAACTAAATTGAAGATATGGTGGTCTTGGGTTTGAATTTATGATATGTAAATGTCCCCCTCGAGGTAGGTTGCAGTATTTCTTGTTCATGGAAAATGTGTTTTCAAACTTCAAACAGCACAGCTAGAGTCTCCAACAGCTTTTTGCAATATCTGTGGAATTTCCAGGATTGAGAATACCAGTTGCTGGTTCTCTTGATTTTCTCAGAAGTATCGGGGTTGTAATTATTTTGTGAAGAAATAAAATTTGCAGTTTCAAAATTTCCTCCACATTAACTCAAAAAATGTAGGACGATCAGGGATAGTACAAAAATATTGGCAAGAAAGTGCATAGATTTACCTGGCCTGTGTGTGTATGTACAAATCAAGATTCACCATCTGCCTTTTGTTCTTTATATATCCATTGGCTTCACTCACTGAAAAGAACATTGAATTATTTCTAATGAGGCTGATCATATGAAGTACTCGATATGATTAAGCTTAAAAGCATTCAAAGAGCCCCTATGCTTATTGTGTCTGGTGCTACCCTAAGCACTTGTAAAGTTTTGTTATATACAGAAACTGGATTGGATACCACTCAAAAGGTGAGAGAAGCATAAAGTATTTCAGGATGTTTCTCAATTACTACCCCCACCCCTCATAACACATATTTATACCTCTTTGTCTACACTATTCTCCCAGTATTTTGTGAATCTTCCAGAGTGATAAAAACACCCACAGTGCCACCAATTACTGACGACTAGACAAGCCCCACATATAACAGATGAAGAGAGAAGCGCAGTAACTAAGCTCCATCCCTCCACCTCTAGTACAGCCTTTTTACCACAAGACTAAAAGATTAAGACCAACCAGGTTGATTGGTAAATTGCCTTTAAACCTCAACCACTACACAACATTTAGTGTAACCTCTTTAGTGTAAATCTCCCTCTGTCTCCCTGTCTCCTTGATGTTTACAGTTGCATCTCCTTACTTCAGTGAGTGAGCATACAAGGTACTCTTAGATTTGGGTTGATTCTAATTTGTAAACTCATGACCTATGTTCTGCATCATCAACTAAGCTTATACATGTTATTATCCCCTCCATGTGATGTGGGGGAGATATAGGAATGGCTGACTGGCTGGCTGTCTGGCAGAGTGATGCATGGATTGACAGGTGGATGGATGGATGAACAGACAGACACAAACAGCTGGATGGATGGATGGTGGATCTAGATAGATCCATCCCATCTGTCCATCCATCTATCTGTCCATCCATTCTCACAAGAGACACATCGTGTTGCTAGCCATGAATTCGCCAAAAGGAACATTGTGTGCCAAATTTGCATGTGTGGCTCAGTGCACAAGCAAACACATTTAAAAAGACTCTGTGGGGCTTAATATGTGCTCTCAATGCATGTCCTGAAATTAGACACACAAGTTATGGAAATCGTGTTCTCACAAGAGATACATTATATGAAAATCTGTTAGCATATAGGTACACATGGTAGCCACAGAGTGTTATGGACTTAATTAGCCACACTAGGTGAGTTTAGGACAACCTAAGTCACCTTTGCTCCAGTATGAAGATATCCAATTAGTTGATACTGAATTCAGCTACACCAATGCTTACACCATAATATGAAATAAAGACACCAGGATAATTCATAATCACTCATTTGAGTTAAGGTTACAAAATAAATCAGGTAATTAAAAAAACAATAAAAACTTGAAAGAATATATATAGTAGGCTGCGATTGAACATATTGTAATGTTAAGTGCTGTTTATCTTTCATGTGGACAAGTTGTGCAAAGCAATATTTTTTAATTTATGTAGAGATTCATGTTGCAGGTTTCCAAATGGAAGAAAGTGTATGATTCACAGACTCCCCAGTTTGAAAAATATCCAGAGCCATGGTCAGAGAAGTTAACAAATTTAGGGGAACTTATTGTTCTCAGATGTCTAAGACCTGACAAGGTAAATAAAATATATAGAGCATCTCTAATGAGTTGGGATTTAATGTGAAATTTCTGTACCAAATTCACAAAAATCAATCTGAGCTGAGGTTTACTTTGGCTAAGATCAATTTTAATGAATGGGGTTAAAAAATTTCATGTCAAATTGGGACAAATTTGGGATTCTTTTTATCACATAATGTGTCATTTAACCTTTTAGCCAACTCAACAACTAAAACTGTCCAGTGCTGTTCACAAAAGAAGCCATCCAAATTGTATTATTTATTCTTCAAAAACATAGCTTATAACCTTTCATTGGTAGAAGCTCATTGACTTATTGCAATGAGGAGTCATAAGCTATGTTGTCAAAGCAAAAAATGAAAATATTTAATTATTCGGAAATGGACTCAGCTTCAGTCAAATCCGCAGGAAGTGGCTCGCTTCCATCAGAAGTCCAGTCTCTTCTGGAATGATCGTGATAGAGATCGTAGAAATCCAGGAATTTCCAGGTTTCTACAACCATCCTTTTCTGGTTCCAAAACCAGATGGCTCGTTCCGTCCACTCATAAATCTGAGCTGGATAAACAAGCTGATCGTGGCTCCAAGTTTATATATGGAGTCCATCCGATCGGTCAGAGCGAGTATTCGGGTGTACGACTATGCTACATGCATAGATCTCAAGATGCGTATTTTCACATCATGGTACATCAGGCGTTCAGAAAGTATCTTCGCTTCTTCATCATAGGAGTCCTGTATCAGCTCCGAGCAATGTGCTTCGGTCTGAATCTAGCCCCTGGGCTTTCACTTGAATAACAAACTCGGTAATGACTCATTTCTGAGCTCATTCGTCTGCGATAACGTCGGCCTACCTGAACGACATTCTTTAGAGGTACAGCAATGAGTTAACGCTTCAGAACGATGGGCAGAATCTGCTTCTATTGCTCCGACGTCTCGGTTTCATATGTAAACGAGGAGAAGTCGGATCTGGTATCATCCAAGTCATTCACCCACCGGGGGATGAGCTTCGAAACGCACAACATTCTCGTTTGTCTGCCGTTACCCAGAGCGAAATTAATCAGTTGTTATGCTCACTATTGTCTTCACTCAGACAAGGTCTCAGCGAGAGATCTCATGAGATGGATACGTTTGTGCGGAGCTGCCACGATTTTATTCCAATGGTGCGGTTACGCACTTGTCCTCTCCAATTTATTCTGATCCAGAATTGGAAGGTGAAGATTCTTTCGCTCGATACGGACATCTTCTTGTCAATCAAATGAATAAGAGATTCAGCCTTAGGCAGGTTTTCAGTGGTTAGCTCAGGGAGTTCCACTGCAATTGCTGGATCCGAGTTTTACAGTTTTGATGGATGCCAGTCAAACAGGTTGGGTGGAATCATTGAGCCCAACGGATTTGAAGGGCCAGGGTCTTTGGGATCCGTAGTTACTAATCAAGCACATTTACATCAAGAATGATGTCATTTTGGCTTGCGCTACGTTATTGGAGGAGCGTTATTCAGAATGCTCATGTGCTAATTCTGTCAGACAATTTGACAGTATTAGAGTATTTTCGGAACTAGGGAGACACTCGTTCCATTCTGTTATTCATGTTAACGGAAGGAATCTTCTGTTTGTACTAGAACATCAAGTTCTCCTATCGGTCCGTCATATTCCGTGTCGTCTGAACGTATTAGCGGACTCCCTTCACGGAGGGGCTGCTTGTTGATGCCAGAATGGACTTTCAACAAACGAGTATTCAATCAGATTTGCTACCAAGGAGAGTGGCTTATGACCGACTTATTCGTGACGCATCTCAACAATCAGTTGCAGATGTATGTGGCTCAATGTTTGGATCTTCGAGCGTTTGCGATAGATGCTTTATCGCTCTCGTGAGGCGGAATAATAGGATATGCGTATCTTCCAGCGCTGTTGATTCAGCAGATATTGCTCAAGTTATATATCTCAATGCAAAATTCTGTTGGTAGCATTTCTAGCTCCACCAAGACCGTGGATTAATCTACTCAGGTGTCTGTTGTGGGACATGCCGTGGAAGCTTCCTCCACATTTCGGTCCATTCTGTGGTCAGATGGATTCATTTTACTACCAGTACTGCTTATGATAATATCTACAATCAGCAGTCTGTGCTTTAGTTTAAAGCTCATGAAGTAAGAGTTCTTTCTACATCATGGGCTTACGCTAATAATGTTGCTATTACAGATCTAATGGGGGCTGCATATTGTTCTTAGCCCTCCACTTTCACGAATTTGTATCTGAGAAATATTGAATCCTTTTCTGCAGATCTGCATTGTTCAGGTGCGTTATTTTTCACTCAGAATGTCGTCCACTAAACAGTGGCAACTATATATATGTAGGCTTTCAGTTCCGGCAGTGACTCTGTCCTGCTGCCCTCTTCGCTCTGGAGTATTTGATTCAGGGCAAGGGGAAGGGGGTGTTCCCTTAGGTCACCTGCTTTATAGTGTAAAGCAAGGGAATACCTCCCTTGGAGTCAGTAATTCCAAGTTGGGATGGTTTTAAAGTAATGCTAATGTTTACTCATTTTTGTAATATTTTCAAGTGTTGCTCGGTGTGAGACATTTGTATATATCACGTATTAATCGGGCGTTAATACACAATCCGCGAACTCTTTTAAATGAGTATATAGAGTCTCATTTTCCTGGACTTCCTTATTTATTGGCTTTCCTTTTAAAAATATTAGTATAAAGGGTTATACTGGATGTTAATAGAGATCATTGATGTTATTGCGCTCAATTACAGAATGGTGTTGTGTCTTTCTTTTTGATACAAATAAGAAAGATACATGTAAAACCTATCTCTCATTTTCTCCTTCAGGGGATATTTCTGTTATATGTAATTGAGTCTATTGGATTTTCCTTTATGTCCTAGGCCCTCCAACCTTTTTACTATTCAGCTAAGTCTGGGTCATTGGTACAGTATAAAAATGTTAAAAATTTATAGTAATTTATATATTTTTTATACTTACCAATAACCCAGACGGGGATGGCCCTCCCATGAGTTGGGAACTCATACCTCCCCACTGAGTACATAACGCTTACCAGGCACTGGTTGTAAGAATGATAATTGCGTCAATTTCGAGATCTCCTTGACACTGCGCATGCGCAGTGGAGTAAAAGTATGGAGGACCATATAGGACATGTAATTTTCGGTTTTAGATGCAAATTTGGGGGTTTGGGGGGTAAAATTTGCGTTTGGCCCTAGATATTTAAGAGTTAGCACAAGCTAAGCTAAGTCTGGGTCATTGGTAAGTATAAAAAATATATAAATTACTATAAATTTTTTAACTTTTTTTGTGCAGCAACATAACTTATGACCCCCTCATTGGAACAAGCTCAATGAGCTTGTTCCAATGAAGGTGCCATAGGCTATGTTTTTGAGACAAAAAAATGAAAAAATAATGAAAATTCAGTGGTGATTTTTTTTGTAAATAGAGCTAGCCGGTTTTGGCCATTATGTTGGGTGAAGGGTTAAGAAGAACGCTGTTGAATAAAACTTTGTTTTGAGAAAATTTGCTGGTGGGGATATTCAGTTAACCAGATTTTATTAACTGTAATTTTTCAGGTGGTACCTGCTGTTCAGGATTTCATTGTTAAAAGGATGGACCAACTTTATATAGAGCCACCAACATTTGACCTATCTCTGAGTTATGAAGATAGTAACTGTTCAACACCGCTGATATTTGTACTGTCTCCAGGTGCTGATCCCATGGCCAGTCTGTATAGGTTTGCAGAAGAGAAAGGTGAGCTATCATCATTTACACTTTGAAAGTGCTGTAGCAATCTTCTATCGATGTAATTCATGATATTATACTGCATGGTAAGTTGAAAAAATATAGCAGTTATTTGATTGCACTTTGCTGTTGCCTCTGGAAACTGCGACTTTCTTCACCCATAGAGTCATCTGACATGCCATGAATTTAGCTACTGCAACTGTTGTAAATTTAAAGAGTCATCTCACATATGCCAGCAAAACAAAATATCCTTTCACATGTTGACAAACAAGTCAGACATTTGGCTGATTTGGAGATGTTACAGCGAAGTTTAGGAATTGGTTGCTAGTATGCATTTAGAACATTTTGATATACATTATTAGTCAGTCAGAATGATGAGTTAAATTGCATAATTAATTGACTGGAAGTTAACATTCTTCAGATATTATAGAAGTCTACTGCTTTCAAAACAGATGCACCACAAAGTATATAAAGACCAGAACACTCGGGTGATGATGCATTGTGCAAATGTTGACTGCCTATATAAGTAAACCAGACTTGATGAATGAAGTGGTTGAGCCAGAAAACTTTTATATTTTCTGAAAATTCATACTGAGTATTTTGCATTTTGGTCCAATTCTTAACCCTTTACCTAATGTAGTGGCCAAACCAATCAACACTATTTACACAAAAGACACCATTCATATTTTAGTATTTTTCCATTTTTTTTTGTCTCTAAAACATAGCTTCTGACCGTCATGGGGGAATAGATATTCTTCTGGCCCTCATGAGGGGTCAGAAGCTATGTTTTTGATAGTGTTCAACTGATTACCAAAAAGGTCACTGACTGATTACCAGTTATTTGAGCTCACAATCGGATGATTCTGATGCCGATTCCAATTGTAATACCGTGCACTGCTAGACAAGTCAAGGCTTGAAAGAACTACATTAAATTGAACATTTTTCGCAGTGTTAAACTTCATTGACTGGGGTTACAGTAAAATTAACAGTCGCGCACACTTGGGTGGTAAATGTGGCTCTCCGAGCTACATTTACCACCCAAGTGTGTGAGACTGGATATTTTACTGCGACCTGAGTCAATGCAGTGCAGCCTTCACTTTTCTCGTATGAACTGGCGATTGCCGCAAGTACTCTCAATTGTAAGCTTTACATGTCGTTTAACTTGTATATCCTGTAAAGGGGCATCTAGAGAGATTAAGAATAAATGGAGTGCAGCCTTCACTTTTCTGGTATGAACTGGTGATTGCCGCAAGTACGCTCAATTGTAAGCTTTACATGTCATTTAACTTGTATATCCTGTGAAGGGGCATCTAGTGAGATTAAGAATACACATTGTGGTTGTTTCTCAACTTTATTGAATGGTATCATTGACATCATTTTACATTAACAATTGCAGAAAATAATAAAATGCGGTTAATGAATCATCACAAAATGCTTGGCATCAGTCTGTTGAACCGATGTTCCAGGAGCCATTGCCATTGTCATCCGATTGTCCACAATCGGCCAGTTGTGATGGCCAGTTCCGATCATCGGTTGAACTCTAGTTTTTGAGGCTAAAAGTTCTAGTTATTCAAGAAGTTTTTTTTGCAGATGTCTTTTGCTATTCATGTTTGGTAAAAAGTTATGGCTCAAACACCATTGTGGGGTAAGTACTGACCCACGCACACCTGTTTGTAGAGTATAAGACAAATGCTATTTGAAATATATTGAAAATTAAAGGTCATACTGCGCAGTTCTTGGAAAATTCATGTAGTATTTTTCGTGTTGGCATAAATTCCATGAATATCAACCCACTTATTTATTTATTTTTGGGGATTTAACGACATTTTTGACAGCCTGGATCAATGCTATCAGAGAAATATACAAAATAATACTTGGAGTACAGAGAGAGTGGCGTGGAGCAAGGAGACATCTGTGCACCATTTTATCTGTGCTCAAAGACACCTATAAATAAATTTTAAAAAGGAAAGAAAAGAGTGAGAAAAAAAAAACCCAGAGGGGGTGCATTGGAAGCTTCGACTGCAGGTTATGTTATATCTTTTTTCATTTTCACCATCTGGACCACTTAACAGTGGTTTATTTGTGAATTTGAACTGTTGAACTATGCTGATAATTTTATTTTGTCTTTCAAATATATCATCATGAGTCCTTGTCAAAGCAAATCCAGTTGTCTTGTTTTCACATTAGGCAATCAGTTGTGGTTGAGGACAGTGATACTACAAAATATAAGCAGGTATTACAGATATATGATTGCATTCCATTTTTATTTGGGAAAGCTATTAACACATTAAATTTGAAAGTTTAACTATCAGATCAGTTTAAGTTTATTTCCGACTAATGCCTTCTTCACAACAAAACTTTAGGGAAAGAAATTGATGGTTCAGTCAGTTATGTTTGAAATGTGCTTTTGCATGTTATAACTGGGTTTAATTAAAAGAAATGTACACCTGGAAATTACACTAAGAACACCTTTTTTTACCATCTGATCCCAGTTGTTCATATTCTTGTGAAAATTACCAGTAGCAATACCATTTCTCAAACAGAGGAGATGAGAACAATGAAGAACACATAGAATCCTGCCATGATTGCTCAGTTTAATGATGAATATTAACGTACAGAAAACTATAAAATTTTGCAAATACACAATGTAATTAACTATACAATGGTCACCATACCAGCGTTGGTCAGTAGGGGTTGGGGTGTGTGCAAAGAGGCAATGGCCCCGAATGGCATCTTTTGGGGAAGGGGACAGCAGAATATGTCAAAATATGTCAATAAAGCCTTGAAATCCAGATGTCTATTTGAAACCAGCTACCAAAAATACTTTATGATGCAAGGAGCTAGGGCAGGATGTAAGGCTGGCCTCAGAGAATATTCCTCATATTGTAAGGCAGTTTCTGCGTGGAATGGATAAACATGTGATAATGACTAGAAAAAAAATAACCCTAGGTGTATTTATTTTCCATGTTCCATCCTTAGCCACAGAGCCAGGAACATTGTATATCTGTTCTTCTGTACTTATGTATCAATATTGAGAAATTCAGTATGAATACATATGTATAGGTTATTGGTTATATCCTTTCAGAGTAAAGAAATGTGTAGTCTGTTGAAACAGTTTGCTTGTGACAGACAAATGGCAAAGTTTTTTTTTCTGTTTGTCTTATCATACACCTGTTTAAAAAATTGTATTAAGGAATCAGTCTGCCCATCTGTCTGTCCATCTGTCTGTCCATCTGTCCATCCATTAACATTTTTGGTTTCCAACCAATGACTCCAGTTTGGAGTATTTGATCTCAACCAAAGTTGGTATGTGTGGCTGCCCATCTGTCTGTCCATCTGTCTGACCATCTGTCCATCCATTAACATTTTTGGTTTCCAACCAATGACTCCAGTTTGGAGTATTTGATCTCAACCAAAGTTGGTATGTGCATTACCCAGCTAGTAATACAGGCCAAGTTTGATTATGGGTTCCCTCCAACTATTTTTACATGATTTACCGCCCTTTTTCGTCTTAGGTTAACATTTTTGGTTTCCGACCAATAACTCCAATTTGGATTATTTGATCTCAGCCAAAATTGGTATGTGTATTACTGAGCTAGTAATAAAGGTCAAATTCGAATAGGGATTCCGTCCAATTATTTTTACATGAGTTACGACCCTTTTTCGACTTAGAATTTGACAGGCTATCAACATTTTTGGTTTCCGACTGATAACTCCAGTTTGCAATATTTGATCTGAACCTAAGTTGGTATGTGTATTACCCGGTAAGTAATACAGGCCAAGTTTGAATATGGGTTTCGTCCAATTATTTTTACATGAGTTACAGCCCTTTTTGAATTAGAATTTGACCATCCATCAACTTTTTGGGTTTCCGACCGATAACTCCAGTTTGGATTATTTGAACACAACCCAACTTGGTATGTGTATTGTGTATTATCCAGCTTGTAATACAGGCCAAGGTTTGAATATGGGTTCTGTTCAATTAGTTTTACATGAGTTACATCCCTTTTTGACTTAGAATTCAATCGTCTATCAAAATTTTTGGTTTCTGAACGATAACTAGATTTGGATTACTTAATCTCAACCAAAGTTGGTAAGTGTATTACCCAGCTAGAAATACAGGCAAAGTTTGAATATGGGTTCCGTTCAATTTTTTTTACATGAGTTATGGCCCTTTTTTTGAACTTGCAATTTTGTCGATATTGTTAACATTTTCTTAGGGTTTAACGACAAATTAACAGCCAAGGTCATATTGTGTCGGTGACAGTTTTATGGGTGGAGGAAGCAGGAGTACCCTGGAGAGAACCACCGAGCAATGACGAGCAGCTTCCAGCTCCCCAACATCGTAACACTGCACTGCAGCACAGGCAGGGTTAGATTGATTGAAGACATGCTCACCATCGACGTGCAGTATGCCTTAGTACATGGCGTCATCGTGCCTCCATGTGGACAATTGGGGTGAAGTGCCTTGCCCAAGGACACAACGCAGGAGTCCGAATCGATCGCTCAGATGGTCACCCATCCAAGGGTTAACCGGGCTCGACATTGCTTAACTTCGGTGATCTGAAGAGAACCGGTTACTGCAATGCCACCATGCCCCCAACATTTTCATTTCGATCAATAATCAGGGGCTAACAGGCAAATTTAGCCATGCCTGGTGCTCTTGTTTCATAGATAATGGCAATAAATTCTTAAAAATATACTTGCTGGGATTTTTTTTATGGATTTTCAAGATAGTTATTTATGAACTTTGTTTTAGTACAAGGGCATAACTTGTACTAATAGTACCCCTCCCCCCCCCCCCCCCCCCAATAATTGTCCAGTAAGGACATTTTCATCAGGATTGGTGTCTAAGAAATCAATTCTCTTTTGCAAGTTGTCATGTACTTTCTTAAAAGACTAGATTTGACACTTGGACGTGTGTCACACACACGGTTAGTCATAGAAATGGAGGTCTGTAGTCCTGATCCAGCCTGTTAGAGCCTTGCATGACCCATTTGGAGTACTGTTACAGTATGTCTTAATTGAATAAGAAATTGCGTCACAACAACTACATATATATTTTATTTATTCACTAATAAATTTCCAAGTCTTGAGTTTTTAACCATAATCCTGACTGAGGAATATTCCAACTACATCATCAAGGCATGCCTTCAACAAAATATTAGTCAGCTCGGAATTTGGAATTTGAGCCATCACAGTCGCAACAAATCAGGTTCATGCCCCTCAATCAGTCATGTTCATGATGCTCCTGTTTTAATGAAAAAAGTTATAATCCATTAAATAACTCCAGTGTGACATGACAAAACCTTTTAAATTTTTAGTTTCATCCATGATAACAAAATGAAGGTCTGGTATATTTTGTTTTTCTTCATTTCTTTTTTTCCAGTGTTACAGTCTGCTGTTTTTATTTTTTTAAAAAGGTTAACAATTTCTGGTCTCATTCAGTAACTTCAGTGCACATTTATAAAACTTAGTCTTTTCATCATAATGTTTCTGTGGGTGCATTAGTGTCAACACACTCTTTCATTATCATTCATCTTTGATATATTAAAAATTCATAAATGTGTAGTAACAGAAACTTTGGAGATTATCTTAACACAGCCTTAATTTTTTAGCTAAACTTGACAAAGTCAAGATAAGCTATTGCCATCATGCGTGCGGAAGTCTCTAAGTCAGGCCTTCCCAAATTTAAATTTAAGGTAACCCATTTAACGGGTTACCTTTTTTTAGGTAACCGATTTCATATAAGGTAACCCTTTTCATCGATCCATTTTTGGCTTCACACCAAGCACTTAAAATTAACAAGTTTTCCATCATCATCGACCTCAAAACTAAAATCAATTGAATTTGGCCACTTTTTGAATGTCTTCATGCCCACAGACTCGGTCGTTTGTTTCACTTTTAATTTACTTAACATGGTTTGTATGTAAGTATTTTATGCACAAAAAATTGCGTGTTTTACACTTTTACTGTCATTCATTCAATAGAGTGCTGAAACACGGAGCGCTACTCTCACTATTTCGAAAGTACACGTGTAACAGTAGTTGTTCCTGTTAATTACCTTAATATTAATATTCATGCGACTTTTGTGACACTTTTGCGATAATATTTATAAAAATAGTAAAATATTTAAAGTGTTTTTTGCAAGGGAAACTATACTTATATTCTTTTATTTAGAAAATGCTAAAACATTAGTTTGACATTGGAAATTTATTGCGAAAATGAAAGGTCAACATCGGGCATGGTATTGAAGATGATTGCGCACGATCGCTGCGCAGTTATGTTTAACATCCGCAAGGCAAACACAGAATCACTGGTCTATAATTAAACTTAGCTCAGTGCATAGAATCAGCTATGACAGAATGAATTCGGAATTTCCGATGACGAAATAAAATCGCAATGATCTGAGCGTGATTTTTCGGGATCACTTTTATTTGTTTGGTTTACATGTTTTAATTTGGGCGAATGGAAAGATGGCTTGCCTTAAAAAAATTTAGGTAACCTTTGGGTGAACGAAACGACCGTTCGCCCAATTCAGGAAGGCCTGTAAGTCTGTTAGTCTCTCAGTCTGTAAGTCTGTTCACATTTTCTTTAGCACAGGCTACACCCCATAGTTTATGTCCGATCATCATAAAATTTGCAAGTTTAAGGTCATGTTTAGATGAGAACGTCCCATTTTGGGCACGATGGGTCAACCATGTTGGCTACATGGGCTCAAAACCCAAAAACCTTTAGCACAGTCTACAGGTCGTATTTATGAAAGGATTTCATTCTAACTTGGTAGGATGACTCCATATAACCTCTGGATGAGAATGTCTTATTTTGGTCAGGTTCAGACAACTGTGACAAGGGCACGGTACCTAGATTCTTTTAGCATAGTCTACAGGTTGCATTTATGAAGGCATTTCATTGTAAATTGGTATGATGACTTGGTATAATGACCAGATGAGAACATCTTATTTTGGCTGTGATCAGTCAACCATGACAGCCACACAAATTTGTTTAGCACAGTCTACAGTTCATATTTATGAAGCGATTACATTGTAACTTAGTAGAATAACTCGGTCTGATGCCTAGATGAGACTATCCTATTTTGGTCATGATCGGTAACCATTACCGCCGCTTGTGCACATAACCTACATTCCTTTAGCACTGTCTACAGTTTGTTTTTATGAAAAGATATCATTGTAACTTGGTAGGATAACTCGGAATGATATCTCGATGGGACTATCCTATTTTGGTCGCGATCGGTCAACCATGACTGCCAGACTGGCATGTGACCTAGATTCCTTTAGCAAAGGTCATATTTTAAAGGGATTTCATTGTAACTTGGTAGGATGACTCATTTTGGAATGATTTTACTGTAACTTGGTAACTTTGGTTGACATACATCAACTGTGAGGGCCACATCAATCCAGGCCTTAATTGTTTAGTACAGCCTACACCTCAAATTATTCTTGTTGAAAACATAGCATATAGGGAACAAAAATTAACATATTCTCAATTATCACAATTCTTGTCTTATTTCATAATCCTTTCATAAACATTGAACATTATCCTTTTTATCAACACTACAAAGAGTCAAGTTAAGCTGCAGTGTCATTGACACTTTCATTTTAAATTTATTTTTCACATTTGTAGAATTTTCAGAGATTCAGCAGAAAAGTAAGGACTTTTCCTTTTGTGATAATCATGTTTGCATTTGGCAAACTGATGTAATGAAGGAACCCTGTTAAATGAATCAGAGCTTCATATAAGACGCACATGATAGGAATTAAAATATATTAATTTTGTGAAAAGGCATAGGAAATAATTTGGGTGTTTTTAGCCTTGTAGGCTAATTTTGACTTTGAACATTTTGTACTGCAACAGAACAGATATTTTATACTGTACCACTGACCCAGACTTAGCTGGTGCTAACTCTTAAATATTTAGGGCCAAACACAATTTCCCCCCCCCCCCCCCCCACCTCCAATCCCCAAAATTTGCATCAAAAACCGAAAATTACATGTCCTATATGGTCCTCCGTACTTCTACTCCACTGCGCATGCGCAGTGTCAAGGAGGTCTCGACATTGGCGTCAATTGTCATTCTTTGTTTGGCCCTCAATTCAGTTACATCTCACTGATATTTGTGCTTGTAAATCTCAGTTTAAATGATGCCAGGCACATAATTATGAGAGAAATGGTGGATCTAAGGAGGAAATAGAAGGATGAGAGGAAGAAACAGTGGCAGGAAATGTTCAGGGCTGTAACTTTTTTACGAAATTATTTCATGTTGCCTATTTTCGAGACATGGCCCTGATGTTGTCATTCTTGCTATGAATGTACCATTGTTTGTTCAGTGTTTTCTCTCTCCCTTTCCTTTATTCCCTCCTAGCTATTCTCCCATGCTTTTGGCATATTTTTTGTAATGTTGATTACTAAAATTTCTTGGGAGTTTTGGCTTGGTAACAGAATAAATATTCTGTTTTTCCCCATGTTTACGTCCTCACCCTTGGGTGTTTAGGCGTTTTGGTCTGCATCTACCATCTGATGTTCTCCAGTTTCTTCTCTGGAAGTCTCTGATTTGCATCAGATAGTGTTTAAATTGGTAACTGGCCATGCTTATCAGTGCCTGGAGTCATGTTTCCGGTTTTTGTACACTTTTTGTTTATGTTGACAACGGTTACTTCTGATAGTGATTACTTGTCTTCTGCTTAGTTCAATTCATAGCAAGATACATTAATATTGTCCGTAAGTGTTACATTAATTTTTAGCTCAACTTTGGCGAAGCCAAATTTGGGCGTTTGTCATGGCCTGTCGTCCGTCTGTCCGTCTTTCTGTACGTCAACAATTGGATACGGCTCGGGCTAGAGGCCGTATTTATGAACCGATCTTTACGAAACTTCTTGGGTACCTTTGTTATGACTGTGGGACGAGAACGAATGTTTTGGAGTGCGGTCCGAAATTCGAGATGGCTGCCAGCCTCCATTTTGTACCGATGATGCAGAAGTACAGAACTTCCATATGAAAGCTCTGATTTGAATAATTTTTTGTATGAATGTTTAGTACCATGAGATACATTACATATCATACGGGTTTTTTTCTCGTGCTTAAATTAAGCAAATTAGACTAACTTTGATGTATTTAGTGTTACTTTCAGCACTGTAAGTGCAAATGCCAATACGGCTCAGGCTAGAGGCCATATTTATAAACCGATCTTTACCAAACTTCTTGGGTACCTTTGGTATCACCGTGGGACGAGAACGAGTGTTTTTGGGTGCGGTCTGAAATTCAAGATGGCCGATGGCAATCATTTTGTACAAAATTAGATGCAATCAGATTTTTGCACAGAACTTCCATATGAAAGCGCTGATTTGAAAAAAATTTTGTGTGAATGTTTAGTACCATGTGATACATCACATATAATACGGGATTTTTTCTCATGCAGAAATTATACAAATTAGATGAACTTTGATTTTTTCAGTGCTACTCACAAATAGTAAGTACACATGTCAATACGACTCGGGCTAGAGGCTGTATTTATCAACCGATCTTCACGAAACTTCTTGGGTACCTCTGTTAACACCTTGGGACGAGAACGAGTGTTTCTGAGTGCGGTCCAAAATTCAAGATGGCTGCCAGTGGCCATTTTGTACCGAAAATAGGTCTAATCAGTTTTTTGTACACAACTTCTATACAGCTCAGGCTAGAAGCCATATTTATGAACCAATCTTTACGAAACTTTTTGTGTACCTTTGTTATCACCGTGGGATGAGAACGAGTGTTTTGGGGTGTGGTCCAAAATTCAAGATGGCCACCAGCAGCCATTTTGTACCAAAATTAGTGCAATCAGTCTTTTGTACAGAACTTCTGTATGAAAGTTCTGATTTGAATAAATTTTTATATGAATGTTTAGTAAAATGGAATACATCACATATAGTACAGGTTTTTTTCTCATGCAGAAATTATGCAAATTAGATGAATTTTGATTTATTTAGTGCTACTTATACACTGTAAGTGCACATGTCAATACGGCTCGGGCTAGAGGCTTTTTTTATCAACTGAACTTCACAAAACTTCTTGGGTACCTTTGTTATCACCTTGGGAGGAGAACGAGTGTTTCTGAGTGCGGTCCAAAATTCAAGATGGCTGCCAGTGGCCATTTTGTACCAGAATTAGGTCCAATCAGTTTTTTGTCACAACTTCTATACAGCTTTTATTTATGAACTGATCTTCATGAAACTTCTTGGGTACCTTTGTTTTCACCTTGGGACAGGAATGAGTGTGTTTTGGGGTGCCTTTGTTATCACTGTGCTATGAAAACAAATATTTTGGGGTTCAGTCAGACCCACTCTGGCACTCAAAGATTTCTTTTCTAGTTTAGCATCTGACTGTCGCCCACCTTTACAATACTTTACCTATGCATTTGTTACAGGCTACGGTCAGTATTTATGTACAGACCGTTACAATACTTTATATGTACCTTTGTTATCAGGTCATTACCTAGATGTTTGTCATTGCTGTGTCACATACTATACATGTACATGTCTTGACAAGTTGAGCTACAGTGTCATTGACACTTTCATTTGAAATGGTTTAAAAAATTTTGTCCACACTTAGGCTTTTTGGGGATCCATTTGGGCTCATCGTTCCCATTGGGAACTTGGGCTCTTCTGAAAAAAATTTTTTTTCGAAAACTTTTTTCTTTTTGAATTATTTTTTCGAAATGTTATAATGGATTCTTTTATTATGTATCTTTGTTTTCAAGATTTGGTGCGAGTACTATGACTGTTTGTAATTTTTCACAATGAAAGATTATTGTTCAAATTGTAATGCGAGGAAATCTTCCTCTGAATCTCATGATGAGTGTATTAATTGTAGTCAGTGTACTCGCACTAACCCTTGCTCAGTGTGTGTCAACTGGGATGACAAATGTTGGAGACGTGTGTCACGGTATGTTGTTAGTGGGGAGAGGTCCATGCCGGTCCTCTCTCCGCAGGGTCACTCTAGTTTTTCAATCTCTTTTTCAGAGGAACAAGAACAGGGTGATGTTTCTGTGATGTCTTCCAAAAGTGTGCTTCCGTCGTCACAGTCAAATGAAGAGCTAGCGGAAAAAGTGCTCATGCAGATACGTCAATTGCCTAAGAGGTCCCAAGTAGGATCGACGGCTTTGGCGTCCGCTAGCTCGCCCAGTGTAGTGACCATTCAACGAATGGCTCGGCAGCCAGGTTCGTCCGTTGTGGTCCAGGAAGGAGATTTGGGTGATGCAAGCTTTATAAATATACAACGTGCACACCCAGTGACGACGGATCCGAGGATGGTACGGAGGAAGCCTATTAGTCTGGTTCCTAGCTTATCCAGGTCCATCCGGTCCCTCTCTGGTAAACAACATCTGGGCCCAGATGTTGTGGTACATAACGTTCCTCAGTCGGAGTATACGTCCACCGCTCGGGACGCTCCGTTATATAGACAGTCCAGAGAGAGACTGCTCTTTCGGCTTCCTCATCCTCATGGCAACACACATGACCGCACCTTGGCTATGTGACCAGTGATATCCAGCCAGCCTCGCTGACCAGGGATTTCATGGCGACCAGGTCACGCCATCCGGTAGCCAGGGATACGAGGCCTTCATACTCCGGACGTTCGCATAAAAGAAGTATGCAGGAGTCAACGTCCAAGGAGCTTCCAGCAGCTAAATCCCGTAAGACCGCAGCTCCACATGCCTCCGTTACGGACGTGCTATCATGCAACCAGCAGAAACTCTGTCGGATCAGGAATTATCCGGCAAAGCTGGGTCGGTACGTTCTGCAGGTTCAGGCACGGCCGACCGAGATTTACAACGGCCCGACAAGATGGCGAAAGGGATACGGAGGAATTGGAATTTTCCCCTTCAGAACAACATAAAATTGCCGTAGAGTTCATCCGGCATTATCTGCCGGACCAAAATTGCTGCGTTGCCGGATAAGAGACTGATAGCGCCACTGGACACTGAATTCTTTAATCGGTTTAGGGACACTGTCCCTGAGTTTCCGACACAGTCCAGAAATGTCTCACGGACATTTGAACTATTGAATGACGATATATATAAAACGGGCAGGTCCGGTTTCTTATCGGCAAATGCTCTACATCTGCCTTTCATCAATTCAAGGAATAAATTTGAAACGGCAGGACAGGGCATTCAGAGAGTTCCTCTGCGTCTAGACAACCAGGCCGTAGACCTAGAATTATCCATGCCGTCGTCTATGTCATTTCCAACCACGATGTTGGAAATGACAATATCGTCTAACAGAGCTAACTTAGACGCATTATCGTATGCAGATCACCTTACCAGAGCGTTATCATTACGCCTCGAAGGACAAGAATTCTGTCGAGGGCCATAGCATTCTCCACGTATAACTCCACCCTTTCAGTGGCAAATCTGGAGTTGGTTAGACATGATGCGGCCCTGGCTACATCCACGCGGTTGGATAGTAAGGTGAAAAACTCTCTCAGAGTCGCTCCAGTCTCCGGAGAGCTTCTTTTCGACGACAAGCTTTCTGCAATCTGTGATCAGATGACTAAGAAAGCTTCAGACTCTCTGCTATTTAAATCCGCTTCCAAAGAGTCGGATTCAGCGGAGAAGAGTAGGACAGGCACTTCTGGGACGAATACGTCCAGGGGAAGTTCCTATAGAGGTTCCTATGCATCCTCTAGGTCTTACTCCAGAGACCGTCAAGGTAGCGACTCAGGTAGGGGCCATAATACTGGCCGAGACAACTGGTCTGACGCCCCTAGGTCGACGTGGCGAGGTGCGTGCCGTGAAGGACGTGGTTTCTCCTTCCGCAAGCCTCGCATGTCCAGGAGGTGATGGTATATACCTCTATTGTGTTCCAGTGGGCAGAAGACTGTCGAGTTTCTCAAACAATTCGAGCATAGATCTCAAGGATGCGTACTTTCACGTCATGGTACATCCGACGTTCAGAAAGTATCTTCGCTTCGCCATCCTAGGAGTCGTGTATCAGTTCCGAGCAATGTGCTTCGGTCTGAATGTAGCGCCCTGGGCTTTCACTCGAGTAATGAACTCGGTAATGACTCATTTCCGAGCTCATTCGTCTGCGCTAACGTCGGCCTACCTTGTCGACATTCTTCAGAGGTACGGCAACGAGTTAACGCTTCAGAACGATGTGCAGAATCTGCTCCTAATGTTCCTGGCACGTCTCGGTTTCATAGTAAACAAAGAGAAGTCGGATCTGGTGCCGTCCAAGTCATTCACCCACCTGGGGATGAGCTTCGAGATGCACAACAATCTCGTTCGTCTGCCATTAACCAGAGCGAAATTAATCTGTTGTTACACTCGCTATTGTCTTCACTCAGACAAAGTTACAGCGAGAGAATTCATGAGACTGATAGGTATGTGCGGAGCTGCCGCGGATCTTATTCCAGTGGGGTAGCTACGCACTCATCCTCTCCAAATCTTTCTGACTCAGAGTTGGAGGGTGAAGATTCATTCGCTCGATACGGATATCCTCTTCTCAAATCAAATGAAACAAGAGATTCAGATTTGGGCAGATATTCAGTGGCTAACTCAGGGAGTTCCACTGCAATTGCCGGATCCAAGTTTTACGATTATGACGGATGCCAGTCAAACAGGTTGGGGCACAACACTGAGCCCAATGGATTCGAAGTGCCAGGGTCTTTGGGATCAGCAGTTCCTAAGCAAGCACATAAACATCAAAGAAATGATGTCAATTTGGCTTGCGCTACGTCATTGGATGAACGTTATTCAGAATAACACATACAAATTCTGTCCGACAATACGACGGTAGTAGCACATATTCGGAATCAGAGAGGCACTCATTCCATTCCGTTACTCAATTTAATGGAAAGAATCCTTCTGTTTGTACTAGAACATCAAGTTCTCTTATCGGTCCGTCATATTCCGGGTCGTCTGAACGTATTAGCAGACTCCCTTTCACAGAGGGGTCACTTGTTGCCATCAGAATGGGCTCACAACAAACAAGTATTCAATCAGATTTGCTACCAATGGGAGTGGCCAATGATAGACTTATTTGCGACGCATCTCAACAATCAGTTGCAGACGTATGTGTCACCATGTCCGGATCCTCGAGCGTTTGCAGTAGACGCTGTATCGATCTCGTGGGACGGAATGATAGGATATGCGTATCCTCCAGCGCCATTGATTCAGCAGATATTGCTCAAGATAAAACAATCTCAATGCAAAATTCTGTTGGTAGCATTTCTGTCTCCACAGAGACCGTGGATAAATCTACTCAGGTGTCTGTTGTGGGTCATGCTGCGGAAGCTTCCTCCATAGGATCTTCTTTCTCAGGGGAAATCACGCAGACTGCATCACAACCCAAAAGGTCTCAACCTTCACGTATTTCCGTTGTGCGGTCTTTCTTGCACGGCAAGCATTTCACAGGACGAGCAGTGGACGCGATTTCTAACTGTAGGAGGACCTCCTCTTCGCTAAATTATGCTGGAAGGTCTTTTGTCGGTGGTGTAGGGATCATTCTGTAGATATTTATGATCCCTCCATTTCAGACATTGCAAATTTTCTAGTGTACTTGTTTGATGAGATCAAACTGCAGCCTGTTACCATTAAGGGTTATAGGTCTATGCTATCCGATACCTATGCACACCATGATAGTTTACTGATTGGATCTAATGTCTCTTTATCTAAGTTAGTAAGAAACTTTTCGATAAATAGACCTAGAACCCTTAGATTAATTCCTAAGTGGAATTTAGCTTGGGTTCTTCTTAAGCTGAAAGAAGCGCCATTTGAGCCTCTTGACACGGTGGACTTCAAATTTTTATCTTATAAGACTGCTTTTCTCTTAGCCTTCTCTTCGGCTAGAAGAGTCAGTGAGCTTCATGCACTATCTGTGGATGATTCTCACTATCGTAGTGTCGGTAATACTATTACCTTCACTACTAATGTTGGATTTTTGGCTAAGAATCAGGCTCCTAATAAGTATCCGGAATCTATTGTTATTAAGGCTCTTCCATCTTCAGATGGGCATAGGCCTTTACTCTGCCCTGTTAGAGCTATATGTATCTACAAACGTAGATCTGAGTTCATCAGAAAGGGACGTAAGCATTTCTTTCTGTCTCTGCTGCCTAACAGAAAGGACATTATGGTCCATTCTATTGCAAGGTGGATTCAGTTAACTATCCGTACTGCTTATGACAAATTATCTTCAACTCAGCAGTCTGTGCTTAAGATTTCAGCTCATGAAGTAAGAGCTCTATCAACATCTTGGTCTTACGCTGAAAGTGTTGCTATTACAGATCTAATGAAGGCTGCATATTGGTCTCAGCCTTCTACTTTCACGAATTTTTATCTTAGAAATATTGAGTCCATTTCTGGAGATCTGCATTGTTTAGGTCCGTTATCAGTTGCTCAGAATGTTGTCCACTAAACAGTTGCAACTATAGTTATGTAGGCTTTCTGTTCCAGCAGTGACTCTGTCCTGCTGCCCTCTTCACTCTGGAGTATTTGATCCAGGGCAAGGGGAAGGGGAGGGGAGGGTGTTCCCTTAGGTCACCTGCTTTATAGTGAAAAGCAAGGGAATACCGACCCTGGAGTCAGTAATTCCGAGTCGGTACCGGGATGGTTTTAAAGTGTAAAGCTAATGTTTTCTCATCCATGTAATATTTTTAAAGTGCAGCTCGGTGTGAAGCATTTGTATATGTCACGTGTCATACGGGCGTTAATATACAATCCTCGGACACTTTTAATGAGTATAAAGAGTCTCATTTCTCTGGACTTCCTTTATTTATTGGCTTTCCTTTAAAAATAATTAGTATAACGGGTTATACTGGATGTTAAGAGAGATCATTGATATTATTGTGCTCAATTACAGAATGGTGTTGTGTCTTTCTTTTTTGATGCAAATAAGAAAGATACATGTAAAGCCTATCTCTCCTCGAGGGGATAATTCTGTTATATGTAGTTGAGCCTATTGGATTTTCTTTCCTAGGCCCTCCAGCCTTTTTTCTATTCAGCTAAGTCTGGGTCATTGGTACAGTATAAAAATGTTAAAAAATTTATAGTAATTTATATATTTTTTATCCTTACCAATGACCCAGACAGGGATGGCCCTCCCATGAGTTGGGAACTCATACCTCCCTGCTGAGTACATAACGCTTACCATGCGCTGGTTGTAAGAATGACAATTGGCGCCAATTTTGAGACCTCCTTGACACTGTGCATGCGCAGTGGAGTAAAAGTATGGAGGACCATATAGGACATGTAATTTTGGTTTATGATGCAAATTTTGGGGATTGAGGGGCAAAATTTGTGTTTGGCCCTAAATATTTAAGAGTTAGCACCAGCTAAGTCTGAGTCATTGGTAAGTATAAAAAATATATAAATTACTATAAATTTTTTAACGTCCTTGGTAAACTCGCAAGTTACATTCCAAGTATAATAGAGTTTTTTTCAAGGCATGTCATGGCTGCCTATATAGCTGTCAAAACTTGCCAAGGTATAGCTGCAAATCCACAGATGTACTATCAATGTGTAGCCAAAATGTATGAAAAATGCTTGAACATCTATTATGTGTAAAAACGCTTTGTTTTCCAAATAGCTCAGTATAAGCCTAGTGAGGCCTATTTAAAAAATTGGGTTTCTCAGGTTATTTGCCCTCAATTTCATGATTGGGTGGGGGTCTTTTTTTTTAATCCACAAAACACTCCTAAAATAGTTGGAGTTGTAATTATTAATTGAACGACTAACACTTTTCTGTGGAAAAAACAATGTTTTCCACAGTGAGAATTTCCCTCACAGCATTTGCAAATATAACCAACGGTATCTTTGTTTGACAGAGCTGAATGATCTCTGTCAAACAAAATATAGTTGGTTAAATTTTAGTCCTTCAAGTGCAAAATAGTACAGGAACCCACTTAAGGCCTATCTCTTAAATGGATAACCCTGTTAATTGAATACAATTCCAAACACAAAACCATTTATCGTACCTTCAGTACAAATTTGACTTCTTAATTGAATAGAAAATTGTGTGATATGTAAAAATTACCTGACTGTCACCAATAAATGCTCAGTTTATCACCAGAATACAGGTAAGTGACCTTATCCCTGTCAATTGGATATTCCTGTCGATTGAATAATTCTCACTTGCAATGTGACAATTTAATTAACAGGGTTCCCCTGTACCATTTAAGAGATTTCCAGGTAAAAAAAAAGAGTGATGAAGCAGATTTTTCAATGACGAGGAAGGTACCTGAGAAGAGAGAATCTTTTTTTTCCATAGCCTAAGCATAAAATTTATACTTCATAGAATTGTTTGATCACTTTGTACAGAATTTATCAAAAGTGTTATCAACTATAATTTTTCAATGGTGGTCATAAGCTATTTTTTTATACAAAAAAGGAAAATATAATGAAAATTGAATGGGGATTTTTGTGAATAACTCTGGCTGCTTTTGTCTGTTACATTGGGTAAAAGGTTATTACTATATCTTTTGAAAAAGTCTAGTCAGTAGGTTGATTGTAATAAAAAAAGTGTTCCAAGAATGAAGATTTTAAGGATTTTGTTAGCCCCTCACCTAACATGGCTACAGGACTACACTTGCCAATTTCTTAAACTGAATTTTTCTTTTCAGTTTTTCCTCAAACGATTAGCTTATGACTGCCTTCATGGTAATGAGCTTGCCTTAAAAGATTAGCTTGTGACCTCCTTCATTGTAATGAGCTTGATGAGCTTTTTCCATTCAGTGGTCATAAGTTATTTTTTAGGGGCAAAAATTGAAAAAAGTTTTAAAATTTGAATGGCTATTTTGGTGAAAAATGCTGCCCAAAGATGGCTGTTACATTAGGTAGAGGATTAATTACTTTTCTGGTAATTAAGAGTTTAATAATTACATCTTTGGCTTGCCAATTAGGCACTATCAGACAAAATATAATGCTTTAAATACTTATTTATTAAAAAGTTATTTCTCCCAAAATGTTGCAGAAGCAAAGAAAACTTCATATTTTCTCCCATAAATTTTGTGTTATATGCATTGCATTCATTTAGCTATGATTTCTTCTGTAATCAATGTTATATAAATTTTCTTCTGAATGTGAGGTAGATGGTATGGTGTTGGGCATACATGCAATTAACAGGTAAATTCTTTTAACCACTATCCAGTTAAGTGTTGTATACTGCATTTTTCAATCTTGAAAATCAAGTTAAATTGAGTTAGAATAAGTGGTTGATCAATGATGAATATTAATTTTAATGCAATTTTCACATTGTATTTTCAAACTTATCGTAGGTATCATCCAGCCATTAGTTTCTCGCTCAGCCACAAGAGCAAGTTTGAAGAGTGCTGATCAGCGTAAGAGACCTAATACAGCACCAAGGCCCCCTACAGCATCAAAAAATAAAGAAGCTTCACCAAAGGATATACCTTCTCAGACAGCTGATAAAAATACTCCAGATGCAGAAAAACGTACTATAAACTAATTTATAGGAAGTAGCAGCACTTTCACCAGTAGCAAGTTTCAAAAAAATGTATTCCAATATACATGCTTTAGTGTTACTAGTGTGGTGAATACCCAAATAAGACCAACAATGACACACAATGTAGATGACCTCAACTGCACTTCCCATTACTAATTCTTATCATTAGAAATATGTTTTAATTTTGAATTTGAACCTCTATTAGCAATTTAAATTGAATGATAATAATTTCCATAAGCTTTGCCTCACAAAGATTTTTAACAGATATTTAATTCCAAATTCTTTAACAAGCAAAAGTATTTCTAAATATCAAATGACTTCAAGACTTTGAAACATTTAACTTCAAACTTTCAGTTTGCATGTAGAATCAAACATTTACTTTGATATTCATGTTCAGTTTCTGTTTTGAGCAATTTTATAGCCAAACTTTTCACTGTAGGGAGCTTACACATTTCTGGCTTTTGTACTCTGTAGTTTCTTTTTAACATTGTTGTACATTATTTTAACACAGTTGTACAGTATTTTCCCTCATGTAATATTAACTTTTTAATCTTAAATGTTAGACACACTAATATACAGATACTACTGTATCTTCATAAATTCAGATATGGGTTTCAGACTAACATTTCTTTCTTTCTATTTTATCCTCCTGCTTTAAGTGTAGATAACTGAGCTGTCATCACGTGTAAAGCCCCAAGCTCTCAAGCCACCATTCAAAATCTGTAAAGAATTAGACACTGTTGCAATCTGGAACCAGTCTAGCCTTTACCTAATGCCTCAACTGTTTAGATTTACTCGTGGAATATTTCATCTGGTTAGAAAAGAGAACCTACAGTTTGCTTCTCTGACTGACTGAAATATTTCAGATGATTGAATCTACAAAATACCCTAAACATTCATTTTCTTTGAAACAACACAAGAAACGTTTGTCCATCAAGACTTAATTTTACCAAATCTTTGATGACCTTACCTTTATGAATTAAGACACACCACAGCTATAGTTTTATGATTACATCTTGCTAATTGCATTACCTCCTTGCATGCAGCTGGCGGAGATTCCTGCCCTGGACAGGAAATCTCTTGCCATTAAAATAAATCAAATTTGAGGATATTTAACCAAATTTTCTACAGTAAATTGTATAGACTTTTCGACCAATAATTTCTGAAGTCAAATGGTGATGAATTTTTGTGAAGCAGCCATGACTAAATTTGATGAAAAATATTTTAAAAGTACTCAGTGGGTTAAGATTTAATATCCTGATGCTTTCAAGAAGAATAGAGTACTTTTTGATTGGAATATCTCTAACAAGAGTACAGAAGAACATTTGTATATCATTGTGATACATCACATCAAATTAATGGTAGTCTGCTTGCAAAGTCAATGAAAAGCGGGTAAACAAATAACTCATAATAGCATCAAATTCCAAACAACATTAGACTGGTAGCCTGAGAGCTTAGTAAAAACCCTGAAAACACCGTAGAAACTATACTGCAAGGTGAGGGTTCAAAATACAACCATGTTACATTTCTTATCAACCTACCTTACAATTGTTTACTACAGGCTTGCACTACAGTGGAAGACCCTAACTCGGATAAAATACTCTCTATTTTAATCTTTCCCAAGAGATTTGGAAAAGAAAAGTGGTGTAAAAACACGACAAAAAAATAAGCCAAAACTGGGTCGAGCGCCAACGGTGCACACCCAGTAGGGGATGCTCTTCTCTTAGTACAATTCCACAACTTCCGTTAACCAGTGCACAAGCAGTCATCAAACCATTCTTTTTTTGTCCGCGAAACGTGGTTGACGTGTCGCCATCTTTGCATTACGATACAGTGATAATTCAACTCGTCGATAATGGTTTTCCTGTGACTGGAATTATGGATCTGAAGATCGTATAATAACAGGACTGTGTTTTATATATTCTCGTTAATATTTTCAACCACATTCTCATTGTATTTTTTTTTATATATTCCGTTTTCGTGAATGTTTTTTCAACATCGTGTCAACGCGATTCAGCAATGAAATTTTTCCGCTGATAAATTTTATTATTGTTATTGGAGTTAGGTGTCAATGAGGGACTGTTTGGACAGGATTTCTTTACTCTGTTGAGGGCTGAATTTCTCCCACACCTGCGGGGGTGTGGAATGCTGTCATTTCAGGGCGTCCCGACTCGACCACGTCTGGTGAGAGTTATTCCCCATCCGTGGGGGATTTGCAGTTTGGTAGATACTGCGGGAGCTGTTGGTTTTCTGGTGAAGAGATGCCTGGTTCCGGAACTATGCGTCCTCTCCAGTCAACATCTGAGGCTGTCACTAGGGTTGTGACTCCTCCTTTGGAGGCCAAGCTAGGTGGCTCTCTCCCCCTTTCCACCAGTTCCAACAGCTCCCGTCGTATCTGCTGCTACTGCTGTTCCGTCTACAACGTCATCGGGCACCGTTTTAGCCGGACTCGGCTTATCCCTGCAGGGGTCTGCAGTGATGTCTGTAGTGAGGTTGTGGGATTTCGGCCTCAGCCTTCCCTGACTTCAACTCGGCGAAGTCGGAAGTGACTGTTGGGGTATCGACGTGGGGTATCGGCCTCGGCCTTCCCTGACTTCAACTCGGCGAGGTCGGAAGTGGCTGTCGCCCGAACCCCTTGCTGTGTCCTCTCGGTCATTGAGGACAGCAGTTTTCTACCTGCAGGGGTCTGCAGCGGTGTCTGGTAGTGTAGACATGGGGTATTGGCCTCAGCCTTCCCTGACTTCAACTCGCCGAAGTTGGAAGTGGCTGCCGGCCGAACCCTCTGCTGTGGTCTCTGCACCGTCGAGTACCACAGTTTCGTCATTGGATTCGGATGTTCATGGTGGGGCCACTATGAACTCTGTGGCATTTCCGTTGACTCATTCTGGTCACACGACCAGTATTGCGGGACCAACGCCTTCTGTGCAGCCTGGACCTTCTGTCCTGCAGAGGTCCGCGGCGATGCTCCTGAGTTCCCGTTATGTTGATCCTCGGGGTGTGTCGTACCCCTACACGTCTGCCCTCAGATGTTTCGGCTGCCGCCCGTCATCCCACTTCGGGTTTATTGGAGGATCGTGACACTTCGCTGGTTAAGAGGGTCAGGTGTAAAGCCACTTTGCCGGTTCGTCCCCATGCCGAACCGGCCGGTATGGGCAGTGAGCTTAGGGAGGCCCTCTCCTTACTCACTCAGGTTCTGTCCAAGAGTCTTCCTGTTGCTTCCAGCGAGGCAGTGAGTGGTTTCCAGGTGCCCCCTATGGCGCCACCTCCCGGGATTGGAAGCAGGCCACTTTCTGATCCCCCGGTGTGCCTACACTATGGGAGGCATCGGCTGGTTTGCCCACAATGGGCTATGTGTCTTCCGACTCAGGGGAGGAGTCGGACATCCTTGATGTCGAGAGCCAGCAGTCTTCTGACTTGGGGGCAGCTCTTGACTTTGTGTTTGTGTTCCTTCCGGATCTCAAACCATCAAAACAGCAGACAGTGTCAGATCATCGGTCGAGCGCCTACAGCCTGTGGAGCAACCTGCTTCTGGGCGTCTTCGACCGTGCCAGTCAGTACAGGTGGTTGAAGCATTTTCAGCCTTGGACTCTAAGCTGAGTTCCAAGGCTATGAAGGCTCCGTTCTTCACCAGGGTTGCCACCTTTTTGCCTCTGGTGCGTTATTGTTCCTACGATTCTGCCAATCTGTCAGTCTGCCAGACTTTGATGGTTTTAGATCAGGACTCCAATTCCCTTGGGCTTTCCAAGCCCAAGTCTGCCGTCATTCCTATGATGACTCTGGAGTCCATGTTGGGCTTATCGAGAGAAATGCTGGGTATGCTTTCTCTCTCAGATCACGTCGTCTCTGCCTTAGCTGCTTATCTGCCTCCAGATAAGTTTGACGATGTACAGGCTCCTTTGCATGTGCGGTCCAAGGCGCTCATGCATCTTACTCACTCGCATGCCTGTAACACGGCTAATTTGGAACTGGTTCGAAGGGACTCTGTGCTGGACACAGGCCGATCCCTCCCTGAGGGGCTGTGCGCTGCTCTTCGATCTGCTTCTTTGGCAGGTCCGCAACTGTTCCATGGTTCTGTGTTGACGGTACGGGATGACGTCCTACGTCATTCCAAAGATCAGCTGCTGCTTTGTCAGCTTGATCAGCCTTCTAGGGGAGGCAGGGGCCGTTCAAAGCCTAACAAGTACCCTTCTGCTTCCTCTGCGAAGCAAAGGGCTGATCCTTCTGCCACTGCTTCTACTTCTTACTCACGGGGTAAGGGTAACGTCGGCAGGCTAGAGGGAAGTCTCAGGATTCTTCAAACAGTAGAGGAGGTGGTTTCTCCTCTCGCGGGCCTCGTCGGGGCTCGAAATGAAGGTCATCACCTCGATTCGTCCCAGGTGGAGGAAGGATAGCAGAGTTCACAGACTGTTGGGCCACCAATACATCCGATCTTTGAATGTTAGATGTTGTTTGGTCCGGGCTGCAAATATCCTTCCAGAGGCACCCCACTCTTTCCAGAGTGCCTCTTCTAACAACAGTTCCTTCAGACGTTTTACGTCGGGAATTTTTCTCCACGGAGATAGACAATCTCCTGGCAAAAGGGGGTGATCGAGGTTGTCATGAACATTCAGTCAGTGGGGTTTTATTCCCGCCTGTTCTTGGTGCCGAAGAAGGACGACCGACTCTGACCGGTTATCGATCTGAGTATCCTGAACCAGTCTATCATTGCTCCCAAGTTCAGCATGGAGACTTTCAGGTCAGTCCACCGTTCCATTCACCAGGGAGATTTCGCTTCCAGCATCGATCTGCAAGATGCTTACTTTCACGTTCCGATTCATCGGGCGTCGCGTGAGTATCTCAGGTTTGCTTTTTGGGGGCTAGTTTACCAGTTCAAGGCCATGCCTTTCGGCCTCAACCTGGCTCCTTGGACCTTCACCCAACTGATGTCACATGTGATAGCCTTCCATCGCACACAGTCCAGGGTGACTACTTCGGCTTGTCTAGTTGATATCCTCCAGTTGCAATCCAATGCTGCTTTTCTGGAGTCTGATGTCATCACACTGTTGAGCCTACTCACGTCACTAGGGTTCAGAGTCAACAGAGAGAAGTCGGACCCGGTCCCTTCTCCATCTTGTCATCTGGGATGGACTTCATCAGCTCGGAGTCTTCCCTGACTGCTTGATCTCTGCGTTTCGGTGACGGATCTCATTCCTCTAGGTCAACTGCATGTCTGACCTCTCCAACACCTTTTGCTCAGTCGTTGGAGGCCGAATGTCGATCCTCTGGTTCTGGTGCTTCTGTTACCGGAGTCTCTTCCTCGTCACCTTTTCCCCTGACTGATGTTCAATGAATTATGCAGGGAGTTCCGTTGGACTTCCCCACGTCCGATCGTGTTCTGACGGTAAACGCCAGCGATCTCGATGGGGTGTGATGTTGGATCCTCTAGGTCTTTTCCTTCACGGGTCATGGGACCAGGATCTAGCAGCTCTTCAAGTTAACCAGAAGGAGCTTCTTGCTCTTCTTCTGTGTTTCCGACAGTGGATCCCCCGCTTTTCGGATTGTCAGGTCCTTCTGTGGTCTGACAATTCTACGGTGGTTGTTTACATTCGGAACCAGGGTGGAATGCACTATGTTCCCATGTACGATTTGGTTCGGGATCTTCTACTGCTCGCTCAGGATGTCAACATCGGAGTGGTGGTTCGTCACATTCCAGGTCGTCTGAACATCCTAGCCAACTCCCTGTCCTGATAGGGCAGGTTCTTTTCCACCGAGTGGATAGTCCACAATGCGGTTTTCCAGTCTCTTTGCGATCTCTGGGGTCATTCCCACATTGATCTCTTTGCGACTCATTGGAACCATCAGGTGGACACTTTCGTGTCCCCGTGTCCAGATGCTCTGGGTTTTGCCTTGGGCGCTCTGGCCCTCCTTTGGGAAGGTCTTGTCGGCTACGCCTCCCTGCCGGTTTCCGATTCTGCCTCAGGTTCTAGCCCAGATATGAACCTGCAGTCGTCGAATCCTTTCAATCACACCCCTGTCTCCTCGGTGGGTGTGGATCAATCTGCTCCGCTCTCTGTTAGCGGCGGTTCCGGCATGTCTCCCTCTAAATCGCGACTTTCTTTGCCAAAGTCGCCCAAGGAGGTTTCATGTTGACCCGACTTCATTGTGCCTTCCCGCATGTCTTTTATCGGGACCTGTCTCCTCCGTTGTGGTTTTTAGAGACGTGCAGTGGAGTTGCTTTTCTTCTTCAAGGAGGCACTCACTCCACTGGTTTAGCCTCTGTGGCTCAGTAGAAGTTTCTTCTGTCGATGGTGTGTGATCACTCTGTTGCTTCTGTTACTCCTTCAATCACACCGATTGCAGAGTTTCTGGTATATGTTTGTTTCTGGGGGTCTCCAGCAATGGGTACAAGTCCATGCTTCGGAGACCTTTTTCATCTGTGGTACCGCATTGTTTCGGCACTCATCCTTGCCTCTCCAAGCTTGTTCAGCTCTTTTCCTTGAAAAGGCCTAGGACTTTGCAGTTTACTCCAAGATGGACACTTTCTTGGGCGCTGCTCTGCTTGGGTGGTGGGGGTGGGGGGGGGGGGGGGCATTCGCGCATTTACCCCAGATGGATATGCGTTTTCTCACATGCCAGATCTCTCCTGCATCCATTTCTCAATGGATTTGTCTTGCTATTCGTGCAGGTTCCACTCGTCTAGCTATTGGCGTTTGTATTACCAATCGTTTTTCTGCCACGAAGTGCGTTCATTGTCTTCCTCTCGGGGCTTTTACTAACTCTGTCATGTTGTCGGATGTTATGCTGTCAGCCTACTGGAGAAATGCTTCCTTCTCCATTTATCTGCGACAGTTGCAGGAGCCAACAGAGGACCTTTGTCCTACAGGTCCTCTTTCTTCGGCTCAGGCTGTTGTCTATCCCAGCCATTCAGCTTCTTACAGGGTCAGTTCCAGCTCTGTGCTGTTACTGCCCTTTCTGTCTGTGCGTCGCACATCACCATATGCCTCATCTTTCATTGTCTTTTACTAATGTTTGTGATGCTATGGTTTGATAGGACTAGGGATCTCTTCCTCTGTCCACGGTTCCAGTGCAATTCAGTTATGTGTGGGTTGGTTATGTGATTCCCTCCATCCTATTGTCTATTCAACCTGTAGTAAACAATTGTAAGGTAGGTTGATAAGAAATATAAATTTTATAGTAAATTTCCTTTCTTATTATACCTACCGCAATTGTTTACATGGAGGCCCTCCCATCTTCTTATTCGGGTAAGAATCCTTCCTCCCTGCTGATCACATAACTCCTTCTGTTGGCGGACTCAAAAGAATGGTTTGATGACTGCTTGCGCACTGGTTAACGGAAGTCGTGGAATTGTACTAAGAGAAGAGCATCCCCTACTGGGTGTGCACCAATGGCGCTCGACCCAGTTTTGGCTTAGTTTTTTGTGGTGTTTTACACCACTTTTCTTTCCCAAATCTCTTGGGAAAGATTAAAATAGGGAGTATTTTATCCAAGTTAGGGTCTTCCATTGTAGTGCAAGCCTGTAGTAAACAATTGCGGTAGATATAATAAGAAAGGAAATTTACTATAAAATTTATATTTCTATGTAATTTATTAACACATTTTCTGGTCTGTTCTTTGAACTGTAAAAGATATGAAAAAGTAACGTAATCATATAGGTTCACTGCACTGATCTCTATAAAACTGGATTGCTGGAATATCTGCAAAAAATATCGCAACTCATTATTTTCCGTATAAGCCCATTGGGCTTATCGGGTTAAATAGCATTTATGTCCCATGCAAACTGAGAAGTCTCGCTTTCAAAGAAGTCGAAAATTGAACTGTGGTAGGCCTATATAAACCCGAGCCACACACTGTGAACCATCTTTTTGTCTTTGAGCAAACCATAGAGCTGTATTATTTGTATTTTACCTTCACCATGTCTGGTTCAGACGAGTCTTCGTGGTCTTGTACTTCAAGTTCGGAAAGTGAAAGCGAAGCTTCACGTTGCAGTGATAAATCCATTAATGGCCAAAACAATGATAAATCCGCAGCTGTTGCCTCGGAGAAGAATTTGGACTGTTTGTCCACTTTCGATTCTGACGGGGATGAATCGTTCTTCTCGGACTTTGGCACACCGTTGCGTTCATCTCAAACCCCAGTATATATATATATATATTGATGTTTAAGGTTACATATTTATGCACAATGGCTAATCATGACCGTGACAGTTTTACGGGTGGAGGAAGCCGGAGTACCCGGAGAGAACCACCGAGCAACGACGAGCAGCTGCCAGCTCCCCAACATCGTAACTCTGCACTGCAGCACAGGCAGGGTTAGATTGGTTGAAGACATGCGTACCATCGACGTGCAGTACGCCTTAGTACACGGCGTCATCGTGCCCCCACGCGGGCAATGGAGATGAAGTGTCTTGCCCAAGGACACAACGTGGTTGCCGCAGGTGGGATTCGAACCGAGGACCTCTCGTCTTGCAGCCTGCACCTCTACCTACTGAGCCACCGCGCTCCCCAAACCCCAGTAGCTTCAGTTCATAACAGTACGAAACGTAAGATATCATGTAGTGACTTGCCAGACAAACGTTTAAATAAGAAAGAATAACTCGACCCAGTTTGAGTAAATCTTTGGGTAAATCGAAGGTTCCTAAGCCTCGGGCTCACAACAGGGTTGAACCCAGGCCGGCTGTGGCATCTCAAAAGGAGAAAGCTCAGCCCACAGACAAGTCTCTTGATCCGGCAGTCTTAGCTGCCATTGTTAAGGCTGTTAAGGCATCCTTGAATACTTCAGTTGATGGTGACTCCACTTCTCAATCACCACATACAGTTGCACAATGTGGACCCTCCGCCGGGGATTCTTCCACTGTTCATCGCAGTGAGTTCTGCTTCGATTCTGATGATAATCGCTCACCACTGCGAATAGATTCTGCTGATGAATCTACTGTCACTTTCTCTTCCAAATGTCTTCACCGATGACGGTGATTTGGGGGATTCCCTTCCCACTAATCTTGGTGACTATGCAAATAAGATATTTACCAACAAATCGAACATTTCTGATTTGTTCTCAAAATTTCTTGTACCCACTAATGCTAGGCTCATTAAGCCGCCTAGGGTGAATCCTGAGCTCTGGTCTCAGTTGGATGCACGTTCCAGAACACAGGATGTGCTCATGCAGGATATTCAGAAGGGTTCTTCCATTCCCTATTTTCGAATTTTTGATAAACTTCGGCAATTACAAAAAATCAAGCTTGCTGAGCGTCGACTGTTAGGTAGTTCCTCGACTGATTCTAAAATGCAAGCTTTAAATGGCCAATTCGATGACGAGATGAAGGGTTTGAAAACCTTGGTCATTGATGGAATAACGTTAGCTGGCGCAGCCAGTTATAACATGTCTATACGCGGACGTTTTGTCCTCAAGCCTCAATTTTCGGCAAGATTTAAATCTCTGTGCTCTGCAGAACAGCCTATTACAGACCTTCTCTTTGGGGATGATTTTGAGAAGTCCCTAAAGAAGTGCTCTGATGCTTCTCGTATTACCACTGTCACCAATACATTTCAGACCAGAAGCAGAGGCTTTTCAGGATGTGGTCGCACCAACTTTCGTGGCAACATGGGGGGGGGGGGGGGGGGGGGTTAGACCCTATCCTGATCAGTCTGGTTGTTACAGCTCTCCACAGGAGTCTTTTTTGGGCAGGCGCCAGTTTCACCGGGGCCGAGCATGCTTCAGCAACCACTCGTACAGATCAGACCGGGACAACCGGAATTAGCTTCACGGGTAAGTGGTATATTTCGGGCTGGTTCTACCGCTCTTCACATTCATAACTGGAAGAAGCTCACTCAGTCAAAATGGATCCTTGATGCTATCAAAGGGGTCAAACTTCAGTGGACATCTTTTCCCATCCAATCTGTGACACCTTCAGTGTCTCGGTTCTCAAAAGATAAATTTGCAGCCATTAATAAGGAGGTTCAAAGTCTCCTCTCCAAAAAAGCAATTGTTCCTTCTGTTCACCAGTCGGACCAGTTTATTTCCAACATTTTTGTACGCCCCAAAAAGACGGGCGGTCTGCGCACCATTATTGATCTGCATCAGTTAAATATCACAATATTCTCACTTCAAAATGGAGAGCGTTTCTTGGGTACGCAGGCTCCTAAAACGGAATGATTTTCTGGCCTCTGTTGAATTAAGCGATGATTACTTCACCATTCCGATCCACAAATCCCACAGGAAATTCTTGAAATTTATCTGGGCCGACCAGTTGTACGAATTTACTTGTCTTCCTTTCGGTTTGGCCTCCGTGCCTCGGACATTCACCAAAATCATGAAGCCTATGTTTGCTAGCCTGCACCAAGTTGGCGTCTGCTGTTCTTATTACATTGACGATTCCCTTTTGGCGAATCAGTCTTCTTCCACCTGTCATCTTCAGGTTCATAAACTTTGTGAGCTTCTTCTAAGTCTGGGTTTTCAGATTAACATGGCGAAATCCGCCATTACACCTTCTCAACAGATTAAATATCCAGGATTTAGTTTTGATACCAATCAACTTACCATCTCTTTACCTTCCGACAAGATTGCTACCATTTTGTCAGCCTGTAGATCTATACTGGACTCTGCACACCCGACCATTCGCCAGGTTGCCTATCTTTTGGGCCTGTTTACATCGGCCTTTGAGGTAGTTAAGATGAGCAAATTTTACTTCCGACAACTGGAACGAGATAAATGTATGGCACTCAAATTCAAGTCTTACGACGATACAATGCAACTTTCTGATGCTGCCCGATCTCAAATCATTTGGTGGTTAGATTCCATTTCTTCAATGAATGGTTGTCCCATTTCCAACTCTCAGGTCGATCTTTGTATTTATACAGATGCCTCCTTGGAAGGCTGTGGTGCAGTTTCTGCTGATGCATCCGCCAGTGGGTCGTGGAATGTCATAGAACAGGGTTGTCATATCAACTTTTTAGAATTACTGGCCATTCAAAAAGGTCTGGATGCTTTGATTTTCACAGAAAGAAACTGCCACATTTGCATCAAATCTGACAATTCCATTGCAGTTGCCTATATTAATAACATGGGCGGTAAACACCACAATCTCTGTGATCTGGCTAAAGCTATTTGGGAATGGGGTTTCTTGCGTGACATTCATCTTTCCGCAACTCATATCCCAGGAACGTCTATCTGTATCGCCGATACTTTATCTCGTCTGGAATCTTCCCGTTCCGAATGGAGGTTACATCCTACAGTTTTTTCTACAATTTGTGCTGTTTTATTTTTGCCAGATATTGATTCATTTGCCTCTTTGCACAACAAGGAATTAGAGAGATATTGCTCCTACTTTCCTGATTCACATGCTTATGCTATTGATGCATTTTCTTTCTGTTGGCATGATCTCCTACCTTATGCTTTTCCTCCTTTCAGCACCATCGACAGAGTACTTCAGAAGATACGGGAGGACATTGTATGGAAAGCACTTCTTGTCATTCCTCTATGGCCAGGTCAAATTTGGTTCGCTGATGCCCTGGGCATCATGGTCAACCATCCTGTTCGGCTACCCAGATTCAAACAACTTCTGACGAACACCTCATCTACTCAGACAAAGCATCTCGACACTCAGCTGATAGGCTGTTGTGTATCAGGTCTCACTTGCAAAGTGATGGCCTTTCAAAAGCAGCTACCAAAATTGTCTCCAAGTCTTGGAGGAATTCTACCAACAAGCAGTATGAATACGCTTGGAGAAAATGGCACTTGTGGTGTTGTGAACGAGGTCATAATCCCCTTCAAGCCTCTGAGGGGTTAATTATCAACTATCTCACTGAATTGGTTAAGCAAGGGAAATCTTACAGTGTCATAAATTGTAACAAGTGTGCCATAGCTCAAACCCTATTTTTACTTGATTCCAACAGTTCGTCAGATTCTGTCACCCTCCGCAGGTTCATGAGAGGGTTATCCAATTTGTTGCCTCCTCTCCCGAGATATTCGGGTACTTGGGATGTTTCAATGCTTCTCGATGCCATGGGTAATCTTTTCCCTCTTCATACTTTATCGTTGGAGCTGCTGACAAACAAGCTTGCAGCCCTCATGGCTCTTTTGTCCGCTCAGAGATGCCATACATTGGTTAATCTTTCTCTTGATACTATGATCAAGACTGATAAAAGTATTGTTTTCACTACACGTGAGGCTCATAAAACTTCCTCTAGGAGCAAATTTGCACATACCATCAAACTCTTCAAAATGCCTCATAACCACAACTGTGTTTATTCGGTGCTTCTCGAGTATTTAAACAAGACAACTTCCATTCATAAATCCAACCGCCTCTTCATTTCTTTTAAAACCCGCAAAAAGTCTATCAGTACGAGCACTTTCTCTCGATGGGTTAGTGACATGATGGCCAAAGCCGGCATTGACACCAATACATTTAAGGCTCATTCGGTACGGGGTGCTGCTTCTTCTGCTGCATTAATTAGAGGCGTTGCTTTAGATACAATTCTAAAAACTGCCAACCGGCGATCTTGTGACACTTTCTTTAAATTCTATTTCAGAATACCTACTGATTCATCCGCCCGACGCAGGTTTACGAGAGGTGTGATGGGGCACTGATGGAAGGATTTCGCCCGCCAGATTGTCTGTGCATTGTCTACGAATATTTGTGTTTTCTTTATTATGCGTAGTTAGCGACTACGGGACTTATGAACAGTTTTGTTACGGCACTCTGTTGTGATGTCACTAACCTATGTCTATGGATATTACAGTTTCATATCTATATTTGTGTTTTATTTCCTACGGTTCCACCTGAAAGGATTTCTGCTTTAAACATGCTATTTAACCCGATAAGCCCGATGGGCTTATACGGAAAATAATCCCCCCTCATGCCAGCATCCGTAGGATGCGCAGCTATGAGAGGGATTATTTGAATTCTAAGCCCTCGGGGTGCATTCCCTTCTCATGTTTTTGGACATCGGGAGGTTCACCCACTATGTGGTAGTGTGCTGTTCCTGTTCATCCTTTCTGGCGTCTGTCTTTAAATGATGGTTCACAGTGTGTGGCTCGGGTTTATATAGGCCTACCACAGTTCAATTTTCGACTTCTTTGAAAGCGAGACTTCTCAGTTTGCACGGGACATAAATGCTATTTAACCCTCTAAGCCCTTGGCTTAGAACTCAAATAATCCCTCTCATAGCTGCACATCCTACGGATGCTGGCATGAGGGGGGGGGGGGGAGATTTTGCCTCCTCAAGATGGCACCAAGTCAATGAATTCAGACTTTGTTCAATGTTATTGAAAGTTTGTGGCCTTACAAATAATAATAAGACTATAAGACCTATATATTTGTTTCCTCATTAAAATCATTGACAAAGTTAGCAATGGCAAGTTTTGTATAAGAACAGATCTTGTGACTGTTACTTGGACAACTTTATTGAGTTTGTTCAGCAAGGTTTCACCAATCATATTGTTGACTGAAAACAAAAAGGTTTGAAAAAATGGGATTAAATATGTATCCTTAACCAGATTTTTCAGTATTTGGCAACCCCTTTCCCTAACTTGACCAGAAGACAGTGTTTACATATTTTTTAAAAATAGCTGAAAAAAATCAATTTTTGCTTCCAAAAATTAGTATTTTTATACTGTAACCAATGACCCAGACTTAGCTGGTGCTAACCCAAACATATCTATGGTCAAACGCAAATTTTGCTTCCCAATCCCCAAAATTTGCATGCAAAACCGAAAATTAGAAGTCCTAACTGGCCCTCCATACATTTTACCCTCTGCGCATGTGCAGATGCCTGGAAGTCACCGAATCTGGCACCAATAAAATCATTCTTTGTTTGGCCCTTGTCAGATAACAACAAATTGATACTTGTGCTTTTAAATCTCAATTAATAATGATGCCAGATACAAATCAATGGTTAAATTGGTGGATCCAAGGACAGAACTGGATGAAGGAAGGAAGAAACGGTGGTTTGAAATGTTCAGGGCTGTATTTTTATATTATTTATTAAATTAGTTCATGTTCCCTAATTTCGGGACATGAGCCTGACGTTATCAGTGATTGATTATGATCTATCCACTGTTTATTTAGTATTCCTTCCCTGCCTTCTCTTGATCCCCCCAGTTAAGCTCCCAAGCTTTTTGGCTTGTTTTAATAAAAAAATTTTTTATAAAATTTATTGGACATCCCCAGGGTTACGTCTTCATCCTTTGGGTGTTCGGGCATTTTGGTCATGCATCTTACATCCAATGTATCGTTTTTTCTTCTGAGGAAGATCTTGCTTTACATCGGATAATCTTGTTTCTGTTACTGACTTCGGGCCGTGTTGCCTGGGGGCTTGATTCCAGTGTTTTGTTTACATCACATTACTCTAGGTAGTTTCCTATTTTTGTTTAGGAACTACAGTTGTAAGTAACATTAAATATTCTGATAGTGTGGTAGTTAATTTTACACAGTTTTTATAATTTTGTCCACACTTAGGCTTTTTTGGGCTCATCGTTCCCTTTGGGAACTTGGTCTCTTATATTAGGAAAATTTTTTCAAAAATTTTAATTTTTTTTTGAAAGAGTTTTTCTTTTGGATATTTTTATTTCATTGATTATATTTAATGTTATCTTATATTATATGTAGATTTGGTGGTGCTACAATGACATATATTAGTTTTTACATAATTATTTTTATCTAATAGTATGGCAAATAGAGGAAACCTTTCCTTTATTTACTTGGTCGTTGTAATGAGTTTACTTGATGTACTACCACTAATTCTACTCCATGTATCAGATTTGATAATCTGAATGACGGGCATCATGGTTTGTGTTAGGCGAGTGGACACAATTGGTCCTATCGCGGCGAGGGGACTCGGTGGTCCTCTCATCAAAAGGTCACTATAGTTTTTTAGTTTCTATTTACAGAGGAACAGGAACAGGATGTGGCTTCATGACGCCGTCATGGAGTGTGCTGTCGTCGTCGCAAATCAATCGAGCTAGCGGCAAAAGTGCTCAGGTATTAGACAAGGCCTAGATCCTTAGTAAGATCGATGACCTTGTCGCCAGCTAGCTCGACCAGCAGATCTATCACGTCGACTAATGGTGTGTGATGCCGGGTATGTCCGTAGCGGTCGTGAAGAGGAATAAGGGTGTAGTGAGCACTATAAACATACAAACATGCTCACCCTGCAACGACGGGAAAGAGGAAGCACAGGAAGGAGGAAGTAGACAAGTTCTGAGGCATACTCATCCAGGTCTTCATGATCGCGAGCAAGAGAGAGGTCCCTCTCTCTTATAACAACATCTGGGGCCAGAGGTTGTTTGTAGGAACTTGTCAGACAAGTTCAGAGGTATGCTCGTCCAGGTCTTCCATGATTGCGAGCAAGACAGAGGTCCCTCTCTCTTATAACAACATCTGCAATCAGAGGTTGTTGGTAGGAACTTGTGTCGGTCAGATAAGTTTGGAGGTATGCTCGTCCAGGTCGTCCGTGACTGCAAGCAAGAGAGAGGTCACTCTCTCTTATAACAACATCTGGGGCCAGAGTTTGTAGGTAGGAACTGGTCAGACAAGTTCGGAGGTATGCTCGTCCAGGTCTTTCATGATTGCGAGCAAAAGGTCCCTCTCTCTTATAACAACAACTGGGGCCAAAGGTTGTTGGTAGGAACTTGTGTTGGTCAGACAAGTTCTGAGGTATGCTCGTCCAGGTCATCCATGATTGCGAGCAAGAGAGAGATCCCTCTCTCTTATAACAACATCTGGGGCCAGAGGTTGTTGATACGAACTTGTGTCAGTTGAAACTTACGTCCACAGGATGCTCCTTCCATAGACTGCCGGGGCTGGCCAGTCTTATAGCTTCCTCTATGTTTGAAAAGTACACACGACAGCGCAGGTCCATTGTCGCTAGTTAGATCGAACAGTGAAGTAGTTACTCAGGTCCCTAAGAACTGTGACGCCGGGTGTAGACGATCCGGGCTAGAAAAAGAGAGATCATATAGGATGGAACAAACAATATGATATACAGTTATGCTCACCCAGTGACGACAGAAGGAGGAAGCTGATAAGGTCAGAGGTACGCTTGTCCACCGGGACGTCCCGTCTAATAGCCAGCCAGGGCTGGCTAGTCTTATGGTTTCCTCTACATAACGGACAAAGTGATCTTTATATTGTACAGGGCAATAAAACCCGATGAGTGGTGTCAGTTCCCTGTCGCCGGTGAAACGGTTAAGATTGGATGCTTGGACTGTGACTCCGGATGTGTCGCATATGCATTGTATTAGAGCTAGTGGAAAAGTGCTCAATGATTTTAAAAGACAAGGGCTAGGTTTCACAGAGGCTTACGTCCCTTGTTTAAATACAGCTAGCTCAACCGGCAGATCTCACTCGTATGTGGGTGATGTGAGGCCGGGTGTGTCCGTGGAGGTCGAGAGAGAATAAGGGTGTAGCGAGCACTGTTCATCGAATCCATGCTCACCTAGTGTTGATGGAAGGAAGAAGACGGCAAGTTCTGAAGTATGCACGAGCAAGAGGGAGCCTCTCCCTCTCTTTCAACAACATGGAGCCGGGTGTTGTTGGTAGGAACCTGCGTCTGTCAGAGCTTACATACATAGCTATTGTCCGGTACGCTCTCCCGACCGCACCTTGGCTAAGTGACTCAGGATTTCCGGTCTGCATCGTCAAAAGGTCCATCTTTAGTAAAGAAAGTCGCACCATCTAGTAGCCAAGGAGATGAGGCTTCATTCATCAGGTCATCCGCAGTAATAACTATATTGGACTCCCTGTCCTAGGAGCAGCCGGCAAAGAGGCTATTCATGACCGCTGCTCCTCAGGCCTCTGTAATGGACTTGCTGTCGCAGTTGCACAGCTAATCGCAGTATTCCTGCTAAGGCAGAAGCACTCAACATCAGTCTCAAATCTTGAGCTGTTGCATAGTGCTTATTTGGTCCAGTCACCTGCCTGTTTAGGTGCTGGTGACTGTGATTCTAACTGATTTGAACATATGATGGATAGGATAACTTTTCCTTCCGTAACAACTCTTGGATGATATAGATACCATACATTATCATTTCCTTGATCTTGTTCCAGTAATTCAAAATGCTGCGAGCAATTATGAGAAACCGCTAGCGTAGTTCGACGCTGACTTCATCCGGGTAAAGAGCAGGGTAATAAGATCTCTTTCCAGTTAAGTCTACATGGGTGTCACAGGTCTTCGATTCTGTACACGACACCATATTAATCTTCTGGTGGAAAAAGTAATTTGGTTTCTTATCTTCTTTCTCTGTATTTTTAATCGTTTGTGATGGTTCACATACTTTTAAAAACAACAGGGGAAGATGTGGAGAGTTCCTCAGCGTTGATTGAGCAGGCTAAGATCCTAGTTTTAGCCTTACCTTCATCATTTAGCTGTTCGCTCGGACGCAACTGAGAAGATAATTTCTTAGTCAGAGCGAATTTAGTCTCATGGTCTTATGTACTTTAATTTTAAGTACTGTGACGCATCGTCTATATGGAAGGAATTTTGTGGTCGTTTGTACCTTTTAAAATTCTTTCCAGACCTAGTATTTATTTCTTGGTCTTAACAAATGTTAAGTGAGAGTTATTCTGATGCAACGAAGCCTTGTGTCTTCATCTTTGCATTAGACTAGGTGGAAAACTTGCCATAGGTCGCTTTAGTCTTCCAACTCTAGTTTTTACGATAAGAATCAATTCTCGTCTCTTTAAGCTGGGGTCTAATGTACCATCACCAGCAGAAAGAGTACGAGAGGTTGTCCTAGACTCAAATTGTCTATAAGGACTCATAGCAAGGTATAGGTATACCTAAGTCTTTGATGGTAAGCTTTCATTATTGTAGGATTAAACTGCAAGAAAGCATCTATTCTCGACTCTTTAAGTTGGGGTCCAATCGACCACAGCCAACAGAAGAGTAGGAGAGTTTGTCCTAGACTCATTTCGCTTATAAGGCTCATAGTGAAGGTATAGGTATCTCTCCTATATATAATTCTTTTGGTTTGTCTATACAGCCACTTGAATAGGGGTTTCTTGTCAGACTGAGTTACTGATCAGACTCCCCTGAGCCGATGGTCTAGGCTCTTATAGAACTCGGTCCGGCCGATTTTGACTGGAAGTGGATAATTTAGGTTATTTATTATTATCTTTCAGTCGATAAGCGAACGTTCGGCTATTGTAGCGAGTATAGTTCTTTAGATCACTTGTTTTGTGAACTAGATAATGTCTCATGGGATTTATGATAGGATTCATGTATCTCACTGTTCATTTGGCTGGTTCATCTGTTTCACAGATCGAATTAACCAGCTGTTTCGCTCGCTTTTTTCGGTTATCTGACGCATTAACAGCAATAGTTTTGTGCGCCAGATGGAGTTGTATGGAGTGGCTTGAAATGTTATTTCGATGGGTCGCTTACACACATGTCTACTCCAGTTATTAACTGGAGTGGTAGCCATTTTTCCCTCTTGACCTGTTTTGTTTTGGAGAATCTTTTAACATAAGGTCAAGTTTGGGCATATATTACGGTTTTCTCAATTATTTCGGACGTGAGTTCATATATTGTGTTACAATCCTGAGTCCAACGGTCTCTCTATGCACATCAGAGTTTATCAGAAGAGAAGTTATGCTTTTGTTGTCATTATTTTTCAATAGAAGGGACATTATTTTCATTCTATTGTTAAATAAGTCAGTTAGCTATTCGTACTGCTTGGGTTATTTATCTTCCTATTAGCAGTCAATGCTTAAGATTTCATCGCATAAGTAAGCGCTGGCTATATCTTGCGCTTTTTCAAACTGTTTGGCTATTATATGATTTTATGTGGGATCTCTTCAGGATAGTTAAGTTTTCGGCGCATGGGAATAATAGTTTCCATTATTTGTGTCGCTACTATAGGCTTCGGAGCGCATACATTGACGTTCAGCCATTTTCATGGGGATGAATAATAGGATACGTGTATCCTTCAATTCATTTGTTTCTATTAATTTCATTGAGGTTATGGGGTCTGCTATTGAGCATTCGCCAGAAGCTTCCCCATTAGAGGGTTTTCTTCTTTAATGACCCAGAAGGGAATGGCCCTCCCATGAGTGGGCAGTACTGGGCACTCATACCTCCCCGCTGAATTATTATAATCCTTTTTCTGCAAAGAATCAGTTTATCGCCACCAGATTCGGTGACTTCCTGGCGTCTGCACATGCGCAGAGGATTAAATGTATGGAGGTCCAGTTAGGACTTCTAATTTTCGGTTTTGCATGCAAATTTTGGGGATTGGGGGGCAAAAATTTGTGCCATAGATATTTTTGGATTAGCACCAGCTAAGTCTGGGTCATTGGTAAGTATAAAAAATATATAAATTACTATAAATTTTTTCATTTTTGGTCCTTTATTGAAACAAGCTTGACCAGCACATTCCAGTGGAGGGTCAAAGGCTATGATTGGAAATAAATATTGAAAAAATAAAATTTGATTGGACAGTTTTATGTATAGCACTGAATGGATTTGTCTAATTTGTTAGGTAAAAGGAGAACTCTTCATAACACTGACCTCAGACTGGTTCATTCAATTGCTGTACCTTTTTTGTTGAATAAAATTAGAAATTTAATCTACTATAATCTGTTCGACAATGCTTAACCCTTTACCCAACGAATCGGCTGCATCCGCTCGCGTAATAGGCAAATTCAGTAGTTGAAAAAATATTATTTTTCCAAACATTTCAACAAAACCATATCATGTGACCACTCGTTGGAACAAGCTCGTCGAGCTCGTTCCAACGAGGGGTCACATGATATGGTTTTGTTGAAGTTTTTGGACAAATTTGAAAAAATTATATTTAAAAAAATAAATTTTGATATCGTCTGTGTTCGGTAAAGGGTTAAAGAGTTTTGCCTACAAGATGTGAGGGGTTTTATTATCAATTGTTTTTGTAAATTTTGAAATAGGTTTCCATGCAGTAACTTTAGTTCTATTCATCCATGCCCTCTGTTTGGGGGTGGAACACTTATGGAAGGAGAAGAACCCAATTGATTTTCTGTTTTGTTGTTGAAAGGTCGTGGTCACTATTAATAAAAATAGCACTTTTTAATTTCTAGGCAGTAGCATTAGTTATATTTATCACAGCTGAACCAAACATACAGAAAACAGAAGAAATCTGTCTAATTTTGGAAAGAGAAGAACCCTATCAATTCTTAGGCTTTTCGTATGGTCATGGGATCGCTGCTAGTTAATATAACACTTAGGGGTTTGTGGGTGATTATATTGGTTTTATTTCTCAAAGCTGAACCAAACTGACAGAAAATTTTGAAGTGGAAAGAAAATAACCCCATTGATTTTAGTTTAAACAGTATTTATTTAAGTATTATGTTTTATGTATACAATACAGAATATACAAGTCACAAGAAAAAAATTATAACAAATCAAGATACAGCAATATGATAAGTATATAGTGAAGGTTTAATTGACTCCTTGAAAAGGAGAGATTTAAGAAAAACCTTACAGCGTACAGCGTTTGTAAGTCATCTCCCTAGCACTGGTATAAGTAAACTCATGTGGTTGGTATATATCGGAAGGTGAACCCGTATATTGCTGTCTGAAGGACAGGACCCCCACTTGTTAGTCAGATTGAGTTAATTTTAAAACCAGCTGTCACCCTCTTCACCAAGACCGAGTCTGACCACCTCACTCCACGCATGCAACCAAAGACAAAATGGGGAGGGGGGTAAAAGGACCCAGACAATGATATATGAGATTGTTTAAATTTTATATGTGAAGGAGAGAGTCAAAATTTCAATTAAATAAAGGGGAAGAAGAACAGGAAGAAAAGAGAAGGAAAAAAGAAGGTCAACTTGAATACATGATGCATTGCCTCTGCATACTAGAGAGTCATGAGAAAACAGCCAATGTGCATTCAATAAGAAGTATGGCATAATACAACTTGTTAGTTTTGAGCCTGAAAAATGGAAAATTTTTACATGGGCATGGCGGGGGTTCGAACCCACGCCAAGAGAGTTTCCTTCGGCACCAAATGCCTAATGAAACTATACTGAACCACGCACACCAATCTGCCACCGACAGACCCCAAAAAGGGGAATGCTAGTTAACCAAGTATATACGAAGCAAGTACAGAACACACGGAATACTCAATTATTTAATTATTCATCAGATAGTTGCATCTAAGTACTTAATTCTACGAACTGCACCTCAGAAGAAATCAGCGACTCTTGTCTTTTTCAAATTTCCCGGATGCCATAGAATTAAGAAAGGACGCTGGTTTTGTTTTTACATTGGCATGGTGGGGGTTCAAACCCATGCTGAGAGAGTTTCCTTTGGCACCAACTGCCTAGCGGAACTATACTGAACCACGCACACCACTTGGCCACCCACAGACACCAAAAAAAGGGAATGCTAGTTAACCAAGTATATACGAGGCCAGTACAGAACACACGGAATACTCAATTATTTAATTATTCATCAGATAGTTGCATCCAAGTGTCGTTGATTTCTTCTGAAGTACAGTTTGTAGAATTAAGTACTTAGATGCAACTATCTGATGAATGATGGAAAATTTGTTTGGGAAGTGGGAGTAAATTCAACTAGTTGAACCCATTTGGTGATGTTTTGCTTGTTACTATGACAGTTCACCAGAAGTGTCTACTTGATAGGATGAAGTTAAAAATAAGGCAGTTCTCCTTATTGCTCAAGAATTCTGAGCCAGATAGAAGTGTGGATATATTCATTGCAAGTGGGGAGTAAATTGACCATATTCTTGTGAGCATCTGAGAAAATTGGACAATATTAGAAAAAGTGTTCTGGCATCTTACACTTACAGGGGATCAAAGAAGACTGATTTAATTGTGTCCAACAAAATGGAACTCTCTGGTTATGACATGACCAGAGATTGAGGGATGGATTCAATAAGGAATCAAATGAAGAAGCTCTATTGGCAATAAAAAAAAACTGCATAACTTTATATTCACAGTATCTTTCTTGCAGAGATCTCAGCATATTTTCAAAATGAAGCAATGACTTACTAGCACTGATGGTTGCCTCCATAATGATTCTTACTGCTGCAATCTAGGGTTTCTGAACAGTTATCCATGAAAGCATCAGCGTATTCAAGAGGAGGCCTGATGAAGGCAAAGTATATCTTTTCTAAGATGCTGTTGTCAGGATTAAATTTGTCCTTTCTCAGCAAATCTAAGCAAGACCAGGCTTTAGAGCAGATATGGGCAATGTGGTTGTTCCGTGCACCGGTGCTATTTAAGTGGAATGTAAACAGAAACAATTTGGCGAAAATTGTCATGTACAAAAGTTTTTTATTTGTATTTTATGATGCACTCTTGATGCAATTGCATTCTATATCAAAATAAGATATGCTGACATTTAAAAAAAATGTTTAAAAAATTAAATTTTTAATAAACTCAGTTTTAAAGAATACTTTTTCGTGCACTTATTCTCACTGTTGTGAGGCGTGAGGTACAGCCTCTAAAAAACATTGTCAACAGGTCTCCCTTTTTGGGGTATATATGAGCAAAGACCCAGATTTTTGATATATTGTGACCTAAAAGAAACAAGAGTGAAAGTTTGGTAAATATGTAAGTGAAGCTGATGTAAAAAAAAACAGCCATCTTGATGCATTTTGGAAAAAGTATGGCAGACAGTATCAATTAACGATGGAATCCAGGGTGTGTTTGGCCCAGATACCCAAGAAAATTACTGCAAAACACATTAATTTCATGGACAGACAACATTCTTCTTGATGTTCAGATGTGATGCAACTCCTACAGTTGTGACTGCATTAAAAAGAAGTGTCATTTAGAGTACATGGTGTTTGAATCTGATGAGCTTGAAATATAAAAATATAAGGTAACATTTCTCTTTCAATGCAACTGGTATATTTAAATGGTGTTTATGTTTTACACTTAAACCATGCCATTTGAAAAGTGTTTATTGGGGCCCCCACTGTCCACAGCGGGTGCCCTTTAGTGATCAGCCTGTCTGTCCATTCATCGATCCATCTGTTCATTTGTTCATCCATTTGTCCGTTCGTCTGGCCCAGGTTTTCCACACTTTTTTCTGCTATTGATAGAAATATTGAAATGATTTTTTGTATAGAGCTTCCTGGTGGGTACTTACAGATCAAGTTTCAATTCCATTCCACTCATTCGGTTTATTACACAGTTATTGCCCTTGAACTTGTGAATTTGATAGTTAAAACAGGTTTTCCTCCACACTTTTTTCAAACAGGTTTTCCACATTTTTTTCAGCTATGGATGGAAATATTGTAATGAGTTTTTATACGTAGCTTCCTCATGGGTACTAACAGATCAAGTTTCAATCCCATTCTGCCTGTTGGTTTATTACAGAGTTATTGCCCTTGAGCTTAGGAATTTGACAGTTAAAACAGGTTTTCTGCACTTTTTTTCAGCTATCGATAGAAATATTGAAATGATTTTTTGTATGTAGTTTCCTAGTGGGTACTTACAGATCAAGTTTCAATTCCATTCCACTCAGTTGGTTTATTACAGAATTATTGCCATTGAACGTCTGAATCTGATAGTTAAAACAGGTGTTCTGCGCTTTTTTCAGCTATCGATTGAAATATTGAAATGATTTTTTGAATGTAGCTTCTTGGTGGGTACTTACAGATCAAGTTTCAATTCCTTTCTGCTCATTTGGTTTATTAAAGAGTTATTGCCCTTGAACTTAGGAATTTGATATTTAAAACAGATTTTCTGCATTTTTTTTCAGCCATCAGTAGAAGTATTAAAATGATTTTTTGTATGTAGCTTCCAGGTGGGTACTTACATATCAAGTTTCAATTCCATTCTGCCGAGTCAGTTTATTACAGAGTTATTGTCCTTAAACTTAGGAATACAACAGTTAAAACAGGTTTCTGCACTTTTTTCAGCTATGGATGGAAATATTGAAATTAGTTTTTTGTATGTAGCTTCCTGATGGGTAGTTAGAGATCAATTACCCTTTAACTTGGAAATTTGACAGTTATAACAGGTTTTCCATCCCTGTGGCAAATTACAGATGGAGTTCTGTTTTTCCTCCCTTCACTCAGTTTTTCATGTAGTTACACAGTTATTGAACTTGGAAAGTTGATAGTTAAAACAGTTTTCCACACTTTTTTTTCTTTATGGATGGAACTGTTGAAATAATAATTTGTATGTAGCTTCCTGGTGGGTACCTCCGCTTCAAGTTTTAATTTAATTCCAATTCTTTCATTTATCGAAGAGTGATTGCCTTTGAACTTGGAAATTTCACATATTAGCTGTGGTTATAGCTCCTCATCCATCATAGAGATTGCTGTTGTTGGAAATTTGACTGGAAAACAAGCTTTTTCATTATAAATGTATCTTCTATATAATAATATAATACTTCGTCAAATTGCCGTCATCCTCGGAAGTTTACTTCCTTCTAAGGAATGGTTGAATGTGTGAATACTGCATGCGAACTCGCTTCTGCCTTTGTTACCAGGGCGAGGTTGAGATAAATGATTGAATGCTCCTAATTCTAAGGCTGAAAACAAAATTTGCGCATAAAAACGCGGAATATATCTCCACTTGTTACCACCTAAGGAAGATCTGATATGGTATTGTTTGTCCATAATTTACAATTAAAAACAGTGAACAATGTGTAATGCGGAACATATCTTTACTTGTTGCCACCCAAGGAAGATATGTATCGGTGATCTTATAGACGGGTTCGTGATTAGGAGCAAGGCGACCACTTGCAAAATAATAAATCGATCTGTAATACGTATGCGTATCTCGATCAATTTTATAATTCCCATTCAGCAGTTGGGATCTGTGTGATGCTAAATTTGACGTTCCCATGACGCGATACACATTGGTACCGCACTTAACGTAACGGAATTAGAATTAGTCAAAAATGAAAGCCGCTTAGAAGGAAGTAAACTTCCGAGCATGACGGCAATTTGACGAAGTTATATAAAATATTTGATGAAGTGTAATAATATAATATATATATAATGATATAAATACCCTGGAACCCAAAACAGCTATTCGGCACATCGTTTCACTCGCCTCTCAAAACAGATGGTCTCTCAAGAAAGGCTTTACTGCACTGTATATTGTTCGAATTGCAAACCGTTTAGAATGTGGGGCCCATAGTAATGGTTCCCATCACTTTGCTTGTAATTCAAATTACATTCTGGGGCATATATGCGTTTTCCTTGGATTGAATCATTTTCAACATATTAGTACTTGTACTGAGTTAATCACTGTCATAGAAAACATTACCTCACCAGCATGGAAGATTTTGTTTGCATCAGCTTTATTAACATATTTTCAAAACTTTCAAACTTTATTTCTTTGTGGCACAATATATCAAATTTTCAGGTCCCAGCTCTCATACACAACAGGAAGACAAAACCATTGATGTTGGTTTTGTTCATTTTGGACCGCACCACAGTGAGAATGAGTGCCTAGAAAAAATATTTCTTTGACCTGAATTTATTCAATATTTAATTTGATTACGGTTGAGGATTGCTTTGGATTCTCTACAATTAAATAGTGGGAAGTGTCTCCAGCCAAGAGGCATATACTGCTAAGTATGGTTTCAGTTATATCACCAGACTTTATGATTCTGGAGAATCATGGCTTTTCCAGATGAGATTCCTTCATTTTCCCTGACCCCAGGATGTCTGATGAATTGTTTTTAACTGTCTCACTGAAGTTCCTTTATTGATGTTATGAGAAAGCCATCATTATGGTGGAGAGGGTTAATATCAATATCGTCGTCCGACAACTCAATGACTGACAAAAGGAGTTATGTTTGTTTGACACATATCCACCGAGTGTTGTGGCTATTTGAAAATAGTCCATTTTATCTCAAATGTATCCAAAATATTGATGTCTGACAGCTTGTAGAGGTTAACAAGTGCTAACAGGAATATTTTTCCATACAACTTGTAACGTCACTCCAAGAACTTTTAATTTATAATTTTTTCTTAAAAATCTACAAGACATTTTCAGAGAAATCCAGGGAAAACATGAATTTTAAGCTTTTGATGGGTATCATTGTTTATCCAGCCCGAAATGGGTAAGGATTGTTTTTTGAATACCCTTATTACTTACAAAAATAATTCTCAGTGAATTCCACTTCCACGTATGTTGATCTCTCCTCTTAACTTTGGGTGTTGTGGGTACGCAAACACAGTCCATTTTATCAAAATTTTGATGTTTGAGAGCCTGCATAGGGTTAACAAATGCTTACTGGAATATTTTGTACATGCAACTTATAATGTCACACAAAGATCTGTGAATGGCCAATTTTTCTTGAAAATCTATGAGATGTGTTTTTAGAGAAATCCTCAGATAACATGAATTTTGAACTTTTTAAGGGGTATTTCTCTGTAACTAGCCCTAAACAGGTTAATGCTGGTTTTGTGAATACCTTCATTACATACAAAAATGATCCTAGGTGAATTCCACTTCTAATAAAGGAGGTTATGTTTATCTCGCAGGTACACATTGGGTGCCCAAGAACAGCCCATTTTTATCAAAATTTCTATGTTTGGCAGCCTGTGAAGGGTTAACAAACGCTTACCAGAATATTTTGTCCATGCAACTTGTAATGTCACTCCAAGACTTGCAAATGGTCAATTTTTCGTGAAAACTTACTTGATATTTTTAATCCACACAAAATGGGAATTTGAAGCTCTTAAAGGGTTTCTCTCTTTAACCAGCCAAAAATGGGTTAAGACCTCAATTTTTGAATACCCTTACTACTTACATAAATTTTTCCCTATCAGTTTTGCATCCGGTAAAAGAAGTTACGATTCTTTGTGGCATTCCCATTGGGTGTTGTTGGAGTCCAAATTTTTTACATTTAGCAGCCTGTGGTGGGTTAACAAATGCTTACTGGAATATTTTATCCATGTAACTGGTGTAAAGAAATCCAGGGAAAACATGAAGTTTTTAAGCTTTGGATGGGTATACTTATTTAACCAACCCAAAACGTTTTTTTGAATACCCTTATTACTAACAAAAATGGTCCTCAGTGAATTCCACTTCCAACAAAGGAGGTTATGTTTATCTATCGGGTACACATTGGGTGCTGTGGGTGCTCAAAAGCAGCCCATTTTCTCAAAATTTAAATGCTTGACAGCCTGTAGAGGGTTAATAAACGCTCACCAGAATATTTTTTTCATGCTACTTGTTACATCACACCAAGACCTATAAATAGCAAATAGTCAATTTACCTTGAAAACCTACAAGATGTTTTAGAGAAATCCACAGAAAACAGGAAATTTAAGCTTTTTAAGGGGTATCTCTTTAACCAGCCCAAAATGTGTTAAGACTTCGATTTTGGAATACCCTTACTACTTACAAAAATGTTTCCCTGTAAATCTTGTGTCTGATGAAAGAAGTTACCTTTCTGTGGCATACCCATTGGGTTCTGTTGGTGTCCAAAAACAGCCCATTTTATCACAATTTTGACATTTAACAGCCCGTGGAGGGTTGACAAATGCTTACCAGAATATTTTGTCCATGCAGCTTGTATTGTCACACCAAGTTCTGCACGTGGCCATTTTTTCTTGAAAATCTACAAGACTTATTTAGAGAAATCCACCGAAAACATGAATTTTTGAGCTTTTGAGGGGTATTGCAGTTTAACCAGCCCAAAATGGGTTAAAGCTTGGTTTTCTGAATACCCTTATTACTTACAAAAAATGAGCCTTGTTGAATCCCACTTCCAATAAAGGAAGTTATGTTTATCTCCTGTGTACCCTTTGAGTGCTGTGGGGGCCTGAAAACAGCCCATTTCATCAACATTTTGATGTTTGGCAGCCTGTGTAGGGTTAACAAATGCATTGCCTAATATCTCTTGTATATCAGTAGTCGTGTCATATTCAGGCCTAATAATGATGAATGTAAAAAAACAATCTATTATTATTTGTGTTTAAGGTCACATGCTTATGCACAATGGCTAATCGTGACTATGACAGTTTTACGGGTGGAGGAAGCCAGAGTACCCAGAGAGAACCACTGAGCATCGACAAGCAACTGTCAGCTCCTCAACATTCTAACTCTGAACTTGAAGACATGATGTGCACCATCGATGTGCAGTATGCCTTAGTACATGGCGTCATCGTGTCCCCATGTAGGCAACCGGGATAAAGTGCCTTGCCCAAGGACACAATGTGGGTCATCACGGACGGGGATCGAACTCGGGACCTCTTGCATAGAAGTCCAACAGTCTATCACTGAGCTACCGCTCTCCCCAAAAAACAATCTACAAGACGCGTTTTGAGAAAATGCTGATAAACCCTAATTTTGAGTTTTTTGCCAATTCTGGTGAAATAAGGGTTAAATTGAAAATTCTGCTTTCAGTATATTTTTAGATTTTGTGCCCATCTATGCATGTGCAAAATTGTGTGAAAATCTGTTCAAAAATGGCTTCTAAATCGTACGGACAAAAATGTGTGGAAACCCCCCCCCCCCCCCCCAAAAAAAAAAAAAAACAACCCAAAATAATAATATTAATCCGTAGAAAGACAATAGTCTTTTCCAGGGGGAAAAGCCTAATTAATATATATCAGAACTAATGAAGGTCTGAGTATTGACCCTTTTGGAACACCATCATTAGTGGGTCTCCAGGAAGATATCTCTGATCCTATCACAACTTGCTGCAACCTATCCAACAAATACGATTTCAAAAACAATAAAAGTTCTCTTGCAGTTCAGTGGTCAAAAGCCACAAGTTTGTTGCTTTGATAAGAACTTTGTCTAAAATTGATTCTCAGGCAATAACTTCAGTTCTATTTGATACATGTCCACCAAACTTTCTTGGTAGGTGCCCCTATGGAAGGAGATGCATTCTATCAATTTTGGGCTTGTTGTCAAAATTAGATTTCTGCTTTTTAGGTGATGAATTTTATTCATTTCTTTTACTCCCCATGGGAACCCTAGAAGTGAAGCAGTGCTTGTTTACTGTGGTAAACAAGCTGTATTTTACTGATAAAATAGGACCTGGTAACCAAAGCCTGGGGTGGAAGTCTTCTAAAATGAACAACATGGGTATAAGCAATTGTCTTGATGTGACCTTATATCCATTTTGCAGTCATAATTAGCCATTGTGCAGAAATATGTGACCTTAAACACCAATAAATAAATTCTATTTTTGACAGCTGAACCATACTTGCAGAAAATATAACCACATGGAATGAGAAGAATCCTTTAAATTTTTGGAGTCTCTAGCCATGGGGGTCAAGGGTCACTGGACTTGTACTTTACATAGATCTTTGGTAAAAATTGGTCAGCTTATTAGCAGAACAGTCTGTAAGTCATATTCACTTCTTGTATGTCAGATGTGACTGTTAAAAATTTGAGGATTAGTTAAAAATTATCACACTGCATGATCTGTGATCTTCTCATTGGAAACTTTTATTATTCATGAGGAGTAAAATTAGCATTTTAATATTTTTGTCATTTCATGTATAGTTTTTTGTCACTTTTGTTTGTTTTGAAGGTTTATGATGCTGAATAAATAAAACAATGGCTAACTGGTTGAGAGCTAGAAGCCACTATCAGGGCCTTAAAAAAGTGAGGGTACCAGAGCAAAAGCCAACATTTTCCTTGCTCTTGTTTCATATTCAGCCAAACGCAAATAATATTTTGCTTTTATTATATGCTAGCCTGTGAATTATCCACCAATAATCTAAAAGATATTTCTCGATATCTATCAACTCGAGAGATATTCCTCAGTAGCTTCCTACGCTACATCACATCACCTTGAAGGAACGTTCAGCTGATCTTTGTTATTGTTTTGAAAGGTACAAATTTGGGGGTCTATTTGGGCTGAATATTGTGCAATAAAATGTCTCATAGCATATAATAAAAAAGAAATCTGCTCTATTTTAGTCAGTATCTGGAATTATCTCATGAGTGTGGACCTGAAAGTTTTATTTTTCATGAGTGCTTGCACGAGTGAAAAATAATATTGTCGGGTCCACACAATGAATTTTTTCAGTAGCTCTCTAAATGATGTCACACTTTCGTCGCATTGCATCACCTTGAGGAACGATCAAGAGATCTTTGTTATTGTCTTGAAAGTGTTTGCAGTTGAATTGGGCTGAATATTGTGCAGTGAAATGTCCCTTAGCATATAATAAAAAGCATATAATAAAAAGAAAATCTATGCTATTTTAGTGAATGTCAGGAATTATCTCATGAATGTGGACCTGAACATTTTATTTTTCATGAGCGCAGCAGCGTTCAGGTCCACACTCATGAGATAATTCCTGATATTCACTAAAATGGCATAGATATCCTCCATATATAAATTTGTTTTATTGCAATTTATTGGAGAGTTCATGTGGGCACTCTCCAATAATTTGTGATAAATTGAATTTTAAATAACAAATTCAGACCACCAAAAATAATCTAACCCTCAATCAGTTAAATGAAAGTACACTCCTCCATTGTAAAATAACTGATGGTAAAATAATTGCTCAAAATGCTATTTTGTCAGTTGAAATGGATCTGGATGAATTTTTCTCTGCAATTTGCTGTGAATCAAAAATTAGAATTTGAATAAAGAAACTGCAAGGGTGTAACAGGAATTACTCCAGAGTAGCAAAATTTAATTCCTTGCTGCCACTGCATCCATCTTTCATTTCTAAAGCACAGGCTTCAGGATGTATTTATGCATCAATTTTCCTGAAATTTGGCAGCGTGACTTAGAATGACGAGTAGATGAGAAATCATATTGGCAATGATTGTCTGCCCATAATTGCTGCGGTGGTAGCCATCATCGATTTCTTCAGAACACTGTCCACTATATGATCAGCATATGCTACAAGTCTTTTTCTCATCATCACCAAATTTCATATACACGTTCAGATTTATGTCTAGATGAGAACATCTTAGTATGGTTACGGTTAGTTGACAACAATGGCCACCATGGCAGCCATCTTGTATTTTTCACCACAGGCTACAGGTTACACTTATGCACCAGTTTTCTTGAAATTTGGCAAGGTGAGTTAGTATGCTGAGCAGATGAGAACATCCTATGTTAAGAAACCTTTGGCTCCCCATAGTTGCTGCCCAGACAGCCATCTTTGATTTCTTCAGAATACTGTCAACAGTTCATTCAGCACAGGCCACAGCTCACAGTTCTCCAATCATCACAATATTTCACATGCAGGTTCAATTTCAAACCTAAATGAGGACATCGTATTATGGTCAGACTTAGCTTTTTGCAATGGCAGCTATGTTGGATTTCTGCAAATGTGCATCTATTGCTTCTTGAAATTTGGCAGGGTGATTTAGTAATATAAGAACGTCTTATTTTGGCAATGATTGGTCTCTCATAATGGCCATCATGGAAGCCATCTTGGATTTCTTCAGAATCCTCTGCAGGTTGCATTTTTGCATCAATTGTCTTGAAACTCTGCAAGATCAATTAGTATGATGAGTAAATGAGAACATCCTTTGTTGGTCATGGTCTGTCAGATAAAATGGCTGCCATTAAATCAGAATGTCATGGCCGGCTACCCTCATAATGGCTACCATGGTATCAAATTTCTTCAACACACCCTACAGGTTGCATTTAAAATCGGTTTTCCTTAACCTTTCGAGGATGACTTAGTATGATGATTGGATGAGAATGTCATACATATATTTCCATCCCAGCTGCCTAAAATGGTTGCTGTGGCTCATTTGTTTCTTTTTTTAATTTTTTTTTTCTGATAGATAAGAAAAAGTCAATTATTGTGTCATGATTAACTTAAACGCAACATTAGTCAGGTAATTGTGATATGAATCTCATAAATGTAGCATAAAGTTAAGATTAGCTACAGTGTCATTGACTGTTTCATTGATATAGATGTATATCTGCATGTGATTTTTCCCTTTTTGCACAGGATTTTTTCATTTAAATATGCTAATCATACAATCAGGGGTGTATCCTTTCGCCAATTCTTTTTGAATTGTATGTCTAAGATTTAGGAGATGAACTCCTGCATACCGACGAGGGGGTGGCAGTTGAGAACTTGAAGATCCCAGGGTTATTTTTTGCAGACAGCATTGTGCTAGTGTCTGAAAGTGAAAAGGGGCTAGCGAAAATGATGGCTATTGTCAGGAGATATTGGAACAAATGGAAACTGAACTAAATGAAAGCAAAAGTAAAGTTATACTCATGGGTCATAAGGTGCATCCTGCTCAAAGGTGGAGAGTGGGAAAGTTGTGTATTCTGGAAGGTAGCAGCAACTTCTTATTGTAGGAGAGACAGGTGACTACGAGTATTTGAGGGTAAATATAAACATCACAGGAAGAGGCATCTACCGAAACCACACAAATAAAATGATTGTAAAGGGGAAGCGAATTCCTAACCAAATGAAACTTATAGGGAGAAATAGTTTCAATAAGTTTTTTGTGGGAAAAACCATTTGGGAGATGGTGGGTCTACCAAGCATAACATATGGTATGGAAGTGTTATCCCTAAACCAAACAGCTTTAAAGAGCTTGGAAATCCTGCAGAACGATACAGACTGACGGATAACAGGCTCAAGTAATGCCGCAGCACTAGAAGCAATCAGGGGGGAGCTTGGGTGGTTGAGGATCAAGGACAGGATAGACTCATTGAAACTCTGTTATCTTAACTATTTGGTAAATCTCACTGACAGCCAATGGTGTAAAGTAACGTTCCAGAATATTTGGAATTCAAATACAAAGACAGGGTGGATGGTCCAAGAGAGAAAGTTAATAGAGAACTACTCATTAGAGATCTCGGACTTAGAAGTAGGGACAACCCAGGGTAAAAAAATTGTCAGAGAAAGAGTCATGAAGGATGGTAACCTTAATTGGTGTCGGAGTCAAATCAAAGAGGTCTTTGACTGGACTGCATGATAAAGAGGAGCCAGGTTTTGAAGAGTACCTTGATGGCACCTTTGTGGGAACATTATTCAAGTTGAGGTTGCGGCCCGGGAACTGAGGGGGAAAATTGGGAAAAACAGTGAAAAGGAGTGCCAGATGTGTAATTTAGGCATGGTGGAGACCCTGGAATACTTTCTATGGAATGCCTAAAATACCAGTCTAACTGAATAAGATTTACGCAGAGAATAATGGGGAAATGGGATGGGCGAATGAAGGACATGTGGTAAGTGAGTGGTACAAAGGAGAGGGTTATATGCTTATCATGAGATTGGGAAGAATGGAGCACAGGATTTCATCAAGCAGTTCGTCACGGAGTGTTGTGAGGAAAGAAGTAGCTTGGGAATAGAGAGGCAGTTGGGGGCACAGGGGTAACCAAGGCCTTCTCACATGAGAACCACAACAAATCAGTGGCTGGCCAAAGTGTTGTTACTCAACAATCTCTCTAATTTCATGTATGTTCAGACATCCATTTTGTTATTTGTTGAAATGGATGACATATACTGATTGTAGTCTTTTGTTTGTGGTCTTAAATTTTGTGACCCTTGTACTTATTTCAAGATGTTTGCTGCCCAGATATATGCCAAATGTCAACTGCCCATGAAGCCATTTTTAAAAAAAAAAAAATCTACCAGATTCCAAACTAGGCTGTATCTTTTTAACCTAATATCCCCAAATTGGGTAAATCTACTATTTTCAAACTTCACACTCACAATATATGCAAGCCTGGAAATAAGCAATGTGCTATTTGCAGAATGAGATCCCAAGAGGGGGAATTTGCTGATGCTGTCCTGTACAGTAGGCCAGTTTATTCTCTGGGTACCTCTTTCTGTTTACACCTGAGACCCTGATTCAGATTAAGGTTCACAGAAGGTAAATGTAATGATGTTATCCTGCTGTGCAGGGTAGCATCACTAAATTCACCCTCTGGGGACCTCATTCTGCAGATGACAGTCTGCTGATTTCCGGGCTTGAATATATGTAAAAGCATATCTAAAAATGCTTTTACTTAGTGTAGTAACCAGAAATAATTGTCACTAATGTCAGCGATCATGAAATGAAATCCTGCCTTTTTTAAGCTCCTTTGTTTTGTTGATATATCTAAGTGATAAGTGGGAGTGTGGTAGCTCGGTGGTAGACTGTTTGACTTCTGTGCTAGAGGTCCCAAGTTCGATCCCTGTCCTGCATTGTGTCCTTGGGCAAGGCACTTTCTCCCGGTTGTCCCTGGGGGGGTGGGGGGGGGCACGATGACGCCGTGTACTAAGGCATACTGCACGTTGATGGTGCACATGTCTTCAACCACTGTAACCCTGCTTGAGTGGAGCTTGAACAGAGTTAGAATGTTGAGGAGCTGACAGTTGCTCGTCAATGCTCGGTGGTTCTATCTGGGTACTCTGGCTTCCACCGCCCATAAAACTGCCATGGTCATGATTAGCCATTGTGCATAACTATGTGACCTTAAACATCAATAAATAAATAAATAATTAAATAAATACTAAATAATAAAAAAAACTCAATATCTGTTTTTCTTTTTTTAATCTGACATCTCTTTCAAATGTTATGAACTAAAAAAATATTTTTGCAGCTGGAGTTCCTTTTCAAACACCTCTCTATAAATTGCCTTTTATATCAATGGAACTGACCTTCAAGAAATTGAAAAACAATGTGATTAACTATGCAGAAGCTCCTCAAGTGTACTCAAAATTTTGCATGCTTTCTTGACAGGACTCTGAATGACTTGTAAACAGAGACAACTGCTCCCAAACCTTGTGTTCCACATTTTTTAATGTTTTTGGACCTGATTGTTGAGAGAGTCATTAAACCCCAGTAAACAAATAAACAAACAAACAAACAAACAAACAGTTTTTGTGGTATTGTTTGTATGGAGAGATATAAAGTGTAGATTGTTTGTTGTCGATTAAAGCTCAGAGTGTTTGTTGTTGATTAAAGCTAAGTGCAGGCAGTAGAAGCATCAAGCAGTCATAAATTGAGAGAACTGTTTACCCCAAACACGGCACACATTTCTGAATACATGTATGAGGTCACAATTTACAGACAAGTGTCCAAAAGAGTGACTGGCATGCCACTTGGAAGTAATATCTTCTGTCACATCTGAATGTGGAAACAATGAAAAGGTCTATCCAAACCTGTCCAAACTTAATTTTTTTTCCTCTTTGGCTGCTAATGTTATGCAGATACGATGACATATGCACATGTCTCTTGTTTTCAGAACATGTTTCAGTGGTGGTTGGCTGAGCATTGACACATTAACGCAATGATGTTGAATATAAAGAGAGGTATGAAAAACATGAAAATTAAAATTTGAAAGACTTTGAGAGACAAAAAATCTTGGAAGTTATAATATATGACAGGAACTATTAAAATATAAACAGCTATATGAAGCATCAGGCTTGTTGATGGCAGAATGGTATTAGATATGCTTCTTTGATTGATATCTTGTAATAGCAGTACAGGTAGGCCTAAAAAAAGTTAAAAAATCTGTTTTCTCGGGCCCTCCCGCATGGTCCTTTCAGCTGCTGCATGCTACCTTTTTACAACCAATGCAAACTTAAAAAAAACTAGACGGAGTGATTCTGTAGAATCACAGGCCTTTTCCTGGAGTATAAAAATATTTAGCCTCTTATGCTAATGGAAAATTGTTCATCTCACATTTTGAAGCCAGCCACTGAACCTTCTAATTACCTGAGTTCAGTTGATTAGAAAGTTTAATAAGACTCTGCAATAACAATAAAAAAAGATATCCAGTGAGGCCTAAAAAAGTATAAAGTCTGTTTTTCAGGCCCTCCTGCATGGCCATTTTGGCTGCCGCATGCTCTCTTTGTTCACCATTGCAAACTTTAAAAAAATAAAAATTAAATGGTTTATGTCAGATAGTTTACCCAAGTTAACTAGAGGATGGCCACCAAAGGGTGGCTGATTCCCCCGAAAAAAGCCTTGATAGCCATTCCAACCTTATTCGTGACACACCCTCTGGTTGTGGGCAATAATAATACCAAGTATCATTAATATCCTTGAAGGCTGTAAGAAGTTATGGAGCTGACACGAATTCCGTCTACGCCTGCTGGACGGACAGACAGACGGACAGACGGACGACGTCACGGCTAGATTCCCCCGAATTTTTTTCGGGGGAATAATAAAATTGATAAATTTGCCCTTGAGTGGAACAAGGCTTCGCAATGCTTTAGCATTGCAATGCCTTCTTGCACTCAAGGGACAGAATACACCACCACCCATACTATTTTGTAGATTATAAGGCCTAAAACATAAAACCAAGAACATGAACTTTTTATGGCAAAGAAATAATTACAAAAATAAAAAACAAAATATAAAACTTCCCGTCCACATGCAATTTTACAAAAAATGGCCAGAGAAACAAAAGATCTACTTTGTGGGCCTCACCAAGTATTTAGATCATGTCTGTTTTTATGTTTTGGACAAGAAAGAAGTTTTAATAACTCTTGATTTCAATTAGGCTTGGTATAAACATGCAGCTGCAGAAGAAATATAGAATATACCCATAGTAGCTTAGTGTACCAAATGTTCATCACGAGTGGTGAAGTGGTGTTAACTGCAAGCCTTTGGCGAGCGATTATCACCACTTCACCACAAGTGGTGAACATTTGGTACACCAAGCTACTTTGGATATATTTTATTTATACCATGATCGTCTGATTATTAAGAGTTTAAATGTTAAATAGTACAATAGTCAATATTAACAGGTGCGAATCTGTTTTTGTTTACATGCGCACCGGTGGGCGGTACTTCCGTTTTCAATTTTATTGCCGAAACGAAATGGAAAAAGAAACATGCAAATCACGGGGCCTTTTTCATTTTAATATCATACTATTTTGAGTTATGGATGCTTTATTAACTTGAGACAACACATGTTTGTTAATTTTTGGTATCTTATGAGGTAAGCTCATTTAAAAATGTAATAAATAATTGCCACTTTCATTTCACTCTTTGCGAGGGGACAAGCAATAAATTTAGACAAGTTTGCATTCAGGTCGAGGTCACCAAAAGTCAACTTGGATGTAGTTCCACTGTAGGTGTAAATTTTAACTATTAAAATCCCATTGCTACTGTGTGCACCACAGACACATGTTCACCATGCTTGGTGTGTAAAGCTAAAATTTATGTCATAAGCCTTTTTATATATTGTAGAGTAGGTAAGCATGGTATAAATATAATACATTGAAGGGTGTGAGGTGGCTCAGTGGTTAGAGCATTGAACTTTAAACTGAAAGGTCAATGGTTTGATCATGACCAGCAGTAAATGCATTGTGTCCTTGGGCAAGACATTTAATCCTGATTACCCACATTGGGGCATGGTGGCTTTGTGTACTAAGGCATAAGGTTGATTTTGCACTTGCCTTCAACCACTGTAAACTCTACTTGTACAGAATTAGTAAATTCGAGAGTCTGATACTTGCTCGCCTCTGCTTGGTGATTCCCTTAGGGTACTGTGGCTTCCTCCACCTATAACACTGCCAAACACAATTTGGCAGTGTCATTAACCTCTGATAAACAAACAATAAATTAAAACATTGTTAACTTTTTACCTGACACAAGTAGGGTCAACACTTATGAAAAATATTCATGAATAACTCAAAAAAGTTCATTCTTTTACCCTCGCAACATACCTTGTGACCCCTCATTGGAAAAAAATCAATGAGCTGTTACACTTAGAACATCTGAGATAGATTTCTGTTTGGGATTCTTGTGTGTACAACTCCCTTTCCATTTATGAACTGATTTTGATGAAATTTCTTAAATGTAGTAACAACCTAGTCAACATGCCCATATTTTCAGTCTGCAGTGATTTTAACCATGTTATCAGTCAGTCCCTGGGCAAGACACTTACTCTCAATTACCTTTGACGAGGCACCGTGCACTTAGGTATTCTGCACATCGATGGTGCACTTACCTCCAATGGCTGTTAACTCTGCCTGTGAGGAGCTATTAAGTTGGACAGTGTGTCAGTTGATCACCACTTCCCAGTGGTTCTTTTCCAGGTACTCTGGCTTCCTCCACTTGGAACATTATAACCCTGGCTGTTAATAGTGTCATTAAACCTCAATAAATAAACAAATAAACAATCTCTCCTTCAACTAAGAAGAGTAATAAAAGATTAATGTAGATTTCTATATGAGATACTTGTGAGTGCATTTCTTCCTGTATTTATGAACTGATTTTTATGAAACATCTCAAACATGACCACGAACAAGTGAACATACATATACTGTAACGCTTTTGACTGGTAGAGGGCTAAATTTATAAAATTTGATCACATGTCTTTGTCTTGTTACAATTTATGGGAGAGTACCTCTAGGCACTCTCCCATAAATTGTAACAGGCAAATCCACACCAACTAAATAATATCACTTCAAAGATAATATGGAGGAAGGCCACAGAGTATGAAGGCTTTTAGTTATGGTACTTGCACTTCAGAAGGGAGCCCAAATATTGGCTTTCAGCACTTCGAAAATTTAAAGGGATTTGTACATGAAAATCTTGTGTGTGTGTGCAACTTCACCAACAACATTCATCAGCTGGTTTCAGTGAAGCTTCTCAAACCTGATTGCTAAGATGTAAACAGGCAAAAGTTTCAGTATTTTTAATCTGCAATAGTTTTAGCCAAGTTATCTCCTCTTGAACTTAGATGTAATGCAGAACTTTGTATGAAATTCTTCTGCATGTACTTCATCTTACACATATGATTCAATTTTGATGGAACCTTTTTTACATGATGGCTTCCAAGTGGACATGCACATATTTTAAAATGATCAAGCTGCAACAATTTGACTAACTTATCTCCCTTGAACTTAGATTTACTTTGGATTTGTGAGTGCTCAACTCCTACATTTATGAACTGAATTTAATGAAACTTCTCAAACTTGCTCATAAGCAAGTGAACATTTGCATATGTCAAAATATTCAAAACTCCCCATTCCAAATGGTGCATTCTAGAAAGCCAGAAGTGGGGGGTATTAATCAACTGTAGTGACAGTTTTAGTTCATAATATAATTTCACCACCTTTCATGAAACATCAGGAATATATTGTCTTTGGTGAATAGTGCAAATGAACCAAAATGATGGTTCACCAAGATGTCTTAGTCCGATGTTGAGTGAATCAGACCATGACCTTATGATTTAATATAAATTTAGTTCAAGCATTTTTCCATGGGATTTGTCAATCAAATTAGTTTCGTTTTTTCTATGGATTGTAAAGTGCTGATTTCAATTAAAATTATAATTTCAAATAATAATTGATTATCCAATATTAGATTGAGTGTGCTGTGGTTAGAGTGGTTTATCAGGTAGTTTTTAGAGACCTTTGCTGATGGCTTTGCTACTATTTATTGTATTCTGATATTCGTTTGCAAAAGTGAGATTCTGAGCTTATCCTGAAGTTGGATGTAGCATTGTGTTGCCAATACTGTTTATGTTTTGTTGATAGTTGTGAGGAGCGTAGCTTTTGAATAAATCAGAGGTATTTGTTGAGTCATACCTCCCTTGATGGCACGGGATGTTATGCTTCTTTGATTTTGGCTGCAGAAAAGACCCAATTGTCTTCAGGGTTTCATGGTCACATGAAAATAAATAAATCTTTTATTCAACAGGAATGATCAAAGGCCTACAGACAATCTCACTTGGTCAAGGACAGGGACCTATTGCAGAGAAAATGATAATGGATGCTGTTGAAGCTGGAACATGGGTGGTACTACAGAACTGTCATCTTGCTGCATCGTGGCTGCCTGAATTACAGAGAATATGTGAAATGGTGAATGGAATTATACTTGTCTTAAAACATTTAGCCAGAATATAAACATATTGCTAGTTTTATGAATTTGAATTTCTCTAAAAGACATTTGTCCTACAATCATCAATTATGAATTGAATGTCTCCAAATTTGTCTTTCAGTGACTAATTATAACCTCAAGCTTTCCAGTGTAACTTCATAATTGTACTGACCAGATAGTAATTAGAGGCAATGGAGATTACCAACATGGATTGAATCCAAATATTTAAAAGCTTGTAGACTTTAATTTTCAGCCTTATTATCCAGGGTAGATGGCTTAGACTAGGCCTTTAAAAATTAAAAATATGTTCCTTTTAGCTGCCGCATGCTCTCTTTTTATAACCAATGCAAATTTTAAAAAATAGAAATTAAATGATTTATGTCTGATATTTTACCCAAGTTAATAAAATTGAGAAATTTGCCCCTTGAGTGCAACAAGGCTTTGCAATGCTTTAGCATTACAAAGCCTTCTTGCACTCAAAAGGACTAAATATACCACCACCTATGCTATTCTGTAGATTATGAAGCATAAACATAAAATAAACCAAGAACATGAACTTTTGGTGGCAAAGAAATAATTACAAAAAAAAGTAAAATAAAAAAAAACCCACCCACATGCAATTATACAAAAAATGGCCTGAGAAACAGAAAGTCTACTTTGTAGGGTCCTACCACAGATCATTTTAGCTTAACTTGACAAAGTCAAGATAAGCTATTGCCATCACACGTGCGAAAGTCTGTGAGTCTGTTAGTCTGTGAGTCTGTTCACATTTTCCTTTAGCACAGGCTACACCCCGATGTTCTTGTCTGATTGTCACGAAATTTCATGCTGGTTTGGGGTCATGTCCAGATGAGAACGTCCCCTTTTGGTCGCGATCAGTCAACCGGTATGGCTGCCCGAGCCCAAAACCCGAAAACCATTAGCACAGTCTACAGGTCATATTTATGAAGGAATTTCATTGTAGCTTGATAGGTTGCCTCTGTATAATGCCAAGATGAGAACATCCCCTTTTGGTCATGATCTGTCAACTGTGATGGCTGTCCAAGCCCGAAACCCAAAAACTTTTAGCACAGTCTGCAGGTCATATTTAATATGGAGGGATTTCATTGTAACTTGGTAGGATGACTCTGTATGATATCTAGATGAGAACTTCCCCATTTGGTCACGGTCTGTCAACCATGACGACTTCCCGAGCCCAAAACCCGAAAACTTTTAGCACAGTCTACAGGTCATATTTATGGAGGGATTTCATTGTAACTTGGTAGGTTGACTTCATATAATGTCTAGATGAGAACGTCCCCTTTTGGACATGATTGGGCAACTGTGATGGCTACAGGAGCCCGAAGCCTGAAAACCTTAAGCACAGTCTACAGGTCATATTTAGGAAGGGACTTCATTGTAACTTGGTAGGATGACTCCAAATAATGTCTAGATAAGAACGTCCCCTTTTGGTCGTGATCATTCAGCCTTGATGGCTACCCGAGCCCAAAAACCTTTAGCATAGTCTATAGGTAATATTTATGGAAGAATTTCATTGTAACTTGTTAGGTTGACTTCATATAATGCCTAGATGATGACATCCCCTTTTGGCCGTGATTGGTCAACTGTAACGGCTACAGGGGCCTGAAGCCCGAAAACCTTGAACACAGTCTACAGGTCATATTTATGAAGGGATTTCATTGTAACTTCGTAGCATCACTCCAGATGATGCCCAGATGAGAATGTACCCTTTTGATTGCGATCATTCAGTCATGATGGCTGCCTGAGCCCAAAGCCCGAAAACCTTCAGCACAGTCTACAGGTCATATTTATGAAGGGATTTCATTGTAACTTGGTAGGATGACTCCAAATAATATCTAGATGAGAACGTCTCCTTTTGGTCGCGGTCATTCAGCCTTGATGGCTGCCCGAGCAGGTCATATTTATGAAGGGATTTCATTGTAATTTGGTTAGTTGACTTCATATAATGTCTAGATGAGAACGTCCCCTTTGGACACTTTTGGGCAACTGTGACAGCTACAGGGGCCCGAAGTCTGAAAACCTTTAGCACAGTCTACAGGTCATATTTATGAAGGGGTTTCATTGTAACTTGGTAGGTTGACTTCATATAATGTCTAGATGAGAACGTCCCCTTTTGGACATGTTTGGGCAACTGTGACGGCTACAGGGGCCCGAAGTCTGAAAACCTTTAGCACAGTCTACAGGTCATATTTATGAAGGAATTTTGTTGTAGCTTGGTAGGATGACTCCAAATAATGTATAGATGAGAATGACCCCTTTTGATCGCGATCATTCACCCTCAATGGCTGCCCGAGCCCAAAACCTCTAGCATAGCCTACAGGTCATATTTAGGAAGGGATTTCATTGTAACTTGGTAGGATGACTCCAAATAATGTCTAGATGAGAACATCCCCTTTTGGTTGCGATCATTCAGCCTTGATGGCTGCCCGAGCCCAAAAGGTAAACCTTTAGCATAGTCTACAGGTCGTATTTATGGAAGGATTTCATTGTAACTTGTTAGGTTGACTCCATATAATGCCTAGATGATGACATCCCCTTTTTGTCGTGATTGGTCAACTGTGACGGCATCAGGGGCCTGAAGCCCGAAAGCACAGTCTACAGATCATATTTATGACAGGATTTCAATGTAACTTCGTAGGATCACTCCAGATGATGCCCAGATAAGAATGTCCCCTTTTGGTTGTGATCATTCAACCATGATGGCTGCCCGAGCCAAAAGCCCAATAACATTTAGCACAGTCTATAGGTCACATTTATGAAGGGATTTCATTGTAACTTGGTAAGGTGACTTCATATGATATCTAGATGAGAACGTCCCCTTTTGGATGCGATTGGGCAACTGTGACAGCTACAGGGGCCCAAAAACCTTTAGCACAGTCTACAGGTCATATTTATGAAGGGATTTCATTGTAACTTGATAGGATGACTCCAAATAATTTCTAGATGAGAACGTCCCATTTTGATCTCTATCATTCAGCCTTGATGGCTGCCCGAGCCCAAAACCCCAAAGCCTTTAGCATGGTCTATAGGTCGTATTTATGGAATGATTTCATTGTAACTTATACGGTTGACTCCATATAATGCCCAGATGATGACATCCCATTTTGGTCATGATTGGTCAACTGTGATGGTTTCAGGGGCCCAAAGCCCGAAAACCTTGAGCACAGTCTACAGGTCATATTTATGAAGGGATTCCATTGTAACTTCGTAGGATCACCCCAGATGATGCCCAGCTGACAATGTCCCCTTTTGGTCATGATCATTCAACCATGATGGCTTCCCGAGCCCAAAACCCAAAACACTTTAATACAGAATACAGGTCATATTTGTGAAGGGATTTCATTGTAACTTAGTAGAATGACTCAGTATAATGTCGAGATGAGGTCATCCCCTTTTAGTTGCAATCGGTCAACTGGCATGGCTACACAGGCCTGAAGCCTGAAAACCTTTAGCACAGTCTACAGGCCATATTTATGAAGGGATTTCAATGTAACTTGATAGGATGACTCGTTTTGGAATAATTTCACTGTAACTTGGTAACTTTCATTGACATACATTAACTGTGAGGGCCACAAAGATTAACTGTGAGGTCATATTAACCCACCACTCAGCTCTTCAGTACAGTGTACACCTCATATTATTTTTATTAAAACATAGCATACAGGGAATAGAAATTAACATATTCCCAATTATCACAATTCTTGTCTTATTTCATAATTCTTTCATAAACATTGAACATTATCCTTTTCATCAAATACAACGCACAGACAAGTTAAGCTACAGTGTCATTGACACTTTCATTTGTAGTTGCTTTCATTAAGCTAATTATATGTTATATTACAGTTGAATTGAATGGGATCTAAGAACTCTTCACAACACAGTTCCACATTTTATAAACTAACCCTTTACCTGATGTATTGGTCAAATCCAACTGTTGCAATATAAAAAAATTATGATTTAAATTTTATTTATTTATTTTTTAATTTTTGCTTCCTGAAAAAATTTATGACCCCATCATTGAAAGCATTTTTTGAAGCTGATTCCAAAAGGTGTTAGAAGTTATATTTTGGAAGCAAAAAATTCAAAAGTTTTACTATTACAAGAATAAAGGGAGCTCATTGGTTATTGCATTGGCCTTTACACCTGAGCCACTCCATCTGCTTTGTTTTTACTGATTCTAAAAATATTGAATTAACACCAAACTATGAGGTATATCAATATACATTTTATATTATTCAAAAGTTGATTGCAATGTTTTCATATTAATCCATGGTGTTTTATTTTCTCTTTGACAGAAAATCAAATTTGCAGCCTTCCTGCCTGATAAAGAGACATGTGCATGGGTCATTTTGAAACAATTACTGCAATAAGCCAACTATTAAGTGGAGTATTTTTATTAGGTGTCAGCTGAGGGGAGGGGGAGGGGGGGTCTTACCTATTTTTTTCCAACACAATGAAGGGGTGGACTCTTGAGACCTGGAAAAAACTTGTTTTGCAGTTTTATTCCTCTGTTGAATTAAACCAGTTTCCTCTCAAGTTAACAACATAATAATAATAACACTTTGGCCAGCCGCTGATTTGTCGCGGTTCTCGGACGAGAAGGCCATGGTTACCCCTGTACTCCCAACTGCCTCCCTATTCCCATGCTTCTCCTCTCCTCCCAACACTCAGAGACGAACTGCTTGATGATATCCCTTGTCCCATTCTTCCCAATCTCTCCGATTAGCATATTAACCCTCTCCTTTGAGTCTCCCCCTAACCACATGTCCTTCATTCTCCCATCCCACTTCCCCATTATACTCCCAGTGAATCTCATTCTTTTAGGCTGATACTTTAGGCATTCTAGATTTTTCCCCTCAGCTCCAGGGATCGCGACCTCAGCTTGAACAACAGTGACCCCCCAAAGGTGCCATCAAGGTACTCTTCAAAACCTGGCTTCTCTTTATCACGCAGGCCACCCAAAGACCTCTTTGATTTGACCCCCTCTCGCCAATTACGGTTACAATCCTCCATGACCCTTTCTCTGACGATTTTTTTACCCTGGTTTGCCCCAACGTCCAGGTCCGAGATCTCCAATGAGTAGTTCTCAACTAGCTCCCTCACTTGGACCATCCACCCCGTTTTGATATTTGAGTTGAAAATTCTCAGGAACATTACTTTACACCATCGGCTGTCGGGGAGATTTACCAAATAATTAAGATAACCGAGCTTCAACAGGTCTATCCTGTCCTTGATCCTCATCCACCCAAGCTCTCCCCTGATTGCTTCTAGCGCTGCGGCATTACTCGACCCCGTTATCCATCGGCCTGCATCGTTCTGCAGGATTTCCAAGCTCTTTACTGCCGTCTGGTTTAGGGGTACCACTTCCGTACCGTATGTTATACTTGGCAGCCCCACCATTTCCCAAATGGTTTTCCCCACGAAAACCTTATTGAAACTGTTTCTCCCTATAAGTTTCATTTGGTTAAGGATTCGCTTCCCCTTCAGAATCAATTTATTTGTGTGGTTCCGGTAGATGCCTCTTCCTGTAATGTTTATATTTACCCCCAAATACTCGTAATCACCCGTCTCTCCCACACTGAGAAGTTTGCTGCTCCCTTCCGGAATGCAGAACTCACCCACTCTCCACCTTCGAGTGGGGTCCACTTTGCGGCCCACAGGTATAACTTTGCTCTTGCTTTCATTAAGTTCGAGTCTCCATTTGCTCCCATATTTCCCAACAATTCCCAGCATTTTCGTTAGCCCCTCTTCGCTTTCTGACACTAGAACCATATCGTCTGCAAAAAATAGCCCTGGGATCTTCAAGTCCCCAACTGCTACCCCCTCCTCGCTATGCAGGAGTTCATCTCCTAAACCTTTGATGTACAATGCAAACAGGATCGGCGAAAGGATACACCCCTGCTTTAGGCCTATCTCCATAGGCACACGTTTCGTTGTAATGTTTCCCAGGCTAAGTTCACTCTGTACATCTTTATATAATGCTTTCATAATTCCAACAAACTCGCCTCCTAAGCCCATAGCCTCCAGCTTGCGCCACATACCTTCCCTCCATACTCTATCGTATGCCTTCTTGATATCCAAAAAGGCCATAAACATCTTTTTCTTTTTTGCTTTCGCAGATTCTATCATTTGGGATAGTGTGAAAAAATGGTCAGTAACCACACAAATGCCCATATATGTTGTTTTAACCATTTTTATCCCATCTAGGGGGTATAAGTGGAACTTCTACAGATCTGTGGCCAAAACCAATGGGTATAATAATTCACACAGTTTCTTAAATCAGAAGAGTGTTCATCATGAATCTAGTAATACAACCAGATGTAACATTGAAATAACTGAAAATGATTTTTGAGGTGATCACCTGCTCATACCATAAAACAGAATGTTGTTGCATTTGCATATACGGGGACATATTTGCAGCTCCTCATTTTATCATGCCTGGTACATAACAGGTAAACCTCTCTCAACTGAAAAGCTCATTTAAAGGGAGTCAATTATTGAATAACATTTTAAACTGAATTTGTTTCATGTAAATTTGAAACTTAGACTAACTATAAAAAACAACCAACTGAACATGCATCCCCTTGACAAGATATAATAGTACACCACTGGATGAACTTTTGTCTGAACATTTTCTGTGTTGTACTCATGAATGCCAGTCAAAATACAATATATATTCAAAACCTCTGCCCACTGTGATCTGACAGTAATTCACTCTCCATGTACTGTACTATACTGACTGATATAAATGGAAGATTAAAATGTCTCTTTGACTTGACAGATCACTTTCTGCAGAAACTAAAATATGAAACATTGATTAAAAATTGATTAAATTTTAGTGACTGTAGTGCACTGACAAGATAAGTGAGGCAAAGGATTAAAAAATAGACAGTGAAACTGTGAGGGTATCTAACTTTGTCGAGAAGAAAATTGCACTTAGGGAGTGGTGGGTCCCTCAATGGCCAAACTTGTTTTTAGACATTGTATCTGCAAGTCTTTTCCTGATCTCCTGCCACCTCCTCCCCACCCCCTGTGTCAATGCCTATTCATCTTTTAACTGGACTTGAGACCAGAAAGATAAAAAAAATTTGAAGATGTGGGGGGAGGGGGGGAGTTGGATTGGCAAATTTTCCCAGATTTAGATTTTGTAGTTTGTCCATCTCTAGCAGCTGTTTCAGTAATTCGGTCATGTCACCTTATCCCCATAGGGAGTTTCATTCTAAATGCCATCCATCACTGCATTCCACAGCCTGACATAGGGCTTCACGGTATTTCGGTATATAACCGAAAGTCGGTAATTTTTTTAATACCAAGTCAATACCAAGCTCATTTTAGTTTAGTCAGTATACCATGTCTCTCGGTATTTCGAACAATTTCGCCGGTAATCCGAGTAAAAATAAATAAAAAGTTTGTACGTTTATAAAATTTCTCCAATTAATTGTCAGTAGGGTACAGCCTGTACAGTTTGTTTAACTGCAGAACACTTGGGAACAATTTGAATGGATCAAAGGAGGACCTCCATAATGAATGGTCACCAGGGTGGTGTGTGTGTTTAACACTTACTGACAGAAAAAGCCATGCAAGTTGGGATTGTTTTGACAGCTGTTATCAAAACAACTATTCATTAATAACCATTAATCAGTTGAAAAATAAAATAAAACATATTATTTCTTTGTGTTGTTTTATTTTTATACAATGACTAATGGTATACATGTATATTAAGCAAGAAATTAACACTTAACACGTACTGGTTCACGTATACATTATTCATGAGTGATTTTTATTATGGATGTGTTTTGGGAATAATTGACAAGTGAGGGTGCATGTTGTCAAGTTTGTTGATCTTCAGCAAAGTGAATTTGTAATAAAATAAAAACAACACCATTTTTGCTTCGGAATGAATTTTATTTTAATAAAATAAAACCACTTACCTCATTTTGACATATCAAGACATGCAACAATCCATTTCTTGAGCGTTAGATGGAAAAGAAAATCATCACCGTCTTCCGGATAATGACAACACATAGCTACTCACTTAATTTTGTTTCAAATTCCCCTGCGAACTGGCAGACTTTTAAAGTTTTCGAAATTGTGGGAGTGGGTTCGAACATGGAGAGGGCACCTTGCTTTAGACACGCCAAAGTTTTTTTAAGAAAAATGGTCAAATATTTGTTTGTTCTGGCGATATTCGGTATTCAGTCATACCGCGGTATTTTTAAAATACCAAAACTCGGTATCGAAAATTGAATACCGTGAAGGCCTAGCCTGACACATTCCCTTTCCATGTGGATCAGCCTATATGTGTGGTGAGAGAATGAGAGTTATTGCTTCTGGTGGCTCTAATATTGGAAAATCTGCCGAGTTTACTACTTGATCCTTGGCCTGAATAAAAGATTTGGAGAAATTTAATTTCTATTCAAATATGTTAAGAAGAATCAGGTTATTGGGCTCATTATATTGAAAGTTTTGAACTACTTGTTGGTGTTTTTCAGTCTGACAGAAAGTGTGATTGCAAAATTTGATTTTTTTGTCCATCATATACATAAAATAAAAATGGGTTAAAATGTCATATTATTATATAACCCATCTAAAGAGCTCTTGGTCCTAATTCTAGCTCATAAGTTTCTATGGCAATCCTCAAGCACCCCACTTCCCCTGATAAAGTTACTTCCCTGCTTTAGTGCTCCTTCTAGATCTTCAATCTGTATACAGTAATTTTCTATTAGCTCCCTCACCTGCCTTATCCATCCCGTCTGAATGTTAGAGTCCCATACATGGTAAAGTGTCGTTTTACACCATCTGCTGTTTGGTAGGTTTACCAGGTAATTCAGGTAACATAATTTTCACATATCTATTCTATTTTTAACCAGCATCCTCCCAAGTTCCTCTCTAAGTGCTTCCAGGTCGGCTGTATTACTAGATCCAGTTATCCACCGACCCTTGGCATTTTGTATGATGTATAAGTTCCCCAGGACCATTTGGTTTAGAGGGATCACATCCATTTCATACATTATGCTTGGTAATCCCACCCTCTCCATAATAGTTTTTCCAATGAAGACCTTGTTAAAGCTATTTCTTCCAAGTAGTTTTAACTGATTTCATATTTTTTTCCATTTTGCCATCAGTTTATTTGTGCAGTTTCTGAATATGCATCTACCTGTAACATATAAATTCATTCCCAAGTATTTGTATTCTCCTGTTTCCCCCACTGATATATCTTTGCTTTCCTCTTCACCAATAGAGAATTTACTGACCCTCGACCTTTGTGACTCATCTACCATCTGACTCACAGGTATTATCTTGCTTTTGTTTTTGTTCAGTTCATGTCACCATTTAGCCTCACACTTTCCTACCATGGTGAACAGTTTTTGTAGTCCTAGTTTTCTCTCAGCTGATAAAACCATGTCATCAGCAAAGAATAATCCTGGGATTTTTGTCTCTCCAACTTTTACCTCCCCCCCCCCCACCACACCCCACCACGCTCTCTGGTCACATGTTTGGTAAAAATTGTGAGGGAATAAGAACTGTTGCTTCTGACCTGACCCCTGTGGCTCTCTATGATGGAAATGAGACTTTATTTGATTTTCTATCTAATATTATACATGAAATAAAATTGATTACAAAAAACAATACAACCATCTTATGAATATTTAATATACATATACGATATGATATAGCATGTTGTGATCTCTTTGTCCCTTTACTTGCAAAACTTGGGACCTCAAGTCTGAAGTCATGCTTGTGAACTCTATGTATGTGTCAACATCCACTACAGTTACTAAAGTTTTGAAATATATACTAAGTGCACCCAAAATCACCTTACATATATTTCAGGTCTCTAGTACCAATAGATTATTTTCATTTTCTTTGTTGGTGGCAACTTGCAAAAAAGTGAGACCACAAATTTGAAGTCATGCTACACATCTAAAGCAAAATCTGATGTGTTCAAGTTAAAATATTGGTACCATGCCTCGAATATATATTGAGTATATCCCAATATCCCAAGTCACATTATAGCTATAATTTGGGATCTTGAGTACCTACTCTTCTCCTTCAGTCTCTAGCAGGCACTTGTGCTTTTTCATTTCATGGTCTAATTTTAGTACAATCCTTTTGGCAAAGAGGTTGATTTTTTTAATTAGTCATTCACTGTTTTTTGTACATTTTACATTCTTTGTCCGAGAAGACCCAACGACCTCATTCCTCATTAATTATAGTTCTATTCTCCAACCCTGTCTGTGTGTTTAAATCTATTTTTTTCTTCTTGCCTGAAAATTAATCCCATTTCACTATTTTTAGTCTTCAGATTTCTATCCAATAAAATTTATTTATAAACTCTTTCAAATTGTGACAATAAATTAAATTTTTCAGCTCATACCATGTTTCGCTCACTTTTCAAAGTACACCTGAGTGTTTGTTCACTTGTTTATTTCCAAACTTCTCTATGGATATACTTTTCAAAGAATTTGACTTTTTGAAATAATTTAGGTTGTTCATCTGTAAGAAATAATTGATTCAAAGACAATAATCCTTCATGGAAGTAAAATATATCATCCGTTGTCAATTGTTCATCAATTCTGCTTCCATCGCCTGTTTGCTTTTGTATTCTCGGTTTTGTCAGAAACATCGAGGCATACCTAAAAAGGCTATTTTCATTTGTTTTGTTTTTTCATTTTTGGTTGAGGGATACTTTTACACAATCAAGATGTTAAGCCCCAAAGTTTAGGAGCCTATCCAATAAGCATGAAATGTTTTAAAAAGAGTTTCGTGCCAACCCCCAATTACAGTGCATTGGGATGTAGTATTAAGCTTCTTTTAGTGAATGATATTCCAAGTTTTTATGGAAAGATTCGTGTTTATGTTCTGATACAAAGAGAATTCATGATCTAAGCCCCCAAAAGTTTCTCCTGGTATTTTTTTTTGCTCACTTGTGCTTGCACAAAAATGTTCTGGTTTGTTTTGGACAAGGAAGTAAAAAGTATTGCTCCCTAAAAACTTGTTTGCTGACTCTCTCAAGAAAGAGATCACAGTAACTTTGCCTTGACTTATGAATGAATTTACAATATTTTTTTTAGGTTATCACAGATCTTTCCATCACATCACCAGATTTCAGACTGTGGTTGACCAGCTATCCATCTCCAGCATTTCCAGTATCAGTGTTACAGAATGGAGTAAAGATGACAAATGAGCCACCCAAGGGTCTAAAAGCTAATCTGTTACGATCATATCTCAATGATCCAATCTCAGATCCTGCATTCTTTCATGCTTGTAATAAACCAGATGTAAGTGAGAGATTTGTGGAGATAAAAATGCTTTTTGCATTCGCCTCAAGTTTACTAATCTCATGGATATTTGTGAGCAAGTTGAGCAGTTGTATAAATCTTCTTGTCCCTATTTCCCGATAAATTCTGTCTTTTGATTGGTCAGAATGTCTTGGACAAATAGCCATGGCAAAGGGTGCACTCAACATCCAAGGTATATGAGAGCATGCGACATCCAGGGTATAAGCGCACACGAAACATCGGAGGTATATGGTTAAAATGAAAGCTTTCTGCTTTTGCTTGCCTTGATATAAAAATCGAACCCAAAAATATGAAAATAGTCACAAATATCATCAGATTGTTGACAATTCGATCATATTTTGTCATTATAAATTAAATAGTCCAATAATTAAAATGAAACAACTTGAGAAAAATAAGAGCAAATAATTCGTTCCCTGAGTACCAATGTGTTCTATGTGCCAGTAGGCACACAGAACACATTGGAACTCAGGGGATGATATGTCAACAAAATACTGTCTACTCATGTCCTTAATGATCCAAGGGATGTAACTCTATCTGTTGTCTTCTGCATTTGTAAAAACAAAACAATTATCCAGAATGAGAAATGCGTCCGCAACTTTATTTCCACCGTGTTTCTGTTGTGTTTCAAACGGAACAGAAACATTATCTCCTCTGATATGTAGATTTAATACCTGGATGTCTCATTTAAACACTTTAAATGAGACATCCTGGTATTAAATCTCCATATATCATACTGGGTGGGGGAGATAACTTGTATTGTTACAAAGAGAAGATAGTGTGTGATTGATTTGTGTTAACAATTTAACTGGTTGAGTGCTATTTTTTTTCCAAAGGTGATTTGTTACACAAGTATTTTTTTAAAGATACCATGCTACCAGTAAGGTGTGGTGGGGGCGTGGGCTTTAGTTAGGCCAAATTTTGTTAAGAAATAAGTGTTTTGTTAAAATTTATTGGAGAGTGCAAACAACATTTCTTTTATTGCTGAGTGAAGAACAAGCTAATGTATATACTGTAAAGACACTAAAGTGGCTTTCAGCACTTTCAGCAGAGCCATAACAGTGGCTTCTAGCATTCAACCAGTTAAGTTGATTACCAGGCTCCATTTTGACACTGTTTAATAGTGAACCAGATCTCATAAAGCATTGGTTCAAACATATCCATCTTTGTAATGATAATTTATACATTTTTTAAATCAGGTTCACAGAGTTTTATTTATGGGTGTTGTGGGGTCCCACATAATAGCATTAAGGATAATGAGGGAATCGAAAAAAATCTAAAAAATAATTATGTTTTGAAAAATTCTTTCGATCATTGAATACCATAATGAGTAAAAATGTAAAAATTATTCAAAATGGTATTTCTTATAAAAATGAATTGGTAAAGGGTTCACTTGCATTGTGAGAACTTCACAAAAATGTTCTGTGTGAAGTCTGGAGGTCATGTCTGTTTGTGTGAGCATGTAGGCATTCCAATATTGTTAATGTGATACCTCAAAGAATCAATAACTTTCAAAAATTTTTGACATGTGAACTTTGTTTCCATAACATCTTGAGCGAGTTGAAAAACAACGTTTGTCTGAATTTTGTTAAAGTCAGAGTTATGTCCCTTAGAATGTTGATTTTTAGTCCATTTCAAGCTTGATAACTCAAACAAATGTCAGTGGCTTTCAACAGATTTCGGTATGTGAGTGGTGTTATATTATTTTGATTATTTTGAAAACCAGCTCCATTTATATTTTACTTACCTGTGTTGTGACCCTTAGTTTATTTTGTGCCTGTTTGCATGATAGTTTATTTTCTGTTTGTTAGCATGATAACTCAAATAAATCTGAATGGATTCTGTCCATTTCAGTATGTAAATTCATTGCACTAAAGCTTTAAATGAGTTGAAAAAAAGTTTTTTTTCCTGATCCTTCCCACTGGAGTTATGGCCCTTGGTTTGACAAATTTTGAAGATTTTTTTCCCATTGGCATTATGGCTGAAGCAACATCTGAGGGATTTGATTCATTTTTGGGACGTGGGTTTTTTGCTGTATTGTCTGATTGTGTTCATAAAACAAGGTCTGTCTAATGTTTTGCATTGGAGTTCTGGCTCATTAATAGTTTGACAATTTTCTCATGATATTAATGCAAAAATGGGAACAAATCTGAATGGATTGTAACCATTTTTGATACATGTACAAGAGTTTGTTGCAATAATACTTGGATCAAGTTTTTTCTACTTGAGTTTTGCCCTTAGTTTGATAATTTTTCAAGATCTTTTTGCCTGTTAGCATGATAACTTGGAAATTTTGACGGATTTGAACCACTTTTGTTGGTATGTGAGGGCTTGTCTCAAGTTCAAAATCCAACCCTGTTCCTTGTTTGTCAACAGTGTTGTGGCCCCTAGCTTGACCATTTTTTAAATTGATTTTCTGCTTTTCTGTGGAATATCATGAAAAACTTTTGATGGATTAGAAGCATTTATGATATGTAACCTCTTTGTTGTGTATTTATAAGTCAGTTTCTTCAAAAACATATTAGGATAACTATGTATGAGAATTTAATGCGAGTCACTTGTTTTTATCACATTCCATTTTCAAGTAAGATCGCCATGACACAATTATGTCTCCCCTTCACCGAAGGGAGACATATTGTTTTACCTTGAATTCTTCTCCTTCTCGTTGTTGTTGTTCTTGTTGTTGTTCTTCTTCTTCTCATACAACCGTGTCTGGTCCAGAACTTTTTTATCTTTTGACCTAGGCTTATGATATTTAGCATGTGGGTGTATCACCATGAGACGATGTGTCGCATATCATTATGGCCCATATATGACCTTGACCTCAAGGTCAAATTACTGGTTTTTTTGGCAAGTAAGCTTGTCTGGGCCAGAACTTATTTACCGTTTCACCTCGGCTTATGATATTTGGTATGTGGGTGTATCACCATGAGATGATGTGTCACATACCATCATGACCCACATATGACATTGACCTTCGACCTCAGGGTCAAATTACTGATTTTTTGGCAAGAAAGTTTGCTTGTCTGGGCAAGAACTTATTTACCTTTTCACCTTGGCTTATGATATTAGGCATGTGGATGTATCACCATGAGGCGATGTGTCGCATACTATCATGACCCACATATGACCTTGACCTTTGACCTCAAGGTCAAATTATTGATTTTTTTTATCTTTTGACCTAGGCTCATGATATTTGGCATGTGGATGTATCACCATGAGACGATGTGCCATCATGACCCACATATGACTTTGACCTCGACCCACATATAACCTTGACCTTTGACCTCAAGGTCAAATTATTGTTTTTTTTGTATCTTTTCTTTTATGATATTTGGCATGGTGTATCAGCATAAGACAACATTGTATCATGTACTGTTGTGATGACAGATGACCTTGATCTTTGACATCAAGGTCAAATTATTGAATTGTTCAGCTAGGTTTATGATATTTGGCATATGAATGCAACAGCCAGGCTGTAGTGTCACATTCTATCTTGAACTTCCATGATCTTGACATTTGACCTTTAGTTTGATCTTTGTTAGTCGTAAGATGGAAGCATGGAACTAATCGTAGGGGAGACCTGTGTTTTAGTTCACTAAAACACTTCCCTCTGGTTTTATTTTGTCATTTTTGATATTTCAGACAAAGCCACCCCTGGCGGTTACCACCACAATTCGTCCCCTCTATGATGTACCATTTGTTATTATGCCCCAGACTTCTGAAGGAGGATTTGAGAGTATCTAGTGGAGATTGTCTGTCCATTCATCCATCTGTCCATACAGACATTTTGGATTGTAATTTCAAAGCCATCGGTCAGATTTGGATCTCCTTTGGCATTTTGATAGGCTTGAATGTGGGGAACGGATATGCACAAGGAATGGGTTCCATCCAATAATTTTTCCCAGAGTTATGGCCATTTTTCACTCTTTCAGCTTAAAAATTTGTTCTGTTCTACAATACCCTTAAGGCTACTTCAGACATGCCTACGGGTTGGGGGCAGTGGCCCACACTTTGCATAGCCCTTGTTTGCTAACTTGATGCAAATGAGGAACGCTGATAAGTTTCAATCAAATACTAGCCATCATCCACTCACCACCACCTCAATTAGATACAATTGATGCAATCTATAGGTCATTCAAAATGTGCAGTCTTGTTCCAGCGAAACCTCTGGTACCAAGTTTAGAATTGTCACAGAGCATCATATTTTAACACTCAAGCAGTATGGGAGTGAAAAAAATGTGCTTCTCTCATAATGAATTCCACTCGAATTTGAAATTTGTTTATTTTGTATATAATGAGCGATAAGTTCTTCTTGACTACTTGAAATCATATCATTATATCATATTCTGAGATTGCGGAACTTTGAGCACTGTTATACATATAACAGGATTGAAATATAAACCTTTGTCACCCCAAATGTTCACTAATTTCTTTCATATGACTATCCAGTAGAATCATTCTTGGAGGTTATGAAGGATGCAATGATACTATTGTTTAAAAATGAAACATGGAAAAATAAACTTGCCTTGAACTGCTTGTCCATAAAGCCTAATTCGGTTTGACAAAAACTATATTGATGAGTAACATTTTGTTCAAGATGAGTCCCAGCAAACCAAATATATATTTTGATTTAAAAATAAAAATTGAAACTTTTGCTGTTTGTCAGCAAAGTGGTTTGATGCAAAAGAGCCACGCACATTATTGTTCAGTCATGATCATATTTATAGTTTAGTTCAGCATCATATCAAGTTGAATATTAAAGCTTTGATAGTATTGTAGGTATGCTGGCTCGCCATGTTTCTGTTTTTGACTGATCAGGGGATGTTCCCATTTAGATGAGCACCTCATGTTTTGTTACTGCCAATAAGAGCAGAATAAGACATTTGATCCATCATCAACAAACATGGTCTTATTATAGAATTTGATTCATTATTTCATAATAGGCTGCTTATGACAGAAAAACATTTTGTACAGGCGAAAACATTAGCTGATCCAGATTCACTTGATTCACATCACTTGTCCAACTTAGTTAGTGTGGTGGTACATTGCATAACAAAATTAAATTTACTTGTACCTTTACTTCATAGTTCATGTAATATGTGAGAAAAACTGTATTTGGGTGGCAATTTTTTAAAATCTAACAACTAAACTTTGATTATAAAGTTTGAACAGATTGTTTTTACTCCACAAATAAAGGTCAAGGATTGTTGGAAAGTTGTTACCAGTCTTCTGACATAGTGTAGATGTTATCTGAGACATAATTCAACTGGCTTCTGACCGTGGATTAGACTGTTCACCATAGGCATTATCCATTTACCTGACTGAAAGCCAAGGTGAACTGTACTGATCACACTTCATCCATCTCCCTTCAAACATCTGTCATAAAGGTGGAATTTGAGTCTTCTCCTCTCAAGTCACTGGGCCTGTTAAATCATTTTTCCCATAACATCTGTCCACAGACTCCTCAAGGAGTGTATACCCAAATTGCTGCCTTCTGACAATATATTATTGTCATTTGCTTTTAACCCTGTGCACACTGATGTCAAAATATTTAAATTCCAAGCCATATTTCATCCATAATACAACTAAAAATTCAACCAACTTCATCTTGTCTGACAGAGCTCATGGAGAATCAAGAATGAATTCTCTAAGTTCCATTATGGAAAATAATGCATTTTGGGAAAAATGGCCACTTAAAATATCACTATTTTGATATCACTGTGCACAGCTTAAGGGACAAAAGATAGGAAACAAGTTTAATATTACAACTTATTTAAGTTCCTCTTCTTAAACACACAATAGCAACCACGGGAGGGAAAGAATGCATAAAACAACCTACAGATACATTACAATAAATATGTTTTGGTTGAGAGTAGAATGCACTAGAGTATGAAAAGATAAGAGAAGTTGCTGTCTTGAAAAATTAAAGTAGAGTATCAGCTAATACAGTTCATTTTTGTCAAGTGCTGGGTAGTTTAACAAAAGTGCCATTTTTAATTTTTAGTAAAATAATGTGGTTAAAGCCACCAAATGATTACAGTGGAAAATTTGGGCATTTAAAGGCAACTAATTTTTGACAGAAAATTGCAATGAAGAAATTTATATTTGCACACTTGGCATATTGCTTCCAAAGAAATTTTAAACTTTCCTTGCATTGTTTTCTCAATCATGTATCACATTCTTCTCATGAGAATAAATTTGTATCAGGATACAATGATACAGGAGTACACATTGTTGCTGTAGAAGAAAAAACAACAACTTTGCTTTCAAAAGGAATTGGGGAGCATCATTGAATTATATTTCATATTTGCTGTATATTTTTAGGTTTTTGAGAAATTGTTGTTTGGGTTATGTTTTTTCCATGCTTTGGTTCAAGAGAGAAGAAAATTTGGTGCTCTTGGTTGGAATATTCCCTATGAATTTAATGAATCTGATCTCAGAATTTCAGTGAGGCAGCTAGAGGTAATTTAGAAAGATTTGGTGTCTAATTATTGCAATTTAGTTTATTTTATACTTGACTCTCAGCACTCTGATGTCAGAAAAAGAATAATGTTTCCAGCAGCCCAAACATCAAGAATTAATTGACTGTATTTTGCATGAACCAGTTAAATTTTTAGTCGTACATGGACAAAATAGTGTGATAGGAAATAAATATATTATGTTATCACAGTTCTAAGGTCTAACCCTCTTCACTCTGATGACAAAATATCAAAACTCAACCGCAGATTTTTCCCACCATGCAATTAGGTAAATAACCAGTTCAGTCTTGGTTGACAGAACTCATTGAGTGCTGTCAAACAAGACTGAATTGGTTAAATTTCAAGTTGCATTATGGGAAAAAATTAATGCTTGAAATTAAGCTATTTGACATCAGTGTGCATAGGGTTAAGTTCTTCATTTTTACCAATTCCTCGGAGTTTAAATGGAAAACGTAATTGTATTCTCTTATTTATCTTGGGAGTCATTGATGATGCCTATTGATTTGTTTTATCAAAAAGCTTCTACTGAACTGACACTTGCTTTATTCTACATACAATGCCCTTTTTCATTTTAAGTGTTTTCTGTTTCCCTTTTTTCTGGGCAATTACTTTGCAAGCTGTTTTATTATATACCTATCAATGATACACAGTGTTTCTCACCCATTCGAATCGTGATCGCCAGATCACACTTAGTGGTTTTCTGTATCAGATGATTGGTCTCAGAATGAGGACGGCACTGGAGAACGTTTCTAGGTATGCTTCATTTGTGTAAATAAACACTATCGAATAACGTGAATTTCTAATATTGTTCTTAACCAATTTTATATGTACTAACTCCTATTAATCACATTAAAATATCTTTGTTTTCTTACTTTATTGTTATTTTAATGTGTGACTCTGACTCTGATGCAGAAGAATGAAATGCTGAATGCTGCGGGAAGTCCCCATCATTTTACAAGTGTTGTCTGTTTAAAAATAAATGTAGTTCTAGCTACAATTGCACGTTATTTATCCTTATATTGATTTCTCGTGTGAAAGGTGAATTTCCGTAATGGAATATAATAAACAGATCATTATAACAGTAAAGTGATCTGATTTGTCACATTCGATCTTGCTGATGAGGTCGCATTGCCAGATCATACTTGCCACTTTTGGCGGCTCTTGTGATCCAGAGATCTGACCTGGTTGACAGAATATGACAAACCAGATCACTTTACTGTTATAATAATCTCTTTTTACTCTAAAACTGTAATTATTCATCTTAGCTATTGTAACTAAGAAGGTAATAAAATTGAATAATGTTTAGCTGTTGGATTGCATTCATCAGTCCACTTACGTATCTGATCATGATTTTTTCAGATGTTTTTGAGTGACTATGATGAGACTCCATTAGAAGCTTTGCTTTATTTAACTGGAGAATGTAACTATGGTGGAAGAGTTACAGATGACCAAGACAGAAAGCTTGTTACTAGTTTATTACAGATATTTTACTGTCAAGAAATCATCAATAATGACAACTACAAACTATCTGATAGTGGAATATATTATGCACCTCAGAAAGGATCCTATGATGAATATCTTGACTATATTAGAAGTTTACCATTAGTTCCTCATCCTGAGGTTGGTTTAATTCTTTTTTTTACTTGCATTGTGACTCTGTACCACTGTCCCTTTGACATTATCTCAACTTTTCAACCATCCATGCATGACATTTTATCCAAAGAAAGGCGAGTGTTTATGAGAAGATGAAGCAACTGCCACCCCCCCCCCCCCCCTCTACACACACACACAAGCTGGAAAGAAGGCCCAGTAATAAATTAATCTTACAGCCGTAGAGGGCTGTAGGATTAAATTATTGTTGGAGCCCCAGATCTGTATAACTTGGACAAATTATCATTTCCTTCATCTGTTGTTTGCCTAAAATGAAATATCATGACCAATTTTTTGTTTTCCTGCATTACTAGATTTTGGATAAATGCCTTTATTTGAATTAACATTATACTCATTAGTTCACTCTTCCAAAACCATGATATACTATATAATGAAGAGCATCTCAGCTTATTATCCAATCACTGACAAAAATGAATGAAATAAACTACTTTAGAATATGCTGACTCTGTCTGGGACAACTGCTCAGCAACTCAAGCTGCGGACCTGGAGAAAATACAAGTAGCTGCAGCAAGAATAGTTACTGGCGCCACTGTGAGCTGCAGTAAAGACCTTCTCTACACAGAAACCCAATGGGATCCACTGGAAGAAAGACGCCGAAAGCACAAGCTCATCCAATTTTTTAAGATGTATCATAAATTAACACCTCCATATATCTCCAATAAGGTGCCACCAATTATTTCATCAATTACCCAAAGCCACAATCTCCGATCCGAAAATAACCACCGTGTTCCCTTTTGTCACACCAATTTATATAAGTCCTCGTTTATCCCGGAAGTTACCGACCGGTGGAATGGATTACCCCCCTCAGTAAGAGAAAATTGTTCCCTCATAAACTTCAAGACGTTTATAAATAGTGAGAAGCAACGACCACCAATTTTTTATTATGGAGCCAAATCCCGTGCTGCCCAAATTTATCATTGCAGGTTACGCCTGCATTGCAGTAATATCAACGCCCACTTATACTATAACCATCTCTCAACATCTCCACGTTGCCAGTGTGGGGACCTTGAAACTACTGAGCACTATCTTGTGCACTGCCCAATCTTTAACGATGCTCGTGATTCCACAATCAATGCATTGCCAATTACTCCTGAGCTTTCCACACTCTTATTTGGATCCGAACGACTAAATAATAACGAAAATCTTCTTGTCTTCAGAGCCGTGCAGGACTATATCATACTGAGTGGACGCTTTCAACAGTAGCGGTGCACTCTTGGACTCTCCTGGTGTTGTTTGTCACACAAATGGGCCACCGTTACCGATGCACTATTGAGGCTGCCCTATTGAATATTTTTTGGTAGCGAACATTGAATTCAGGTTGTCCCCTCGTTTCCTACTTATCCCCCTGCCCAATGTACCGCCGTGTAACCCATAAAATTGCCATCTAAATCCTTTTATATTTTCAGTTTTTGTCTCTGGAACATGGCTTATGACCCCCATTGGAATGAGCTCAACGTGCTCGTTCCAGTGAGGGACCGTGAGCCGTGTTTTAGAGACTGTCATTGAAATTTCCAGTTATTGAAACATTTTTTCCTCGCGTGTCGCCTGCTACACGTGTTGGGCAAGGGGATAAGTTTCCCTTTCCTTTCCATTCTCTCATTCTCTCTACTGCTCTCCTTACTCTCTCTGTCTTCTATGTTTAAACAATATTTTACTTAGTGTTTGCAGCTACTATCAAACTTCGTCAGTAATCCAGAGGAGACGGCTTATAAAAGCTTAAAGCTTACTGCTGAATCCTTTCAACAAATCTCGTTCTTGATTCATTACTTTAATGCATACCATTGTACTGCGCACTCTGTATGACAATCATGTTGTAGTTTATAATATGTATGCATCATACTTTTTCATGAATAAATATTGTTTAAATTAAACTACTACCAAATTGTCCATGGTTCAATTATAACCAACAACATTGTGTTCAAGACAAAAAGTCCCAATTGCCCACTTGGTGGGGTTGTATGCTAAGGCATACTGAATGTAAGTGGTGCACTTGCCTTTAACCTCTGCTAGCACTGCTTGAGCAGAATTATTAAGTTGGAGAGTCAGACAGTTGCTTGCTGCTGCTTGGTGATTGTCTTTTTGTACTTCAGCTTCGTCCATCCATAAAAATGTCCAACAGATGACTCTGATTGTTGAAAGAAATGCTTCAATAAACAAAACAAACAAGCATTCAAATTCTCAGAAAGGGTTGCCTGAAAAAAAATGGGTTGTCTGAAAAAGATTGAGGTAACCTTTTTTCATATTACTTTAATTTCTGATTTGAACAGGCTTGAGCTCCCAACTAATACAAAACAGACTTATCCACATTGCTGGGCATAGTGGTTCATTGGATGAAACTATTCTGGAATACGGATCTGAAATGGTTAACTAGTTGAGTGTTGTACGCCCATGCTTGGGCTATATTCTGAAGTATAGATGGCACAACTTAAAGACTTCATATTCTGTGCATATGCTTCATACTATCTTTGAAATGAAATTATTCAGTCTGTATATAGATTTGTATGGATTTGCACTGTTACAATTTTTGGGAGAGTGTCATTGCAAACTGTGACAAGTCAAAGACATGTGAACACATTTGGACAATGAAAACAAACTGTGACAAGTCAAAGACATGTGAACACATTTGGACAATGAAAACATTTAACACTTGACCAGTTAAGTATTGCTGGTTTGTCATCCCATGCAAATATGTTGTTTTTATGCAAGTTTGTACTCCATTTTGTAAATGTAGTTTTTTTGGATTGTTTAAAATTTGGGGTTTTTTTTAATGTTAAATGTTATTGGGTGATCAAATGAAAATATGGTAAGTTTGTGTAATTCATACTAAATAAAATGACACAATTAATCGCCTTTAAGATTTATGTAATTCATGCATATCTGAAAACATAACCTCACTATTGACTCTTTTATTGAAAAGATAGTAAAATAAACAAAATCTAAATTCCTGGCACCTATCAGGTGATTTCTTGTGTTTCAAGCTTCCTAATTGTTTTTGTGAAGATCTAGTAGGAAACTAAAGAAAATTAATTCTACAGTGATTTATTTCATAAAAGGAATGGGACTACCATTTTCACTATTTTGTGAAAGTAAATAATGCCTGTGTTTGAGTGTGTCATGCTTATGAACTACTGAGCATTTTTTTTTTTTTAAACATAATTTTATTTCTCAAAATAGAAATAGGGTTTGACAAACAGGCATAGCCTATATCAACATCTCTCCCAATACATTTAACAAATTACAAAAAATAATGAATGGGTGCAAGTGCATGTGCAATGGAGGGCAACACATAATTCTGATTTAAATTAATCACATTTTACGAAGCACTTAATTACATTCTATATGTGTTGCCTCCAGAAAAAAGAGAAATCCATTTTTCAGCAATTCTTGGGTGATTTTTCACATGACAAACAGACATTTTTGTGACAAACAGACACTACTGAGCATAAAGTATTCATCAAATTATATTTTTTTCTTCAAAATTAACTCTCAAAAGCACACTTTACCCTTCAATACATTGGAAAGGGTACTCCCAATATTCATCTTTGTAGATTACATCTTTGTAGATTTACAGTAAACCACTGCATAACTAGATGACTTATCTTAATGGGGTGCATCAAAACATTATATAAAACTCCTAAGCCCTTTATCCTGAACTGGTAGAGAGAGATTAATTCTGGCAGTAATAATTAGTTCATATGGGTTCATGAATCACATCTGTATCACATGAATGTTTTTTTCAGTCATGATACTTGAGACCAAATATCAGGCTTCTAGCACTCACTAGGTGATGGCTAAATTCAACTCTAGAAAGTACTGTGACTTCAGAACAAGCTCTTCAGCATTTAGCTACAATGGAATCTTCAAATAAATGTGTGTAATGGTTTGTAGTTCAGATCTGGACACGTAAGCAATTAAGACTTTTTTACAAGGTACTATGCATCTCTGGTAAAAAATCATGCAAAAATATACCGGATTGGAGGGGTACTAATAAATATATTTTTGTAAATAATTAACCCATTGTTGATGTTCATTGGTGTATAAAATTACAAAAATAGTTTTATCCAGTTTGGTCCAAATCTGAAAGTTGTCAGATCAACTCGTTTTACATGGCCATATTTTGACAAACATCATCTGTATTTTATTCTGTTCTTAAATAATATAAACCTGTATTGGGGTCAGTTCATCTGTGCCACAAAGGGATAAAAGCCCTTTGCAGATACCAAATCTTATATATTCCTATTTTGACACCTTGTATACTGCATACAGATGTTTTTACCTAGGACAGCAATACACTTCTCATTAACCCTTTACCAAACAAAAGTGCAAAAAATGGCAAACACTATTTACAAAAATTACCATTCAATTTTCATTATTTTGTTTTCATTTTTTGTCTCAAAAACATAGCTTATGACCCCTTATTGGAATGAGCTCATTGAGCTCATTCCAATGAGGGGTCATAAGCTAGGTTTTTGACAGAAAATTTTTAAAAAAATTAATTATTCGAAAATTTTGTTTGCAAGTGTCTTCTGCTTTTTCTGTGTTTGGTAAGGAGTTAATATAGGTATAATCTGCATTATGGCCAGCTTGTCATTACCAAAAAAAGAATTAAAATAAAAATGTCCCTGCAAACTGGATAATTCCTTTTCTCAATGAATTTTTTAATTCACTTCTCTTGAATGTTGTAACAAATCCAGTCAAAGCTGAGTTGCATGGATCTTATATAAAATTCAATAAGTGATTTGGTGGGATAAAAATTCATTCCATATTGTATTACAGGTGCTGATATTGGTAATCTATCTCTTTACAGGTATTTGGATTACATGAGAATGCAGATATATCCAAGGAGAAGCAGGAAACACAACAAATGTTTGATGGAATTTTATTAACACTACCTAGACAAGTATGATGTTTTGTTTATAATATCTGTTGTAGTGTAAATTGTTGACATGAACATCACATGTAAGAAAATACTACCTTAAAACTCCAGTAGTCATGTATGATTATTTATCACATGATTAGACCCTTATGATTATTAAACCATACCTTAAAATGATTAAGGCTTGACTATTCAATAACAGTGTGAATGTAGTATCAAATTTATGCAGTAATATTCTTGAGCGAAAACTTTAACCTTGAAGGGTTGAAGAGTTTCATATATTTTTTGTACACGTTGATAGTGTAGCTTTACGGTGGATTTGCAGTTGTTTCTAGGCAATTCTTGGCTGCCTAGATAGGCTCCAAGACCTGCCAAGAAACATCTACCAAGGAAGTTTGAATATAACTTGCAAGTTTAACAAAAGGCTGTATCTTGAGGTACCTTTTTTGTGGAGTAAAACGTTATTAAAGTGGGAATTAGGCCTTTAACCCTTTACCCAACGAATCGACCGCATCCGCCGACATAATATGCAAATTAAGCAGTTGAAAAAATATTATTTTTCAAACAATTTCAACAAAACCATATCATGTGACCCCTCGTTGGAACGAGCTCACTGAGCTTGTTCCAACGAGGGGTCACCTGATATGGTTTTGTTGAAATTTTTTGAAAAATTTGAAAAAATGGTATTTAAAATAATAAATTTTGATATCGTCTGCGTTGGGTAAAGGGTTAAGGGTTAAAAGCAGTAAAGCTTGATCATTCAGTAACATTGTTTATGTAGTGCCAGGTGTATGAGTTGTATTCTTGGAAAAAACTTGAAGCCTGACTTCTGTTTATATGTTTACATTTAAAATAAAAACCCTTCCAGTGATATCACTTAGAGGGTTTTGGGCCAGTGTTTCAGTAAAATTATATTAACAAATACTTCATAATATCTATGTCATTGATGACTAATTTTCTGGAGCAGACACATTGCCAAATAACGTATTCCTGTTAACAACATAAGGCCCCACAAAGTAGATCTTCTGTTTCTCAAGCCATTTTTTGTAATATTGCATGTGAGTGGGCTGTTTTTTATTTTGTTTTTTATTTTTGTAATTATGTCTTTGCCATCAAAAGTCCATGTTTTTGGTTTGTTTTCTGTTGTAGGCCTCATAATCTACAGAATATCATGGGTGGTGGTATATTTCATCCCTTGAGTCCAAGAAGGCTTTGCAATGCTAAAGTACTGCAAAGCCTTGTTGCACTCAAGGGACAAATTTATCAATTTTATTAACTTGGGTAAAATATCAGACGTAACCCATTTAATTTTTATTTTTCAAGTTTGCATTGGTTACAAAAAGAGAGCATGCAGCAGCCAAAATGACCATGTGGGAAGGCCTGAGAAACATATTTTTAACTTTTTTAGGCCTGATTTGGGGCTTTATAGGAAGCACCGATTTCTTTCTTGATCCATTTATGGTTCAGGATCCAGTGATAAGTAGAATCTTCAATTTATCTCCAGTTTATAGTGAAGTTTACAGAACTTAGCTTTCCATGTTGTGTCCTTTGGCAAGGCACTTAACCCCGATTGTCCACATGTGGGCATGATTACGCCATGTACTAAGGCATACTGCATGTCGATGGTCCGCATGTCTTCAACCAATCTAACCCTGCCTGTGCTGCAGTGCGGAGTTACGATGTTGTGGAACTGGCAGCTGCTCATCGTTGCTCGGTGGTTCTCTCCGGGTACTCTGACTTCCTCCACTTGTAAAACTGTCACGGTCATGATTAGCCATTGTGCATAAGTATGTGACCTTAAACACTAATAAATAAATACAGAACTTAGCTTGTAAGGTGCAAGTAAGGTAAATAACAAGGTCATTGGTTGGTTTATTGCAGCTATTGTTGTGTGGTTGCATGGCAGTGGGGAGAGTGTCAATATAACCTTATAAAATGATAATCAGCACCTCCCCCTCCTGATTTGGAAAAAGAATGCCTGAGAAATTAATATTTTTTGTATGGTCTAAATTCTTAAATGTCAAAAGTACATAACCACAACAATTTTCTGCTTGAATTCGCTGTGCTCTCAAAGAGTATTCCTGTTAAGATTTATTTTCAATGTTATATTGAATCTTGCCCATTGGTGAAAATTTATATTTCGGGAACTAAGTTCAGAGGTTGATTTTTTACCACACAATAACTTGGAAATTAAGTTCCCAATTGACTTCATTTTAAAATAAGATGTATTTGAAATGTGCGAGAGATATATTTGTCATGCAGACTGATTGAATTTTCATCAAGGGGGCATATAATGATGTCATTGATTTTTTTCTTCAAATTTTATCATGACTCTGTTGAATAAAAAAAGGCTTTGTTGTCCTAATGAAAGAAAACCCAAAAAAATTTATTATATTCCAGGCAGTACAAATCAGTCTTGGAATTGTAACATTCAGTTCTCATGAACTTACCAGACATTATGGGTGTCTGAACTAGTTTGGCTCCAGTCAAAGATGAAAGTTTTCCGGAATTTGATGGAATCCCAGAATTTAGGAATTTCAAGGGCCATTTCTGTGTTCTGAGTTTTACTTTTTTATGAAAACCGAAGTTTGTTTTTTCCAGTAATCAACTTTTCTGTTCCACTTGTAGTTCCATTGTTCATATTTTAGCAATTGTTGAAAGTCAAACTAAGTTTGTTTGTGTACTATATGCTGATTGGACAGTCATATTCAATAAGTGAACTTATGTGAGAGTTCAGCCAATGAAATTTCTTGTTTTTTTTGTGTGTATTCAGTGCAGGGATGTGGCTAGAGTTTTCCAATTGGGAGGGGGGGGTGGGGGAGGGCTGGGGAGTGTAGGGTAGGGTAGTGAATTTCCTCCCCCAGTTGGAAATTCACTACTGAGAAACATTTTGAAAATGAAGCCATGAAAGGGGGCATAAGATTGATTCTAGTAACTGAAATGCCAACACATTTATGATTGAATTATCAGGTTATTATTATTTGGTATTCTTCTGGGAATTGAATATGTGCTAAACAAATGCTCAAGCTTAGAACTTTGAACAATTGACATTATCCTAACATTAAATCAGATCTTATGCAGGAATGATCAATTTTCGATGTTTCATCATTTTGTAACTGTGAATGATGGAATTAACTCAGGATAACGATTTTACATGATGTGATTTTCTTGTAGTGCATTTCGTGGATTTTTTTTATCATGATAAGTAACATACTATAGAAATCTTGTACCAGTTGACATCATGCATACTTATGAAGCTCGATATTGCGTACACTGTAGTTGTAAATAGAAACAGTTGGAATTTTTGCTGATTTAAAACCGAGTTGGAATTTTGGGAAGTAAAGGAGGCATCAGCATCACCAAAGGAGCTCTAAAATCCAGATGGATGGAATTTCCAACTACTCATGACTTGCCCTCTGAATTTCCAATTATAGGAAATTTTTGACAGGGTGGGGGGGGGGGGGGTGACACTCCCCAACCACACCCCCTATCGCCACATCCCTAATTCATTGCTCAATGAAGACCACACTTTTCAATGTGAACAATGGAAAGGACAGGAGGATCACTTGTTAACTGGTAGAGTGCTAAATTATTTTTGGTCCTTAAAATTTGTTTGTGCATTTTTGCCTTGTTATAATTTATGGGAGAGTGCCAGTAGACACTCTCCCATAAATTGTAACAAGGCAAATCCTAACAGATAAAATAATATCACTTCAAAGATAATATGAAGCACATCCTCAGAATATGAAGCCTTTCAATTGCAGTACCGGCACTAAAGAACAAAGCCCAAATATGGGCTTCCAGCACTCTACCAGTTAATAAAGGAATCAAAAATAAGTTTTGCTGGGGCTGATTACAAGACATGGATCCTAATAATGAAAGGAAAATAAATTGCATTGGAAAAGTGAAGTGTACTTGGTGTGCAAAAGAAATCGACTATAGAAATGATGGTAAAAAAGCATTACAACAACATGCAAAAACAAAAGTACAAATCAACGTTCTGACATAAATTCAAATCAATCACTGCCATCAACATTTTTCAGTTCCAGGTAAATAAATGTGTGACTCAATCTCTGAGCATCTACAATCCTAGAACGTTAGTCATGATTGCCTTGCTTTGCTTGGCGATTTACACTTTCCAGGATTTTTGTCATCTGCCACTTTCATCTCTGGCTCCAGTGCCTGAGAGTTGATTGAGAGGTGGATGCCTTTAAAGAATCTGCTGAAAAATGCTAGAAGCCACTACATTAGCTTTCACCTGTATGCATGCTCTTGGTGTTAACTCCCACAAAACAAGACTGGAAGACAACACTTGTACAAAAAATCTGGACTAACTGGAATCACTTATGACCCCTCATTGGAATGATGATGTTTCAGTGAATTTTAATCTTTGTTTGGAAGGCAAATATTTAAAAATATAATAAAATTTGAAAGCAATTATTTTGGTGAAAAGGGTTAGCCAGATGTTTTAAATACATAAGATAAAGGCTTTAGTAAACAAGAAAAAAGATATGGCTGATAGGGATTTCTTTTGTTGCAATTTATAGGAGAGTACCTTCAAACAGTCTCCTTTCATTAACCCTCTGCACACTGTGGTCAAAATAGAAAAAAAATCCAGCTGCAAATTTTGCCCATAATGCAACAAGGCGTTCAATGAATTCAGTCTTGTTTGACAGAGTTCATCAAGCTTTGTCATAAAAGAATGAATTGGTTAAATCCTGTGTTGTATTTATGGGAAAAATTTGCAGAAGTAAATTTAGATATTTTGACCTCAGTATGCAGAGGGTTAAATTGTAACAAAATAATTCTCTTGAACTAAATTTATCACCAATTTATTGCTGATCATTCATTGTATTCAAGATGGAGTATACTTATTTTGATGTAACATTCACAATTACTTTAGTGTTTTATCATGAGGACTTTTGAAGTTTGAATGACTACCCCAGCAGAAAAAAGTGAGTTTTCAGATATGTCTACCTTTTCAAGCAGCTAAGACTTCACTGAAGTCTCAGCTAAGACGCATTTGTCTTATGTGATGTCAAACATTTCTTAGTTCAAATTGTCCACACTTTTAATGAATGGAAGTATTACAACATTTTTAATAATTTTCAGATATCAGGAGGAGGAAGATCATCTCAAGATATTATAGAAGAACTTGCAAGAGATATTTTAACAAAAATACCTCAAGACTTCAGTCTTGAAGATGTTAAGGTAGATTAACACAAGAATATTTGAAATCAAATGTTGACTTTTGCTCTGGTACCCTCATAATTTTGAAAGCCCTGTTAGTGGCTTCTTGCAATCAACTAGTTAACTGGGGGCATCTTGTGTTTTTACATGAATATTTAGGATTAGTTATTAGATATGAGTATTTTCCCCAAATTGCCCATTATCAAATTCGGCAGATATTCAAACTCGGTTGATATGATACCAATCTCTGCTGATGTGTACCAAGGTAGAGTTGCTCCCTTGATGTGTAACTTGGTTCAACCAGTTTGTTTATATATATTTTTTTAAACGATATTTTTATTTCATTCAAGTGAAATCAGGTTTGGCAAACAGGTTGGGTCTATCTATCTTAATGCCTTTTGTTGACATTGAAATCATTCACCAAATGCAATCAGGTAAATTGGTGAGACCCGACATAACGGAGCGCCTTGAAGATTAGTTTCTTATCAGCCTCCCTTACAATTGTTTACTACAAGCTTGCAATATAGTGGAAGACCTTAACTCAGAAAATATACTCTCTATTTTGATCTTTCCCAAGCGATTTGGGAAAGAAAAATGGTGCAAAAGCACCAAGAAAAAATAAGCCAAAACTGGGTCGAGCACCATCGGCGCACACCCAGTAGGGGACGCTCTTCTCTTAGTACAACTCCACGACTTCCGTTGCCAGTGCGCAGACACGTAGCTAAAGACTCATTCTTTTTTCGTCGGCCTTGAGGCAGGACGTTCATTTTTGCATTCAGAAACAGTGATAATTCAACTCGTTGATATTGGTTACCTGTGACTGGAATTATGGATCTGGGGATCGTATAATAACAGACTGTGTTTCATATATTCTCGTTATTATTTTCAACCACATCTTCATTGTATTTTATATATTTCCATGTCGCGCGTGACTTTCGCGTACCGTGCGGTTCGGGCATTAAATTTTTCGGTTGATAAATTTTATTATTATTATTGGAGTTAGGTGTCAATGGGGGACTGTATGGACAGGATTTCTCCTCTCTGTTGAGGGCAGAATTTCTGTTTTTTGGGTCCCTGTCGATTGTCTGGGTTCAGTTGTGTTCCCGCCGGTCCTTTTTCTGCCACCTTGCTCTCATAGTTGGGGGGTGTTCTTCTACTTTCTACATCTGTTGAATTCACCTTTTTCTTCTACTGCTCTGTTATGTCCAGTACTGTTCCTTCAGAGCATTGCCTTTTGCCCTCGCTTATGGTGCATTCTCGTGGCTGTTCCTCCCGTGTGTGTGTGGGGGGGGGGGGATCACTGTCATTCAGGACCTCCCAACACGATCACGTCTGGTGAGAGTTATACCCCCTCCGTGGGAGATGTGCAGTTTTTAACTGTGGTGGATACTGTGGGAGCTATTGAGTTGTCTGGTGAAGAGATGCCTGGTTCCGGGACTATGGTCCCTCTCCAGTCAACATCTAAGGCTGTCACTAAGGTTGTGACTCCTCCTTTGGAGGCCGAGCTTGGTTGCTCTCTCCTGTTTTCCACCAGTTTCAACAGCTCCCATCGTATCTGCTGCTACTGCTGTTCCATCTGCAACGTCATCGGTCACTGTTTCAGCTGGCTTCGGCTTATCCCTGCAGGGGTCTGCAGCTATGTCTGGTAGTGTGGTATCGGCCTCAGCCTTCCCTGACTTCAACTCGGCGAAGTCAGAAGTGGCTGCCAACCGAACCCCCTGCTGTGGCCTCTCTGCCATTCAGCACAGCAGTTTTATCCCTGTAGGGGTCTGCAGGGATGTCTGGTAGTGTAGATGTGGGGTATCGGCCTCAGCCTTCCCTGACTTCAATTCGGCAAAGTCGGAAGGGGCTGCTGGCCGAACCGTCTGCTGTGGTCTTCAGCCGTCGAGTACCGCAGTTTTCTCATTGGATTCGGATGTTCATGGTGGAGCCACCATGAGCTCCATGGCATTTCCGTCCATGCACTCTGGTCCCATGGACAGTTTTGCGGGACCAACGCCTTTTGTGCAGCCTGGACCTTCTGTCCCTCAGAGGTCCGTGGCGACTCTCCTGCGTTTCCGCTCTGTAGATCCTCAGGGTATGTCATACCCCTATACACATCTGCCTTCAGATGTTTCAGCTGCATCCCGTCCCCCCATGTTGGGTGTATTTGAGGTGGCTGCCAACCGAACCCTCTGCTGTGGCCTCTCAGCCGTTAAGCACAGCAGTTTTATCCCTGCAGGGGTCTGCAGAGATGTCTGGTAGTGTAGACGTGGGGTATCCGCCTCAGCCTTCCCTGACTTCAACTCAACGAAGTCGGAAGGGGCTGCTGGCCGAACCGTCTGCTGTGGTCTTCAGCCGTCGAGTACCGCAGTTTTCTCATTGGATTCGGATATTCATGGTGCAGCCACCATGAGCTCCATGGCATTTCCGTCCATGCACTCTGGTCCCATGGACAGTTTTGCGGGACCAATGCCTTTTGTGCAGCCTGGACCTTCTGTCCCTCAGAGGTCCATGGCGACTCTCCTGCGTTTCCGCTCTGTAGATCCTCAGGGTATGTCATACCCCTATACACATCTGCCTTCAGATGTTTCGGCTGCAGCCCGTCCCCCCACGTCGGGTGTATTTGAGGATTGTGACCCTTCGCTGGTTAAAAGTGTCAGGAGTGAAGCCACTTTGCCAGTTCATTCCCATGTTGACCCGGCTGACACGGGCAGTGAGCTTAGGGAGGCCCTCTCCTTGCTCACTTCTGTCCAAGAGCCTTCCCGTTGCTTCCAGCGAGGCTGCGAGTGGTTTCCAGGTGCTCCTTGTGGTGCCGCCTCCTGGGATTGGAAACAGGCTGCTTTCTGATCCCCCTGTGTGCCTACACCAAGGGAGGCATCGGCTGGTTTGCCCATGATGGGCTATGTGTCTTCCGACTCAAGGGATGAGTCCGACATACCTGACGTCGAGAGCCAACAGTCTTCTGACTTGGGGGAAACTCTTGACTTTGTGTTTGGGTTCCTTCCAGATTTCGAACCATCAAACCAGCCGACAGTGTCAGCCCGTCCGCGATCATCGGTCACTCGCCTACAGCCTGTGGCGCAACCTGCTTCTGGGCGCCTTCGACCGTGCCAGTCGGTACAGGTGGTTGAATCGTTTGCAGCTTTGGACTCCAAGCTGAGTTCCAAGGCTATGAAGACGTCGTTCTTCACCAGGGTTGACACTTTTTTGCCTCCGGCACATTATCATTCCTACAATTCCGCCAATCTGTCAGTCTGCCAGACTTTGACGGTCTTGGATCAGGACTCCAACTCCCTCGGGCTTTCCAAGCCCAAGTCGGCCGTTATTCCTATGGCAACTCTGGAGTCCGTGTTTGGCTTATTGAGAGAGATGCTGTACATGCTTTCTCTCTCAGATCACGTCATCTCTGCTTTAGCTGCTTATCTGCCCCCAGATAACTTTGATGATGTACAGGCTCCTTTGCGTGTACTGTCCAAGGCGCTCATGCATCTTACTCACTTGCAGGCCTGTAACACGGCTAACTTGGAATTAGTTCGCAGGGACGCTGTGCTGGACACAAGCCGTTCCCTTCCTGAGGGGTAGCCCACTGCTCTTCGATCTGCTTCTTCGGCGGGTCTGCAACTATTCCATGGTTCCATGGCAATGGTCCGGGATGACGCCCTACGTTATTCCATAGATCAGCTGCTGCTTCGTCAGCTTGATCAGCCTTCTGTTGGAGGCAGGGGCCATCCAAAGCCTAACAAGCACCCTTCTGCTTCCTCTGCGAAGCCAAGGGCTGTTCCTCCTGCCACCACTTCTACTTACTCACGGGGATAAGGGTAGGCAGCCGCAGTCGTCACCTCGATTCATCCCAGGTTGAGGCATCCAACTCAGTTGAGAGTACCTCTTCCACCACAAGTCCCTTTCGACGTTACACGTTGGGAACTTTTGATCATGGAGATAGGCAATCTCTTGTCAAAGGGGGCGATCGAGGTCGTCAAGAACATTCATTCAGTGGGATTTTATTCCTGCCTGTTCTTGGTGCCGAAGAAGGATGGCTGACTCCGACCGGTTATCGATCTGAGTATCCTGAACCAGTCTATCATTGCTCCTAAGTTCAGCATGGAGACTTTCAGGTCGGTTCGCTGCTCCATTCACCAGGGAGTTTTCGCTTCCAGAATTGACCTGCGAGACGCTTACTTTCACCTTCCGATTCATCGGACATCGCGAGAGTATCTCAGATTCGCTTTTCTGGGACGAGTTTACCAGTTCAAGGCCATGCCCTTTCAGCCTCAACTTGGCTCCTTGGGCCTTCACCCGACTGATGTCGCATGTGTTAGCCTTACATCGCACACAGGATGACTACTTCGGCATATCTAGACGATATCCTCCAGAGGCATTCCAATGCTGACGTTCTGGAGTCTGATGTTGACACACTTTTGAGCCTGCTCACGTTGGTAGGGTTCAGAGTCAACGTGGAGAAGTCGGACCTGGTCCCTTCTCAGTCATTTTGTCATCTAGGGATGGCCTTCCATACTCAGCTGAATACGGTGGCGGTTTCCCGGGCAAGGGCTGTGATTCTCTCAGCTTTTGCCCTGACTCTGTCCCAGTCCACGTCTGGAACAGCTCAGAGTCTTCCCCGGCTGCTCGGTCTCTGCGGTTCGGTGATGGATCTCATTCCTCTAGGTCGGCCGCATGTCAGACCACTCCAACACTTTCTGCTCAGTCGTTGGAGGCCGAATGTGGATCCTCTGGATCTGGTGCTTCAGTTCCGAAGTCTCTTCCTCATCACCTTCTCCCCTGGATGGATTTTCAGTGGATTATGCACGGAGTTCCGTTGGGTTTCCCCACGTCCGATTGTGTTCTGACGGCAGTCGCCAGCGATCTCGGATGGGGTGAGACGTTGGATCTAGGTCTTTCCCTTCACGGGTCATGGGACCCGGATCAAGCAGCTCTTCATGTCAACCAGAAGGAGCTTCTTGCTCTTCTTCTGAGTTTCCGGCAGTGGATCCCCCACCTTTCAAATCGCGAGGTCCTTCTGTTGTCCGACAATTCGACAGTGGTTGCTTACATCTGGAACCAGGGCGGCACGCACTCTGTTCCCATGTACGAATTGGCTCGGGATCTTCTACTGCTCGCTGAGAATGTCAACGCTGGAGTGGTGGTTCATCACATTCCCGGTCATCTGAATGTCCTAGCCCGACTCCCTGTCCCGATGGGGCAGGGTCATTTCCACCAAGTGGATGCTCCACAGGGCGGTGTTCCAGTCCCTTTGCGATCTCTGGGGGTTGTTCCCCACATCGATCTCTTTGTGACTCATTGGAACCATCAGGTGGACACTTTTGTGTCCCTATGTCCAGATCCTCTGGCTTTCGCCGTGGATGCGCTGTCACTCGAATGGAACAGTCTTGACGGCTATGCCTTCCCACCGGTTCCGATTCTGCCACAGGTTCTAACCAAGATACAAACCTGCAGTTGTCGAATCATTTTGATTGCTCCCCTGTCGCCTGAGTGGGTGTGGATCAATCTGCTCCGCTCTCTGTTGGTGGCGGTTCTGGCACGTCTCCCTCTATGTCGCGACCTTCTTTGCCAAGATCACCCGGGGAGGTTTCACGTTTACCTGACTTCATTGTGCATTCACACATATCTTTTGTCAGGTCCTGTCTCCTCCGTAGAGGTTTTTTCGAGACGAGCAGTGGAGTGCATTTCTTCTTCAAGGAGGCACTCCACTGGTTTAGCCTATGTGGCTAAGTGGAAGGTCTTCTGTCGATGGTGTGTGGATCACTCTGTTTCCAATCCTTTGATCATACAGATTGCGGAGTTTCTGGTATATCTGTTTGATTCTCGGGGTTTCCAGCCTGTTACCATCAAAGGGTACAGGTCCATGCTTTCGGAGACCTTTTCATATGTGGGACAGCGTCGTATCGGCACTAATCCATACCTCTCCAAGCTTGTTCGGCACTTTTCCTTGAAAAGGCCTAGGACATTGCAGCTTACCCTAAGATGGAATCTTTCTTGGGTGCTGCTTTGCTTGAGGGGTGGGGGGGGGGGGGTCACCGTTCGAACCTTTATCCCAGGTGGATATGTGTTTTCTCACATTCAAGATGGCTTTTCTGATGGCTTTTGCCGCAGCCAGACAGGTTAGTGAGCTTTACGCCCACTCGGTTGACCCAGTCTTTTTCAGGAGCTCATCCAACAGTGTTACGTTTACCACTGATTGTTCCTTTCCGACAAAGAATCAGATACCAGAAACTACTCCACCTCCTATCTGTATCAGGGCTCTTCCTTCTGTAGAGGATAACCGCCCTTTGCTCTGTCTGGTTCGTGCAATTCGCATTTATCTCAATCGGACGCTGTTCGTTAGGAAAAGCAGGAAACAATTTTTTCTGTCTCTTATTCCTGGTCAACAGAAGATCACTCCTCAATCCATTTCTCGATGGATTTGTCTTGCTATTCCCTCGGCTTTCGCTCGTCTAGCGACTGGCGATTGTCTTACCAATCGTATTTCTGCCCATGAGGTGCGTGCATTGTCTACCTCTTGGGCTTATTCTAACTCTGTCAAGTTGTCGGATGTTATGCAGGCAGCCTACTGGAGAAATGTTTCTACTTTCTCCACCTTCTATCTGCGTCAGTTGCAGGAGCAGTCTGAGGACCTTTTTGCTTTGGGCCCTCTTTCTTCTGCTCAGGATGTTGTTTGCCCTAGCCATTAGGCTAGTCACAAGGTCAGTTCCAGCTCTGTGCTGTTACTGTCCTTTTCTGTCTGTGCATCATACAGAACCGTATGCCTCATCTCTCATTGTCTTTTACTAATGTTTGTGAGGCTATGGTTTGACAGGCCTGGGGACCTCTTCCTCTGTCCAAGGTTCCAGCACAATTGGGTTATGTGATTCCCTCCATCCTATTGTCTATTCAGCCTGTAGTAAACAATTGTAAGGTAGGTTGATAAGAAATTTAAATTTTTTAGTAAATTTCCTTTCTTATTATACCTACCACAATTGTTTACATGGAGGCCCTCCCGTCTTCTTATTTGGGTAAGAATCCTTCCTCTTCGCTGATCACATAACTCCAACGTTGGCAGATTCAAAAGAATGAGTCTTTAGCTACATGTCTGCGCACTGGCAATGGAAGTCGTGGAGTTGTACTAAGAGAAGAGCGTCCCCTACTGGGTATGCGCCGATGGCACTTGACCCAGTTTTGGCTTATTTTTTCTTGGTGCTTTTGCACCACTTTTCTTTCCCAAATCTCTTGTGAAAGATCAAAATAGAGAGTATATTTTCCGAGTTAGGGTCTTCCACTGTAGTGCAAGTCTGTAGTAAACGATTGTGGTAGGTATAATAAGAAAGGAAATTTACTATAAAATTTCAATTTCTGTATGATGAAGAATTAAAGATGGCAATAAGTAAGGATTAGGTTGATGAAGAGAAGAAAGAATAAAGTTGTACTGAAAATTTGCAACAAACCAAGATTTTACGTCATCATTGAGGATTCATCAAATGGGAGAATATAGAATTCAGCTATCTCTAAGTCGTGGCTTCCCCATTGGAAGAACTAGGAGAAGAGGAAACTTAAGACTTTGTGAAAACAAAGAGAAACAATAACACTGTCAAAAAACTGTAACAGATCTGAGAATATTTTGTAATTATTTGTTTTGGTTTAATAAATAAAGAGGTTATTACATGTTTAGTTTTATATTGGCCGAGATGTCAGCCCTCAGTAACTCCACATCACCTTTTGAGCTTCAGTCTCAGGCTGATATGAAATTACCTCGGGCTGATATCTTGTTCAAATGAAACTAACTAATAACCGCTAATTATCAAATGAATGAAAATGATAAATATGTATTTCCATAAGTGGATTTGCTGCGAGTGCAAATATATTTGCTAACTAATAACCGCTAATTATCTAATGAATGAAAATGATAAATATGTATTTCCATAAGTGGATTTGCTGCGAGTGCAAATACATTAGTTGTCATGGCAGTGAATGAGATAATCATCATTGGTATTCATTAGGACCCCGCCGTGAGGTGGACGCCCTATAGTGATCTCTCTGTCTGTGCGTTCATCCGTGCATGTGAGCATCTGTCCATCCGTCCGTCCATCCGTCCATCCATCCGTCCATCTGTAACAAAACTTGTCTTGGGCTGTAATCTTTCTCTCTTAATAGATAAGGTTTTGATATTTGACATGTGGGTATATTATCTCAAGACGATGTGTCGCGTACCAAGGTTGCCATGCTTTGACCTTGAACTTTGACCTTAAGGTCAAATTATTCCATTTTCGGGGTTCTTTTCTGACAAGTTCGTGTCCGGGGTGTAACTTTTTTCCCTTAATAGATAGGGTTTTGATATTTGGTATGTTGGTAGATTATCTCAAGACGATGTGTCGCGTATCAAGGTTGCCATGCTTTGACCTTGAAGTTTGACCTCAGGGTCAAATTATTCAGATTTTTTTTTTCTGACAAGTTCGTGTCCGGGCTATAACTTTTTTCCCTTAATAGATAGGGTTTTGATATTTGGTATGTGGGTAGATTATCTCAAGACGATATGTCGCGTACCATGGTTGCCATGCTTTGACCTTGAACTTTGACCTCAAGGTCAAATTATTCCAAATTCAGGGTTCTTTTCTCACAAGTTCGTGTCCGGGGTGTAACTTTTTTCCCTTAATAGAGAGGGTTTTGATATTTGGTATGTGGATAGATTATCTTAAGGTGATGTGTCGTGTACCAAGGTTGCCATGCTTTGACCTTGAAGTTTGACCTCAAGGTCAAATTATTCAGATTTTTTTTTTTTCTGACAAGTTCGTGTCCGGGCTGTAACTTTTTTCCCTTAATAGATAGGGTTTTGATATTTGGTATGTAGGTAGATTATCTCAAGACGACGTGTTGCGTACCAAGGTTGCCATGCTTTGACCTTGAAGTTTGACCTCAAGGTCAAATTATTCAGAATTTGGGTTTTTTTCTGACACGTTCGTGTCCGGGAAGGGATTTTAATCAGATTTTACCTATTGCTTGAAATATTTTAGTATTACGGTTCACATCAGTTTATACCTAACATCGGTTAGTTGCTGCGGGGCCGGCAGAGATGGATTCCATCTCCGTGATATCTAGTGTCATACAGAAATACAAGCTTCTCCTTTTTATTGTTGCTCATTTCAAAAAAGATTCAATATTTTTAAGAGATCTGGTGACAGGTCAATCAAAACACAAATCAGCTGATCATTGTAACAAACCTGGAAATAAGCAATCTGTCATTTGTAGAATGAGGTTCCCAGACGGGAAATTTGCTGATCAAGGGCAGATCCAGAGGGGAGACTAGGGGGACTAGTCCCCCCCCACTCCCCCCGAATCCACTAAAAAAAAGTCATGTTCTTATTCCACACAATCTTGTCCTATAACGCCCTTCCTTAACTAATGACATCACATTTCCAAATAAGGGACATGATCCTCTTTTAGAATTCGCAGAATAACGGTTATTTATAGAACTGACGACAGTCACGTCTGCAAGTATCCACTGTCTGCAAAATCGATAGTCAAAAGCGAGACGCAATGAAGCGAAGTATAAAAGAATATTTTGTTACCACAGTGCCGAAGAAATGGGTTCCTGGTATCATTATTTTTACATTGCATACCCCAAACTTGAAGTTAATGTTAATGGGGAGCCAATATTTCCAGTCGCGTATGTTTCCCAGTTCTAATTTTATTGAGGGCTTCTGGCATTTGCCGGGTCAACTCAACTGGCCATTCACCCGAATCTGCAAATGGCCAGTTGAGTTGACCGGTCGAGTTCTCATTGTGGCACCCCGCAGTGCCTACAACAATCTTTAAACTTATTATACCCTCACTTTCTGAAAAAGTGTGGTATACTGGATTGCATCTGTCCGTCGATGGGTCAGTCGTTAGGTGTGTCGGTCAGATGTCCATCTTGAATGATCCGGGCCATAATTCCTATAATAGCAGAGGCAAATTGATGAAATTTTGTATAGGTGTGTGGTGTGACATGGCCTTTGACTTTTACGTTCCATCGTTATCTGACCCACCTATGAAATAATTTAGCTATATAAACATCTCTCTCTCTCTTTCTTTCTCCCCCTCTCTTTCTCTCTTTCTCTCTCAGACGCACATACATTTACTTGAAGTATACCAAAAATCCGAAATAAATTATTATACCTTGGGTTCCTTTTCAAATTATGTCATGGCTGCTTCTCAGCAGTCGTGACATAATTTGTCAAAGAATTTAAAATGATTTAACCGATCTGAAAATCAGCACCACAAGAGTCAGTGGCAATATTGGCCCAATAGACCAAGAATGCCAACAGTTTCCCAAATTTGTTGCCACTATACAGCCAGAAAATGTAAGGTAAAAGAGGTTTCTTGTTTCTGCGTTTCCGACGATTGATGTTCCCATGATATCAAAGATGACTAATCTGTCGTGGACAAATTTGACACAGACAAATAGGTGACTGTCATATTTTGTCCATGACAGACTAGCTCTATCATAGATATCGGTAGAACACGTCTTCTATCAGTATGTGACAGTGTATGTGATGTATGGTTTGATAATTTTATCTTTTAAAACAAAAAATGTGTGTTTTCCTTTCATCAATTCATATTCAATTGGAGGCCAGAATGCATTTAGAAACCACCTCAGAGCACCTGAAAATCAAAAATTTTATGGGGGGGATAGTCCCCCCCCCCCCCAGGCCACCCACACAAATGCACGTCCCTTCAGCACGTGCAGCAGTCGCCTTCGGTGACTGATACTAGGACTCTATCGGATCACATCAATTCCCCCCATATTTTAATTCCACGATCCGCCCATGCTGATGCTATCCCATACAGTGGGCCAATTTATCCTCTGGGTTTAGGCTTGAGACCATGATTCAGATTGAGGTTCACAAAGGATAAATTTAGTGATTCTATGCTGCTGTGCAGGGTAGCATCACCAAATTCACCCTCTTGGGACCTCATTTTGCAGATGATAGTCTGCTTATTTCCAGGCTTGATTGTATAATCATTTCCTTGTTTTTTTTTATTGAACTGCCACAGCAAATTATAGTTCCCAGGTATGTTTGGCACAATATTTGAAAATGTTTTAACCCTCGGCCCACTAATGGCAAAATACCAAAATTTTGAACAGCAAATTTTCCCCATAAAGCAGCTAGAAATTAAACCAATCCAATTTTGATTGACAGAGCTCAATGAACTCTGTCAAACAAGATCAGATGGTTAACCCTTTACGTAATGGCCAAAACCGGCCAGCGCAATTCTCAAAAATCGCCAATTAATTTTTCATTATTTTTTCATTTTTCATCTCAAAAACATAGGTTATGGCCCATCGTTGGAACGAGCTCATTGAGCTCGTTCCAACAAGTGGTCATAACTTATGTTTTTGAGACAAAATGAAAAAAATTAGCTATTCAAGATTTTTTTTGCAAGTGTCGTCTGCTTTTCATGTTAGGTAAAGGGTTAAATGCCTAGTTGCATCATGGAAAAAATTGGCTGCTTGAAATAACTTTTGACATTCTTACATCAGTGTGCAGAGGGTAAGAATTTGATGAGAGGGATAACGTTGTAGAACAACAATTTGGATTGATTTTAAACAGTTCTTTTATCTATCATAGACAGTAGTCTGGATGACTGCATCACAGGTTGGGGATGTGCACTTTCACTGTCATAAAACTGATTCATTATATCTCTTACTTCAATATTTATAACATTTTCTTCATAATATACAACTGATCATATAATAAACTGTTTTATATATTTTTAAGCATGTCAGATACCCAGACCTTTACTTTAATTCATACAAATTCATTTTTGATTTATTTTTTATTTTAAAGGTTTTATAGCATTACACCACATGTTACACATACATTTCAGTTTGATTTGCTCGAAAAATTTAAAATATCTAAGAAGTGGTTTCTAGTCAATGATTGCAAGCCATGTTGCTTACATCTCAATTGAACAAAAATTGCCAATGCTCTTTGGTTTTATTTTAGTTTAAAGATTTGGCTTTACTGGGAATATAGGCAACCAAGACTTTGTTTAGAGAAGAGGCTTTTGACATAAATGTTTTTCAAGAACGATGGCAGGAGCATTATCAAAATGTTTCAAGTCTGAAATGTAGGCCAGACTGTATAACAAACAAGTTACAATGCTTGATCTGATGTAATGGTATACAGCCATTGTATGGCTATTGATCAGTTTTTGGACAGATGTATAGGTGTGGTGGTCAGTTAACTGGTTTCTGTCCCAGAGTTCTGATTCAAACTGCATATATTTAAATTTATAATTTTCATGTATTTACAAGACAGATTTTTTCATTTTGTTACAGAATAAATATCCAGTGAGATATGAAGAATCTATGAACACAGTGTTAATTCAGGAGCTCATCAGATTTAATCGCCTCATCAGAGCTGTTCGTCAGAGTCTGCAGGAAATTAGAAAAGCTATTAAGGGACTTGTTGTTATGTCAGGAGAATTGGAGAATGTATTTGATAGCATGATGGTTGGAAAAGTAAGAATCAACAGTTGTGTGTTGCATTTATTATGAGTTGCAAATTTGGATATTGAAAGTGGTTATTGGAATACTGAAGAAAAAAATTGCTTTCACTTAAGACATTTTTTAGTCCCCTACCGGCATCGCCGGAGGGGACTATAGGTTTGAACTCTGTCCATCCGTCACTCTGTTGTCAGTCTGTCAGTCCATCAGTCTGTCAGTCACACTTTAGTTTTCCGGACTTTTTTTTGGAAATGCTTCACAACCGAATGATTTCATTTCTGGTAACCTATTATAGAACGATGACTTGCAGATCAAGTTTGAGTTTCATGCTGATTGCCTTATTCTTGTGTGAGTTATGACCCTTGGAAATATGGAAAAGCACCAAAATATCAGTTTTCGAGACTCTTTTTGGAAACGCTTCAACAGAATTCATGCTGATCACATCTAGGTTATAACATTTGTATAATTATTAATGCTCATTAGTCCGGTAGGGGACATTGTATTGCTTCAGCGATACGTGAGCTCTTGTTAATATCAATTTTTCTCCCTTAAATTGATCAGTAATGATTAGAGGAAATTCATTCTAAAGTGTTCAGGGTATTAAATTTAAATATTACTGAATTATTCAATTTTTAGGCAAAAGAATATAAATAAATGTTAAAGAAAGTATGTTTTTTAGCTTAACTTTACAAAGTCAAGGTAAGCTATTGTCATGGCATGTTCAGAAGTCAATGAAATAGTGCATGTTCACTGTGGGAAACAAATTCTGTTTTACTAGTAAAATAGGACCTGGTAACCAATGCCCAGGGTGAAAAACCTCTAAAATGGGCAACACTGTTATAAACAATTGGCTGGTCTTGACTTTATATCCATGTTGCAGTCACTATTAGCCATTCTGCAGAAATATGTGTTCTTAAACCCCCAATATATAAATAAATTAATAATTTGTATGGGCTATAGCCCGCAGTTCTTTTCTGATCATAATCAGATTTCATGCCTGGATGATAAAATCTTATTATAGACATAGTTGGCTGTCCACAATGGTTGCCATAGAAGCCATCTTGGATTTTTTCCAGCACAGGCTACAGGTCGCATTTGTGCATCACTTTTCTTGAAATATGGCAGGGACATTTAGTATGATGAAGAGATGAGAACATCCTATTTTGGTAATGGTTAGCTGCACATAACCAACACGGAAGCTATCCTGGAATTCTAAAGAACATTCTGCTGGTCACCTTTATGCATTAATTTTCTAGAAACTTGACAATAAAACTAGTATGATGAGTCGATGAGAATGTTGGTCTTGGTTGGCCACACACACTTGCTGCCATGGCTGCCATTTTGGTTCTAACACAATGGCCATCATAGCCATCCTGGATTTCTAAAGTACAGGCTACAGGTCAAATTTGTGCATTATTTTTTTCTTGAAATTTAGCAGGGTGACTTAGTATGATGAATAGATTAGATTAGAGCATGCTGTTTTGGTAATGGCTGACCATTCAGAATGGCCACCACAACAGCGATCCTGTACTATTTCACAACACTCTGCAAGTAGCATTTATGCATCTACTTTCTTGAAACTCTACACAGGACTTTATCCTATTTTAGTTATGGTTGGCTACCTGTAATGGCCACCTTTCTAGATTTCTAAAGAACACCAGGCAGGATGCATTTATACCTCAATTTTCTTGAAACTTGGCTATGTAACTAGTATGATGAGTAAGTGAGAACATCCCATATGTGTTGGGGTTGACTGCATACAATTGCTGCCACAGAAACCAGTTATTGATTTTTCCATATCACCACACAGGTTGCATTTATGTATCAGTATTTTTGAAATTTGGAAGGGTGACTTTCGAGCAGTTGAATGGTGATTAAATATTTTAGTATCACTAAACACCAGTGCAGTCATCTTTGATTTCCACAGCACACCCTATAGATTGCAGTTGTAGACCAATTTTGCTGAAACTTGGCAGGATGACTTAGTATGATGAGTAGGTGAGAATTTCATATTTAGGTCATGGTCGACTACCAAGAATGTCTCATATTTATTTTTTTATGTTTTTTTGTCTGATAAACAACACAAGGCAATAATTATGACACAATTTACTTAAATGCAACATAGGTTTCATGTTTATAACATTAATCACATCACAAATGCAGCACAAAGTAAAGATAAGCTATATGTGCTATGTACACTCTCATTTAAAAGTTTCTGCTAAATATGAATATTTTTATTCTCTTGCATGTAATTTTGATAATGAACAATACAAACTGTGCCACTTAACTGAATGATGCTTAAAAGAATAACATGTTAATTGCAGATAACTGTAAAACATGAAACCATTCATCATACTGTTAATAACAAAATTGTCCTGGTAATTGCATATGGATTATAACATAAATCCCTGTTGATTAAAAAATGATACAGACATCTTCAGAATTATTCAGCTTTATTTATTTATTTATTTATTTATTTATTTATTTATTTATTATTTTTATTTGACCTTCAGTATATGCATTTGTTTATTATATCATGTTTGACAAAGCCCTGTATGCTCTGTCACTCAAAGTTTAATGGAATAAATACAATTTGTTTCTTACCAGAATGCAGGAGAATGACCAAAATCTTGTTGATTGGGTAGATTCCTGTTAATTGAATATTTTTTCACTTGTAATGTTGCTATTCAATTTACAGGGTCTCATTGTGAACATAATACTCAGTAAATTCCATAACATGTATGTTAAATGGTTCTCTGATCTGCATCTTTGATTAGCAGTGATATTCTTTACCCTGCAATGTCTTATTAAGTGGAACATACTTGATATAAATGTAAGACTCAACCTAGATGAGCTTTCCTATTAGTTTTAGTCCTGGTGGGAATCATAGAAATTGGAATGTTGCTTGTATTTTTACACAGTATACCAATGGCCCAGACATAGCTGGTGCTAACTCCAAAATATCTAGGGCCAAACACAAATTTTGCCCTCCAATCCCCAAAATTTGCATGCAAAACCGAAAATTAGAAGTCCTAACTAGTCCTCCATACATTTACCCTCTGCGCATGTGCAGACGTCAGGAAGTGACCAGAATTGGCGCCAACACCTTTCTTTGTTTGGCCCTTGACAGATAACAACAAACTGACTTTTGTGTTTTTTAAATCTCAATTAATAATGATGCCAGACACAAATCAATGGTTAAATTGGTGGATCCAAGGACACAATTGGATGAAGATAGGAAGAAATAGTGGTTTGAAAACGTTCAGGGCTGTAATTTTATAATATTTATAAAAATTAGTTCATGTTCCCTGATTTCGGGACATGAGCCTGACGTCATCATTGTTGATAATGATTTTTCCACTGTTGGTTAAGAATTCCTTCCCTAACCTCCCTTGATACTCCCTGTTAAACTCTCATGTTTGGCTTGTTTTTTTAAATTTTTTATATGTTTGGCTTGTTTTTTTAAATTTTTTATATAAAATTTCTTGGGAGTTTAACATGTTATTATTTCCCCAGCGTTACGTCCTCACCCTTAGGGTTTTTAGGCGTTTTTAGTCATGCATCATACTTCCATTGTATCGCTTTTTCTTCTGATGAAGATCTTGCCTTACATCGGATAGTTAAAAAATCTGTTACTGACTTCAGGCCATGTTGCCTGGGGTCTTGTTTCCGGTTTTTAGTTTGACATTGTTCACATTAGCAACGTTTGTTTTTTATGTGTAGGTTCCTATTTCTGATATGGTAAGTCTGTTGTAAGATACATTATACAGTCCCGTTGTGTGGCAGTTAATTTTTGGGAGGAAAAAATTAATTTTGTCCACACTTGGGCTCTTTTGGGATACATTTGGGAACTTCGTTCCCTTTGGGAACTTGGGCTCTTGTCAAAATTTTTTGGTGTAAACTATTTTTTGATTTATATTTTGAATGTTTTTGTTACGTATCTTTTTATTTGTATTTAATGTGGAATTGGTGGGAGTACAATCGACTTAGTCTGCTTCATTATGTAAGCATATTGCTCTTTAAGCAAGGCGAGGAAGTCGTTCCTCTTATTTTCTTGTAGGTTGTCTTGCTTGTAGTCGATGTACTTCTACTAATTCTTGCTCATATGTGTAGCATGGGATGACAAATGTTGCTGACGGGTGTCACGGTACGTTGTTAGCGAGGGACCACTGCCGGTCCTCTCGTTATGAGAGGCTGCCACCGGTCCTCTTGCCCTAGGTCGCTCTAGTTTATTAGTTTACATTTACAGAGGAACAAGAAATGGTGATGTTTACGTGACGCTGTCAGATAGTGTGCTTCCGTCGTCGCATTAATTAGTCAATCAGAGCTAGCGGCAAAAGTGCTCATGAATATTAGACAGGGCAATAAACCACAGTATGGTTTCAAAATCCCTGTCGCCAGCTAGCTTGACCGGTGAAGCGGTACACCGCCTGAGGGTACCGTGACGCTGAGTGTGTCTGTTGTAGTTAAGGAGAATGGAAAGGGTAGAGCGAGCACTATAATGTAAAATCAATATAAGACTCACCCTGCGACGACAGAAAGGAAGAAGTCGGCAAGTTCAGCAAGAAGCTTGGTGAGGTCTGAAGGACTGCAAGCAAGAGAGGGCCCCCCCCCCCCCCCTCTCTTTTATTATAACATCTGGGGTCAGATGTTATGGATCGGAACTTGCGTCAGTCGGAGCATACGTCCACGCCTCCCGTCCGGGATGCTCCATTCAGTTTACAGCCGGGGTCAGCTATAATTATGGCTTCTTCAATGTCTACCAAGCACACACGACTGCACCTTGGCTATGTGACTTCTGATATCCAGCCTGCATCGCCAAGAAAGTCACTCTTCATCAGTGAAGTCACACCATACAGTAGCCAAGGAGATGAGGCCTCATTTATAGGGATGTCCGCAGAAAAGAGCCATCTCGGACACACTGTTCCAGGAGCAGCTGGCGGCCATGCAACAGAAGACCGCTGCTCCTTAGGCCTCCGTAACGGACTTGCTGTCGCAGATTGCGCAGCTCATCGCAGCATCCCAGCAAATGCAGAAGCAGATGACGGCAGTCTCAGAACTTGAGCTGTCGGAAGGTGCTGGGTCGGTCCAGTCATCTACGCATTCAGATGCTGATGACCGTGAGTATAATCTGATTCAGTTGGAGGATGAAAGGGATTTGGAGGAGAATTACCCTTCCCTTTCGGAACAACAGGGTGGCGATAGCGCTTATGCATCTATACTTCCCTAAGTTTGTTCCTGAGAATCAGAATGCTGCGACAGCTTGAAAATAGCACTATTCAATAGCTTAGACAAGGCCTCATATATCAGGACGTCCGGAGAAAGTGCCATCTCGGACATACTGTCCCGGGAGCAGTCGGCGACCAGAAGGCCGCTGCCCCTTAGGCCTCCGTTACGGTTTTGCTGATGCAGATGTGCAGCTCCTCACAGCATCCCAGCAAGTGCAGTAGAAATTGATGGCAGTCTCAAAATCTGAGCTGTCGCATGGTGCTGGGTCGGTCCAGTTATCAGCACGTTCAGATGCCATTGACCATGATTTCAACTGATTCAGACAAATGATGAGGGGATATGGAGGGGATTTACCCTCCACATTCGGAACAATACAGGGTTGAGAGGATTTATTCCATCAACACTACCCTGAATGTGTTCCAATGAATCAGAATGCTGCGTCTCTTTACAAGAAACAACTAGCGTTGTTGCACGCTAAATTATTCGGAAAAAGAGAAGGAATGTCTTTTCCGGTCAAGTATAGACAGGTGTCGCAGGTTTTTGGCCTTTTAGATGACTCCACATTCAACTTTCCAGTGGAAAGAAGTAAGGCGGTTTCTTGTCATCTTCTTCCATAGTTCCGCTGGTCAGAAAACAGTGAAGATGTATTGAGAGTTCCTCTGCATTTGAATGAGTAGGCTAAGGACCTAGCTACGGCCTTACCTTTGTCATTCATTATTCGCTTGGTCACAATTGAGATGACATTTATTCATTCAGAGTGAATTTTGACTCACTGTATTATGTAGATCACCTTTAAGAACTGTGACGCTACGTCTCTACGGAAAGGAATTGGAGGACGTTTGTACCTTATTTAGAGTCCTTTTCAGGGCTATATATTTATCACGTATAACTCTGTCTTAACAAGTTGCTAATTCGGAGTTAAATAGACGTGACAGAGCCCTTGCGCCGTCATCCTTAATAGATAACAAGGTGAAAAACTCTCTTAGAGTCGCTCTGGTTTCCAGACACTAAGTTTTTGACGATAAGCTTTCATTGGTATATGAACAAGCTACAAAGAAAGCATCAATACTCTGCTCCTTATGTTGACGTATATTCGACACACAGCAGAAAGAAGTAAGGGAGGATGTCCTAGACAGAAGTCCTCATGAGGGTATAGTTTACTCTCCTATAATTACTCTAGGGATCGTCATATAGCGACTCGAATATGGGGCTTACGTCTGATCGAGACTTCCTGTCAGATGCCCCTAAACTGCTGGGTTGAGGCTCTTCACGAATGAGATGCAGTTCCTCCTTCCGTAGGCCTCACAGGACATCCTAGACAGAATGTAGCCTATAAGGACTCCTCGTGAGGGTATAGTTTACTCTCCTATAATTACTCTAGGGATCGTCATATAGCGACTTGAATACGGGGCTTATGTCTGATCGAGACTTCCGGTCAGACACCACTAAACTGCTGGGTTGAGGCTCTTCGCGAATGAGATGCAGTTCCTCCTTCCGTAGGCCTTGCAGGTGTACAGGTGTGAGTTAGGACCTCTGTTGTTTTGCGGTTGACGGACAGTTATCAAGATGAGCATCAATCTGGATAACTGTTACGGAGACTAGTAGTTCAGAAGTGTGGTTTCGGAAGGCCTGTGGCTATCTTCCGAGAGAACCACAAGTAATTAATGTCTGATGGACAATGCTTCCGTCTAATCCTTGCATCGGAAGTTAAGGTTCTCTTGACAATGATGTTAATGGAGGTCATCGAGAATCAAGATTCTCTGGAATTCTGTAGCCACCTGTTACTTGTACCAAAGCCTAAGAGCTCATTCCGACAGATAATAGACTGGAGCTTGTTAACAAGTTTATCAAAGCTCTAAAAGTTTATTTATATGGTTATCATTTAGTCAGTTAATATGAGTGTTCGAGTGATTGACTATGCTATAAGCATAGATCTAAGAATAGCTTTGGTCTGGAGATAGCGTCCTGCGCTGTCACTCGAATATTAACTTGGTAATGTCTCATAACAATCTGGTTCGTCTGCCATTATCCAGAATGAATTAGTTTATGCGACTGATGGAGATGGGCTGAGCGGCTACGCATCTTATTTAGATGGGTCGCTTACACACACGCCCCCTCCAGTTATTCTTACACAGAACTGGAGTGTGACAACGCATTCGTTCAGGACCAGTATTGTTTTAACAGATATAGTAAACAAGAAGGTCTATATTGAGGCAGATTTTCAGTGGTTAACTCATTAGTTCTGCTGCAACTGCCAGATCCGTCTTTCACGATTATGACGGGTATGAGTCAATAGTTTGGGGCACGGCCCTGAGTCCTACAGACTATAACTGCAGGGGTCTGAGACCCTCAGTTCCTGTAGAAACACATAATCATCAAGAATGATGTCAATACTGTTAGTGCTATATCAATGCATTCACGCCATTTGAACAACTCAATAGTGGTAGCGTGCATCAGGAACCAGGGCGGCACCGATTCACTTTTGTTATAAAACGGAGAATCATTTTCATGTCTCTCTATCCGTCATATACCAGATCGTCTGAACGTACTAGCAGACTCGCTCCTCAGAAAGGTCGCCTGTTTCATATGTATGGAAGCTCAACATGCATTTGTTTGTACAGTTTTGCTAACAGTGGGATCACCCCATGATTCTTTAGTTTGCGACGCCTAGGAACAATTGTTACCGTCATTTGTGTCGCCATGCCCATATTATTGAGCGCAGGCAGTAGACACTCTGCAAATTCATGGGGAGGAATAATAGGATATGCATATCCTCCTATTCATTTGATTCAATAGCTTATGTTTAAGTTTAAACAGTGAATCCTACTGGTAGCGCCTCTGTTGTCACAAGAATCTTGGATCAATATTCTCAAGTGTCGGTTATGTGACACTCCCCAGAAGCTTTCTCCCAGAGAGGGTCTTCATTCAGGAGATGTTTTTTCTTCACGTTCCCCTCCATCCATAGTGGCATATGGAGTCGGTTAGACGTGAGGGAACCATTTCGGTTCCTACATTTTTTATCTTAACTGACACAGGTACGATTAAATAATACGGGTTAGGGCATTTCGTTATGACTTCGAATTTCCCCCCCCCCCACCCCCCCCCCCCCACCCCCACTGTGAGAGAACCATTGCGGTTCCTATATTTTTCTGTTAACTGACACAAGTACGATTGAATAATGCGGGTGAGGTGATTTCGTTATGACTTCGAATTCCCCCTCCCCCACACTCAGACACTTCCTTATGTGTTATAAGCAATTACCAGGCAAGACGTAGTTCTCTTCCCGCAATCTTTATTATTGTAATACATGCATTTTATGCATTTATGTAGTGTTCTGTGGTGACCTCATGGGCTCATCCGCTTTTTAGCTGAATTAATGCCCTATTATTTTGGTTGATTTTTTATATACAAACGTTTATTTATAAATCATCACAATTAATTGCTACTCTTTTGAGTACCTCGCAGGCTGCATAACCAGTTAACTGGTATTCAGATGATTACATGCTAATATATATGCGATCGCGCATTATTATTATTAGGCTAACACTTTAGTGTATTCGGTGAACCTTGAAATAATAATTTATTTTGGGGGCGGTCCGGGTAGGAGCCTGTTAATCATACCTTTGTACATCTCTAGATCCAAATTTCTATTTTGTTTGGTACTCATATTAAACATGCATTTCCGATCATTGGCCTATGGATCATGTAGGAAGTGTACTTTCTCTTCAGGAATCGTTCAGTGTGGCTTGATTAGACATGTGTATGTTATATTTTATATCACCGGTTTTCGATGTATCTGTGTACAGTGTCTGCGGTGTATGCTATTTACTGTGCAATATTAATTTCTAGGATCGTCGCTATAGCCATAACTTCTGAAGTAACATTAAGCACCATTTATTAATCTTGAATTAATACCTGAGTGTGTGTTCGACGATTAATTATATTGTTGTTGGGTACCACTCTTATTGTTTCCAGAGCTCTCCTACTTTTTTATTTTGAAGGTTTCTTCAAAAAGGGGGGGGGGGGGGGGGGGGGGGGGGGGGGGGCGGTTACCCATAATCTGGCTTAAAATGTATGTATCTTTGAAAGATGCTGTTTTTATCTGTATTTATATCCTGCATACAGCTGAAATGTTATTGTAAGGCGTATGTTTGTGGGAGATTTTCTCTTATTCTCAGATACGCCATCCTAATTTTTGGGGCTTAGTCTGGACTAGCCTTGGAAAATTAGGAACTTGTCTTCATACTTACAATAAGGAATTACTTCATTGGGCTCCTTGTTTAGAATATGTCTCCTCTATTACTGTATAGAGAGACATACATGTAATTCCTAACTGTTCTACATGTAAGTTCCTTCATTATGAATTGCAGGATTGGAATTATTTTAGAAGTCCTTAGCCCTCCACCTATACTGTGTAAAAATATGATAAATTTATGCCAATTTGTATATTTTTATACTTAACAATGGCCCATACGGGAAGGGTCCTCCCATGAGTGGGCACTCATACCTCCCGGCTGAATTATTATGTAATACTCTCTTTTACAAAGAATGGTGATGGCACCAATTCCAGTCACTTCCTGACGTCTGTGCATGTGCAGAGGGTAAATGTATGGAGGACCAGTTAGGACTTCTAATTTTCGGGTTTTGCATGCAAATTTTGGGGATTGGGGGGCAAAATTTGCGTTTGGCCCTAGATATTTTAGAGTTAGCACCAGCTATGTCTGGGCCATTGGTAAGTATAAAAATATACAAATTGGTATAAATTTATCATTTTCAGCGGTAGACAGGTTCTGTTTTATTGGAATGAGAAGACCTAGTAACCAATACCTGTGGTATGAGTCCTGTGCAGTGGATATCTTAGGTTTAACCCATTACCTAATGCAGATGATATCAAAATTTATTAATTTAATTTTTGTTTTTTCAAAATTTTCTAAAACATTCAACAAAACCATATTATGTGACCCTTCATTGGAATGAGCTTGTTGGGCTTGTTCCATTGAAGGGGGTTCCTTGATAAGGTATTGATCAAATTTTTTTACCTGCGTCTCCAGCGGCAGAGCAGGTCTAGTAACCGCTCGACTCCGCCCGTCAGTCCGTCCGTCCATCAGTCCGTCCATCTGAAACACTTTTTCCGTCAAAGTTTTCTTGGCTTCTATGAAAGGGAATGATTTTATATTTGGTCTGCTGCTTCATAATGATGAGTTGTATCATGTAAGCAATTTTCAGATCTGCCGTGTAGCCACTTCCTGTTTGCCGATACTTTGAAATTTTACTGTACCCACTGAACATTGAAATTTTTCGTCAAACTTTTCTCGGCTTCTATGCAAGGGATTGATTTTATATTTCATCTGGAGCCTGATAATGATCAGTTGTATCGTGTATGCAATTTTCAGATCTGCCATGCAGCCACTTCCTGCTTACCGATTCAATTGCATGCAGCGACGCAGGTCCAGACCCAGTATTGGTCTTGGCTTGTTTAAAATATATTTTTTTCAGCTGCTTAATTTGTAAATTACGTGGGCAGACGTGGCCAATTCGTTACGTAAAGTGTTAAATGATTAGCTAATGTAAACTTTATACCTGTGTTGTGGTTGAAAAATAGCCATTGATGATAACAAATAACCTTAACAACCACAGTTAATTATTTTTGTTAATTGAGAAGTAAGAAATAAAATATGCCAAAGTCTTAATATGCTGATAGTATAATAGAATTTCCTATATCAATTCTATTTTGCCAATGTAATACTGAAAATTCAACAAAATATATCTTGTTTGACAAAACTGTTGTAAGCATGTTTCTTAAATGCCCATGCCAAAATTGAGCCTTGGTTATTTCCTCAATATATTTTAATAAGTTTTCTATAGTCTGATTGTTGTATAGTTTTGTGTGGCTGGCTGCTTGTTTATATGCATTACCTCTGCTGAAACTACCCCAGTGTTTCAGAAAACATTTGCAACATGGCTTATTTTGCCAAATCCAAGAAGGTATGTACTGGAGATGTCCATTTGTACATCTGTATATTCTTCTATAGGTGCATGCATCCTTGCATTTCCCTGTCTTTAATGGTGGGTTCATGTGGCTTCTAACAACAAAAAACATTTGCAGGAGTAAAACTTATGATGGATATTGTAACATTTAAGATTTGGAGTTATTGGCCCTACATTGCACCGGGTACACCTGATTTTCTCCCTGACTCAGTCTCCCACTCCATAGCTGAAACAAATTCTGTATTGCCAATTTTAACTCAAGTTGAAATTATTAATTCAACATTACTCGAGGAAGAACCCCATTTATTTTGGGTAAGTTTGCTAAAGATCAACATCACAGAGACTTTGATCTCAAATTCTAGTCAATGCATAAGATTTTTCTTGACTTATCTTTATTCTGTAGCATGGCCTTGAGAAAAAGAAGACCTTTTTATCTTGTGGTTCTCGCGAAAAGTCATGGTTACAGTAACGTTCAACTTGAAATTAGGTTTTGTTCCCTTTGACTGGATTCTCTTGACTTAAAAATTGATTTACCATTGATTTCTATATAATATTCCTGTTTTTGCAACCTCACCTAGGTTTATGAACTGATTTTGAAGAACCGATTTGTTACTGAACTGACTGAAGAAACTTCTCATTACATGATTACTTGCATGAGACATGCACATACCCCCCCCCCCACCCCCACCCCCAATTTTAAAGTTGTAACAGTTATTTAACGGAATTATCATCTCTTGAACTTCAATTCAGTATTGATTTATATATGAAATTTTTGTATTCACAGCACCCAAGGGTTTAGGAACCAAATCCAGTTAAATATAGAATAAAAGTATAGTGTTTTCAAGTAAAAAATTTATTCTATGAGTAGGATTAAGAATGAAACCGACGAGCCTCTGGTGAGTCAGTTTAATTCTTAATCCTACGAGTAGAATAAATTTTTTACTTGAAAACACTATACATTTATTTTGTTTAGTCCATAAATCTTTTACAAAGCAGTCGAGACAAAATCGTGCTGTTATTCGCTACAAAACATAGCTCGAAGTGAGGAGCACATTGGTCCATTTCGATCGACTAGAAAACATTGCAAAAAATAAACAAAGTGCAGTGATACATTTCTGTCTAAAAATAATTCCCCAACAAACGTCAGCTAAACTTGCAAAAATCCTTTATTAAATGAACAATCTATATTCTTTTGTACTGGCATTGTGTAATACTTTCAAACCTTTTAAAGACAACAACAATTGAACTGTTAATTATGCTACATTACAATGCATACATGTAGCATTGAGTGGGTGAGAGAAATTGGGCCACTTTCAAAGCAGGTCACGAATGTCAGTTCATTATTGCATGTTGATGTTTAATACTATTTCCGTGAAATAAACTATTCAATAATGTGCTTGGATTCAAGAGGTCAGTATGCTGCAAATGGAAGTCGTTAATGTTAACACTTGTGCCACCATTTTGTTCTAATGGTGAAATAGTTGTTGTGGTTACCCGAGATTCATGTGTGGAGGCCATGGGTTCAACAGCATGTGATACAGGTGTGTTCAAATTATTCTGACAATGTGTGGATTCAGTTGTATTGGCATTGTGCAGTGTGTACTTAGTGTTACGTATTGCTGTGCTGGGAGGAGAGGTAAGGTTACTCATAATTAAAGAACATCGTTCACATTCTTTCTCTCCTGAAACAGAATAATTGTTTATCGATGCAAGGTTTTTATGGCCTGTAACATTAGCAATATCAATAGGGGCAACATTGCTTTCCCTCAGTTTTTGAACAAGGTGTTTTCTGGCACTTGTGTTGGTTAAACGTTTGTTCTTATCTAAATTTGCCTTCTTTGCCATTTACCGCATTATGTGTGAAAGTTTATTCTGCCCCACCCTCTGTTTCTTGAACCACATATCACTATCATTTTCAACTGGTGTGGTCCTTGTTGCCACATAGAAAGGGTCATTGGGCAGATAGAAAGATTTGGGCCTCTTTTCCTTATACACCTCATAAATAATTAGTGGGTTCTCTTCATTGTCAATTCCACTGTTGTATATTCTGGGAGGTGTTGCACAGATATTTCGGACATCGCTACCAGTCCTTGTTTTAGTTTGACGTTCATTGAGTTCAAGGAATTTTTTATTATCAGTTGTTGTTTTTAAAGAAATGTCACCCCACTGGAAATCGTAATAGTCAGTCAATCACGCCTCACAGTCCAAAATGTACAGTGTTGTTATACCACAGAGTGTTCAAAATTGCTTCAGGAGTTTCTAGGCTGAGAAGTCTCTTTTCAGACAAAATTTCGAGCTCACTATCAGCTATTGCTTCAGCTTTAAATGGTTTATTTCCCTTCCCACACTTCTTAAGTTGTTTCTGCTTTGCATCAAGTGCACGTCGAGCAGTATCGAAACAATCATCATTTCTGTTCATCACTGAAGTGCCATACTTGTGTCGCCTTAAGTACCAATCAATGCTTGAACTTAGCCCTCTAAGGGAGCTTTGCTCAAAATCCCCACCATCTTTTTTTCTTACACTGAGAATGAAGTTAGCAATTAAAGGGTCCAGTTCGGTTGGTGGAATTTGATGTATTTCACACTTTTCCCCATTTATCTGAAGAAATTGCTTGAATAGTTTTATATCATTCATTGATTTTCTTACTGTATTTTTATTGTCTTGTTTTGATATAAAATCATTTACACTTTCATTGTTAAATTCTAAGAATCTAGATATTCCATCACTTGTATCAGGCCCAATTACATGTACAGTGTCATTTGTCTCTTCAGACTTGTGAGGTGTTAATGTGGGGGCATTTTCAGTTTCTGCTTTAACAATAACAGGCTGCATCATTAAATTATTTTCAACTTCAATTGTTTTCATTTTCTACCTCGCATTCAAAGTCATCTGGGCTTATGGACAACAAAAGAAGGTCAATTATGTTGCCACTGTCACTTTTGTCATTGTTACAGGTGATATTGTCATGACTGGTGCCGGTACTGGCGGTAGGCTTGCTAACATTGTCTAAATTATTGGCATATCCAGAACTGCAATCCAAATCATTTTGTGTTATAACTTTGGAATTAGAGTCAATTTCCTCCTCAAAAAAGTCACTGGTCACTGTGAAATCTCCATACATTTTTATCTTTCTTATTTTTCTTGTTTATTTTTGTTTTTTGTGGTCGATTCAACTTGACTTTTGTAAACAGAGCAGACAACACGTGCATTTGTTCATTTACACTTTCCTAATTTGGCAGTTCCTAATTTGGAAAATGAAACATCAATCATCATGTCCCCACCTTTGACAATCGAACTTGTATGCTTTTCAATGCAGGGTTTCATTTGATTTAATTTGTGTTTTCTTCATTAATTGTTGTTCGTTTTATTGTTAGGCAGTGTTGAAATGTGTCGTATATTTTAAAACTTAACATTTAAGCTACGTTCAGCATTTGATAAACATCGGTTCATTACAAATTTATGTGTTTATTCATTTACGCTTCCTTTATTTGAAAAATCGTACCACCCCATCGAGCATATGTACATCCCAAAATTAACACCGGTCACTACTGGCATTATGTATTTCAAAATCAAGTTTTATTTTTGAATACTTTTGTTAATTAATTATGAGTGTTCTTTATTGTTTGCTTGCAATGGACGTCTTACATGCGGCATATATTCTTATATCGGTACAACTCATTTAATTACGTTTAAGTGACGATCGTCACTTCGTTTCCACAGATTTCTGACGCGCATAAATCAGGTCAAGATATCACAACCTTTCAAATGGAACACCAGAGGTCAACATAGTATAGTCCATTTCCAACTCCCTACTAGGGTGATAAATTTTTTCAGTGTTAAACCTATGGGGAAAATTTATCACCCAACTAGGTGAATAAAGCAAAAATATTGTTCAAATAAACAGACATTTATGGGATAAATAAGTTTTACTTGTGCTGTGAAAAAGGCTTTCATTATGGTTATTCGGTTTCACTATGTCCACTGGGAAGATTGTCACATTTATGGTTTTGAGTTAGCACCCCTGATTTCGACCTGGCATTTTAAATTTTCTGTCTGCCCAAAACATTTCTTTTTGTAGTTGTGCCATCTTTGGTTGGATTCAAAAATTTTTAACCTAAAATACTTTTTGCCTTAAAGTTTTATCTATTTTTATACTAATAACTAATGGCCCAGACTTAACTGGTGCAAACTCGATATAATTCAGGGCCAAACACAAATTTTGAACCCCCCCCCCCCAATCCCCAAAATTTGCATCCAAAACCAAAAAATTCAAGTTTTATCTGGTCCTCCATACTTTTGTTAACTGCACATATGTGGTAACCAGGAAGGAACCGAAATTGGTGCATAGCATCATTCTTTGTTTGGCCCTAAGTCAGTAAACAATGATCTGACATCTGTGCTTTAAATCTCCTTTTTTGAGGATGCCAGACACAAATCAATGAAAGAATTGGTGGATTCAAGGCTATAAATGGATGATAGAAGTGAACAACGGTGGTTTGAGACGTTCAGGGCTGTAACTTTATAATATTTATAAAATTTATTTCATGTTTCCCATTTTCAGGACATGTGCCTGACGTCATCATTCTTGCTAATGATTTACCTACTGTTTTTTAAGTGTTCCTTCCCTTTCCTTCCATGAACCCTCCTGTTAAACTCCTAAGCTTTTTGGCTGTTTTTATTGAAATTTTTTATTAAATTTCTTCATATTTCCCAATTTCAGGACATACGCCTGACGTCATCATTCTTGCTAATGATTAATCCACTGTTTGTTAAGTGTTCCTTCCCTGCCCTTCCTTGAAACCCTCCTGTTTAACTCCTTAGCTTTTTGGTTATTTTTTATTGAAATTTTTTGTTAAATTTCTTGGGAGTTTAACGTGTATTACAGAATGTTTATTCTGTTTATCCCCATGGTTACATCCTCACCCTAGGGGTGTTAGGTCATTTTGGTCTTGCACCTTCTATCCGATGTATCGTTTTTTCTTCGTATGAAGATCTAGCTTTGCATCTGGTAGCATTTAAATCGGTTACTGACTTGGGCCTTTGTGTGTGCCTGTTGTCTTGTTTCCATTTTTTTCTATTGATGTTGTTTACACTTGCCAACGCCCTTAACATGTAGTATTTAGTATTAATAATACTTTAGAATTATTCTAGGATACATTGATTATGATTCTGGTAGTGTAGCTCAAAAAATATTGGCATTTGTCCACACTTAGGCTCTATCGGGATGCCCTTGGGCGCATGATGTTCCCTTTGGGAACTTTGGCATTTTTCACAAAAAAATTTTAAAATTTTTTTATAATTGTTTCAAAATTAATTTGATTGCTATATTCATGTATCCTTATCATGTATTTTTGATGTTGAATTTGTAGGAGTGCTGTCGATTCTGTTTGGGATCGCAATTAATTATGAAAGCTTACTGCTCTAAATGCAAGGTGAAGAAGTCTTCCTCGGATTTACATGCTTGTTGTCTTGCCTGTAGTTGATGCACTCCTACGGATTCTTATCCTACTTGTGTACATTAGGATGGCAGATATTGGAGACGGGTGTCGCGGTACATCCTATGCCGGAGCTCTCACCGCAGGATAATTTGAGTTTTTCAGTTTCTTTTTTCAGAGGAACAAGAATATGGTGATGGTATTGCAACACCCATCCAAAGTGTGCTGCCGTCGTCGTGCTCTGATGAGCAAACAGATCTGGCTACTAAGGTGCTCCTGAATATTAAACAAGGAATAAGGCCTCTTATTCCATCAGTCAGTTTGACTGGTGAAGCGGCCAACCTGATAATGGGAGCCGTAACACCAGGTAAGTCCGTTGCAGTCGAAGGAAGTGTAGAATTGGGTAGAACGAGCACCTCAAAAACTAAAGCTCATCCAGCAACGATGGCAAAAGGGAAGGAGCCTGCAAGTTTCTCTTCGGGAAGGTTGGCGAAGTCTGATAGACTGTGAGTGGGAGAGCCTTCTCTAACCCAGCAGCATTTGGGGCCAAATGTTGTTTTTAGAAACTTGCCTGAGTCGGCGCTAACATCCACACTCGCTGCTCGGGATGCTCCGTCTAAACTGCAGCCGGGGTCAGCTACAGTTACGGCTTATTCCTCAAGTTCAGATAAGCACACACGACCACACACTAGCTACCCGGCTTCGGATATCCAGGCAGCTCCACGAAGACGTACCCAATCTTCGCCCATGAAGTCGGCCCATCCTGTAGCTAGTGATCTGAGGCTTCATTCATTGGGACGTTCGGAGAAGAGATCTATGTCCGGATCTCCATTCCAGGAGCAGCAAGTGGCGAAAAAACTAGACCGCTGCTCCTCAAGCCTCTTTAATGGACTTGCTGTCACAAATTGTGCAGCTCATTGCAGCTTCCCAGCAAGTGCAATCGCAGCCTTCTGCAGACTCCGGTGGTGAGCTGTCGGACGGTGCTGGGTCGGTCCAGTCATCTGTACATTCAGATGCTGTTGACCGAAATTCTCAGCTGAATCCGTCGAATGGTGAAAGGGAGAAGGAGGAGGATTCCCCTTCCCTTTTCGGAACAACATATGGTTGCGATAGATTTCATTCATCAACACTATCCTGACCTTGTTCCACCTGATCAGCAAGCTGCGTCTGCTAGGCAGAAACCGCTGTCATATCTAGACAGAGATATCATGCGAAGGAAAGATGATGTTCTTTCCTTCCCGATACAATCTTGGCAGCTGTCGGAGGCCTCTGGCCACATTAACAATACCATATTTTTATACTAATAACCAATGGCCCAGAGTAGCTGGTGCAAACTTGATATTATCAAGAGCCAAACACAAATTTTGAATCCCCCAGTCCCCATAATTTGCATACAATACCAAAAATTAAAAGTCCTATCTGGCCATCCATACTTTTACCATCTGCGCATGCACAATAGTCAGGAAGAGACCGAAATTGGTGCCAACATCATTCTTTGTTTGGCCCTAAAGTCAGTTACAATGATCTGTCATCTGTGCTTTAAAATCTCCTTTTTTGAGGATGCCAGACACAAATCAATGAAAGAATTTGTGGATCCAAGGCTGTAAATGGATGATGGAAATGAACAAAGGTGGTTTCAAATGTTCAGGGCTGTAACTTTATAATAATTATAAAAATTATTTCATATTTCCCAATTTCAGGACATACGCCTGACATCATCATTCTTGCTGATGATTAATCCACTGTTTGTTAAGTGTTCCTTCCCTGCCCTTCCTTGAAACCCTCCTGTTTAACTCCTTAGCTTTTTGGTTATTTTTTATTGAAATTTTTTATTAAATTTCTTGGGAGTTTAACGTGTATTACAGAATGTTTATTCTGTTTATCCCCATGGTTACATCCTCACCCTAGGGGTGTTAGGTCATTTTGGTCTTGCATCTTCTATCCGATATATCGCTTTTTCTTCGTATGAAGATCTAGCTTTGCATCTGGTAGCATTTAAATTGGTTACTGACTTTGGGCCTTTTTGTGTGCCTGATGTCTTGTTTCCGTTTTTTTCCTTTGACGTTGTTTACATTGGCAAAGTCCTCAAATATATGTAGTATTTAATTTTATATTACTGTAGGATTACTGTAGGATACATGGATTATGATTCCGGTATGTAGCTCAAAAAATTTGGATTTTGTCCACATGTAGGCTCTATCAGGATGCCCTTGGGCTCGTCATGTTCCCTTGGGGAACTTAGGCATTTTCTTGAAAAATGTTTTAATTTTTCAAATTTAATTTTGTTTGCTATTATTCATGTATCATTATCGTATATTTATTGTGGAGTTTGTAGGAGTGCTATTGACTTTGTATTTTGATTATAATTATGAAAGCTTTCTGATCTAAATACAAGGTGAAGAAGTCGACCTCGGATTTACATGCTTGTTGCCTTGCCTGTAGTCGATGCATGCCTGCAGATTCTTGTCCTACATGTGCACATTGGGATGACAAAAGTTGGAGACAGGTGTCACGATACGTTGTTGACAGTGAGATTCCTATGCTGGAACTCTCACCGCAAGATAATTCGCGTTTTTCAGTTTCTTTTTCAGAGGAACAAGAACATGGTGATGGTATTGTGACACCTATCCAAAGTGTGCTACCGCCGTCACACTTTGATGAGCAAACAGAGCTAGCTGCAAAGGTGCTCATTAAGATTAAGCAAGAGATAAGGCCTCTAGTTAGTATTCTTAATCCCTTGCAAGTAGCTAGCTCGACCGGTGAAGCGGTTACTCCATCCGTGGGAGCCGTGACACTGGTTAACTCCATTATGGTCGAAGGAAGTGTAGATTTGGGTAGAGCGACCACCTCAAAATCAAAAGCTAACCCAGTGACAATGGAAATAGGGAGGAAGTCAGCAAGTTTCTTTTCGGGAGACTCGGCAAGGGCTAACAAGACTGCGAGCGGGAGTGGCCCCTCTCAAACCCAACAACATTTGGGGTCAAATATTGTTTTGAGAAACTTGCACGAGCCGGAGCATATGTCGCCAGCCGCCGCTCAAGACGCTCCATCTAGACTGCAGCCAGGGTTGGCTGCAGTCACGGCTTCCTCCGCTACGTTACAAAAGCACACATGACCACATGCTAGCTTCCTGACTTCGGATATCCAGTCAGCTGCGCAAAGACGGAGCCAGTCTTCGCCCGTCAAGTGGGACCATCCGGTAGCTAGTGATCCAAGGCTTCGATCATCGGGACAAGAGATCTATCTCCGCATCTTCATCCCAGGAGCAGCAAACTGCGAAAAAACAGAAGACCGTTGCTCCTCAAACCTCGGTAATGGACTTGCTGTCGCAGATTGCACAGCTAATCGCAGCATCCCAGCAAGTGCAAGAGCAGCCTTCCACAGACTCTGGTGGTGAGCTGTTGGACGGTGCTGGGTCGGTCCAGTCATCTGCACTCGCAGATGCGATGGACCAAACGTCACAGCTGAATCAGTCAGATAGTGAAAGGGACAAGGAAGAGCATATGGTAGTGATGAATTTTTATTCATCAATACTATCCTGACTTTATTCCACCTGATCAGCAAGCTGCAACTACTAGAGAGAAACCGCTGTCGTCTCTGGACGCAGATTTCATGCAGAGGAAAGAGGATGTTCTTTCCTTCCCGAAACAGTCTTGACAGGTGTCGGAGGCCTTCGGCTATGTTAACGACACCATATTCAACCTCTCTGGTGCTAAGAGGAATGGTGGTTTCTTATCAACATCTTCAATAAATATACTGTTCCTTGGACCATGATCATTTAAAATGGTTGGAGAAGATGTCCAGAGAACTCCTCTGTGTTTAGATGAGCAGGCCGGGGATTTAGATATGTCCCTATCTGCATCATTCAGTTTACACTCGGAAGTGATGGAATGTGCTATTTCATCCAATAGAGCGAATCTGGATGTGATGTCCTACTCAAATCACCTCACCAGAGCTATGGCACAATGTCTTGATGGGAAGGAATTTGAGGATGTTTGTTCCACACTTAGAGTTCTTTCCAGGGCAGTCATGTATGCCACGTACAACTCTGCCCTGACAGTAGCAATTTGAAGTTGATCAGACGTGATGCAGCCCTTACATCGTCTTCACTTATAGATGACAAGGCGAAAAGCTCTCTCCAAGTTGCTCCGGTTTCCGGATATACTCTATTTGACGACAAGCTTTCGTTAGTCTATGAACAGGCTACAAAGAAAGCTTCCAGTGCACTGCTACTGAAGTCTGTGTCTCAACAACACGCTTCAGCAAACCGGGGTAAGCGATGCCGGTCCACTTTAAAATCATCTAAAGGGAACTCCTCGCGAGGGCACAAAACCCTCTTGTACTTACTCCAGAGGTCGTCAGTATAACGACTCGGGAAAGGGGTGCTGGTCTGATCCAGACTATAGGTCAGATGCCCCTAAGCTGATGTGATGAGGTTCTTCATGGGGAGGATGTAGTTTCTCCTCCCGTAAGCCTTGTAAGTCGTACAGGAGATGGACAAGACCTCTATTGCTTACCAGTTGGCAGAAGGTTATCAAACTTTGCGAGAACTGGATAGAAGTCACGGAAGATCAGTGGGTAAGAAGTGTAGTCTTGGAAGGCCTACGGCTATCATTCCGAACAAAACTACTTACAAGATGTCCGCGTTGGACAAATCTTCTGGAGGATCCTTTCAAAAGAGAGTCTCTCCTAGCGGAGGTACAGGATCTCTTATTGAAGGAAGCAATAGAAGTTGTTGAGAATAGACTTCTGTTGCTTTCCACTTAGTGTAAGGTTATTAACCTCCCAAAAAAGTGGATAAAAATTGCGGAAGATCAGTGGATGAGAATGCGGCTATCAGTCCGAGCAAAGATCCACTTACAAGAAGTACGTGTTGGACAAATATTCCGGTGAATTCTTCCAAGAGAGTCTCTCCTTGCAGAGGTACAGGTTCTCATATTGAAGAAAAGCAATAGAGGTTGTCGAAATATTCTCCAGGTTTTTTCAAGTATCCTGTTTCTTGTCCGGAAGCCGGACGGATAGTGCATAGATAGGCTGAGACAGCTGTCTTGTTTGGAATAGAACCATTAGAGGGTAAATAAGGATGTCTTTTCCCTCTCGGTGTTGTATTCCCTGTCGTCAAGACATTTAATGCCATTGTGGACGCATAGTAGTCTTATGTACTGTTACAGCGGTCTTTTCTTATAATTAGTGGCTGGTGTTGTAAGTCTCCATTTAGTGAGCTTTCAAAGGCCGCAAGTGACACAGATATGTCTTCATGTAGATGAAGACTTATAACTGTGTAGCTACCTTGAGATTACTGTCTCTTTGGGAATTACGGCTGTTAGAATAGCGGCTCGTCATTCCCTACATTGTGCGATGATGGTTGTAAGTCTCCGTTTATTGAGCTTTCAAGGTCGCTAGTTACCCCGAGATATCTGTCTTCATGGAGAGGAAGACTTCTAAGCTACGTTAGCTAGGCTCTAACCGCTGTCTTTTGGGAATAAAACCGATAAAGGTAGAGTGCTTTTCGGTTTGTTTTCCTAGGTGTCATAAACTTGAGTCTTATTGTTTACACAATAGTAGCCTAGCTAGAATCATGAGCAGTGTTTTTTCAGTAATTATGGAGTGACATAACTGAATTTATTATCTCTTGGGACTACTGTCTCTTTGGGGATTTAGGTCTGTTAAAATGGCGGCTCTTCATTTCCTACCATGCGCGACGATAGTTGTTAGTCTCCGTTCTGTGAGCCTTCAAGGTCGCAACTTACACCGATATATCTGTCTTCACGGAGATGAAGACTTATAAGCTACAGCTTGTGATGTAAGTCTCCTTAGTGAGCTTCTAAGGCCGCAGTTATCAGCCTTTTATTGTCTTCACATATAGGAAGACCTTTAGCTGCTTCAGCTAGGCTGAGTTCGTTTCCCTATCGGACATGATACCGTATGTTAGAAGAGGTTATTCTCTTCCTACCATTATGGTTTGGTGTTAGTTATATGAGGCGATGAGCTCTATTGATGACGCCATATTTAACTAGTGTGATTATGTCAATATGGTGTATTATTTGTTCATCATGTCCCTCACTGTCCTTAGTGGTATTATGGAGTCGATCAGACGTGAGGGAGCCATGCTGTTCCTATACTATTTGATAACTAACACAAGAGCGATTCAAGTAATGTGGGTCAGGGAGGTTCGATAGGAATTATTTGTTGAACACTCCCCCCCCCCCCCCCCTCCCCCGCCAATGTGTTAAGAGGCGATTACAGGGCAGTTTTCTTCCTGTAAGCCTTGTATGCATTCAAGTATATGCATGCCTTTCATGGCTCGATTGGTGGCTGGGTCGTGTTCTAACGGCGACCTCATGGGCACATCCACTATTTAGTTGGTTTGTTTCCTGTGGTTGTTCGTTTATAAGTCATATACGTGATATACGTGCATATGATTCCTTATCAATAAAATTGCTAGCCTTCGTGTACATGTGTGGCTGACATGTCGGTTATCTGGGTAACATTCTCCAATGTGGCAATTAGTCCACTCTGAAAAATTTCGCTCAGAGCGGTCTGGCCTTTTCTTATGACGTATGAGTTTATTACTCAGTTAACTGCATATTAATGTTGTATTATTCATTCAGTTTCCTGGTTTCCTGGTTACACTTGTATCACTTGGTCATACCATGGATACAGGCTGTATTCAGATGAATACATGCAGGATTTCATTGCTCGAGTGCATAATATGTGTATTTATTAGGCAGACGCATTATTGTACAGATTATATAAATTCTTGCTCTGCTTATAGAGCTCATGAGAATTTTGGGGCTATTTGGATCAGTTATGGAACTGCCAGTAGGCCGTCTATGCATACATTCTCAATTTTTGGCATCTTTATTTGGAGTAGTATATTCTTTCTCCGAACTGTCATTGGTTGTTACGGACCTAGGAAACAAAGAATTATTTCGGGGACGTTCCGGTCCGAGTCTGTTAATCATAGCTTGTTCCATGTTCTAATCCAGGTTTTCTTTGAGATACAGTACACATTCTCATTGGAGTGTTATTATTGGAATTAATTGTACACCTGAACGGGGTCGCCTTTTGGTTGCCTTGGGAATTTTGGAGATGGTTAGACATGATGCAACCCATGCGTCATCATCAATTATTGATGACAGGGTGAAAAGCTCTCTCCGAGTCGCTCCGGTCTCTGAACACACACAGTTTGACGACAAGCTTTCCTTAGTCTGTGAACAAACTACGAAAAAGCTTCCAGCGCACTGCTACTGTGAGATCTGCTTCTCAACAACATGCACTAGCTGGCCGGAGTAGGCGAGGTCATTCCAGTTGCCAATCATAGAAATGGAGCTCCTCACGAGGGTCTAACAAACCCTCTTACAGTTACTCAGGAGGTCGTCAATATAGCGACTCCGGAAAGGGGTGCAAGTCTTATCAAGACTATAAGTCAGATGCCCCTAGGCCGACGGCACAAGGTTTTTCGTGGGGAAGACGTAGTTTCTCCATGCGCAAGCCTCACAAGTCATACAGGTAATGGTCTAGACCTCTGTTGCTTTCCAGTTGGCGGAATGTTATCAAACTTTGTGAAAAACTGGATGGAATTATGGAAGATCAGTGGGTGAGAAATGTAGTCTCAGCAGGCCTAAAGCTATCATTCCGAGAAAAGTCCCCACTTACAAGAAGTCCGCGTTGGAAAATCTTCCGGTGAGTGGACGACTATGCGGCAAGCATAGATCTAAAGGACGCATACTTTCATGTCCTGGTACATCTGGCATTCAGAAAGTACCTCCGTTTTGCCATGCAAGGAGAGGTTTATCAGTTCAGAGTGATGTGTTTCAGTCTGAACCTGGATACTTGGGCTTTCAATCGAATAATGAACTTGGTAATGTCTTACTTCTGAGCTCATTCGGCTGTGGTAACGTCGGCTTACTTGGACGACATTCTTCAGAGATACGGCGACAGTATTGTTCTTCAGAACGATGTACAGAGTCTGCTTCAGTTGTTCTGATGTCTTGGTTTCATAGTAAACGAGAAAAAGTCGGATCTAGCTCTGACCAAGTCCTTCATTCACTTGGGAAGGAGCTTCGAGACTCACAACAATCTGGTTCGTCTGCCGTTCCCAGAGCAAAATTAGTCAGTTGTTATGCTCGCTTTTGTCTAAACTCTCCCGCAGTCACTGCAAGGGAGTTTATGTGACTGATGGGGCTGTGTGGAGTGGCTGTGGATCTTATTCTGATGGGCCACCTGCACATGCATCCTCTCCAGATTTTCCTTACTCAGAACCGGAGTGTGAAGACGCATTCGCTTGAAACCCAGATTGTTTTAATGGACCTAGTAAAACAAAAGGTTCCAATTTGGGCAGATCTCCAGTGGTTAACTCTGGGAGTTCTGCTTCAGCTGCTGGATCCAGATTTCACGATTATGACGGATGCGAGTCCGACGGGCTTGGGTGCGTCTCTTAGTCCCGCAGACTTGAAGTGTCGGGGGCTTTGGGACCCTCTGTTCCTAGAAAAGCACATAAATATCAAGTAGATGATGTCTATCTGGCTAGCACTACAACATTGGATAGCTCAAATAGAGAACATCCATGTTCAGATTCTGTCGGACAACTCAATGGTAGTGGCTTATCTCAGGAACCAGGGAGGCACTCATGTGAATTAATGGAGAAGATTCTCCTATTCGGTCTGAGTCATCACATTCATCTTTCAGTCCGTCATATACCAGGTCATCTGAACATACTAGCAGACTAGCTCTTTCGAAAATGTCGTCTGTTACCATCGGAGTGGACTCTCAACAAGCAAGTATTCAGTCAGATCTGCTCCCAGTGGGATCGTCCCATGATAGATCTTTTTGTGACACACCTGAACAATCAATTACCGACGTTTGTGTTGCCATGCCCAGACCATCGAGTGTACGCAGTAGAAGCTCTATCGATCTCATGGGATGGAATGATAGGATATGCATATCCTCCTACTCCGTTGATTCAGCAGATTCTGTTAAAAATCAAATAATCTCACTGCAAAATCCTGCTAGTAGCACCTCTGTCATGACAGAAACCTTGGATCAATCTTCTCAGGTGTCTGTTATGGGACATTCCCTGGAAGCTTCCTCCTCGAAAGGACCTTCCATATCAGGGGAAGTCGCACGCACTGCATCACAATCCGGAAGGTCTCAACCTTTACTTATTTCCGTTGTGCGGTCCTTCTTGAACGGAAAACATTTTACAGGACGAGCAGTGGATGCAATTTCTAACTGTAGGAGGGCCTCCTCTTCATTGAATTATGCAGCGAAGTAGAGGGTTTTCTTCCGTTGGTGTACAGACCAGTCTGTAGACATTTACGATCCGTCCATTCCTTAGATTGCCAATTTCCTGGTCTACTTGTTTGATGTATTAAACTTGCAGCCCGTCACAATTATGGGCTATAGGTCTATGTTATCAGACACTTATGCTCATCATGATAACTTGACTATTGGATCAGATTCTTCTTTATCCAAGCTGGTTAGAAATTTCCCTATTAATAGACCTAGAACCCTCACATTAATTCCTAAATGGAATTTGGCTTGGGTTCTGTTGAAGCTTCAAGAAGCTCCATGTGAACTGTTAGATGATGTAGAGTTCAAATTCTTGACCTATAAAATGGCCTTTCTCTTAGCCTTTGCATCTGCCAGAAGAGTGAGTGAACTTCATGCATTATCTGTTGACGATTCCCATTACCGTAGTGTGGGTAATTCTGTTACCCTCACTATGGAAGTGGGATTCTTGGCTGAGAATCAGATTCCGGATAAGCGGCCGGAGCCTATTGTCATTAAGGCTTTACAGTCCTCGGACAACCATAGACCTTCGCATATATAAACGTCCATCAAGTTTTATTAGAAAGGGAAGAAAAAGATTCTTTCATTCTCTGATTCCTAACAGAAAAGATAGATCTGTTCATTCTATTGCTAGATGGATTCAGCTGGCAATACGTATTGCCTATGAAAGTCTATCTTTGGATCAATGTTCTGTCAACAAGATTTCAGTGCATGAGGTTAGAGCACTGTCCACTTCTTGGGCTTATTCTAACAGTATAGCCATTACTGATCTTATGAAGGCTGCCTACTGGACACAGCCCTCTTCATTTACCAAGTTTTACCTGAGAAATTTAGAGTCTATCTCCGGTGACCTTAGATCCTTAGGTCCTCTTTCTGTTGCTCAGAATGTCGTCCATTAATCTTACATCTAGAAGATGTCTTAGGCAGTCTGCTCAAGCACTGATGCCATTCCGCTGCACTCTTCGTTCTGAGGAATTGTCCTTCAGAACAAGAGGAAGGAGGGGACGGCTTTTCCCTTATTTTATCTAGCTTTATAGTGAAAAGCAAGGGAATACCTCCTCCAGAGACGGTAGTCCAGCATTGGTGCTGGGTGGTTTTAATGTGTAGCCCAGTGTGAAGCAATAACTATGTCTCATTTATGTACTGGTTTTAAAGTGTAGCTCACTGTGAAGCATTTGTATATGTCACATGTCAAACGAGCATTTCTATACAATCCTCGGACACTTTCAAATGAGTATAAATCGTCTCATTCTCTGGACAAGCTTTATAATTGGTTTCTTTCACCGAATTATCATAAAGGGTTATGCTGGCATTAAATGGAGAAATCATGTGATTCTCAATTACATGGTTGGTGTTATTTCATTCTCTTCTTTTATAAGAGAAGGACATATGTAATTCCTCTGTCTTCTCCTATTCTCCTGTAGGAGCTATTCTTTATTGAAGTAATTGAGAGATTGGATTTTCCTCTAAGTCCTAGGACCTCCAGCCTTTTTACTATTCAGTTAAGTCTGGGCCATTGGTTATTAGTATAAAAATATGATAAATTTAAAGTAATTTGTATATTTTTTATACTTACCAATGGCCCAGATGGGGATGGCCCTCCTATGAGTGGGCACTCATACCTCCCCGCTGATTATAACATTCAGCAGGCACTATAGAAAGAATGATGCTTGGCGCCAATTTTGGTACCTTACTGGTAACCACGCATGCGCAGTTAACAAAAGTATGGAGGACCAGATAGACTTTAATTTTTTGGTTTTGTATGCAAATTTTGGGGATTGGGGGGTTCAAAATTTGTGTTTGGCTCTGAATTATATCAAGTTTGCACCCGCTAAGTCTGGGCCATTGGTAAATATAAAAAATATACAAATTACTTTAAATTTATCATTTTCCTAACTTGTCCTTAGCTTCTTCTGTGCTAAAAAATGGCACAGGCCACCTTTCATGTTTTTGGGGAGGGCATGAAGGACTATTTGCACTAATCTTGTTTTAAAAAGTTCTAAGATCAGCTTTTTCTTTTATTCATATTCAGTTGGCAGATGGTTTCCATGGAATATTTTTGTTGAAAAATAAAATTACTCTTTTCTGGAGAGTCATTTAAAATATATACAGCTCAAGTTCAGTGCAGAATTTCCTTGATACATTTGAAAGTAGGCCACACTCTGATTCTATCAAACAAAATATAATTATTATATTCCCCAGTTAAAAGAAAGGGTTTTGCCATTAATGAACAAATTAGATATCATTGGATAAGGAGACTTCTGTGAGGAAAGTCCCAATATGTTTTTTCACTTTTTCTGACAAATTTACATGAAAAGTCTGAAAAAGGCAAGAACACTGACATCCCACTTAATGTACTGCAAAGTGGGTTTTTAAAAAGTTAGTCATGGAAATTTTTAACTTACTCATACCATATCATATACACAGAAGTGGAAAAGTTTCAAGTTCTGTAATTACGTATAATTACTGTAATTTTCAAAAATTTATTTTATACAGAGATGTAGAGGCCATGAAGTATTCTTCCTCTCTATTTCAGGTTCCTGCAATTTGGGCTGCAAAGTCATATCCATCTCTGAAACCTCTTGGAAGTTATATTAAAGATTTGTTAGAAAGATTACAATTTTTCAAGGTAATTATTGATATAGATGTTTTGAGGTTAATGTTTATTTTATAATTATTGATAAGATCTGCCACTAGTAGGTCATATAAATTGCACCCAGAACTAAAAGAAAGAATTATTATTTTTCTAAAACCCCAAATAAAAGTATTTAGATAGATATGCTGCTTTTGTTGCCATGTACCATTAAATTCCAGTAATCGGAAAAAAATCATGAATGAAATTTTATTTCACTTGTTTTGGTGCTACATTTGATCTATTTTAAAATATGGTAAAGAGATTATTTCAGTTTTCTATTTGCAGATGAAATATCAGGTCATCTATCACAAAATCTAAAATAGGTCATTCTTGTATTTCAGGGACAATGTTTGTTATTTAACAATGAATTTTTTCAAATATTTTTCACTTGGTAGGTGGGGTAAGGGGGCATTCTCTCAAACAAGAGAAAAAATTGACAAAATGAATTCAAGATAGTACAATTGAGAGCAGTTTGTTAGTCATTTAGAAAGTGACTGAAAGCAGCAGACAGACATTTAATCATCAGACACCTGAGTGCTCTTTAACCCTTTACCTAACACGACTAGAAGACAAGTAAAAAAAACCTAAAGATTTCCATATTTTTATACTTTACCAATGACCCAGACTTAGCTGGTGCTAACTCTTAAATTCTAGGGCCAAACACAAATTTTGCCCCCCCAATCCCCCAAATTTGCATCAAAATCCAAAAAATAGATGTCCTATGTGGTCCTCCATACTTTTGTCCGCTATGCATGCACAGTGTCAAGGAAGTACCAAAATTGGAGCCAAATCCTCATTCTTTGTTTGGCCCTTCAATCAGTAACATCACACTGATATCTGTGCTTAAAATCTCAGTTAAAAGGATGCCAGACACATAATCATGAGAGAAATGGTGGATCTAAGGATGAAATAAAAGGATGAGAGGAAGGAACATTGGAAAGATGTGTTCAGTGCTGTAACTTATAATTTTATGCAAAATTATTTCATGTTCCCTAATTTCGGGCATGGGCCTGATATTTTCATTCTTGCTATGAAATTTCCATTGTTTGTTCAGTGTTTCCTCTCTCCCTTTCCTTAATACCCCCCTTGCTATTCTCCCATGCTTTTGGCATAATTTTTGTAATTATTTTTACTGAAATTTCTTGGGAGTTTTGGCTTGGTAACAGAATGTTTATTCTGTTTTACCCCATGGTTACGTCCTCACCCTAGGATGGTTAGGCATTTCGGTCATGCATCTACCATCCAATGTACTGCAGTTTCTTCTCAGGAAGCCTCTGTTTTACATGGGATAGTGTTAAAATTGGTTACTGATTTTGGGCCATATTTTCAGTGCCTGGAGTCTTGTTTTCAGTTTTTATTCACTTTTGTTTACGTTGACAACGGTTACTTCTGACAGTGATTCCTTGTTAGCTCACTGAAGGGAGCTTAACTTATCACTACCCGTCCGTCGTCGTCATCGTCTGTTGTGAACTTTACATTATTGACTACCCCTTCACAAACTACTGGATCGAATTGAACCAAATTTAGTGTGCATGTTCCTCATCATATGTCAATTCAAACTTGTACAAATAAACTTGCCGCACACACAGGGGGCATCACAAGGGGCATAACTCTGATAGCAACCATGAATTTCTTTCCAAAATTCAAAAAAATCTTCTTCAGATCCACCAGGCAGAATTCTTTCCTATTTGGTATACATCATCTCTAGGGAGGGCAGATTCAAGTTTGTTCAAATCGGCCCTATGGATTCATATTTGGGCTCACTATAGAAGCCCGAATTTGAACTTGGTGCATTTCAGGCAAATTTCTTAAAAAATCTTCTTCTCCAGATCCAGCAGGCAGAATCTTTTGATATTTGGTATGCAACATTGTGGGGTGAATCTGATTCAAGTTTGTACAAATCGGCCCCCTGGGTTTATATTTGGGCTCAGTATAGAAGCCCAAATTTGAACTTAGTGCATTTCAGGCAAATTTCTTAAAAAATCTTCTTCTCCAGATCCAGCAGGCAGAATCTTTTGCTATTTGCTATGCAACATTGTGGGGTGGATCTGATTCAAGTTTGTACAAATCACCCCCCTGGGTTCATATTTGGGCTCAGTATAGGAGCCTGAATTCTAACTTAGTGAAATTCAGGCAAATTTCTTTAAAAATCTTCTTCTCATGATGTAGCAGGCAGAATCTTTTGATATTTGGTATGCAACATTATGGGGTGGATCTAATTCAAGTTTGTTCAAATCGGCCCCCTGGATTCACATTTGGGCTCAGTATAGATGCCCGAATTCGAACTTAGTGCATTTCAGGCAAATTTCTTAAAAAATCTTCTTCTACAGATCCAGCAGGCAGAATCTTTTGATATTTGGTATGCAACATTGTGGGGTGGATCTGATTCAAGTTTGTTCAAATCGGCCCCCTGGATTCATATTTGGGCTCACTAGAGAAGCTTGAATTCGAACTTAGTGCATTTCAGGCAAATTTCTTAAAAAATCTTGTCCTCCAGATCCAGCAGGCCGAATCTTTTGATATTTGGTATGCAACATTGTGGGGTGGATCTGATTCAAGTTTGTTCAAATCGGCCCCCTGGATTCATATTTGGGCTCACTATAGAAGCTCAAATTCGAACTTAGTGCCTTTCAGGCAAATTTCTTAAAAAATCTTCTTCTCCAGATCCAGCAGGCAGAATCTTTTGATATTTGGCATGCAACATTGTGCAGTATATTGGATTCAAGTTTGTTCAAATCGGCCCGCTGCGTTCATATTTGGGCTCAGTATAGGAGCCCAAATTTGAACTTAGTGCATTTCAGCCAAATTTCTTTAAATATCTTCTTCTCAAGATCCAGCAGGCAGAATCTTTTGATACTGGATATGCAGCATGCTTAGGGGGGGGGGGGGGAGATTCAAGTTTGTTCAAGCCAAGTCCCTGGGTTCATATTTGGGCTCACTGTGGTAGCCCGAATTATAACTTAGTTCAGAATGAGGAATTTTCTTGAAAAATCTTCTTCTTCAGATCCAGCAGTTGGAATGTTTTGATCTTTGGTATGCAGCATCCTTAGGGAGGTGAGATTCAAGTTTGTTCAAGCCATGTCCCTAGGTCCATATTTGGGCTCACTGTGGGAGCCTGAATGATAACTTAGTTCAAAATGAGGAATTTTCTTTAAAAATCTTCTTCAGATCTAGCAGTCAGAATGTTTTGATATTTGGTATGCAGCATCCTTAGGGGGATGAGATTCAAGTTTGTTCAAGCCATGTCCCTAGGTCCTTATTTGGGCTTACTGTGGGAACCCGAATGATAACTTAGTTCAAAATGAGGAATTTTCTTTAAAAATCTTCTTCAGATCTAGCAGTCAGAATGTTTTAATATTTGGTATGCAGCATCCTTAGGGGAGTGAGATTCAAGTTTGTTCAAGCCATGTCCCTAGGTCCATATTTGGGCTCACTGTGGGAGCTTGAATTGTAACTTAGTTCCAAATGAGGAATTTTCTTCACAAATCTTCTTCTTCAGATCCAGCAGTCAGAATGTTTTGATATGTGGTGTGTAGCATCCTTAGGGGGGTGAGATGCAAATTTGTTAAAGCCAAATCCCTGAGTCCATATTTGGGCTCCCTGTGGGAGCCCGAATTATAACTTAGACAATATGCGGAATTTTTCTTTAAAAATCTTCTTCAGATTTAGCAGTCGAAATGTTTTGATATTTGGCATGCAGCATCCTTAGGGGGTGAGATTCAAGTTTGTTCAAGCCAAGTCCCTGGGTTCATATTTGGGCTCACTGTGGAAGCCCGAATGATAACTTAGTTCAAAATTAGGAATTTTCTTTAAAAATCTTCTTCTTCAGATCCAGCAGATGAATGTTTTTGATATTTGGTATGCAGCATCCTTAGGGGGTAAGATTCAAGTTTGTTCAAGCCATGTCCCTAGTTCCATAAAATTTGTCTCTCGTGATTTCTTTCCTTTGTAGTGTTGATGAACCATGTCTAAGTGAATGTGACCCCAAATACTTCTTTGAACCACTTTGGCCAGTGAGCGATTAAGGCTCTTTGGGGCTTGTCTTCTATTTAGTTCTGCTCATAGCCAGATACATTAATATTGTCCGTAAGTGTAACATTAATTTTTAGACATGTTTTAAAATTTTTGTCCACACTTAGGCTTTTTTGGAATCCATTTGGGCTCATCATTTCCATTGGGAACTTGGGCTCATCTTGAAATTTTTTCGAAAATTTTTTTTCTTTCGAATTATTTTTCGAAATGTTTGTAATGGATTATTTTATTATCTAGTATCTTGTTTTCAAGGGTTAGTGCTCAATGTATTTCTTATAGTCAGTGTACACTAATTCTTGCTCTGTGTGTGCCAATTGGGATGACAAACGTTGGAGACGTGTGTCACGGTATATTGTTAGTGGTGAGAGGTCTATGCCGGTTCTCTCGCCACAGGGTCACTCTAGTTTTTCACTTTCTTTTTCAGAGGAACAAGAACAGGGTGACGTTTCCGTGATGTCTTCAAGAAGTGTGCCTCCGTCGTCGCATTCAAATGAAGAGCTAGCGGCTAAAGTGCTCAATGATATTCGGCAAATGCCTAAGAGGTCCCTAGTAGGATCGACGGCATTGTCGCCCGCTAGCTCGCCCGGTGTAGCAATCATTCACGAAATGGTTGTGACGCCGGGTTCGTCCGGGTTCGTCCGTTGCGGTCCAGGAAAGGAGATCGCGTGTTACAAGCACTATAAACACGGATCGTGTACACCTGGTGACGCCGGATCCAAGGATGGAACGGAGGAAGCCAGTCAGTTCGGTACCTAGCTCGTCCACGTCTGCCCGGCCTGCGAGCGAGAGAGGCCCCTCTCTCTTACAACAACGTCTGGGCCCAGATGTTGTTGTACATAACATTCGTCAGTCGGGGCATATGTTCACTCCTCCTGCTCGGGACGCTCCATCGTATAGACAGTCCGGCGCAGCTAGTCTATTGGCTTCCTCATCCTCACGGCAGCACACATGACCGCAACTTGGCTATGTGACCACTGATATCCAGCCTGCTTTGCCGACCAGGGATTCCACATCGATCAGGTCACGCCATCCGGTAGCCAAGGACACGAGGCCTTACCAGTCGGGACATTTGCATAAAAGATGTATGCAGGAATTAACGTCCCAGGAGCTTCCAGTGGCTAAATCACGTAAGACCGTGGCTCCACAGGCCTCCGTGACAGACTTGCTATCAGAGATAGCTCAACTCATTGCAGCATCCCAGCAGCCATCAGAAACTTTTTCAGAACAGGAACTGTCTGAGGAAGCTGGGTCGGTTCGCACACCTGCAGAGTCAGAAAGGGACCACCGAGAATCTCATGTGGTCCAGTCGGATGGTGAAAGGGAATCAGCGGAGCTGGAATTTTCCCTTTCCGAGCAACATAAGTTGGCCGTAGATTTCATCTGGCAGCACCTTCCAGAAGTTGTTCCTCTGGACCAAAATGCTGCATTACCTGATAAGAGACTGAAAGCGTCACTGCACACAGACTTTTTCGTCCGGAATAGGGACATTGCGCCTGAGTTTCCGACCCAGTCCAGTAATGTCACACGGACATTTGAACTTCTGAATGATGCTATATTCAAGCTAGCCTCTAAGACTGGCAAATCAGGTTTCTTATCGCCTCATGCTCTACAGCTGCCTTTCATCAATAATAGAAATAGATTTGAAATGGCGTGACAAGAGTTCCTCTGCATCTAGACGACCAGGCAGAAGACTTGGAGTTGTCATTGCCGGCGTCCATGTCAATTAACTCCAGTACGCGGGAGATGACAATCTCGTCTAATAGAATTAATTTAGACGCATTATCTTACGCAGATCACTATCACCTTACCAGAGCGTTATCATTACGTCTCGAAGGGAAAGAATTCCAGGATGTTCAAACTTCCTTGAGAGTTCTTTCGAGGGCCATAGCATATTCTACGTATAACTCCGCCCTTTTAGTGGCAAATCTGGAGTTAGTCAGACGTGATGCTGCCCTGGATGCATCCACAAGAGTGGATAGTAAGGTGAAAAACTCTCTTCAAGTCGCTCCGGTCTCTGGAGAGCTTCTCTTCGACGGAAAGCTTTCTATAATCTATGATCAGATTACTAAGAAAGCTTCGGATTCGCTGCTTTTTAAATCCGCTTCAAAAAAGTCGGACTCAGCAGAGAGGAGTAAGGCAGGCACTTTGAGGGCGAATACGTCCAAGGGAAGTTCCGATAGAGGATCTAAGAAAGCCTCTACGTCATACTCCAGAGACCGTCAGAGCAGCAACTCAGGTAGGGGTCATAATGCTGGCCGAGATGACCGGTCAGATGCCCCTAGGTCGACTGGGCTAGGTGCGGGTCGTGGAGGACATGATTTCTCCTCCCGCAAGCCTCGCAGGGCCAGGAGGTGATGGTCTAAACCTCCATTGTGTTCCAGTGGGTGGAAGGCTGTTGAGATTCTTAACCAACTGGTTGTCAATTACGGATGACCCTTGGGTGCAAGGGGTGATTTCCGAAGGTCTAAAACTGTCCTTCAAGGAAAAACTTCCATTAACTCGAAGTCCACGTTGGACTCAGCTTCCGTCAAACGTTCAGAAGAGAGATTCGCTTCTATCAGAAGTTCAATCTCTTCTGGACAAGAACGCTTATGAGGTCGTAGAAAACCAGGAATCTCCAGGTTTCTACAGTCACCTGTTCCTGGTTCCAAAACCAGACGGCTCATTTCGTCCAGTTACAGATCTGAGCTGGATAAACAAGCTGATCGTGGCTCCAAAATTTTATATGGAGACCATCTGATCGATCAGAGCGAGCATTCGAGTGAATGATTATGCTGCAAGCATAGATCTCAAGAATGTGTACTTTCACGACATGGTACATCCGGCGTTCAGAAAGTATCTTCGCTTCGCTGTCCTAGGAGTCGTTTATCAGTTCCGAGCAATGTGCTTCGGTCTGAATCTAGTGCCCTGGGCCTTCACTCGAATAATGAACTCAGTAATGACTCATTTCCAAGCTCATTTGTCTATGGTAACGTTGGCCTATTTGGACGACATTCTTCAGAGATACGGCAACAAGTTAATGCTTCAGAATGATGTTCAGCGTCTGCTTCAATTGCTATGATGTCTCTGTTTCATAGTAAACGAAAAGAAGTCGGATCTAGTGCCGTCCAAGTCATTCACCCACCTGGGAATGAGCTTCGAGACGCACAACAATCTCGTTCGTCTGCCGTTTACCAGAGCGAAATTAGTCAGTTGTTATGCTCGCTTCTGTCTTCACTCAGATGTAGTAACAGCGAGAGAATTCATGCGACTGACAGGTTTGTGCGGAGCGGCTGCAGATCTTATTCCCCTGGGACGACTACGCACTCGTCCACTCCAGATATTTTTTACTCAGAATTGGAGTATGAAGACTCATTCGCTCGAAACGAACATCTTCTTGTCGAATCAAGTGAAACAAGAGATTCAGACTTGGGCAGATATTCAATGGTTAACTCAGGGAGTACCACTGCAACTGCCGTATCCGATTTTTACGATAATGACGGATGCGAGTCAAACAGGTTGGGGCGCAACTTTGAGCCCAACAGATTCGAGATGCCAGGGTCTTTGGGATCCACAGTTCCTAAACAAGCACATAAACATCAAAGAGACGATGTCAATTTGGCTTGCATTACATCAGTGGATGAACATTATTCAGAATTTGCATGTTCAAATTTTGTCCGACAATTCGACAGTAGTAGCATATATTCAGAACCAGGGAGGCACTCATTCCATTCCGTTGTTCAGTCTAACGGAAAGAATCCTTCTGTTTGTCCTAGAGCATCAAGTTCTTCTGCCGGTTCGTCATATTCCGGGTCGTCTGAACGTTCTAGCGGACTCCCATTCTCGGAAAGGTTGTATGTTGCCGTCAGAATGGACTCTCAACAAACGAGTATTCAATCAGATTTGCTACCAATGGGATCGTCCTATGATAGACTCATTTGCGACACATCTCAACAATCAGTTGCAGACGTATGTGTCGCTATGTCCAGATCCTTGAGCGTTTGCAGTAGACACCCTCTCGATCTCTTGGGACGGAATGATAGGATACGCGTATCCTCCAGCTCCATTGATTCAACAGATATTGCTAAAAATCAAGCAATCTCACTGCAAGATTCTGTTGGTAGCATCTCCGTCACCCCAGAGACCATGGATAAATCTACTCAGGTGTCTGTTGTGGGACATTCCATGGAAGCTTTCTCCACGGGAGGACCTTCTTTCGCAGGGGAAATCGCGCACACTGCATCACAACCCGCAAGGTCTCAACCTTCACATATTTCCGTTGTGCGGTCCTTCTTGCACGACAAGCATTTTACAGGACAAGCAGTGGACGCAATTTCTAACTGTAGGAGGCCCTTCTCATTAATCAGAATTTGCATGTTCAAATTCTGTCCGACAATTCGACAGTAGTAGCATATATTCAGAACCAGGGAGGCACTCATTCCATTCTGTTGTTCAGTCTAACGGAAAGAATCCTTCTGTTTGTCCTAGAGCATCAAGTTCTTCTGTCGGTTCGTCATATTCCGGGTCGTCTGAACGTTCTAGCGGACTCCCATTCTCGGAAAGGTTGTATGTTGCTTCTTCTTTCGCAGGGGAAATCGCGCACACTGCATCACAACCCGCAAGGTCTCAACCTTCACATATTTCCGTTGTGCGGTCCTTCTTGCACGACAAGCATTTTACAGGACAAGCAGTGGACACAATTTCTAACTGTAGGAGGCCCTTCTCTTCGCTAAATTATGCTGCTAAGTGGAAGGTTTTCTCTCGATGGTGTAGAGATCATTCTATTGATTTTTATGATCCCTCCAGACATTGCTAATTTTCTGGTCTACGTGTTTGATGAGATCAAACTGCAGCCAATAACTATTAAGGGTTATAGGTCTATGCTATCGTATACCTATGCTCATCATGATAGCTTACAGATTGGATCTAATGTCTCTTTATCTAAGTTAGTGAAAAACTTTTCGATAAATAGACCTAGAACCCTTTGGTTAATTCCTAAGTGGAATTTAGCTTGGGTTCTTCTGAAGCTAAAAGAAGCGCCATTTGAACCTCTTGATACAGTGGATTTCAAATACTTATCTTATAAGACAGCTTTTCTCTTAGCCTTCTCTTCTGCTAGAAGAGTTAGTGAGCTTCATGCTCTGTCTGTTCATGATTCTCACTATTGTAGTGTTGGTAATACTATTACATTGACTATTAATGTTGGATTTTTGTCTAAGAATCAGGCTCCTAATAAGTACCCTGAACCTATTGTTATTAAGGCTCTTCCGTCTTCAGACGGTCATAGGCCTTTGCTTTGTCCTGTCAGAGCTATGCGTATTTATAAACGTAGATCTGAGTTTATCAGAAAGGGTTGTAAGCGTTTCTTTCTGTCTTTGCTGCCTAATAGAAAGGACATTACGGTCCATTCTATTGCAAGGTGGATTCAATTACCTATCTGCACTGCTTATGATAAATTATCTTCATCTCAGCAGTCTGTGCTTAAGATTTTGGCGCATGAAATAAGAGCGTTGTCTACTTCTTGGGCTTATGCTAATAGTGTTGCTATTACTGATTTGATGAAGGCTGCATATTGGTCTCCGCCTTCCAAGTTCACAAATTTTTATCTTAGAAATATTGAGTCCATTTCTGGCGACCTGCGTTGTGTAGGTCCGTTATCTGTTGCTCAGAATGTCGTCCACTAAACAGTTGCAACTATAGTTATGCAGGCTTTCTGTTCTGGCAGTGTCTCTGTCCTGCTGCCCTCTTTCGTTCTGGGGTATTTGACCCAGGGCAGGGGGGGGGGGGATGGTGTTCCCTTATATCACCTGCTTTATAGTGAAAAGCAAGGGAATACCTCCTCTGGAGTCAGTAATTCCAAGTCGGTGCCCGGATGGTTTTAAAGTGTAATGCTAATGTATATCTCATTTATGTAATATTTTTAAAGTGTAGCTCGGTGTGAAGCATTTGTATATGTCACGTGTCATACGAGCATTAATATACAATCCTCGGATACTTTTAAATGAGTACAAAGAGTCTCATTCTCTGGACTATCTTTATTTATTGGCTTTCCTTTAATAAATTAGTATAATGGGTTATACTGGATTTTAATAGAGATCATTGATGTTATTGTGCTCAATTACGGAATGGTATTGTGTTTTTCTTTTTTGGTATAAACAAGAAAGATACATGTAAAACCCGTTCTCCTCTTCTCCTTGAGGGGATAATTCTGTTTACATGTAATTCAGTCTATCCCCCAGACGGGGATGGCCCTCCCATGAGGTGGGAACTCACACCTCCCCGCTGATTACATAACACTTACCAAGCACTGGTTGTAAGAATGAGGATTTGGCTCCAATTTCGGTACTTCCTTGACACTGCACATGCGCAGTGGACAAAAGTATGGAGGACCACATAGGACATCTATTTTTTGGATTTTGATGCAAATTTTGTGTTTGGCCCTAGAATTTAAGAGTTAGGACCAGCTAAGTCTGGGTAATTGGTAAGTATAAAAAATATATAAATTACTATAAATTTTTTAACTTTTTGCTTAAAAAAATAGTTCATGTCACCTCACTAGAAAAACTGAAAGAATAAAAAAATTAGGAAATTGAGTGATTTCTCATTTTTCAGGCACCTCCCTCATCATTAAAAATCTGCCTTATCACTGTGTTTTGTACCTTGAAATGTCTTCAGTGATACTATTTTAAGTAATAAAATCAGTAATAAAGGTTCTAACCACTGAAGTTTCCGTTTATACTTTTATTTGTACCCCAGCTAAGAGCTGTGAACTGGATGGAGACCTCCCAACTGAGTCTGGACAGACATTTCAACCCAAAATAACCTTGCTTGGCCACGTGAACCTGAACATTGGTGTTTGTTGCAAAGAGCTGACATTGAGAACTTTTTACACACAGTCTGGATGTGAATTAACCTATTAACAAGATAAACACTGAACCACTATTTCTTAGCAACTCACCAAATTTACACAAGTGCCTGTACTTATATCCAAGTCCTTGGAAATGAGTGAGATATATATTCAACTGATTCAGATCAAAATATGATTAACCATACAAACTAACACAACTGTCTATCCTTATATCCAGTTCCTCCTAGGAAATGAGCAATTTATAATGTTCTCAAAGAGAAAAATCCCCTTGAGAACATAAAAGATTACCTTTTTTAGACAAACCAGACCAACAAGGATGTGCATGGCACACATAACCTGGTGTCCAAGGGTCTGTATAGGACAGTCACCAATTGTCCATTCCCGGTAAGACATGCACAATCAATTTTATAATTTCCAGCCATCTAGGATTGTGTGTTTATAAAATCTTCCTCCTCTATTTCATAAATCAATATGATGGAGTTCAAGGAAATCCACTGGAAAAGGGTCTAGAAACCTTACAAAGATGTTATAGAGATGCCAGCAAGCAGTTTCTAGTCGTCATTTCTCAGGAAAGTGATTTTGAAATTTATTTCTCCTTGTCTGACTCAGTACAAACGTAACCAAATGATGTCACCCATTTCCTAGCAACCTACTCAAACTAACACAAATACCTATCCCCACATATAATTCCTCCTTGGAAATGAATAAGTTCTAATGTTCTCCAAGAGAGAAATCTCTTGGAGAGCTTAAAAAGTCAAAAATGGCAATTTTCAGCCAAACCAAACCAACCAAGTAAGGCCAAATGATCTGCATGGTGCATATCATCTGGTGTCCAGGGTACTGTCTTGGACAATCATCCATTGTTCATTATCTGCTAGACATGTGCAATCAAGTTCTTCATTTCCAGCTCTGTTGGATACTGTATTTTTAAATTTTTCTGCCACTATTTCATAAAAAATATGATGTATCTTCAAGGAAATTCACTGGAAAAGGGTCTAAAGGCTTTACAAAGATGTTATAGACGCCAGCAAAGCAGCTTTCAGCCATCTGTTTCTCAGGAAAGTGATTCTGACACAAGTACCTTAAAGTCTCGTCCCATTTCTATTGAAAATGAGCAAATTTAGCTTGTTCTTTAAGGAGTCTCCTGGAGAACAGAAAAGTCTAATTTGGCAGAAAAAACAAACCGGACTGATGATATGCCAAAAGTGCATGGTGCACTACCTGGTGTCCATACTGAACTGTACAGGAAGAGCGAACTATTGTCCACTACCTCCCTGACTTGTGTAGATGATTTTTCTCATTTCATTCACAGGAGTGCTTACATTCTAAAATATCTATTAACAATATGAGCAACTTCAAAGAAATTTCAGCAATGAAGGGATGATTTTCACTGAAAACATGTTGTAGCAGTCTCCAATGATATATTAGAGCAGCAAATTTTCAGGGAAGTGATTTATGAAATTTAAAAAAATATTTCAGATTTTTGATTTAACCGAAATATGTCACCTATTTTTTCTCAACTTACCAAATGATGATACAAAGTGCTAAATATTCCTCTTTGCTCCCAGATGAAAAAGAGTGCAGAATTAGAGTTCCTAAGAAAATACCCCTTAGGAGACTATAAAAATTACAAAAGACAAAAAAGAAAACCAAACCGGTTTTGCCAGGTGCCGATTTGTGTAGGTACAAAAAAACCTGATGAACTGTACCCTATTTGACTTTCACCCATTGTTCACTTCCCGCCAGTATTGCACAATAATATCAATTTCCTCTTTTTAATTTCCCGAGGAAGGAATGTCAAATCTCAGTTCTGTTAAAATTCAAAGTTTTGTGCAGTTTTTGAAGGTTTCCTGGAGGTGTTTAAGATGTTTCGTCACTAATATAATGTTATGAAAGGATTCCTGCAAGATTTTGTGAAGAATTTCTCAGGAAAGTGCTTTTTGAAATTTCTTTGTTATTTTTTGATAACGAAACAAAATGGTATCACCTATTTTTTCTCCACTTACCAAAGTGATACAAATTGCCTTATCTTCCTCTTTCTGCTCAGGTGAAAAAGAGTGCAGAAGAAGAAGTCCTTAAGAAAAACTGCTTAGGAGACTGTAAAACTGTCAAAAAGATAGAAAGAAAACCAAACCGGATTCACCAGAGACCAATTTGTGTATGTACACAAAGCCTGGTGAATATGAACCTACTAGAACAGTCACCTATTGTCCATATTCTGCCAAAACATGCGCAAAGAACCAATTTCCTCTTTTTCACCTCCTGCAGTAGGATGTGAAAATTTCTCCGCTCTGAAAAAATTCAAGTTATGGCAGTTGTGCTAGGAAATGGATTCATAAAGGATTCTGTGAAGTTTCCCTTAGGAAAGTGCTTTTGAAATTTTTTTTTAGAATTTTTCAAAATGAAACATAATGCTGTCACCTATTTTTTTCCCACTTACCAAAGTGATACAAATTGCCTAACATTCCTCTTTCCGCTCAGGTGAAAAAGAGTGCAGGAGTAGAAGTCCCTAAGAAAAACCCCTTAGGAGACTGTAAAACTGTCAAAAGACAGAAAGAAAAACCAAACTAGATTCACCAGGGGCCAATTTGTGTAGGCACACATAGTCTGGTGAATATGAACCTACTAGAGCAGTCACCTATTGTCCATATTCCTGCCAAAACATGCACAAACAATCATTTTCCTCTTTTTCAGTTCTTCTAGAAGGATGTGAAAATTTTCTCAGCTTTGGAAACTTACAAATTATGGCAGTTGTGAAAGGATTCCTGGAGGTTTTGTGGTGGAATATTCACTAATATGATGTCTGGATATGGATTCAAATTGGATTATGTGAAAATCCCTCAGGAAAGTGCTTTTGAAAATTTCTTAGAATATTTTCAAAACGAAACTCATTGGTGTCACCTATTTTTTTCCGGCTTACCAAAGTGATACAAAGTGCCTAATATTCCTTGTTACTACCAGATGATAAAGAGAGCAGAATTGAGAGATCCTAAGAAAACATCTCTTAGGAGACTATAAACCTGACAGAAGACAAAAAAGAAAACCGAACCGGTTTGCCAGGTGCCGAATTGTGTAGGTACACAAAACCTGGCATACTGTACCCTATTTGACCTTGCACCCATTGTCCAGCTCCCACCAGTATTGCACAGCAATATCAATTTCCTCCTGTTCATTTATTTATTTATTTATTGGTGTTTTCGGTCACGATTAGCCATTGTGCATAAGTATGTGACCTTAAACACCAATAAATAAATATTGGTGTTTTAAGGTCACATATTTCTGCACAATGGCTAATCATGACCATGACAGTTTTACGTGTGGAGGAAGCCGGAGTACCTGGAGAACCCACTGAGTAATGGCAAGTAACTGTCAGCTCCCCAACATACCAACTCCCCAACATACCAACTCCACACAAACAGGGTTAGCATTGGTTGAAGACAGATGCACCATCAACGTGCAGTATGCCTTAGTACACAAAGCCACTGTGCCCCCATGTGGGCAATGGAGGTGAAGTGTCTTGCCCAAGGACACAATGTGGTTGCTGCAGGTGGGATTCGAACCAAGGACCTCTCAGCTTGCAGCCTGCACCTCTACCTACTGAGCCTCCATGACCCCCTCCTCTTGTTCATTGCCTGAAGCAGGATATGAAAATATTTTTATACTATAAACCAATGGCCCAGACTATCTGGTGCAAACTCAAAGTTATCAAATTTTGAACCCCCCAATCCACAAAATTTGCTTGCAAAACCAAAAATTAAAAGTCCTATCTGGCCCTCAATACTTTTACTCTCTGGGCATGCGCAGCCGCCAGGAAGTGAACGAAATTGGCGCAAACATCATTCTTTGTTTGGCCCTAAAGTCAGCGACAATGAACTGACATCTGTGCTTTAAAATCTCCTTTTTTGAGGATTCCACACACAAATCAGTGCAAGAATTGGTGGATCCAAGGCTGTTATTGGATGTTGGAAGTGTTCAATGGTGGTTTTTGACGTTCAGTGCTGTAACTTTATAATAATTATGAAATTATTTTATGTTTCCCAATTTCGGGACATAAGATTGACGTCATCATTTTTGATAATGATTATTCCACTGTTTGTTAAGTATTCCTTCCCTATCCTTCCATGAACCCTTCCTGTTAACTCTTAAGCTTTTTGGCTATTTTTTATTGAATTTTTTTATTAAATTTCTTGGGAGTTTAACATGTATTACAGAATGTTTATCTTCTATCCTATGTATCGTTTTTTCTTTGTATGAAGACCTAGCTTTGCATCTGGTAGCATTTAAATTGGTTACTGACTTTGGGCTTTTTTTGTGTGCCTGATGTCTTGTTTCCATTTTTTCACAGACGTTTACTTTGACAACGTCCTCGTATTTTGGTAGTATTTTATATTCTATTACTGTAGAATTACTGTAGGATACATGGGTTATTATTCTGGTAGTATAGCTCAATAAATTTGGATTTTGTCAACACTTTGGCTCTATCGGGATGCCCTTGGGCTCTTAATGTTCTCTTTGGGAAATTAGGCATGTTTTCAACGAAAAAATTTCCAAAAAGTATTTTGAATTTAACTTTGATTGCTATTATTCATGTATCTTAATTATATATTTTCTTGTGGAGTTTGGAGGACTGATATCGACTTTAGTCGATGCACTCCTGTGGACTCTTGTCATTCTTGTGTTCACTGGGATGACTAATGTTGGAGACGGGTGTTGCGGTACGTTGTTGGCAGTGAGGTTGTGAGGTCAGGCCTCTCACCGCGTTATAATCATTTTTAGCTCAACTTTGGCGAAGCCAAATTTGAGGTATTGCCATGGCCCATCGTCCGTCTGTCCGTCCATTGTGCTGTACGCATGGCCCGGGCTAGAGGCCGTATTTATGAACCGATCTTTATGAAACTTCTTAGGTACCTTTGTTATCACCGTGGGACGAGAACAAGTGTTTTTGGGTCCGGTCTGAAATTCAAGATGGCTGCTGGTGGCCATTTTGTACAAAATTAGGTGCAATCAGATTTTTGTGCAGAACTTCCATATGAAAACGCTGATTTGAGTAATTTTCTGTGTGACTGTTTAGTACCATGGGATACATCACATATAATACAGGTTTTTTTCTTGTGCATAAATTATGCCAATTAGACTAACTTTGATCTATTTAATGTTACTTTCAGCACTGTAACTGCAAATGCCAATACGGCTCGGGCTAGAGACCGTATTTATGAACCGATCTTTACGAAACTTCTTGGGCACCTTTGTTATCACCTTGGGACGAGAACGAGGGTTTTTGGGTGCAGTCCAAAATTCAAGATGGCTGCCAGTGGCCATTTTGTACCAAAATTGGTGCAATCAGTTTTTTGTACAGAACTTTTGTATGAAAGTTCTGATTTGAATAAATTTCTGTATGAATGTTTAGTAACATGGAATACATCACATATAATACAGGTTTTTTTCTCGTGCAAAAATTATGCAAATTAGATGAACTTTGATTTATTCAGTGCTACTTATACACAGTAAGTGCACTTGTCAATATGGCTCGGGCTAGAGTCTGTATTTGGGGGCGTGGTGGCTCAGTTGGTAGAGGTGTAGGCTGCAAGCCGAGAGGTCCTCGGTTCGAATCCCACCTGTGGCAACTGCGTTGTGTCCTTGGGCAAGACACTTCACCCCCATTGCCCACGTGGGGGCACGGTGATGCTGTGTACTAAGGCGTACTGCACGTCGATGGTGCACCTGTCTTCAACCAATGCTAACCCTGCTTGTGTGGAGTTGGTATGTTGGGGAGCTGACAGTTGCTCGCCGTTGCTCGGTGGTTCTCTCCGGGTACTCCAGCTTCCTCCACCCGTAAAACTGTCACGGTCATGGTTAGCCATTGTGCAGAAATATGTGACCTTAAAAACACCAATAAATAAATAAATAGAGTCTGTATTTATGAAACTTCTTGGGTACCTTTGTTATCACCTTGGGATGAGAACGAGTGTTTCTGGGTGCGGTCCAAAATTCAAGATGGCTGCCAGTGGCCATTTTGTACCGAAATTAGTCCAATCAGTTTTTTGTACACAACTTCTTTTTGGCTCAGGCTGGAGGCCGTATTTATGAACCCATCTTTACGAAACTTCTTGGGTACCTTTGTTATCACAGTGGGACAAGAACGAGTGTTTCTGGGTGCGGTCCAAAATTCAAGATGGCCACCAGCAACATTTTTGTACCAAAATTAGTGCAATCAGTTTTTTTGTACAAAACTTCTGTATGAAAGTTCTGATTTGAATAAATTTTTGTAGGAATGTTTAGTAAACTGGAATACATCACACATAGTACACGTTTGTTTCTCGTGCAGAAATTATGCAAATTAGATGACCTTTGATTTGTTCAGTGCTACTTATACACAGTAAGTGCACATGTCAATACGGCTCGGGCTAGAGTCTGTATTTATGAACTGATCTGTACGAAACTTCTTGGGGTACCTTTGTTATCACCTTGTGACAGGAACAAGTGTTTTTGGGTGCCTTTGTTATCACTGTGCTATGAGAACAAATATTTTTGGGTTCTGTCAAACCCACTCTGGGACTCAAAGATTCCTTTTCTAGTTTAGCATCTAACTGTCGCCCACCATTACAGTACTTTACCTACACATTTGTTACAGGCTACGATCAGCATTTATGTACAGACCGTTACAATACTTTACATGTACCTTTGTTATCAGGTCATTACCTAGATGTTTGTCATTGCTGTGTCACATACTATACATGTACATGTCTTAAACAAGTTGAGCTACAGTGTCATTGACACTTTCATTTCAGTTTCTATTTCAGAGGAACATGAACATGGTGATGATATTCTGAACCCATCCAAGTGTGCTACCGTCATCACGCTTCATTGAGCAAATAGAGCTAACTGCAGTGCTCATGATATGCAAGAGATAAGGCCTCTAGTTAGTGTTCTTAATCTCTTGCAAGTAGCTAGCTCGACTGCGGCTACTTCGTCCGTGGGAGCCGTGACACCGGATAAGTTCGTTGCGGTCGAAGGAAGTGTAGATGTGGGTAGAGCAAGCACTTAAATATAAATAAGCTCACCCAGCGATGACGGAAATAGGGAGGAAATAGGAAGGAAGTCAGCAAGTTTCTTGTACTCAGCAAGGTCTAAATAGACCGCGAATGGGAGAGGCCCCTCTTTAACCTAACAACATTTGGGGCCAAATGTTGTTATGAGAAACTTGCACGAGCTGGAGCATACCCCTGCCCACCGCTCAGGATGCTCTGTCTAGTCTGCAGCCGGGGTCAGCTTCTGTCACGGCTTCCTCCGCTACGTTTCACAAGCCCAAATGAAGTTTTCTGGTTGGAAACTTGCACGAGACGGAGCATACGTCCGCCCACTGCTCAGGATGCTCTGTCTAGTCTGCAGCCAGGGTCGGCTTCAGTCACGGCTTCCTCCGCTATGTTATTAAAGCACACATGACTGCAGGCTAGCTACCCAACTTCAGATAACCAGTCAGCTGCATGAAGACGGAGCCTTTCTTCGCCCTTGAAGTCGGACCATTCGATAGCTAGCGATCCGAGGCCTCGATCAACGGGACACTCGGAGAAGAGATTTATCTCTGGATCTTCGTCCCAGGAGCAGGAAGCAGTGGGAAAAACAGAAGACTGCTGCTCCTGAAGCCTCGGGAATGGACTTGCTGTTGCAGTTGCACAGCTATTAGCAGCATCCCAGCTAATGCAAGAGCAGCCTCCCGCAGACTCCAGTGTTGAGCTGTCGGACGGTGCTGGGTTCAGTCCCATCAATTGTGCATGTAGTAGAAGCCAGAAGTTTCTCTACAGGATGCTCGGCTAGATCTGGGGTCAGATCTCTGTTTGGAGAACCCTCTCCATCCCGTTAACAGTCGGGGCAGACTGTGTCCGTTGTGAGAAACCTTATTGAGTCAGAACACACATCAAAACGTTCCTTCCACACTGCAGCCGGTGCCAGCGGCAGTTATGGCTTCTTCTACACTTACATGGAAGTGCACGAAAGAGGATTAAGCCTAGAAGTTTATAAGCGGGATACTCTATGAGAACTGGGGACAGATCGAGAGTTTAGAGCGTTTTTCGTCCTGTTAACAGTCGGGGACGACTGTTTTGTGTTGTAAGAAACTTCAATGAGGAGGAGCATCCGTCCTATGTGATGAGTCGGGATGCTTCTCCCACACCTCAGCCAGGGTCGGCTGTGGTTACGGCTTCCTCTTCTTCCATGGGTATGCACGATAAGGGACAGATGCCTAAAAGTTTCTAATGGAACTGGAGCAGACTGTGAGCCGGAGAACCTTCTCCTTTCCATCAGCAGTCAGGGTCGACTGTTTGGTGCAAGAAACTTTAGTGAGTTGGGACCCCCGTTCACGCTTACGGTTCGGGATGCTTCTTCCACACTGCAGCTGGATTCGGTTGCAGCTATGGCATCTTCCCTTGCTTCCTTAATGAAGTGCGTTGACCACAGACTGGCTATCTGACTTCGCAAGTTTGGGTTGATAGCTAGTCATTTGAGACTAGTGCTACCGTTTAACAGACTCTGATGGTGAGCTGTCAGTCGGTGCTGCGTTGGTCCAGTCATCCGTTTAGTCAGATGGTCTTGACCATATTTGCGGATGGAACATTTGGATAGTGAGAGGGATACGGAGTGTGAGTCTCCATCTCTCACAGAAGGGCACCTTAAGACTATGAAAAGTCTTAAGCTCTTAAGAATATTGTTCCATCTGAATAAGTCTGTGTTTAGATGAGCAGGCCAGGGATGAAAATATGTCCCTACCTGTATCATTTAATATATGCTCGGAAATAAATGAATGTGCTATTTCATTGAAAAGAGCAAATCTGGGTGCAATGTCCTAAGCAGATCACCTTACCAGAGCTATGGCACAATGTCTCATTGGAAAGAAATATGAGGATGTGGTTCCTCACTAAGAGTTCTTTCCAGGGTAGTCATGTATGCCACATACAACTCTGCACAGACAGTGAATTTGGAGTTGGTAAGATGTGATACTGCCCTTGTGTCATCATCACTTATAGATGACAAGGTGAAAAGCTCTCTCTGAGTTGCTTGGGTTACCGGAAATATACTATTTGACGATAAGCTTGCGTTGATATATGTGCAGGCTACAAGAAGCTTCAGTGCTCTGCTATTGAAATACTGTCTCATCAACACACTTCAGCAGATCGGGATAAGCGAGGCCGTTCTGCTTCTAAGAAAGCATCATGAGAATGTCTCACGAGGATACAATAACCCTCTTATATTTACTCTGGAAGTCGTCATTATAGCGACTCGGGAAAGGGGTATAGGTCTGATCAAGGCTATGGATCAGACACCCCTAGGCCGACTATTAACGGAAAGTTATCATCTTCACGAGAAACTGGGCATTAATCACGGAAGTTACTTTCAAGGAGAGTCACTTCTAGTGGAGGTAAAGGCTCCTTATTGAAAGGAACAATTGAGGTCTTCGAGAATAGATTTCGGATGCTTGCCACTTGGCGGTAGGTTACGCAAAAGTGGATAAATTGTGGAAGATTTGTGGATGAGAATGTAGTCTCGGCAGGCCTGCGGCTATCAGCCCGAGCAAGCTCCACTTACAAGAATACTTGTTAGACAAATCTTCCAAGAGAGGCTTTCCTTCTGGAGGTATAAGCTTTCCTATTGAAGAAAAGCATTAGACATCGTCGAAATTATTCTCTAGTTTTTTATTATCACCTTTTTCTCGTCCTGAATCCTGATGGATAGTGCATAGATAGGCTGAGATATGTCTTGGTGTCAAGACAATTATGTTATTGTCGACGCCATAGTAGCCTTCTGTACGGTTACAGTGGTCTCTTTGGTTAGGCTCTGTCCACTGTCTTTTGGGATTACAATCAAAAAAGATACTGTGCTTTTCAGTTTGTTTTTCCTAGGTGTCATAGGCTTGAGTCTTATTGTTACACCATAGTAGCCTAGCTAAAATCTTGAGTGAGATTTTTTTTCTCAGTATTATGCAGTGTCATAACTGAATTTATTATCTCTTGGGACTGCGGTCTCTTTGGGAATTCAGGCTCTTCATTCCCTACCTTGCGCGACGTTAACTGTAAGCCTCCATTAAGTGAGCCTTCAACTTACACCGATATATCTGTCTTCACGTAGATGAAGACTTATAAGCTATGGCTAGCATTTTTATCTAGTCTCCCCAATGAGCTTCTAGGGCCTCAGTTATCAGCTTTTAATGGTCTTCATGTACAGGAAGACCTTTAGCTGCTTCGTCTAGGCTGAGTTAGTTGTCCTATCGGACATGATACCATTTGTTAGAGAAGGATATTCTCTTCAAACCAGTATGGTTTGGTGTGAGTTATTATGTAAATACGGTGTATTTGTTCATCACGTCCTTCACGTCCTTAGCATTATGGAGTCGGTCAGATGTGAGGGAGCCTTGCAGTTCCTATACTATTTGATGACTAACACAAGAACGATTCAAGTAATGCGGATGAGGGGGGTTCGATATGAATTTTAATCCCCCCCTTCCCACCACCAATGTGTTAAGAGGCGATTACCGGACAAGACGTAGTTTTCTTCCTGTAAACCTTGTATGCATTTAAGTATATACATGCATTTCATGACTTCTCGATTGGCAGCTGGGTCGTGTTCTATGGCGACCTCATGGGCACATCCACTTTTTAGTTGGTTGGTTTCCTGTGGTTGTTCGTCTATATGTCATATAGGAGCATATGATTCATCATCAATAAATTGCTAGCCTTTGAGTACCTGTAAGGCTGTCTAGTCAGTTAACTGGTATTCAGATGATTACATGCGGGATTTCAATGCTCACGCGCATAATAAATGCATTATTAGGCAGACGCATTATTGTATGTTATGGACCTTAGAAACAATGAATTATTTCGGGGGTGGTCCGTGACGAGTCTGCTAATCATAGCTCGTTCCATTTCTAAATCCAGGCTTCTATTAATTTTCGTACCCGATCGAATACAACTTGTCTTTACACTCTCGTATATTCGCATGTTTCTGGGAGCATAGATATCAGATAGAACACGTCTGGGAGTGTTGTTTATTGGAATTTATTGTACACCTGAATGGGATCACCTGTGGGTTACCACGGAAGTGTGTTCACTCTCCAGAGATCATCCATTGTGATTCTTTTGGACATGTGTATGTTATATATTATATCACCGGTTTTTGATCTATCTACGTATGCCGACTCTGATATACGTTACAAGCAGGTGATATTAATTACCGGGATCGCTGCGATAGCCTTAGCTTCTGAAGTGATGTTAAGCACCAATTTATTAATAATAATTAATACCTGGGTGCCTGTTCGACGAATATATATTGTTATTTGGTAATGCTTTTACTGATTCCAGAGCGCTCCCCTCTTTGTTTTTGAAGAAGATTCCTTCAAAAAGGGGGGGGGGGGGGATTTTTACCTCTTCTCCAGCTCGATAAATGTGGAATTTTGAGTGAGGCTGTTTTGTCTGTATATTATATCCTGGATACAGCTTGTGTATTATTGTATATGGCGTATGTTTGTGGGGGATAACCTCTCATTCTCAAATACGCCATCCTAATTTTTAGCTCAACTTTGGCAAAGTGGTCCGTTGTTCGTCTGGTCATCTGTCCATCTGCCCATCAACAATTCAATACGGCTCGGGCTAGAGGCCGTATTTATGAACCGATCTTTACGAAACTTCTTGGGTACCTTTGTTATGACCATGGGTCGAGAACGAGTGTTTTGGAGTCCGGTCTGAAATTCAAGATGGCCGATGGCAGCCATTTTGTACAAAATTAGGTGCAATCAGATTTTTGCACAGAACTTCCATATGAAAGAAAGCACTGATTTGAATAATTTTTTTGTGTGAATGTTTAGTGCCATGGGATACATCACATATAATACGGGTTTTTTTCTCGTGAAGAAATTATGCAAATTAGATGAAATTTGATTTTTTTCAGTGCTACTTACACACAGTAAGTACACATGTCAATACGGCTCGGGCTAGAGTCTGTATTTATGAACCAATCTTCACAAAACGTCTTGGGTACCTTTGTTATCACCTTGGGACGAGAACGAGTGTTTCTAGGTGTGGTCCAAAATTCAAGATGGCTGCCAGTGGCCATTTTGTACCGAAATTAGATCTAATCAGTTTTTTGTACACAACTTCTCTACGGCTCAGGCTAGAGGCTGTATTTATGAACTGATCTTTACGAAACTTCTTGGGTACCTTTGTTATCACTGTGGGATGAGAACGAGTGTTTTTGGGTGTGGTCCAAAATTCAAGATGGCCACCAACAGCCATTTTGTACCAGAATTAGTGCAATCAGTCTTTTGTACAGAACTTCTGTATGAAAGTTCTGATTTGAATAAATGTTTGTATGAATGTTTAGTAACATGGAATACATCACATATAGTACAGGTTTTTTTCTCGTGCAGAAATTATGCAAATTAGATGAACTTTGATTTATTCAGTGCTACTTATACACTGTAAGTACACATGTCAGTACGGCTCAGGCTAGAGGCTGTATTTATCAACCGATCTCCACGAAACTTCTTGGGTACCTTTGTTATCACCTTGGGATGAGAACGAGTGATTCTGGGTGTGGTCCAAAATTCAAGATGGCTGCCAGTGGCCATTTTGTACCAGAATTAGGTCCAATCAGTTTTTTGTCACAACTTCTATACAGCTCGTATTTATGAACTGATCTTCACGAAACTTCTTGGGTACCTTTGTTTTCACCTTGGGACAGGAATGAGTGTGTTTTGGGGTGCCTTTGTTATCACTGTGCTATGAGAACAAATATTTTGGGGTTCAGTCAGACCCACTCTGGGACTCAAAGATTTCTTTTCTAGTTTAGCATCTGACTGTCACCCACCTTTACAATACTTTACCTATACATTTGTTACAGGCTACGGTCAGTATTTATGTACAGACCGTTACAATACTTTATGTGTACCTATGTTATCAGGTCATTACCTAGATGTTTGTTATTGCTGTGTCACATACTATACATGTACATGTCTTAACAAGTTGAGCTACAGTGTCGACACTTAGTCTGGACTAGCCTTAAAAATTGGGAACTTGTTACATCCAACTGGCATAGTCTTCATGCTAAGAAAACGGAATTTGGCTCCTTATTTATGATATGTCTTCTCTATTACTATATAGAGAGACATACATGTAAGTCCTTTTAAATTTAATTTCCTTTCACCTTGGATTACAGGCTTGGAACTATGTTGGTCTACTAATTCTGAAGTCCTAGGCCCTTCTCCTTTTTACGATTCAGCTAGTCTGGGCCATTGGTTTATAGTATAAAAATATGATAAATTTAAAGTAATTTGTCTATTTTTTGTACTTACCAATGGCCCAGACGGGTATGGCCTTCCCATGGGTGGGCACTCATACCTCCCCGCTGAGTTATTATGTAGTACTCTTTTCTACAAAGAATGATGTTAGCACCAATTCTGGTCACTTCCTAACGGCTGCGCATACGCGGAGAGTAAAAGTATGGAGGGCCAGAGAGGGCTTTTAATTTTCGGTTTTGCAAGCAAATTTTGGGGATTGGGGGGTTCAAAATTTGTGTTTGGCCCTTAATAACTTTGAATTTGCACCAGCCAGTCTGGGCCATTGGGAAGTATAAAAAAATATACAAATTACTTTAAATTTATCATTTCTACTTGGATAAATTTCAGATTCAAGTTTGTTCAAATCGGGTCCCTGGGTTGAAAATTTTGGACCAAAATTTAAAAAAAAAAAAAATTTCAATTTTTTATGCGTTTTGTTCAATTTTGAGATGAAAAACAATTTTTAGCCTGAAAATTTTGGGTCTGGTTCCAACTTTTGAAATTTTTGACCAAAATTGTGGAAATTTTTTTCTGTTTTGTATTATGCTTTTTGTTCAATTTTGAGACAAAAAAAAAATGTTAGGTCCGGTTCAGACTCCGAAAATTTGGACCAAAATTCAGAAATTGTTTTTTGAATTTTTTATACGTTTTGTTCAATTTTGAGACGAAAAAAAAAAAAAATTTATAGCCTGAAAATTTTGGGTCCGGTTCCGATGTGGAAATTTGGGACTAAAATTCAGAATTTTTTTCTTCATGAATTGGAGTGGTTTGATGCAAAAATGTCCTCCCCTCTTTTCTTTATTGGGGGGGGGGGGGGGGGGGGGGGCAGTTAGATGTAACAAAATGTTTGGCTGCAAAATATATTTTGAAAGATTTAGAGTGAGATACTGCCCACCAATCAGAATCCTTTCATATTTCATATTCTAGGTCAGTCAGATTCAAGTTTGTTTAGATCGGGTCCCTGGGTTAATCTTTTGGCTCTCTATTTGAGCCCATAGTTTAACTTAGTGCAATGTGAGGACATTTCTTTAAAAACCTTCTTCTTCAGATCCACCAGTCAGAATTCTTTCATATTTGGTATATAACATCTGACGGGGGATCAGATTCAAGTTTGTTCAAGTTGAGTTCCTGACTTAATATTTGGGCTCTTTGTGGGTGTGGTGTTGGGTGGCAGGTGGGGGGGGGGGGGGAGGGCGGCATGTTAGGTTCAGGTTTGTTCAAATCCATTCCTTAGTATTTTTCCATAAAATTTGCCTGGATGAAGGATATTTGTTTCGATATGCAAATACCTCCCGTACTCCCCCCCTGTGAAATAATCATTAGTTTCAGTCACAAGTGAGATACCTTTTGGTATCCATTCAAAATACTATATTTTCTTTTTACTATATCCTTTTTATAAGAATCTTTAATTGCATAGCCCGACAAGAGTAAGACGGGAAAGGGGATGGGCTGGTCGAGCTGACTCACTGTCGTAAAGTCGTATCACTTCGATCATTAGCCATGCGCCGTGGGCGCATTCGTGACACAGGAAGCTTTTTCATCCCAACTTCCGGCCCAAGAAAAGCATGGTTCATCACGTGTTGGCCTACAGCTGTAAACAAAATGTGAAATTGGGCACTTCGCGAATATTAGTTGTTTTTCTCAAGTCTGGTTTATTTATGTCCTCGATCAAATCGATCGCGCAAACACAACCGTTTAGTTTCGAAAGTGACGAGGACTTTGTACATAACAAAATTTCAAACCACAGCAATAGTCGCCGCCTGCCTCCTCCCAATTCCAATTTAAATTTAAAATAGATTATCTACTACCAGAAACAAACGCAGTTGTCTTGCCAGTTGACGTCACAAGACAGTATTTATTAATCGGCAGAAAAACTGACATGCAAAAGCAATTAAGCTAATCCTTAATGCTCAGGACCACAGTGGGTCACAGGGTTTTGAAAACTGTCTTCCACTGATCAAACTCTGTGGTCCACTGGAACTCCACGGAGGAGAACACACGGCAGGGATCTATTTTTGTTACAATCCATGTTGAACGTACTGTACATGTATATTGTATTTAATTCAAAATTGGAACTTGATATTGTTGTGCAATATTGGCGGGAACTGGACAATGGGTGCAAGGTCAAATAGGGTACAGTATACCAGGTTTTCTACACCTACAGAAATTGGCACAGGTTCGGTTTTCTTTTTTGTCTTCTGTCAGTATTAGAGTCTCCCAAGAGATGTTTTCTTAGGATCTCTAAATTCTGCTTTCTTTATCACCTGGTAGTAACAAGGAATATTAGGCACTTTGTATCACTTTGGTAAGTATTATAAAAAATAAATTTTGGTAAAAAAATTTAATTTTCGTGCAATTTATTTTGCTTCTGAATTTGCTTTAGATATTTCTAGTGATCATTTTCACTATAAAATAAGCATTTATATAGGTGTTTTCCACTTTCCTGTTCATCCACACCTCTTTATTCCTTCACTTTTATGTAATTTCACGTTCAGTGGCTTGGGTCTCAGTCTTGTTTTTCCTCCGCAGTGGTTATTTTAGCCTATGCTTGTAACACTGGATTGGAATGATTGACTTGGGCCTTTGTGAAGGTTTTAATTTTTCTCCTTTTTTGGAGATTTACTTCTGGCCTCTTATAAAATTTTGACCTCCCCCCCCCCCCCCCCCAACATAAATTATAGTTTTGGTGAGGGTGTCAGCTTCATTTTGGTCTGGGATATATAGTTGTCCTGTATTTTTACATGCATCTATTTAGTCTACCACTCATTAATTCAAGCTATGCAAAATTAGTTTTATTTAAAATGTTTGTTTTGGTTGACTTCTGTTTCAGCTTACGGACCATCTTTGATTTTATGGTCCAACTGTGGTAAGTCTGTGCTTTCCCAGCTGTATTTCAGATCATTATATATGTAGGTTACATACAATGATATTTTTCATGTTTTATGTTCATTGTTTATGTTTAGCTATCTGATTTTTTCTTTCAGATTCTGCCCTACAGAATTCCACATACTGTACGTTGTGTAAAATGTGATCGCAAGAAGCACTGTGAGGATAACCATATGGATTGTATTACCTGTAATGGATGTTTGCCTGATTTTCATTGCAACATTTGCGGCATCTGGTCTAGGAATGCTAAAAAGGATTTGCAGACCACGCCAGACCCTGGTGCATCTTAACCGTCACCTACAATTGTTACATGATTGATAATTCTTCTTCTTCAGTTACAGGTTTGGTGCTTTAACCAGTTCCAGTTTTGAATTTGCGATCTTCTGGAGTTAAGGCACTCTCCGATACTAATGTTGAAAGGTCAGTTGTTGAATCGTTAGCCTTAGCGTTGCCTAAAAATTGTGTCTCGAGTGGGCCCGTAAGGCTAACTCAGCAACACTAAATAGGACAAAATTGGCATCTGAGGGCATCAATTCGACCAGTTCCGACTTTATGCTGGTTCATGACAATTATTCATCCTATGTCTCGGAGATAAGTGTGGGGGTTGCGACTGGTAAGTGCATGACTTAAAGGGTTGTCTTCTGCCCTTTCAGGCCCGCACACTGGGGTTCTTTCTTACAGTGATAGGTCTGTAGGTCAGAGCTATCATGAACCCCAGCTATATGTAGGCTCTTTGACCTCTGTTGATTCAATCAACTGACGTAATTCATCATGTATCAACATGTCAAGCCTACATCCGGGACAGGTTTGTAGCCAGGTTGTTCCAACCCAGTACCCTGGCTCTTACTTTGGTGCTGACACTGACGAAGTAGCGGCTAGTCGGGTACAGACTCAATTACGATACCCTCAATGTGAGTCTCTCTCTGACGATAATTCTACTGCTTTGTCTGCTTCTTATCAGTCTCAGTCGGTTGGACAATTTAGCAGACCTGGTGTTGCGACGCTATCCACACCCATCAGTGCGTTGCTTCATCAGACTTTCATTGACGCTATCCACACCCATCAGTGCGTTGCTTCATCAGACTTTCATGGGCATGCATCAGAGCAAATCTCTCATTCTGTTCTGCTCAGCAAAGATTTAGCTGCTACTCAGTGTTGTTCAGTTTCATTCAGATCCCTGTTGGAGGAATGTGCTGATGTCAGCCTGCATTCAGTTTACAAGCATTTTTCTAAGACTTTTAGTTCAATAGCAGAATCCTTGATTCCTCATAAGAGACCTGCTGGTCATTCTTCTGATCTGGAACCTAAACAAAGCCATTTCTTTGGTCCCGATGATTCATCGGCAGTTGCTACTTCGTAAGCTAATGATCCGGACTACATCACATCTGAAAATAATGAGAATGATGATGATGTAGACAATGATGTAGACAATGATTTTTATGACGAGTCTGTTTCATATCAAACTTCAGATTTAGCTGAATCACTGGAGTTTGTTTTCCAACATTTTCCAGAGACTGTACCCGACGTACAACCTTTACCCACACGTCCCTTATCTATGGTTGAGAGATGGTCTGCTAATCCCGCATTTCTCCTTTTTCAGGAAATTGGTTCATTCTCAATTAGTAGATGATATTTTTACTTCCATTGATTCTCAGCTTCCATCTAAGGTTGCAAAGTCTACTTTCTTCAATAGGGTTGATGCTTCTCTTCCTCAAAAATGATTTAAGAGGTATCATAGCTCAGGGGATTTCCTATCTGAAAATCAATTAGTGCCGGATGATGATGCTGCTTCGCTGAAGCTTGTCATGCCCAGATCCATCACTGTTGAATGTTTGTGAATCACTGTTGGGTCTTTCAAGAGAAATCAACCAAATTCTTTCTTATGCTGACCATTTCTCTGCAGCTTTGGCATCCAGAGTTTCTCTCGATGAGCAGATGGATGATACCGCTTCGACTTTTAGATCCATGTCTCGTTTCATAATGAATGCTATTAATGCTTCTGCTGTTAACATCACCAATCTGGAGCTTTTGCTAAGGGATGCAATGCTTCAATCCAACCTTTCTCTTCCAGAAGTAATCAGTTATGTGCCACTTCTATCTCACACAAGATATGGCGCCATTGCTAATATTTTTATACTGTACCAATGACCCAGACATAGATGGTGCTAACTCTTAAAAAACTAGGGCCAAACACAAATTTTGCCCCCCAATCCCCAAAATTTGCATCTAAAACCAAAAGAAATCATGTCCTGAAGGACCTCCATTCTTTGCCCTTGCTGCGCATGTGCAGTGTCAAGGACGTTCCAAAATTGGCGCCAATTATCATTCTCTGTTTGGCCCTTCATCAGTCAACATCTCACTGATCTTTGTGCTTGTAAATCTCAGTTTAAAGGATGCCAGACACGTAATTATTGGAGAAATGGTGATTCTAAGGAGGATATAGAAGGAGGAGAGGAAAAAGGAGTGACAAAAAATAATCAGGGCTGTACTTAAAATTTTTTATGAAATTATGTTAAGTTGCCTATTTTCGAGGCATGGGCCTGTTGTTGTCATTCTTGCTATAAAGTTGCACTGCTTATTCAGTGTTTCCTCTCCCCTGGTCTTCTAAGTCCCCCCTTGCTATTCTCCCATGCTTTTGGCATATTTTTGAGAAAGATCATTTCTAAATTCTCTTGGGAGAATTAGCTTGGTTACAGAATGAATTCTGTTATTTTCCCCATATTTACGTTTTCACCCATGGGTGTATAAACGTTGTGTTCTGCATCTACCATCTGATGTTCTGCAGATTCTCCCCTGGGAGTATCTGTTTTGCATCAGATAGTGTGTAATTTTGATGACTGATTTCGGGCCAGTATTGTCAGTGCCTGGAGTCATGTTTTCTGGTGTTTTTACACTGTTTGTTTTCATTGGCAACAGTCTCTTTTGAGGGGGGGCTGTTTGCCTTTGGAGTAGTTTATCTCACTATAAGATACATTATTATTATCCGTAAGTGTTGCATTAATTATTTAATATAATTTTAAAATTTTTGACCACACTTAGCCTTGGGATCCATTGGGGCTCAACGTTACTTTTCAGAAACTTGGGCTTCGCTGAAAAAATATTTTTCAAAAATTATTTTGATTTTCAATTGTTTTTTCTATATTAATGGATCATGTTATTATGTATCTTTGTGTTTAAGGGTTTGTGCGAGTACTAGGACTTGTTGTTGACTTTTCACAATGAAAGGTTATTGTTCAAATTGTAATAGGAAGAAATCTTCCTCTGACTTTCATGATCATTGTATTAATTGTAGTCAGTGTACTCGCACTAATCCTTGTTCAATATGTCAATATTGGGATGACAAACATTGGAAACATGTGTCACGTTATGTTGTTAGTGGAGAAAGGGCTATGCCGGCTCTTTCTCCGCAGGGTCACTCTACTCTATCAGTTTCTATTTCAGAGGAACAAGAACAGGGTGATGTTTCCATGTTATCTTCCGCAAGTGCGCTTCCGTCGTCACAAATGAATACAGAGCTAGCGGCAAAAGTGCTCATGGAGATAAGACAAATGTCGTCCGCTAGCTCGCCCGGTGTAGTGTCCATTCACCGATTGGTTCGGCAGCCGGGTTCGTCCGATGCGGTCCAGGAGGAAATGTTGGGTGATGCGAGCACTATAAACATTCAACGTGCACACCCAGTGACGGCGGATAGTAGGAGAGATCGGAGGAAGCCTTCGAGTCCAGTTCCTAGCTCGTCCAGGTCCAGCCGGGCCGTGAGCGAAAGAGGCCCCTCCCTCGTACAACAACATCTGGGACCAGATGTTGTGGTACAAAATGTGTCGCAAGCGGAGCACACGTCCGTCGCTCGGGACGCTCCATTGTATAGGCAGTCCGCTGAGACTGCTCAGGCTTCTTCCTCTCACCAGCGCACACGACCGGACCTTGGCTACGTGACCGCCGATATTTTACCAGCTTCGGCGATCATGGATTCTTCGGCGACCAGGTCACGCCATCCGGTAGCCAGGGACACGGGGCCGGTTGACCCCGGACATTCGTATAGGAAGAGTATGCGGGAGTCACCAGATACGGAGCTGCCCTCGGCGAAGCAGCGAAAGACTGCGCCTCCGCAGGCCTCGATGTCGGACGTGCTTGTTCAAATAGCACAACTTATCGCGGCATCCCAGCAACCGACAGAAACGGTGTCGGATCGGGAATTATCCGACGGCGCTGGGTCGGTACGCTCTGCCAAAGCATCGGGTGCGGATGAGCGGGAGCATCATGAGGTCTGACCGGATGGTGAAAGGGATACGGATGACTTGGAGCTATCCCTTTCGGAACAACATAAAGCTGCCGTGGACTTCATCCGGCACTTTCTTCCTCAAGTTGTTCCGTCGGGCCAGACTGCTGCGGTGCCAGACAAGAGAATTATAGCGTCATTGGACACTGATTTCTTTGAGCGGTTCAGGGACATCGCTCCCGAGTTTCCGTCTCAGTCCAATAATGTCACAAGAACATTTGAATTATTGAACGACGCTATATTCAAACTTGCTTCCAAAACAGGAAAAGCGGGTTTCTTGTCCGCCAATACTCTTAACCTGCCTTTCATTAATGCAAGGAATAAATTCGATACAGCAGGACAGGGTATTCCGAGAGTTCCTCTGCGTATGGACGACGAGGCGGAAGACTTAGAATTATCATTACCGTCGTCTGCGTCTATTCCAACCGCGGTGTTAGAGACGACTATTTCGTCTAACAGAGCCAGTTTAGATGCTTTATCTTATGCAGACCACCTTACTAAGGCGTTATCTCTGCGTCTTCAAGGGAAAGAATTCCAGGATATACAATCCTCTTTAAGACTTCTTTCAAGGGCAGTAGCTTATTCCACGTGTAACTCCGCCCTTTCAGTGGCAAACCTGGAGTTGGTTAGACGTGACGCAGCCCTAGCTACATCCACACTCGTGGATAGTAAGGTGAAGAACTCTCTCAGAGTCGCTTCGGTCTCCGGAGAACTTCTCTTCGACGGCAAGCTTTCTGCAATTTACGATAAAATTACTAAGAAAGCTTCGGATTCTCTGCTGTTTAAATCTGCTTCTAAGAAGTCGGATAGGGCAGATAAGAGTAAGACAGGCACTTCTGGGTCTAATGCGCCCAAGAGAGGTTCCTATAGAGGTTCCGGTGCGTCCTCTTGGTCTTATTCAAGAGACCGTCAAGGCAGCGACTCACGTGCGGGACGTTCTTTGGGCCGGGACAATCGGTCGGACGCCCCGAGGTCGACGGGACGAGGTGCGGGTCGCGGAGGACGTGGTTTCTCCTACCGCAGGCCTCGCAGGTCCAGGAGGTGATGGCTTCAACCTCTATCGCGTGCTGGTTGGCAGAAGGTTGTCGAGTTTTTCACAAGAGTGGGCGTCGATTACGGACGACCCTTGGGTGAGAGGGGTGATTTCGGAAGGTCTAAAGATATCCTTCAAACGAAAGCCTCCATTAACTCGAAGTCCAAAATGGACTCAACTTCCGTCAAATCCGCAGAAAAGAGACGCTCTGTTATCAGAGGTGCAGTCTCTTTTAAGGAAGAATGCGGTAGAGGTCGTAGAAAACCAGGAGACACCGGGATTCTACAGCCATCTGTTTCTGGTTCCGAAACCAGACGGCTCGTTCCGTCCAGTCATAGATTTGAGCTGGATAAACAAGCTGATCATCGCTCCGAAGTTTTATATGGAGACGATTCGATCGGTCAGAGGGAGCATTCGGGTGAACGATTATGCAACAAGCATAGATCTCAAAGATGCGTACTTTCACGTCATGGTACATCCGACATTCAGAAAGTATCTACGCTTCGCAGTCCTAGGGGTGGTGTATCAATTCCGGGCGATGTGCTTCGGATTGAATCTGGCACCCTGGGCTTTCACTCGGGTAATGAACTCGGTAATGATGTATTTCCGAGCTCATTCGTCTGCAGTAACGTCGGCCTACCTGGACGACATTCTTCAGAGGTACGGCAACGAGTTAACGCTTCAGAACGATGTGCAGAATCTTCTTCTATTGCTCCGACGTCTCGGTATTATAATAAACGAGAAGAAGTCGGATCTGGTGCCGTCCAAGTCATTCACACATCTGGGAATGAGCTTCGAGACGCACAACAATCTCGTTCGACTGCCGTTAACCAGAGCGAAATTAGTCAGTTGTTACGCTCGCTATTGTCTGCACGCAGACAAAGTCACAGCGAGGGAGTTCATGAGACTGATAGGTCTGTGCGGAGCCGCTGCGGATCTCATTCCGATGGGGCGGTTACGCACGCGTCCTCTCCAAATTTTCTTGGCTCAGAATTGGAGTGTGAAAATTCATTCGCTCGACATAGACGTTCTCTTGTCAGATCAAGTGAAACGAGAGATTCAGACTTGGGCAAACATTCAGTGGTTAACTCAGGGAGTTCCGCTGCAGTTGCCGGATCCGAGTTTTACCATTATGACGGATGCCAGTCAAACAGGTTGGGGTGCATCATTGATCCCAACGGATTCAAGATGCCAGGGTCTTTGGGATCCGCAATTCCTGGGCAAGAACATAAACATCAAGGAAATGATGTCAATTTGGCTTGCGTTACATCATTGGATGGACATTATTCACAATGCTCATGTCCAAATCCTATCCGACAATACGACAGTAGTGGCGTATATACGGAATCAGGGAGGCACTCATTCAATTCCGTTGTTCAGTCTAACGGAAAGAATCCTTCTGTTTGCTCTAGAACATCAAGTTCTACTTTCGGTCCGTCATATACCGGGTCGTCTGAACGTACTAGCAGACTCCCTTTCACGAAAGGGTCGCTTGTTGCCGTCGGAGTGGACTCTCAACAAACAAGTATTCAATCAGATTTGCTACCAATGGGAACGGCCAATGATAGACTTATTTGCGACACATCTCAACAATCAGTTGCAGACGTATGTGTCTCTGTGTCTGGATCCAAAAGCATTTGCAGTAGATGCTCTGTCGATCCCTTGGGACGGAATGATAGGATATGCGTATCCTCCAGCGCCGTTAATTCAGCAAGTATTGCTAAAGATAAAACAATCTCAGTGCAAGATTCTGTTGGTAGCATCTCTGTCTCCACAGAGACCGTGGATAAATCTACTCAGGTGTCTGTTGTGGGACCTACCGCGAAAGCTTCCTCCACGGGAGGATCTTCTTTCGCAGGGGAAACCGCGTCAACTCCATCACAACCCGCAAGGTCTCAACCTTCACGTTTTTCCGTTGCGCGGTCCTTCTTGCATGGCAAGCACTTTACAGGACGAGCAGTGGACGCGATTTCTAACTGTAGGAGGACCTCCTCTTTGCTAAACTATGCGGCTAAGTGGAAGGTTTTTCGTCGTTGGTGTAGGGATCATTCTGTTGATGTTTTTGATCCCTCCATACCAGACATTGCAAACTTTCTAGTATACTTGTTTGACGAAATCAAACTGCAGCCTGTTACTATTAAGGGTTATAGGTCTATGTTATCTGATACCTATGCACATCATGATAGTTTACAAATTGGATCTAATGTCTCTTTATCTAAGTTAGTTAGAAACTTCTCGATAAATAGATCTAAGTTAGTTAGAAACTTCTCGATAAATAGACCCAGAACTCTTAGGTTAATTCCTAAGTGGAATTTAGCTTGGGTTCTTCTTAAACTGAAGGAAAAGCCATTTGAACCTCTTGGGACAGTAGATTTCAAATTCTTGTCTTATAAGACAGCTTTTCTCTTAGCTTTCTCTTCTGCTAGAAGAGTCAGTGAGCTTCATGCACTGTCGGTGGATGATTCTCACTATCGTAGTGTCGGGAACACTATCACCTTCACTACTAATGTGGGATTTTTAGCTAAGAATCAGGCTCCTAATAAATATCCGGAACCTATTGTTATTAAGGCTCTTCCGTCTTCAGATGGGCGTAGGCCTTTACTCTGTCCTGTTAGAGCGTTACATGTCTATAAACAGAGATCTCAGTTTATCAGAAAGGGACGAAAACGTTTCTTTCTGTCTCTGATGCCTAATAGAAAGGACATTTCGGTCCATTCTATTGCTAGATGGATTCAATTAACTATCCGTACTGCTTATGAAAATTTATCTTCTTCTCAGCAGTCTGTGCTTAAGATTTCGGCTCATGAAGTAAGAGCTCTTTCTACATCTTGGGCTTACGCTAATAGTATTGCTATTACAGATTTAATGAAGGCTGCTTATTGGTCTGAGCCATCCACATTCACGAATTTTTATCTCAGAAATATTGAGTCCATTTCTGGAGACCTGCATTGTTTAGGTCCGTTATCTGTTGCTCAGAATGTCGTCCACTAAACAGTTGCAACTATAGTTATGCAGGCTTTCTGTTCCGGCAGTGACTCCGTCCGGCTGCCCTCTTCGCTCTGGGCTATTTGACCCAGGGCAAGGGGAAGGGGGGGGGGGGGGGAGGGTGTTCCCTTAGGTCACCTGCTTTATAGTGAAAAGCAAGGGAATGCCTCCTCCGAAGTCAGTATTTCTGAGTCGTTTCCGGGATGGTTTTAAAGTGTAATATTAATGTTAAAAATTCATTCATGTCATATTTTTAAAGTGTAGCTCGGTGTGAAGCATTTGTATATGTCAAGTGTCAAACGGGCATTAATATACAATCCTCGGACACTTTTAAAGAATATAAAGAGTCTCAATTCTCTGGACTAACTTTATTTATTGGCTTACTTTAAAAATAATTAGTATAAAGGGTTATACTGGATGTTAATAGAGAACATGAATGTTATTGTGCTCAATTATGAAGGGTATTGTATCTTTCTAATTTAACATAAAATAAGAAAGATACATGTAAAGCCCAATACTCCTTTTCTCCTTGAGGGGTTGACTCTATATTATATAGTTGAGCTTATTGGATTTTCCTCTATGTCCTAGGCCCTCCAGCCTTTTTACTATTCAGCTATGTCTGGGTCATTGGTACAGTATAAAAATGTTAAAAAATTTATAGTAATTTATATATTTTTTATACTTACCAATGACCCAGATGGGGATGGCCCTCCCAGGAGTTGGGAACTCATACCTCCCCGCTGAGTACATAGCGCTGACCAGGCACTGCTTGTAAGAATGATAATTGGCGCCAATTTCAGAACGTCCTTGACACTGCGCATGCGCAGTAAGAGCAAAGTATGGAGGTCCTTCAGGACATGATTTCTTTTGGTTTTAGATGCAAATTTTGGGGATTGGGGGGCAAAATTTGTGTTTGGCCCTAGTTTTTTAAGAGTTAGCACCAGCTATGTCTGGGTCATTGGTAAGTATAAAAAATATATAAATTACTATAAATTTTTTAACGTTCAGGAAGGGGTTCTGAAATTCTCACAGCAGCAACTTTTTTCACAACTTTCAGCTGATTATAGGGGCTCGTCGAGAAGAGGACAAGATTATAATTGCCGTCAATCCTCTTACAGGTCATTGGCTTATTCAGACTTCTCCTTCCCAGACTTCTAGCAAATCCAGAAGATCTAGGGGCAGGAGTAAACGAGGTGGAGATCGTTTCTCTTCAAACAGGCCTAGCGTCTCTCGCAGGTGATGGTCTACACCTTGAATCACTTCCAGTGGGGGGTCAGATTGCTCTTTTTCTTCCGCAATGGCTCAGGATTTCTGCGGACCCTTCACAAAGTTATTCAGTTCGGTCTGAGAATTACATTTGTAAACAAACCCCCTCTTACTTACAAATCCTTAAAGAGCTCTCCTTTTAGACACCAAGATTCACAAGCTCTTTGAGAAGTCACCAGGGTTCTATGGCCATCTCTGGTACAGAAGAACGGTCAACTCAGACCTGTTGTCGATCTCAGCTTTCTGAATCTCTTCATCAAAGCTCTGAAATTCAGTATGGAGACATTCAGATCAGTTTGGACTACGATTCACAAGAACTTTTTTGCTGAGAGCATAGACCTCAAGGATGCATATTTCCATGTTCCTATCCATCCTCAGTCTCACAAATTTCTCAGATCTTTGTTCTGAGGCATTGCATATCAATTCAAAGCAATGCCTTTCAGACTCAGTTTAGCTCTGGGGGTATTCATCCATCTTATGAATCAAATTATGGCCTTTCATCAGGCCCATTTCTCAGCCACGTCATCAGCTTACCTGGATGACATTCTCAAGAGATGCAGACAAGTGCCTCTTGAATAGGGATATCCAGTGTCTTTTCAAGCTCCTACAGTCTCTGGGATTGCATCCCAACTGGGAGAAGTCAGATCTAGTTCCATCCCAGACTTTCACGCATCTAGGGATGGAATTTCTTAATATGGTTCAACTTCCTTTTATCAAAGCTCAAATAATCAGCGCATTCGCACGCTATTTTCACAAAGCGAACCAAGTTGCAGCCAGTGAGTTCCTATGCCTCATTGGGCTTTGTAACTCAGTGACCGATATCATTCCACTGAGCAGACTTTTTCTAAGGCCCTTTCACTTTTATCTCCTTCAAAAGTGGAGGCCGAATCTCAACTCATTAGTGTTGATTCCTTTGGACAATCAAATTCAAGATCTATCTATATGATGGCAAGATCTGACTTGGCTCACTCAAGATATTCCTTTATATCTCCCCTCCCCAGATCGAATTATCACAGCAGACGCCAGTGATCTGGGTTGGTGGGGTGACTCTGAATCCTCTTGATCTACAGATCAGTTGGCTATAGTCCGAGGATTAGTCTCTGTTTCACATAAACCAGAAGGAATTATTAGCCACTCTGTTAGTATTCCAGCACTGGAGTCATCTCCTTTCCAACTGTGCTCAGCTGATTCTGTCAGACGACTCGACTGTAGTTGCCTACATATGGAATCATGGAGGAACTCATTCCTTTCCATTGTATCTTTTGACTAAGGATCTCCTTCTATCTGCTCAGCAACTGAATTGTAAAATTCTTGTCAGGCACATTCAAGGTAATCTGAATGTTTTAGTGAATGCGTTATCCTGCAAGGGCAGGACTCTGAATCAGCAGGTGTTTAGAACCCTTTGCGACAAGTGGGGCACACCCTACATAGATCTATTCGCGATAAGGTTGAACAAACAATTAGACAATTTTGTGTCCCCTTTCCAACTGTGCTCTGCTAATTCTGTCAAACAACTCAACTGTAGTTGCCTACATTCGGAATCAGGGAGGAACTCTTTCCATTCCGATGTATCTTTTGTCCAAGGATCTCCTCCTATCTGCTCAGCGACTGAATTGTCGATTCTTGTCAGGCATCTTCTGGGGCATCTGAATGTCTTAGCGGATGCGTTATCCCACAAGGGCAGGACTCTTCTGTCGGAATGGTCTCTGAATCACCAGGTGTTCAGAACCCTTTGCAACAAGTGGGCCACTCCACACATAGATCTATTTGTGGTAAGGTGGAACAAACAACTTGACAATTTTGTGTCCCCTTGCTCGGATCCTCAGGCCTTTGCAGTCGACGCCCTCTCGCGTGAAGGTTTGGGTCAATCAGATTCATCCCCTCCTTCTCGATTGTCTGGTCAGGCTACCTCTTCGCAACGATCTTCTCTCTCAGGGCCAGCCTCGTCGGTTCTTTTGCACAGCGAGACAGCAACACCTCCATGCTTGTCTTTTATCTGGTCCTATCTCCAAAAGAGAGGTTTTATGAGAAGAGCAATGGAGTGCATTTCTGCACCATGCATATTTTCCATGAGCTTAGCATACAATGCTAAATGGCAAGGCTTTACTCGTTTGTGTATCCGCAAAAATATTGATTTCAAAAGTCCTTCTACAGCTCAACGAGCAGACATTTTTGTTTACCTTTTCGATACTAAAGGTCTTCAACCTGTTACTGTCAAGAGCTATCGTTCCATGCTGTCAGAAACTTTCTTGTTTGCCAGGAGCCTTTCTATTGTCACCAATCCCTTTTTATGTGTACCCATACTATGTATGGTACACATAATGCCGAATTCCGGGGTGGCCATCCATCGCTCATCCATCCTTTGTCCGTCCATTTGTCCGTCCGTCTGTCCATCCATCTGTCAGTCCGACGTCCGTATCCATTTCTTTGCCATTCGATAACTTGAAAAATATTGCTTGGATTGTCAAATTACTTTATATTTGTGTTCAAGTTACTGATGTGCCAAGCTGTATAGTTTTTGGTGTAAATCTGATAATTTGATCCTGAGATATTAACCCTTTATCCTTCAAATTGAAAATTCCTCCAATCCCTTTGGTATTTGATAACTTGAAAAATATTGCTTGGATTGTCTAGTTATTTTATATTTGTGTTCAGGCTACTGATGTGCCAAGCTGTATAGTTTTTGGTGTAAATCTGATAATTTAATCCTGAGATATTAACCCTTTATCCTTCAAATTGAAAATTCCTCCAATCCCTTTGGCATTCGATAACTTGAAAAATATTGCATGGATTGTCAAGTTACTTTATATTTGAGTTCAGGTTACTGTCTTGCCAAGCTGTATAGTTTTTGATGTAAATCTGATGATTTGATCCCGAGATATTACCCTTTATCCTTCAAATTGTAAATTCTTCCAATCCCTTTGGCATTTGATAACTTGAAAAATATTGCTTGGATTGTCAAGTTACTTTATATTTGTGTTCAGGTTACTGATGTACCGAGCTGTATAGTTTTTGGTGTAAATCTGTTATTTTGATCCTGAGATATTAACCCTTTATCCTTCAAATTGAAAATTCCTCCAATCCTTTTGGCATTCGATAACTTGAAAAATATTGCTTGGATTGTCAAGTTACTTTATATTTGTGTTCAGGTTACTGATGTGCCGAGCTGTATAGTTTTTTGGTGTAAATCTGATAATTTGATCCTCAGATATTAACACTTAATCCTTCAAATTGAAAATTCCTCCAATCCCTTTGGCATGAGATAACTCAAAAAATATCAATCTGATTGTCATGTTACTTTATATATGTATTCAGGTTATTGATGTGCTGTGCTGTATAGTTTTTTATGTAAATATAATAATTTGATTTGGAGATATTAACCCCTTATCCATCAAATTAGACACTCTTTCAATCCATTTCATGTATGGTGTACATAATGTCGGCATCCGTGGTGGCCCTCCATCATAAGCTTTCTACTAGTTGCGCATATGGGTACACATCTGACGATTTCATCGGCCTATTTTTAGGGAATCTCATGAAACATTTCACTCTTAAAAAACCTAAGATTCTCAGAATTAAACCCAAATGGAATCTCTCTTGGGTTCTTCATTGTCTTACCAGGGCTCCTTTTGACCTTTGTCTCATGTTGAGAGAAGGTTCCTGACATTTAAGACAGTTTTTCTGATGGTATTTGCTTCAGCTAGGAGAGTTAGTGAACTACATGCTTTGTCTGTGGACCCTCATTTTTATCGCAGTGTGTGTAATACTGTAACTTTCACCACAAATGTTTCTTTTTTGGCTAAGAATCAGGTTCCAGTTACCTCTCCTCTTCCTACTCTTATCCGGTCTTTACTGCCTTCTGATCAGGCTAACAATAGACCTTTGCTATGTCCAGTTCGAGCTATTAGGACTTATGTTGATAGAACTCATGGAATTAGGAAAGGCAGGAAAAGATTTTTTCTTTCCCTATTACCATGTAGAAAGGATATGTTTATACTAGAACCAATGGCCCAGACTTAACTGGTGGAAACTCAATAATATCCAGGGCCAAGCTCAAATTTTGAACCCCCAACCTCCAAAATTTACACACAAATCCTGAAAGTCCTATCTGGTCCTTCATACTGCACATGTACGGTAACCAGAAAGGTACCGAAATTGGCGCAAAGCATCATTCTTTTGTTTGGCCCAAGTCAGTAAACATCTCAACTGACATCTGTGCTTTAAATCTCATTTTTGAAGATGCCAGACACAAATCAATGATGGTTATGGTGGATTCAAGACTATAACAGGATACTGGAAGTGAACAATGGTGGTTTTTGACATTCAGGGCTGTAACTTTGAAATATTTATATAAAATTATTCATGTTTCCCATTTTTGGGATATGCATCTGAACGTAGTCATTCTTGCTAATGATTACACTATTGTTTGTTAAACGTTCCTTCCATGTCCTTCTTGAACCCTCCTGTGAGATTCCCAAGCTCTATCGGCTTTTTTATTGAAATTTTTTATTAAATTTCTTGGGAGTTTAACATGTATTACGGAATGGATATTCCATTTACCCCCGTGTTTCCGTTCTCATCTTTGGCTGTTTAGGACATTTTGTAGTCTTGCATCATCTACCAGATGCATTGTTTTTTCTTCCTTTGAAGAACTAGCTTTGGGTCTCTTTTGTGCCTGTTTGTTTAGTTAGTTTAGTTTTCCTATTGACGTTGTTTTCTGTCTAACAACGTTTTGAATACATATTATCAATATTTAGTATAGCACAGGTATTGTATTTCTATTAGAATACATATTATTACTTATTCCGCTACTTGGGGTACTTATGCTTCATTCAAAATTTTTCGAATTTTTTTTTTATTTCTTTCGAAAATGTTTTTAATTGTCTATGTTCAGTATCCTTGCTATGAATAATTTATATGTTATTACTTAGGAGTGCAGTGGACTTGGGATTTTTGGCTTGTAATTTCTAAAATGAAAACTTTTTGTTCCAAGTGTAAGTCCAGGAAGCCTTCCGCGAATTTAAATGTTTGTTGTCTTGCCTGTAGTCGCTGCACTCCTTCTATTACTTGTGCTACTTGTGTAGATTGGGATGTGAAATGTTGGGAGCAGGTGTCAGCCTGCATGGTGGGAGGTGAAGTTCCGATGCCGGAACTTTCACTGTAGGCTAATTCTAGTCTTTCAGTTTCTTTTTCAGAGGAACAAGAACATGGTGATGGTAATTCGACACCAGTCCATAATGTGCTGTCATTGTCGTGCTCTGATGAGCAAACAGAGCTAGCTGTCAAGGTGCCCATGAATATTAAGCAAAGGATAAGACCTCTAGATAGCATTCTTAATCCTTTGCAGGCAGCTAGCTCAACTGGTGAAGTGGTTCCCCAGTTAGTGGTAGTCAGGTATGTCTGTAGCGGTTGAGGAGAGTGTAGATGTGGGTCAAACGAGCACCTCAAAAACAAAAGCTCACCCAGCGTTGATGGTAAAGGGGAAGAATCCTGCAAGTTTCTCTACAGGTCGCTCGGTGAGATCTGGGGTCAGATCGTGAACTGGAGAACCCTCTCCGTCCCGTCAGCAACTGTTTTCGACTGTTTGTGTTGCGAGAAACTTCAGTGAGTCGGGGTGTCCATCCTCACTTGCAGTTCAGGACGCTCCTTCCACACTGCAGCCGTCATCAGCGGCAGTTTTGGCTTCTTCCTCTTCATCGGCAAAGCACGTTAGACCACAGACTAGCTGTCCAACTTTGAATGTTCCTGCTTTTCATGGAGACTGTGCCACCGAAGTCGGGGTCGACTGTTTCTGCCGTGAGAAACTTCAGTGAGTCGGGTCGCTCGTCCTCGCTTGCGGTTCGGACGCTCCTTCCACATTGCAGCTAGGTCCGGCGGCAGTTTTGACTTCTTCCTCTTCATCGGCAAAGCACGTTAGACCGCAGACTAGCTGTCCGATGTCCTTGTTCCTGCTGTTTCATGGAAAAATTCCCAGTCTATGCCACCGAAGTTGAACCAACCTTTAGCTAGTGGTTTGAGGCTTGTACATATGGGACATGCATCAAAAAGATCTGGGGTCAGATCTCCGTCCCAGAAACAAAAGATTGCTGCTCTGCAAGCCACGGTTACGGACCTGCTGTCGCGGATTTTGCAGCTTATTGCAGCATCCCAGCAGTCACAGGTTCAGCCGTCAACAGACTCCAGTAGAGAGCTGTCGGATGGTGCTGGGTCTGTCCAGTCATCTGTTCATTCAGATGGTGTTGACCACAATTCTCAGATGAATCAGTTAGATGGCGAGAGGGCTATGGAGGATGAAACTCCATCCCTCGCAGAACAGCACATGGAGACTATGAATGTCATTCATCAGTTCTTCCCGGATCTTGTTCCATCTGATCAACAGTCTGCATCAGCTAGGCAGAAACCACTATCTTCCCTGGATAGGGGTACCTTGTGGAGGAAAGAGGAAGTTCTTTCCTTCCTGGGTCAATCTGCTCAGGTGTTGAAGGCCTTCAGTCTACTTGACAATGCCACCTTTGGCCTAGCAAATACTAAAAAGAAAGGTGGTTACTTATCTTCGGCTTCTCTGCAATTACCGTTTTCTGGACCATGTTATTTGAAAATGGTAGGAGAAGACTTCAAAGAGCTCCTCTGCACTTGGATGAGCAGGCGTCGGATTTAGATATTTCATTGCCCACTTCATTCAATGTCCATTCAGATGTTCTGGAATCTATTGATTCCAGTCATGCGGTTCTGGATGCAATGTCTTACACAGATCATATCACTAGGGGTCTTGCTCAGCAGAAAGGATTTTGATGACATTACTCCATTGCTCAGAGTCCTTTCTAGAGCAGTCATGTATGCCATGTATCACTCCGCCCTTGCATTGGCTAATTTGGAGTTGGTTCGACTTGATGGAGCCTTAGCATTGTCTACCTTGATTGATGATCTGGTGAAGAGCTTTCTCAGAGTTGCGCCGTTTCTGGTCATACTTTGTTCAATGACAAGTTATCCTTTGTGTATGAGGAAGCTACCAAAAAGGCCACTAACACTTCGTTGTTAAGGTCAGTTTTGCAGCAGCAGTCAACTGCTGGATGTGGTAGGCGAGGAAACTCCTGTTCGCAGTCATTGAAGAGGGATTCTTGCGTGGTTCTAAGAAACCCCCGTCAGGAAACCGTCAATCTAGCAACTCTGGTAAGGGGCATAAGTCTTATGAGGACTCAAAGCCGGCGGTGCAAGGAGATTCTCGGGAGACATAGTTTCTCTTCGCGGAAGCCTTGTTTGTCCTACAAATGATGTTTTAGACCTTTATTGCTCTCCAGTTGGTGGAAGGTTATCAAAATTTGCAACTAACTGGATAGAAATAATGGAAGATCAGTGGGTAAGGAATGTAGTCGAAAAGGGTCTTCAGCTATCATTCCGATCAAAGCCTACCCTTACAAGAAGTCTGCGTTGGACGAATCTTCTGACGAATTCTTCAAAGAGAGAGTCTCTTCTTTTAGAAGTTCAACCTCTCTTAGAAAAGGAGGCAATAGAATTTGTAGAGAATCCCAATTCTCCAGGATTCTACAGTCATTTGTTTCTTGTGTCAAAGCCAGATGGCTCGTTTCAACCGGCAATAGACTTGAGCTGGATAAACAAATTGATAATAGCTCCAAAGTTTTACATGGAAACTATTCAGTCATCCGAGTGAATGACTTTGCGGCAAGCATAGACCTAAGAGACGCATACTTCCATGTCTTGGTCCATCTGGTATTCAGAAAGTGTCTGTGTTTTGCTGTTCAAGGGAAGGTTTACCAGTTCAGAGCGATGTGTTTCGGTCTGAAGCTGGCTCCTTGGCTGTTCACTCGGATACTGAACTCGGTTATGTCTTATTTCCAAGCTCATTCGGCAGTAATGTAGTCGGCTTACCTGCACGACATTCTTCAAAGATATGGTGACAAAAGCATGCTTCAGAACGATGTACAGAGTCTGCTTCTGTTATTCAGACATCTAGGTTTCATTGTAAATGAAAAGAAGTCAGATTTGACTCCATCAATGTCCTTTATTCACTTGGGAATGAGTTTCAAGACTCACAACAATCTGGTTCATCTTCCCACAACCAGGGAAAAGTTGGTCAGTTATTATGCTCGTTTTCTACAAAACTCTCTCACAGTGTCAGCAGGGGAGTTTATGAGATTGATTGGACTGTGCATAGCAGCTGTGGAACTGATTCCACCAGGTCGCTTACGCACGCGTCCTCTCCATATTTTCTTCATTCAGAACTGGAGTGTCAAGATGCATTTGCTCGAAAGTCAGATTGTTTTAATGGACCTAGTAAAACAAAAGATTCAGATTTGGACGGACATTCAATGGTTGACTCAGGAGTTCAGCTTCAAGTACCAGATCCGGTCTTCACTATTATGATTCCCACAGATCTAAAGTGTCAGGGTCTTTGGGACTCTTGGTTCCTGGAAAAGCACATAAACATTCATTCCTCTATTCGAATTGACAGAGAAAATTCTCCTATTTGCTCTGGATCATCACGTTCTTATCTCGGTCCGACATATTCTGGGTCATCTGAACGTAGTTGCAAACTCCCTCTCAAGGAAAGGTCGTCTGTCAACAGACGTATCTTCAGGCAGATTTGCTACCAGTGGGATCATCCCAGGATAGATCTTTTTGTCAAGAACCTGAACAATCAGCTTCCAACGTTTGTGTCGCTGTGTCCGGATCCTTGGACATATGCAGTGGACACTTTATCAATTTCATGGAACGGAATAGTAGGATATGCATTTCCTCCAACTCCTCTTATTCAGCAGATCCAGATTCAGTCTCATTGCAAGATTCTGCTGGTAGCATCTCTGTCAACACAGAAACCTTGGATCAATCTTGTCAGGTGTCTGTTGTGGGACATCCCACTTGGAAGCTTCCTCCACTCAAGGATCTGCTGTTTCAGGGGAAGTTCCACAAATTGCATCACAATCCGGAAGGTCTCAATCTTCACATATTTCCATTGTGCAGTCCTTCTTGCACGGAAAGCAATTTTCAGGACAAGCAGTAGATGCAATTTCTAACTGTAGGAGGACCTCCTCTTCGTTAAACTATGCCGCTAAGTGGAGAGTCTTCTTCTGGTGGTGTGGGAATCAGTTGGTGGCTATTTATCATCCATCTATACCTCAAATTGTCATTTTTTTGGTCTACCTTTTTGATGTATTAAAACTGCAGCCTGTTACTATTAAGGGCTATAGGTCTATGTTATCAGACACATATGCTCATCATGGTCATTTGGCTATTGGATCAGATCTTTCTTTATCCAAGCTAGTTAGAAATTTCTCTATCAATAGACCTAGAACCCTAAGATTAATTCCTAAATGGAATTTAGCTTAGGTTCTCTTGAAGTTACAGGAAGCTCCTTTTGAGCTGTTACATGAGATGGAATTTAAATATCTTACTTATAAAATGGCCTTTCTCTTAGCCTTTGTTTCTGCTAGAAGAGTTAATGAACTTCATGCTTTATCAGTAGAAGATTCTCATTTCTGTAGTGTCGGTAATACTATTACTCTTACTGCGGAGGTGGGATTCTTGGCTCAGTACCAGCTTCTGGATAGGAAGCCAGAGCCTATTATTATTAAGGCTTTACAATCTTCGGACAACTTTAGACCAGTGTTGTGTCCAGTAAGAGTGATATGTATTTATAAAGAAAAGGAAGAAAGAGATTTTTTCTTTCTCTTATTCCCAACAGAAAAGATATTTCTGTACATTCGGTTGCCAGGTGGATTCAATTGGCAATACATATTGCCTGTGAGAATCTTTCTTCAGATCAGCATTCTGTAAATAAGATTTCAGCGCATGAAGTTAGAGCGTTGTCTTCTTCTTGGGCTTATTCCAATAGTATTGCCATTACTGATTTAATGAAAGCACCTTACTGGACCCAACCTTCTACTTTTACTAAGTTTTATCTTAGAAACTTAGAGTCTATCTCCAGTGACCTTAGATCCTTGGGTCATCTTTCTGTCACATAGAATGTTGTCCGTTAATATAACATCTTTTAGATGTCTTAGGCAGCCCGCTCGAGCACTGACGCCGGTCTGCTGCCCTCTTCGTTCTGAGGATTCTTCCTTCAGAACAAGGGGAAAGGGGGTGAGGGGGGCGGGGACTGTTTTTCCCTTAGTACGATCTGGCTTTAAAGTGAAATGCAAGCAACTGCCTCCCCCAAGGACAGGTCAGGTGTCGGCGCTGGGTGGTTTTAATGTGTAGCTCGTGTGAAGCAATAATATTGTCTCATTATGTATTGTTCCTTTAAAGTGTAGCTCGATGTGAAGCATTATGTATATGTCACGTGTCGTACAAGTGTTTATATGCAATCCTCAGACACTTTTAACTTAGTATAAAGCGTCTCATTCTCTGGACTAGCTTTATAATTGGTTTCCTTCACCGAATTAGCATAAGGGTTATGCTGGCATTAAATAGAGATTTTATTATACAGCTCTTGCAATTCAGAAAATTTGCCTCAGCAAAAAAAATGCTGAGGCAACAGCAATTTGTGTCGGCTAAAAAACACTTTGCGTGGCACTTTTTAAAAATGATTATTGTTAACAAAAACAAGACCTACGAGAGCCTTAGAGGCATTATGATGAGTGCAGCTTTTGTGTGAGTGTGTCGATTTGAAGTCTGTTGTTCCTGAATAAAATTCTTATACGTCGTGTGGTAAGTTTTGAGTTGTTCGTCATTGTTTGAACATATCACTATCGCGAAAAAAGGGAATAACATATCGGCGGCAAAGTAGGTTAAAAACCACCCACCTCAAACCCTGTCAGTCTACCTCAACAAAGATCCAAATTTTGATTAATTTTGTCACTTTCGTTTCCATAATTTCAATAATTTGGTTGAGGTTATCAAACCCATGCTGCATGTCACATGGCTTTGTTTACTTCCACTTCAAGATTAACACCACGTGTATCGGGACAGGCGTCCCTGGGAAGATTCATCACCCGAGACGGTTTTGACCAAGTTTTTACCACTGTCGTCCAGGTACTCAGTAACAAAAAATTGCGTGGTCCGATGAATTACCAAAATGGACCGAAACATACCAAAACAGACCGAAATGCACCGAAATGTGACTGAAATGGACCAAAACGGGAACTCAGACTACCAAAATGGGCCTCCAGTCTATTGATCTGGGCGTCAAAAAGGCTGGAACGGGTCTGTGTGCGCTTGACGAAACCCCCCTCTAATCTTGAAATTTTAGATCCTAGGATATCAATACTACTAAATTCCAGACCCACCCCTGATAATCATCATAATTCCATCGCGGTACTGAGAAACTCCTAATAAATAATAACCCATGGGAGTCAGGTTCAAGTTAATTTTCTGATCGTTTCACAGTTAATGGGATAAAGGTTCGATGTGCTTCAGCTTTTAATTTTCACCTGTGTGAAATAAAATTTTATGGCAGATTTTGAGAAAAGGTGCGCCCCTTCTTCCCTCAATGGCTTTATAACAAAAGATCCTACCCGCCAACCCCATCTCATTTCAGCAATCACAAGCATTTTCGCTCAAATAGAACGAAGTGTGCATGGTCCAAAATGAGCAGTGAAAGTATCAGAACTGAATGAATAAAAGTTGTTTTTATTGGTTGAGCGCCCGACCTAACACAAAGTTTGGGATCATGTTTTTTTTTTAAACCAGAGCTTTATCACAATAACAACACAAAGTGGGTGGTTTAACGATGTAAGCTGGTGATGTGTTGTCTTAGCAATGAGGTCTGTAGACATGTGTTGGGAGGTGAGAAATGTGTGGCTTCAAAATTTTCCAAGTGTGAAAAGATAGCTTACTGCTTTGGTTTCTTAGTGGAAGTGACAGTACATCTGTCTGCACTTGTGTTTCTTCAACAACAAACTGTGTTTGTTTTACAATTACTAGGAGCAAATAAATACATGCGTTCATAATTTTTCTATCATTCTCCCTTCAACATGTATCCGTGTACTTCATGTGGAGAAGATGCATACAATGCATGGTCGATTGAATGCATATTGTGCAAAAATTGGACGCATTTTAAATTCGCAAAACTGACCACTAGTCTTACCAAATGTTGGAAAGCAATTTTATTGCTACACATGTTGTTCATTACCAAATGGTAATTTTGATTTTTGCAAAAGTTTGAACCGGTTAGTATTTTTATTTTTTTCTTATGCATATCTGTTTACAACTCTCACGTGTAACAAATGCTCACCTAAAGAAAAAAATGTTCAAGGCCTTGGGGCAGTCACCCCTGTAAACTCAAATGACAATGATAGTGTATCATTCCGCCAAATATACAACTAAAGATAAAGGGTTAACATTGAATATGACTTTATAATTCAATTTTCTGTGACACGACTATTATAAAAGAAATATAAACAAAACATATTATCGAAAACTTCTCATCGATACAGCTTAGTGGGGTCCTGCAAATATGGACATCACTGAGTTTCAATGACCTCCATATCGGCATGCTTTTATAAAAAGAAAACAAGTTATTGGACCATGTTTTTACTGTCCTTGAGTTACTTGTCTGGTTTTTCTTACTGATTTGTTGGTTGGAGAGTTAAATTTCAAGAAAAATGTGTAACCGTCTATATGATTGCCCATGTGAATTGTTTACGGGAGGGGGGTGAACGTCACCAACCATGGACGGAGTAGCTCACAATAGCTGCGGAAGCTTGTGTTTGAGGAACTCCTACTGGTTCAGTAAGGTCGCCCTGTACGCGAGTAAATACACATAATCACATGATTTAGTTGTGCTCAATACAGGTACAATTCACATATTATTTGCACTTATAAGCATATTAGTTCGGTGGAGATGTGACCCATCTCGTATGGCAGTGTAAATTAGCGTGCACTATTTCACACGCAATCATAGGAGATAGCATGGTAGCATTCACTATGGACCTACCTAACCATTATTTTTCTCATTTGGGAAGGAATTTTCCTCTTATTGTGGTTTGCAGTTCTCATTGCTTAAAGCTCTTCCAATGTGCTAGTGGATTCAAGTGCTTTTATGCCATTGTTAGGCGTCTGCGCTTGTCTAGAGTGATTATTGGTGGCAACAGACGCATTGGATAGTGGGAGTGCGATATTGGATTGAGGGAATTTATTGGAACAGTGACTTTTGGTTTATGTAGTTGTGGATAGATGGTCTGGAAAGGAATGTAACTAGTAAATATAGCATGTGGTCAGTTAAGGCGTGGATGTAATGTGGATCTGGAAAATTTTAGTAGTGATATTTGATCTGTCATTTATTTGCTTTTTTTTTCTTTCAGCCTAGAAACAGCAAGCAGTGCTGGCCAGCTAATACTAGCAGCAGACAACGAAAAGTTGCTTTTGAAGACATATGGAATAGATCCCCCAGAAATAGTAACAACCAGCTATGCAAATTTGGTGTCAGATGAAGTTTCTGAAAAATTTTTAGAGGTGTTCCACCCTATTATTTTGAAAGATGTGACCCCACTTTCAACTGTTGGTGATGGAAATTGCATGTTTTGTGCTGTATCTTTAGCCTTGACTGGCACATAAAATCATCATTTGCATCTAAGGCTAATGTGTGCTATTGAAATAATAACGAACAGATCACATTATGACACTCAGCACAGAAAATACGTTGATCTAATCAAAGACAGCAGAATTTTTGTTGGTACATATGACAATATTGTACAAAGTGCAGTTTTCATCAAGAGTTATGTGGAACTGCCCGATGTCTATGCACTTAGTGCGGCGCTTTCCAAACCAATTAATTCATATTACCCTCCATTAATATCGGAAACAATTTTTTCAGAGCCTTTCAGTAGAAAAATTGTGGGTCGCAATGTGAATGGTTTTGCTTCTCCATGTGCCAGTGCCACATTGATGTGGACACAAGTAATTGTACCTCAAACATGTGAAAGTTTCAAACCAAATCATTTTGTTCCTTTGGTAAGAAAGTGTCAGCCTTCTATCAAATTTGTAGATCTCACTGGAGATAAAATGGATACAAAATTACAAAGTCTGAATATGGACACACATGTTCATGTAAGTGACCTTTCTGTCGATTCCTCTCCGCGGAGAGAAATATGTCAGCTCTCTAGTGACTCATAATTTCATTCAAGTGACAGTTCATCTGAAAGCGATATTGATGATAGTTTATGTAATGAGGTCCCACGAAGAGACAGTCCCGTCAGACTAAATGTCACGCAAACAGTTTCAGACTGTCAAGTCCGCCAAGCGGACAGGTCTGTTTCGGGAGGGCAGTTATCCTGTGGTGAGCTGAAAGATGGAGCATTTTTAACCACAGAGGATGTTTATTCACTTCTAAACGACAACAGCTGCAGTCCATTTGAATCAGTACCCAAAGGTTTGAAGGAGAATAGATTTTACCTAATTAAAAATAATAATAATTGTAACAGGTGGGACATAAATAAAAAAAAGTTGTTTTTCAGATGATTGTGGCGTGTGGGATAGCAGTAGCGATGCTTTCCCAAAGACTGTATACCTGGTTGATGAATTTGGTAAATTGAAAAGACTATTCACTAGAAAGGGTGTACATGGTAATGAGAAAATTGTCAATGGTAAAAGAGAATTCACCCCGTTAAACTCACAGCCACCAGTATCTTCTCCTGTAGACGTTCACCGATACTACACGCATGTGAAAGCAAGTAAAAGTTTTTAAAAAAAAGTTATCTGGTTCGGTGGAGACAATCTGGCTCAAGTTGCTGTTGTCGAATACATTGGCAAATTTCCAGGTCTTGTTGGACATGGCAATTTGAAATCTTCGGATAGCTATACACAGACAGACATGGAAGTTATGTCAGAAATTGGGCAAATGGCTCAGACCATGAAACCTTCAGATGTATATACAGTACTGTGGATAGGAAAGTGGGTATGATGATGGACGCACACGCTTAACGGCAGAAAAACCTTATCGCCGTTTTAGTCTTTTGGGTGCATGTTTCGGTAGCTCAGTCAGCCATTTCAGTTGCGTTTTAGTCCTTTATGGTAGAAAGACCCTCTTGTCGCCCATTCCAGTCTTTTGGGTGCACATTTCGGTAGATTACTCTCCCATTTTGGTCGTGTTTCAGTGCGTTTCGGTGCGTTTCGGTAATTCGCCACACCGGTAAAATAGTCACGTCAGATGTGAACATTTTTCCATTCCAAGATCAGCCCTGGAGGGGGGGGGGGGGGGTGGTGAGGCAACTCCATCACTTTCAGTTTGTAAATGCGTATAAAATCTGTCACCGGATTCTTTCAAAGTTTGAGTGGTCCTAATTTGACATTGTTCTTGAGTAAATGTGACACGCATGATGTTAATGCATTGTATTCCTTATTGATCATATATAATATTATTATCGTTATGTCATGAACGGATTAAAACAAAAAATAATAAAATTTTATCAATAAAAAAATTGGTATCTATTTTATTAATAAATAATATAATGTGTGTGTGTGTGTGTGGGGGGGGGGGGGGGGGTACACAAGTCAAAGTGGAACTAATAACAGAGTTTGTTATCATTCCCAGATTCAATCCTACCCTCTAATTTGTGTTGCCCACCCCACTTCCAAAATTGGAGATCGGTTATGCCTACCCTGACCCCACCCTTACACACACACCTTAACATTCGTGCATTCGTTCCCACCCTGTAATTCTGATTCGAATCGTATCCCATTTTACAGGGAACGGGACAACCCACCCCAGGGACAACCCGCCCCAAACCGACTTGGAAAACCCGCCCCAAGTTTTTCACACGCCACAGTTATCAGCTATTTGACTATGATATTGGAGGTGCGTAGACAAAATGCCAATGGACAAAATAGAGCCAGCCATTAGAGTGAACGTGGAATAAGGCGAGGACGAGTTCTCGTCACTACTTACATTTAGAGCTTTAAGCTGGATGTTTATTTTAACTTTTTTGAAGTGGCTACACTCCCGATAGTTGCTGGGGTGTTGCCTCGTAATTGGGGCTTTCCAGAGTTGTGGCACTGCACACCTTCGCGATGTTTTTCTTGACGCATTTCATACATTGTTGTTCTCCGTTGCATTTGTGTGTCAAGTGCCCAAATTTCTGACACTTGTGACACTGAACGGATTTTGAAAGTACACGATATTCCTCTGTTTCATATTTTTTGCCGTTGATGTATACCCCTTTGCTTATTAAATTTCGTTACTCTGTTGAATTTTTGTCCCTGATCCATTTTACACTCCAATTTCGTGTTTTTTTGTTTTGTTTTGTTTTGAAAGGTGCCTCACGTTTACTTAAAATTGCAGAAGCAAGAAGCAGAAGGAACTCTGATGTTAACTTTTTTCAGTAGATATCTCTCACGGGATCTCAAAAAGGTGTTCTCGCACAAGCCGATTTTGTATGAGCTAAGCTTGAATAATTACGCGGACCGAGTTTTCTTATGAACCGAATTTGTGTTGGACCGAGTTCTCGCATGGACCGACTTTTGTTTTGGGTTGCTTCTCATGTATTCCAAATTTCCCCCAACATTGTTACATGTACCGTAACCCTCACCTCCGCAACTGACACACATTCATTTTATTCGACAGATCCGCACCGATGAGTAAATCAAATTAACATTTTTAAAATACTTAATTGGCTTTTGCTAAGAATAATTTGTTCATTTTTTACCTCAAATTTCCTCTTAATAATAGAAGGCCGAAATCTCCTAGGTCCAATTATTCCTGGGTAAACGTATCAATTCCAACGGAAACGTCTTTTGCCTTTTCAACAAAATGATGTTCTGCTCCGGGACACGATCCATGTTTCTTTCTATTATTAAGATGGAGTTTGGATAGATAATGGTAGGATATTTTTTTCTAAATTAATAGGATTTTTTGTCAAAAAGACATCTTTTTAATCTGTATCTGTTCATCTGATAATTTTCGCCCATACTCTGTTTTACTTTTAACGCACACAGACACACTGTTTGGCATCGGCATTATTTCTGCCGTTGCAAAATAAAATCACCTTGGCTTTTTCCTCGGAACTGCCGAATGCCGAGGCCAATTGCAAGGGCTGTTATATATAACTCCTTTAAATTGTTGGTGTTATGCCTTTCTCTTTTTTCTTATAGAGAAAGACATGTAATTCCTCATTTATCTCTTATTCTCTTCTAGGAGTCCTCCTTTCAGTATGTGTAATATAGTTATTTTATTCCTTTAAAAGTCCTAGGCCCTCCAGCCTTTTTACTATTCAGATAGATCTGGGCCATTGGTTCAAGTATAAAAAAAAGAAAAATTTAAAGTAATTTGTATATTTTTTATACTTACCAATGGCCCAGGCAGGGATGGCCCTCCAATGAGTGGGCACTCATACCTCCCCGCTGATTTATAACATTTAGCAGACATAACTAGAAAGAAGGATGCTTGCTGCCAATTTCGGTACCTTCCTGGTTACCGCGCATCTACAGTACTAAAGTATGGAGGACCATATAGGACTTTTAATTTTCGGATTTATATGCAAATTTTGGGGGTTCAAAATTTGTGTTTGGCCCTGGATATTATTGATTTTGTAGCAGCTAAGTCTGGGCCATTGGTAAGTATAAAAAATATACAAATTATTTTAAATTTTTCATATTTCTCCCCACTCCATATCTAGATGGATTCAAATGGCTATTCGTTTATTCTACGAACAATTGACTGCTTCAGATTGGATTTCGAATAGTATTACTCCCCATTAAGTTAGAGCTGCGTCGACCTCAAGGGCTTATGCTAACTTGGTGTCTATTAGTGACCTCATGTCAGCGGCTTACTGGAGAAGCCACACTACTTTTGCTTCATTTTACCTGCAGGACCAACTGGAACAATCTGAAGACCTTTTTTCCTTGGGTTCAATGGTAGCAGCTCAATCCATTCTTAAAACAGGTCACTAATAGCCACCAACTGATTTTTTCTTGCTTTATTCATGCTAGTGTCTGACCTAGTAGTGGATAGCATGAGGTTCGGTTAGGACCAGGTATTATATTATTCACGGCCACGACAGATTGGTTTTGATTTGTAAGTGACAACTTCCACCAAGGGATGGATATATTACATTCATTTTATTTGTATCTCCCAATGCAAAAAATATTTTTTGATATTTTCTTTGGATTGATCTTTGTTTCAGCTACGGACCATTTTCAGTCTTTTATTATTTAGTCCAACTGTGGTAAGTCTGTATATTCCCAGTCTATTTATTCTTTAGTACCCTTATAGGTTACATTCAATGATAGTTTCTTATATTTTTCAGGTTCTAGTTTCCAGAATGCTGTGAACCATTCATTGTGTCAATTGCAATTGTTAGAAGCATGTTGATTACGACCACACTGATTGCTTTTCTTACACCGGATGCAATTTTGATTACCAATGTCCAGAAAGATGTGGTCGAACGTCAAGTCCATTTTAAAATAATGCCAAGAAGGATGCTCAGAGTACACCAGTTTCTGGTGCACCTCCTCTACCTCTGTGATTGATTATATGTATGATAATGAAAATTCTTCTGTTATAGGCTTGGCTCATGTTCCAGTTTCAGATTCTCAGGATTTACGGTGTTCTGGTGTTAGGGCATTCCCTGAGATGAGTGTTGAGGGATTCCTAATGAATCGGTGGCCGTTTGGTCGTCTATCAATGATTCCAGTCCTGAGTTGGCCCTGAAGGCTGGCTCAGCAACACTCTATAGGACACAATAGTCATCTGCGAACGTCAATCTGATCGGGTCCGGCTTTACGTCAGGTCCAGGTATTGATTCAGGTTCCTATGTCACAGGAATTAGTGTGGGCATTGCACCTGGTAGGTGTGCATCTAAAAGGGTGTATGCCCTTTCAAGTTCACACACTGATGTTCAGTGTCATGGTGAAAGCTCACCAGGTAGGTCTGGTATAGGGAGCTTTCACGAACCTCAGATTGTCCAAAGATAGACAAATTTTTTGTAGTCAGGTGGCTCCCACACATTACACTGACTCTTAATATGGTACTAATGTCGCCAAAGTAGAGGCCAGTCATTTTCAGACTCAATTTCAAAATCCTTAGATATCTGTAGGCTAGATCTATGATGAACTTTGATACTACTAACAGACGTCAAACGTCATGTATCAATACGTCGTGCCTACAATATGTACTAGTTAGAAGTCAGGTGGTTCCCACACAATACCCTGGTGCTATCCATTGTACAATTACCACCAAAACAGCGGTAAGTAGGGATTCCCTCGAGACGAGTGTTGTGGGGACACATTAGAATTGGGGGCCTATAAAGATAAGGTCCTCTATCAACGATTTGTATCCTTATTATGCTGACTTAGCAATACTCAATAGGGCTCTATTGCCATCTACGGATGTCATTGCAGTCAGATCTGGCTATCTATCAGGTACCGACAATTTTTATGAGTTCTATTTCTCAGGGAAAGTGTGAGCATTAAGTACGCAACAAAAGGAGTTCATTCCCTTTCTGGCTCACACTCTTAGGTTATGTTTTTTTAGTGAAAGCTCGTCAGGTAGGCCTGGTTTACAGGGCTTTCATGAATCTCTGTTTCTGTTGGCTCGCTTTTTGGAATTGATACTAATCTTACGCTCCTCATTTCATGTATCAATACATCAAGCATTCAGACAGTACAGGTTAGTAATCAGGTGGATCCTACACATTACCCTGACTCTCTCCATTGTATAATATCGCCTAACAGTGTTAAGTCGAATTCATACCCATTTGGGTATTATACATTAGACAATCATGCACATTAGTAGTCAGGTGGCTCCTACACGTTACCCTGACTCTATCCATTGTTCAATTACCGCCGAAACAGCCGTAAGTTGAATTCAGACCCGTTTTCTGAACCCTTATTACGGGTCTTGTATTTTCGACATTCATGCACATTTAATTTTCCCTCAAGACCAGTGTTGCTGGGCGTCATACAAAGTCGGGGGCCATTAGCTCCCTTAACGACTCTGGTTCCCAGTTGATACTTTCAGGATGTAGCTGGATCCTCATCTGGAACATCTGTGTCTGGGACATACAGCTACCTTTTTGAGTTCTTTGACTTTGGGATGTTTGTGAACATTGCATCTAATATGTGCGCAACAATAGGGGTTGACTTCTACTAACACTGCCATTTTTTCTAGTCATCAATCTCTTCCTTGCTCACACACTGAGGTTCAGTTTTGTGGTGAAAGCTCATCAGGTAGGTCTGGTATAGGGAGCTTTCATGAACCTCAGATATATGCAGGCTCTATTGACGAATTTTGATACTACTCTCTTCATTCTGTACTTTCTGGTCTCCTGTGATGGAATAGGCTGTTTTAGCCCAGCTTCTGTTTTTTTACACATTGCTTTTTTATTTTCTTGTAAGAAAACAGATGAATCATTAGTGACATCTGGCCCTTTAAAGGAGTTGTGACGCTCATTCCGATTCTTCTGTAGCTGTCGCTTGTTTTTGTGAGGGCTTCTATTATGTCACTACTGAGGATGAGAGTGGTGATTATGATTTTATTCTATTTCACATGCTTCCGAGGCTAAGCCTCTTGACGTTCCTCAGTCGTTATACTTTCTGTCTTTAGTAAAGAGAAGATTGGCAGCTATGCTTAGCCATTCTTCTGGCTTGTTGAAGCCTTTGCAGTCTACCTTTTCAGAGGTTCTACAGTTCATGCATCTTCAATTCTGTCTTTCTTTTGTTGCCAGATGTAGACTCTGCATCTTTTTAATTGTTTATGCATATATCCATTACTGTTCTTTCTTCCCTCTGTTTAACACTTTTGGGTTTATCTAGAGACACACCAGGTATTCGGATACTTGGAACCGGTGAGACAAAAAGAACACAGAGCAGAGAAAGGGGCAGGAGAGACAGGGATGAGTACACGTTTTGCTAAGAAAAACATATTCAGAAGAAACAATCTACCAGAATGTTTTTATTACTCAGTTATGTATTGGTCAAGATATGCTGTGATAGAATTTCAGCTATGAACAATGGCTATTGAATTGAAGAGATTATCATTTCTACTGTCACTTGACCAATTTCGGATAAAATAGGCAAAATAATCGCCTGTCACATGTTAAATTTAGCACTCCTCAGCAGTTTTATTAGCCCATTGTCTTCCGAAATGTCCAGTGAAACAATGGTGAAAGAGTTAACTTCAAGCAGTCGAGAGATTTCTATATAAGATGAATTTTATGAACATGGGGTTTGAAAATATGGGCACTAAAACCCACAGAGCAAAGTGAATTATTGACACTTGGGACACTGATATCGGACACTGAGAACAAGTACCATCATTAGCTCAAAACAGGGAGATAACTCATCTGGAATGTGCTTCTGAAGCTCGTGGTTGGAACGGTACATGGTCTACCGCATATGTTCATAGACAGTGAGGAATTTAGGGTACCGGTACACGATTAGCAGTAAACTGCCAGTTTCAAAAGAGCATATCCGAGAGAGTAAAGTACTGATGCAGTCCAGAACATCAGTAGGGCACTCACGAGGAGTTAATGTGTGATTGTTCCATGTTCTCTAAATGACTTCCATATTAAGTGAGAAATAACTTCAAGGTTAATTTCTTTTGCAGATAATAACAATGCGTGATACATATGACACAGGCGAGGTGCATCCAATTGATGGCTCATTTCTAGATGTGTCAATAACTGAAGAAGTTTGTCCCGAAAATCCAAAGAAAAAAGGATATACACGCAAATCTAACCTGAAACGTTTCAAGAGGACACACCAAGTAGACCACCAGGATACCTGCAGTAGATGAACATGTATTACCCCACCCACCCCACAATACTGCCTGGACTAGCATTATGTATTACCTATATCAGACCTGGGATAGTATAAAGTAAAAGGGGGATTACTAGTACCAAGGGCTAACAGGGAACCTGCATGGGTATATAACTCCCAGACTGTACTATGAGATCATTCCCATAAGAAAAGGTCTACACACCTTTACCTGAATAACATCATATAAGATTGTGCAGTGCAAACAAAAGCGGTCCACTTTTTTATGACGTCGCTTGTGCATAATGACATCACAATGTTAGTAGCAACGTCAACCGTTTTGCCGGGAAACTTTCAAGAAATCCCAACTTCCCCATCAATATTCCATCACACACCCATACTATGAACCCATAGCCCTGTGTGTACATATATCACTTATACATGCAAATAGCATTCTATATATGCGGCACTTACACCACTTGGAGGATCTAGATGGTGGGAGACAAAACTTTTGCATAGGAAAGATTTGCTCCGGCAAAAGCTCCAGTTCCTATGAGAATTTATCGCTGGCTGCTCCTGCAAAGCTCTGGGTAATGAAGCACTAATCGTCCCTTGTATATACACCTAGAACTTAATTAAGCACCCCCTGAAATGTTTCATGACGGTGAAGTTGCTGTTACTGATTATTATGTTTTAATGATGGCTATGTCTTGCAGTACATTTCCTCTCACTTAACATGATGTTTTTGGTTGATAGCGTACCTCACACACATCCTCTTGTCCATGTGAAGCATGCTACCCATGAATGTCACGAAAAACAATATCATCCATGTGCAATATCTGGGTATAAAACAAGGAAATGTGTCACTTCTTTTATCAGTAAATGTTGACTTGGCAAGGAGGAGACTGTCAGAGGCACTAAGATGGCCAATCGGTGGCATGCATGCAACAGGCGTGTCATTCAAAGCTATTGAAAGGCAACTTGGCTATAGTCATTCTGCCATCAGCAGACTTGTCCGAAAAAATCCACAAACCAATGATGTTAAGGACTGACCAAGGCCTGGACAACTGCGAAAGACCTTTCCTCGGGAAGATCAGAGTCCTCATTAGGCTTGAACCCTTTGCTTCAAGTAGGATTTTGAAATGCCTCTGGCTCCCCAAAAGGCGTTTGTGCAACAGAACTGTCCAAAACCATCTCAAAATACTGGGTATGAGGTCCAGAAGGGTCATCAAGCGTCCGGCTCTGTTCGATCAGCATCAAAGATGACGTTTGGAGTGGTGTATGGCACAACAACATTGGAATCTCAGGACATTAAGGAGAGTCCATTTGTGAGACGAGAGTAAGTTCCTGCTTCACGTCATAGATGGTCGCATGAGAGTGTGGGGGCATAGTAATACTGCTTACGTGCCCAGTAACATTAGACCTACTGTTCCTTATGGTGGAGGATGAGTAATGATCTGGGGTTGCCTCATGATTGTAAACTTGATATGGTGACTGTACGTGGGAATGTCAATGGTCATCAGTACAATGGGACATTCTCAATCCGAGTGTCATGCCTCATTTTGACAACCACCATTGGCTACTCCTGTGTTCATGGATGACAATGCAAGGCCACATCATTCACATGCTGTGAGAGCTTCAGAACAACGCTATTACAACACTACCTTGGATGTTGCGGACAAGGAAGAGATCTACCTTAAAGAATTTGGCCGATTTGGAAGCTACATTGCATTAGGAGTGGCAGCAGGTGCCTCTGGACTGTATCAGAAGGCTCACTTGTAGCATTAGGAAGAGGGTTCAGGCTGTCATCCGGGCTCCTGATGGATACACTTGCTACTGACATCAGGCACTGCTATTGTATTCAGGAGATCACAAGTTAAAATTTTTTGTGAGTAATTTCTGGCATTGTTTCATCATGGACCGTTCCAGCACCATACTTGTCGAGAGAACATTTTTCCATCAAAAACATTAGTGACATATATGTGTAATTAGTGTCATTAAAATACTGCACATTTTCATCATTGTGTTGTCTTTCATTTATCAATAGACCATTCTTTCCACAAACAATCACTTTTGGCCATCTGAAAAATAGCATGAAAGTAATGACAGTTTCTATTAACACCTCTGCGAAATAAATGGGCTGCTTAATTAAGTTCCAGGTGTATACTACTGACACTGATTGAAAAATCCTTTTCATTAAGTCGATCCGTCGAGATACAAAGTCGATCAATCGAGATACAATGTCAAGATACAAAGTCGATCAATCGAGATACAAAGTCGATTGAGATACAAAGTCGATCGATCGATCAATCGAGATACTAAGTTGATCGATCGAGATACTACAAGAAAATTAAAATCACATGATGCCCTTTCCAAGCCACCATACAATTGTCTATACTAGATATTGTTTTTGTGGTTTTGTACACAGTGTTCTATCACATCCTACAAGGTCTCTTCATTGTAGTCACCATAGTTACATCTTGACTTTTTATGCGGAGCTTCCATTTTGCAGAGTGTGGTATATCTGGAATTAACAATAAATATGTGCCAGCTGAGTAGTTGATGCATTAGCAAACAAAACTCATACAAAACTCGTTACTTGATATTATAACAACTTGTTGACTTTCCGATGACTTCATGGCACCCGTCAAGATCACCATAGCAGAGAAGGTCCCTAAAATGAACAGAATGATTTTACAAATGAATTAACAATAGCATTTACAAAACAGGTAATGATAGAACATTTTCTTTAAAACTTCATGTTCTTTGTGTCCGTAAGACTTGTCAACTCCGAGTTTCATTATATCAGTATCCGTGGATCTTAGTGCCCATTATTTCAAACCCTGTGTTAACAAAATGTATATTATATAGAAATCTGTTGATTGTCTGGAGCTACCACTTCCACTGTTGTTTTGCTGGACATTTCAGGAGACAATGGGCTAATAAAACTGCTGCAGATTACTAAATTTAACATGTGACAGGCGATTATTTGCATATTTCCTCAGAAATTGGTCAAATGATAGTGGAAATGATAATCTCCTCAATTCAATAGCCATTGTTCATGGCTGAAATTTCATCACAGCATACTTTAACCAATACCAAACTGAGTCATAGAAGCATTCTGGTAGATTGTTTCTTCTGAATATGATTTTCTTATCAAAAAGTGTACTCACCCCTGCCTCTCTTGCCTCTTTCTCTGCTCTGCGTTCTTTTTGTCTCTCCAGTTCTGAGTATCCGAATACCCGGTGTGTAGAGAGATTGCTCAAGTCATTTTGGTTGCTGTTCATTTCATATCGACTCTCTCATTTAGATGATCATCTAGATGAGCTAGGCGCTGAAACAGTGATATCAGTTAGGTCTCCCTCTCATTGTGTCAGTAATGTTTTTTCTTACCTTTGCTCACAATTTTGCTATTTAGTACTCATACGATGGGATGCCATTTCTCAAGTTATTCACATCCCTTTCTGAGGTCCTATGTATTCAGTTACATATTCCTTCCTTTTTGATGGCTCATTCTATTCTGTTCAGGAAGGAAATTTTTCTCATCAGTTTTGATACGACTGTTGTCTGCTGATAACACTGGCTATTCTAGAAAGACTAGTGACTATGTCCATTGTCAATCTTCCTACATTCTCTGCTCAGCCGCAACCCGCTCCTTCTCAGCCTTCTACCAGACAAAGTGGGGGTTCTTTCTCCTCCAGCAGACCTTATTTCACTAGGAAGTGATGGTCTTCTCCTCTAATCGCTTCCAGTGGGATTACAGATTACTCTTTTTCGTCCCAGGTGGTTTGTTTATTCTGATCCCACAGAACATCGGCTCATTCAGTATGGTCTTTTTCTCTTTCTCAAAAAGACCACATCTCACATGCTATCTGTTTCCTTACTCTATTCTTTGTTATGGTCACAGAGCAGATCTTCTGACAAGTACAGAATTTTATATATGTTTTCTGTTGGTATGTCCAGTCCTCCATACTCAGTTTTTTACCTCTATTTTATGACCTGTTTCAGAAGATTAACTGAGCTATATTTTTCTCTGCCAGCTCATTTCTTACTGTGTTTGGATTATTTTTTGCTTCTTTTAGGCAGTGCTGGGCTCTTTTCAGGTAAATATATTCTTATTATTGACTTACCTTTTTTATCTAATGATTCGCATTATTTTTCGTCGTGTTTCCATCATTGTTTGTGACTGTCATTCATCTTCCTTTGGAGCATGCGACCTACTATTTGTGCATGACAGTTTGATCGAGGTACTATGGTAGGTTTAGTTCCCCCACCCCTTCTTTTAGCTCTCTGAATTATTAGATCTATATAAAGTTTTTTAGATGTTATTTAAATTGTTTTATGCCTTTATCTATCTTTGTTTCACTGATGTTATTTTCTATTCTCAAAAGATAGGGTGAAGGGGGAGGGGGGTGGGGGGGGAATTTTGGGGCAGAATGACATGTTTGATTTTGGTACCTTGTTTCATGCTCATTATTTCCCTTCCACTAGGTTTAGGAGTTCAATGCTGTCATGTTCCTTTCACGAGAATTCCTATTGATGGTGCACTCTATGGACAGGAGTTCTATCAATTTTTCTGATTTGGATTTTGAAACCCTGTCACCATTTATTAGCAGTAACTTATATGCCTTTTATTTTATTTGTTTTTTCCAATGTTATCCTTGTCTTGGGAAATGCTGAATTAATTATTATGTCATTTTTGCATTATTTCCCTTGAATGCTTTTAAAATACTATCATTATTTCTTGTTTGCCTCTCTCTGATCTGTCTTTCTATAGTTCTGTCTTATGCTCAGTTTGAGCTATCAGGACATATGTTGAAAGATCTAGTGGTATTCCAAAAAGCTGGTTGACTTCTTTCTTTCATCTTTTTCTATCCGAGAATATATATCCCCTCATTATTAGCCTGACTGTTTACAGTGAGGGCTATAGTCATGACTTTTGTCCATCCGTCCGTCCGTCCGTCCGTCCGTCCATCTGTCCGTCTGTTAACATTTAGAGTTTTGGTTAAAGTTTGTGGTTAAAGTTTTTTACTGAAGGTTCAAGTGGGTTTTTTTCCCCCTGTTTAGTTAACGTTTGGAGTTTTGGTTAAAGTTTGTGGTTAAAGTTTTTTTTATTCAACCTTCAAGTAGAGGCTACACCCCGTAGTTCTTGTCTGATCGTCACAAAATTTCACATGCAGGTTTTGGGTCATGTCTAGATGAGAACGTCCCTTTTTGGTCGTGATCGGTCAACCGGTATGGCTGCCCAAGCCCAAAACCCGAAAACAATTAGCACAGTCTACAGGTAGTATTTATGAAGGGATTTCATTGTGATATGGTAGGATGCCTCTGTATAATGCCTAGATGAAAACGTCCCCTTTGGGGCATGATCTGTCAACCATGATGACTGCCCGAGCCCAAAACCCCAAAACCTTTAGCACAGTCTACACGTCATATTTATGAAGGGATTTCATTGTAACTTGATAGGTTGACTTCATATAATGTCTAGATGAGAAAGTCCCCTTTTGGACGTGATTGGGCAACTGTGACGGCTACAGGGGCCCAAAGCCCAAAAACCTTTAGCACAGTCTACAGGTCATATTTATGAAGGGATTTTATTGTAACTTGGTAGGATGACTCCAAATAATGTCTAGATGAGAACGTCCCATTTTGATCTCGATCATTCAGCCTTGATGGCTGCCCGAGCCCAAAAACCTTTAGCATAGTCACAAGGTCATATTTATGAAGGGATTTCATTGTGACTTCGTAGGATCACTCCAGATGAGAATGTTCCCTTTTGGTTGCAATCATTCAAACATGATGGCTGCCCAAGCCCGAAGGCCATAAACCTTCCAACACAGTCTACAGGTCATATTTATGAAGGGATTTCATTGTAATTTGGTAGGTTGACTTCATATAACGTCTGGATGATAACGTCCCCTTTAGGACATGATTGGGCAACTGTGACGGCAACAGGGGCCCAAAGCCTGAAAACCTTTAGAACAGTCTACAGGTCATAATTATGAAGGGATTTCATTTTGGCTTGGTAGGATGACTCCAAATGATGTCTAGATGAGAATGTCCCCTTTTTGGTCACGATCATTCAGCATTGATGGCTGCCCGAGCCAAAAAACCTTTTGCATAGTCTATAAGTCGTATTTATGGAAGAATTTCATTGTAACTTGTTAGGTTGACTCCATATAATGTCTAGATGATGACATCACCTTTTGGTCGTGATTGGTCAACTGTGATGGCTACAGGCGCCCGAAGCCCGAAAATCTTGAGCATAGTCTACAGGTCATATTTATGAAGGGATTTCATTGTAACTTCATAGGATCACTCCAGATGTTGCCCAGATGAGAATGTTCTCTTTTGGTTGCGATCATTCAATCATGATGGCTGCCTGAGCCCAAAGCCCAAAAACCTTTAGCACAGTCTACAGGTCATATTTATAAAGGGATTTCATTGTAATTTGGTAGGATGACTCCAAATAATATCTAGATGAGAACGTCCCCTTTTGGTCACGGTCATTCAGCCTTGATGGCTGCCCGTGCCCAAAGACCTTTAGCATAGTCTATAGGTCGTATTTATGGAAGGATTTCATTGTAACTTGTTAGGTTGACTCCATATAATGTCTAGATAATGACATCACCTTTTGGTCGTGATTGGTCAACTGTGATGGCTACAGGTGCCCGAAGCCCGAAAATCTTGAGCACAGTCTACAGGTCATATTTATGAAGGGATTTCATTGTAACTTCATAGGATCACTCTAGGTGTTGCCCAGATGAGAAGTCCTCTTTTGGTTGCGATCATTCAACCATGATGGCTGCCCGAGCCCGAAAACGTTTAGCACAGTCTTCAGGCCATATTTACGAAAGGATTTCATTGTAACTTGGTAGGTTGACTTCATATAATGTCTAGATGAGAACAGCCTCTTTTGGACATGATTGGGCAAGTGTGATGGCTACATGGGCCGAAGCCGGAAACCCTTTAGCACAGTCTGCAGGTCATATTTATGAAGGGATTTCATTGTACCTTGGTAGGATGACTCCAAATAATGTCTAGATGAGAACCTTTTGGTTGCGATCATTTAGCCTTGATTGCTGCCCGAGCCCAAAAACCTTTAGCATAGTCTATAAGTCATATTTATGGAAGGATTTCATTGTAACTTGTTAGGTTGACTCCATATAATGCCTAGATAATGACTTCCCCTTTTGTCATGATTGGTCAACTGTGACCGCTACAGGGGCCGAAGCCCGAAAACCTTGAGCACAGTCTACAGGTCATATTTATGAAGGGATTTCATTGTAACTTCGTAGGATCACTCCAGATGATGCCCATATGAGAATGTCCCCTTTTGTTTGTGCTCATTCAACCATGATGGCTGCTTGAGCCCAAAGCCTGAAAACATATAGCACAGTCTACAGGTCATATTTATGAAGGGATTTCATTATAACTTGGTAGGTTGACTTCATATAATGTCTAGATGAAAACATCTTTTTGGATGCAATTGGGCAACTGTGATGGCTACAGGGGCCCAAAGCCCGAAAACCGTAAGCACGGTCTAGAGGTCATATTTATGAAAGGATTTCAATGTAACTTGGTAGGATGACTCCAAATAATGTCTAGATGAGAATGTCCCCTTTTGGTCGTGATCACTTAGCCTTGATGGCTGCCCGGGCCCAAAACCCCAAAACCTTTAGCATAGTCTATAGGTCATATTTATGGAAGGATTTCATTGTAACTCCTTAGGTTGACTCCATATAATGCCTAGATGATGACATCCCCTTTTGGTTGTGTTTGGTCAACTGTGATTGCTTTAGGGCCCCGAAGCCCGAAAACCTTGAGCACAGTTTACAGGTCATATATATGAAGGGGTTTCACTGTAACTTTGTAAGATCACTCCAGATTATGCCCAGATGACAACTTTTGGTCGTGATCATTCAACCATGATGGCTTTCCGGGCCAAAAACTTTAGTACAGACTACAGGTCGTATTTGTGATGGGATTTCGTTGTAACTTAGTAGAATGACTCAGTATAATGTCGAGATGAGGACGTTCCCTTTTAGTTGCAATCGGTCTACCGTCATGGCTACACAGGCCAGAAGCCCAAAACCTTTCAGCACAGTCTACAGGCCATATTTATGAAGGGATTTCAATGTAACTTGATAGGATGACTCATTTTGAAATAATTTCACTGTAACTTGGTAACTTTCATTGACATACGTTAACTGTGAGGGCCACATACTTTACCTGTGAGGTCATATTAACCCACCCCTCAGCTCTTTAGTACCATGTACACCTCATATTGTTTCTATTAAAAACATAGCATACAGGGAACAGAAATTAACATATTCCCAATTATCACAATTCTTGTCTTATTTCATAATCCTTTCATAAACATTGAACATTATCCTTTTCATCAAACACAACACACAGGCGAGTTAAGCTACAGTGTCATTGACGCTTTCATTATCCCTTCCCACAAGGGAGGGATATAGCACAGAGCTCACTCCGTCTGTCTATGTGTCAGTCCGACCGTTCGTTCATCAGTCCATCTGTCTGCCTGTCCGAACTTTCTTTATGCCATAACTTAAACAAAAGTTAACGGATTTCAATTCTTTTCAGTACATGTCTCTAGGCCAAGTTTGATGACCACAATCATCCAATGAAAATTGTTGAAGTTATTGTCCTGCCCAGTCCCCGCCATTTAGGCATTTTTTTTCCTTCCTGTTCTCCAATATGCATTTTGAACTATTTACAGTCACTACATGCATAACTTTTTTTTAAACTCACGTACCCCCCCCCCCCCCCCCCCCCCCCCCGCCTCCAGGGCCCAATTAGCCATTTTTTTTTTCCTTTCATCAAAAATGCATTTTTACAGTTTTGCTTAAAAAGTTTGTGGTTAAAAATCCAGACAAACACCACACACACACCCTTTTGCCAATCAGTTTCATTCTCCAAACACTCTGTTACAATGGCATTTCTTTTTTTCATTTCGGGCAAGGTCTACGGAAGCTGTACACACTGGTTTAAAATAATATTGGCATTCATTTAACCCTTTTCACAACGCTTTTCGAACTTAGTTTCTCTAAATTTCAAATTGAGCTTCTACCACATACTTTATTACTTTTTATCCCCTCCCACAAGGGAGGGATATAGCACAGACCTTGATCCGTCTATTTGTCAGTCTGTCTGTCCGTCCATCAGTCCATCCGTCTGTCCAAACTTTCTTTATGCCATAACTTAAACAAAAGTTAACAGATTTCAATTCTTTTCAGAACATGTCTCTAGGTCCAACCAATGAAAACTGTTGAAGTTATTTGTATTTATAATACAGGCCAGGTTTGAATATAGGTTCCTCAACTCCCCCTCCCCCCCCCCCCCCCCCCCCCCCCACACACACACACACACACATGTCACTTAGGCAATTATTCCCAAAATGCATTTTGAAGGATTGGGAGTTATTACATGCAAAAACGAAATTTGACTCCCACAGCCCAACATTGCTTTATGTACTGCATCTTTAATCCTTTACCTAACACAAGTTGAAGCCAACACTACAAATTATTTTCCTGAAACATCAGATTTATGGCTTATTAGTCCTTATTAAGCTCATCAAGCTTGTTCCATTAATAGGTCATGAGGTATGTTTTGGAGTAGAGAAATGAAAAAATAAAATTTGAATAGCAAATTTTGTACACCATGAGTGCAGATATGGAAGATTCGTTAGGTAAACGGTCAACAAAAAATGGCTCTAACTATTTTGTGTCTAAGCATTGCCACTGGGACAGTTGGGCTGTATGCGTGACATCACTCTAGTGTTTTTAGTTGGATCCAGTTGGCGTTTTCATTTATCTTATGAACAGTAACTACAGCTGATGGGTTTTCGCAGAGTTTTTCAGCTCATGAAGCTAGAGCCCTGGCTGAATATGCTATTCAATGGATTTCATGGTAGCAGTACAAGCAGTTATTGTCTCAGGTCTTTATTAGCTACAGACTGCTTGTCATTTTACCTCGAGTTATTTCCCCGTGGGAACCCCGGGAAGTAAGCAGCACTTGTTTACTGTGGTAAACCAGTTCTGCTTTACTAGTAAAATAGGACCCAGTCACCAATGCTTGGGGTGAAAGTCCTCTAAAATGGGCAACATGTTGATCAACGATTGACTACACTTGACTTCATCTCCATGTTGTGTCACGATTAGCCATGGTGCATAAATATGTGACGTTAACCACCAACAAACAAACAAACAAACAAACCTAGAGTTATTATGATATTATGTTATCCTAGGCTGTTTATAGTTTTAGTACTAGTCTGACAGTTGCTTGTCTTGGCTTGGTGGTTCTCTCCATGTTTTAATGCCTGGGGTATTCCTGGCTGTCGAAAGTATCTTTTTACCACAATAAATATCTTTTTGAACTAGGTGTTTACTCACGTTCAGTAGGCTCAGGTTTGTTATGGCTATCAACATCAGGAGATGGATATTTTGGCTTTTATTTGCTTGGATAAATTCTAACAGATTTTATTGCTATTTTCCACAAAGGTTTTGTTTTGGAACTTATGTTTCTAAATTCAATTTTTTATTTCTGTTTCACAATAGAGAAGCGAATATTTGCCTTTTTTGTATGCCTTGACATTCCTAGGATATTTCTGAACATTGTAGCTTTATGGGGGTTACTTTCCAGCCTGTTCCCCATTCTCTTTCTGGCTGGATTATCAGTTTCTGTGAAGTCCTCCATACTTTAATGCTTGGTAGTAATCCCTTGTATTTAGGGCATGTATATGTATGTGCATGTATTTATATATATGTCTGTATATATATTTATTATTCTGTATATATATTTATATATATATTTATGTGTATCTTGTGGTATATCTGTTATACCTCATATTCAAGTTATTTTGAGTTATAGCTTGATTGATTATGGTCAACTCTTTCTCCAGGATATGATGAAATAGTTATTTTGGTCATAGAGGTTTTATGTTCACTTAGTATGCTTTTATGGCCTTATTATTTATTATTACTTTAACTCAATATACATTCCTATTGTTCAGTCGGCACGTTGTATTATTTTGGTATGTTGAGAAAAAATTAAATTTTTATACCAAAATTCATTTTTTAAAATACTTACCAAAGTGATACCAAATTATTGCCCTCCCAGCAATATAACTACTATTATAATTACTTGCCTCCCCCACACATGTGTATTGAATTTAATTAAAAATTGGAAATTGATATGATTGCGCAATACTGGCAGGAAGTGAACAATTGGAGAAAAGGTCAAATGGGGTACAGTTTGCCAGGTTTTTGTGTTCCAACACAAACCGGCACCTGGCAAAACCGGTTCACTTTTCTTTTTTGTCTTTTGTCATTTTTATAGTCTCCTTACGGCTATTTCTAAGGAATTCTGCACTCTTTATCATCTGGGAGCAAAGAGGAATATTTGGCACTTTGTATCACTTTGGTAAGTATTTAAAAAAATCAATTTTGGTATAAAAATTTAATTTTCATACATCCTGCATTTCTAAATTAATGCTTTGGTATGCCTTGAGTTTCCATTTAAACTCAATTGGGGGCATTATATATGTATATTTTGCATTTTTCTGAAGAAATTGTTTGTTGTATTATCTGTATTTCTATCATTCAATATGACTTTGTCATATTCAATCCCCTCATCCATGAATCACTGTGCCCTGGTGATATGTCTGTGTCTATAACTCAGCACAATATACTCTGAAGGTGCAACTTCTGAAGCTGGTTTATCCATCTATATTGATATGACATGATTCTTAAGTTACATATGGCAATTCCATACTATTTTTTGAAGTTCTATGGCTGCCTATTCTATATTATATTATATATATATTTCTGTCGCTCAGCATTACGTGTACCTCTCATTTAAAACTGACACCAGTATTGCTGATTGCTGCAATGTAACAGTTGTGCTAAAAATAGACTAATCAGCCTAATTGACTGTGCTGGAACTTTTTCTGGGTCACCATGGTGATCCATTAAACAAAAACAAATCAGATATAAACTTAATTACAGTCTTCTCTCTCTCTCTCTCTTTCTGTCTCTCTCTGGTAACAAATCATTCAACTGAATTGTTAGGTTATAGGGCTATGCAATTAAACTAATGATTGATTGAAGGGATTAATTAAAGTACATGTAGATTGCATTAACCACTCCTTGCACAAGGTGTTAAATAACATTTGGGTGGCATGACAAAGCAACAGAAGCTTTTATCCTCCAAACAAACATGTTTTAACACCTCTGCACATGACATGGTTAAGGAATAACAAGAGAATGTAATCAACATTTTCAATTCTTTTTATTATTATTTTAGCCTAATCACAGTTATAACCACATGTAGATCACAAATTCAACAGAAAACAATTATGTTTTTCTTCTTCAATACTGACAGCTTTGGATCAATCAGATGATCAACAAACCTCTCCCCGGCTAAAAACGTTATTCTAACAGCCAAAAAATAACGTGATTTTTCATCCCCCAAACTGCCAGAAGTCTCCATTTAATGACTGATTTCCCAATTTTCTTGGTGGGGGCTGCCCCACCCCAAACAACATATCATCGCTCATGCCTTTGGCATCTGCATCAGGGGTGACAGAATATGATGTGCAACAACTTCCGAGCCACGTTGCAGTGAGATGGGGGCTAGCACGAGGGGTGGTGCCCCCCCTTTCGTTCGACGGGGCACCTTGCCTTCCCCAGGGAATAATTTTGAAATTCAGGAAGAACAAAAAAACGCACAATTTCCTTGACCCGGTCCGTTTGTGTCCATAATTTATAAGTTGTGAAAGGCATGAATAATTATGCCACATTACCACCAAATATAATCCGAATAAATTATGAAATATTTCACATGGAAATTTGCAATTTACGCACCCCATCATACGGTTTATTCCCAACAAGACGAATGTCGAAATTGGTCATCCCAACAAGATGAATCACAACAAAATGAATTTAATTAAAATAACTGCATAGCCCATTTATTTTGAGGTTCTGGGCAAAAATGTATACGAGAAGGGTATTTTGAAGCGGAATTTTATTTTTCAAGAAAAAAACCTAATTGCAATAATATAAACCAGGTAGAAAAACTCAATAAATTAACAATAGAGTAACAAAACATAAAGGAGTTTACATCTTGTACCACATAATATAATAATTTAGCCTTTTTTTTTATCTGTTTGCATGTTATTTATGCTTCATAAAACTGCGAGGAAAATCTTACATTCGTGAACGATAAGTTGTAGTAAGGTTCGGGTTTGAACTGTGAATTATCCTCTCAATTTTATAAAGAGTAAATTACGTGGCGGTAGAAATTATGAAAATGAATATACAAGAAGTCTATTAAAATGTTAAAACATTTTACCAGAAATGTTTTAACTTTTGGGGCCAGTATCAGAATGTATATTAAATCTCTTGTTTCAAGCATGTTTTTTCCAACTATGTCAGCAATATCATTTTTGTAAAATGCACTTTTAGTGTCACAAGTGAGTTTTCATATAAATAGCTGACTGAAAGTTTGTACTGCATTTAGTGAACACAAAGTATTGACAAAGTAAGTTAATTATTGGTGTTTAAAGTCACATATTTCTGCACAGTGGCTAATCATGACCAGGACAGTTTTATGGGTGGAGGAAGCCAGAGTAACCAGAGAGAACCACTGAGCAATGGTGAGCAACTGTCAGCTTCCCAACATACTAATTCCACACAAGCAGGGTTAGCAGTGGTTGAAGACAAGTGCACCATTGATGTGCAGTATGCCTCAGTACACAATGCCACCATGCCCCCACGTGGGCAATGGGGGTGAAGTGTCTTGTCTAAGGACACAACACTGTTGCCTGAGAAAGTAAGACTTAAGAATGTAAAAACTGAACTCACTATGAAAATACACTTGTTAAAGTCAGACAGTGAATGTGGGCGATCAAGAGATGAAAAATAAAAAATATTAATAATAATTGCTCAGCAACTACTGAAGCATGTGAAACAACCACCCCAAAAGGGCGTAATTGTACACTTTATAAATATCTTTTTTATGAATTTCCCCTTTAGTTAATGAAAAAAGAAGTTTTCGTCCTGTTGCGATTCGTCTTGTTGGGATATTTCAGACATTCGTCTTGTTGGGATGACAACTCTCATGCATCTTACAAGTATAAATAACTAGATATTAAAATTTCTTGTCTGTTGTTCCCTATATGGGTTAACATGGGAGGGGGCAATTCTTTTTAATCCCCCCCCCTCCACTGGCTACACACCCGATTCATACCCATGATCACCATAACAATCCCCCAGGAAAAGTATAGTAGGCCTAATGCAAGCACTACAGTGGAAATAAAGGCAATATTCCCATGCTGTTGGGGCTTCTTAATTTTTTAACATGTTTCCTTTTTATAATGTTTATTTGTTGTGCAACAACCTCTTCCTTTAAACCCACTTCTACTGTATACCCATCTACATGTACATCCATCTATAGTGTATTTCAAGCTGAGAGAAAATGCCAAGTACCCGGCAATTGAAAATGCCATAAAACATGCCTGGTTGGCTTCACACAAAGTTCACCGACATTTTGCAGAATGAGGCTAGTGGGCAAGGGTGGCACTACAGGAGATGGTCGACCCTCGTAAAACAAGCTTCCCTACCTCACCAACGTGAATTTTTATTGTTTTCAATAGCAAATCCAGAGAAGAGATATTGCGAACGTACATTAACAGTCAATCAAACAACAGGGAACGAAAACAAAAAAAAAGAAAAGAAAACTTTTTTTTACGGAATGGTTCGGGCCTCAGTTTCATTGGCCATGTATAAAGTGAAAGAAATGTATTTATCCGCTCTCTTTTTAAATGCTAGCTTGATCGTAATTGAAAATGTTGTGTTTTCAAACATATTTTTTTGTTTATTGGTCGAGTTTGCAATCAGGAGTTTATTTGTGTAACTATATTTATATCGCTGCACCACTCACTGCTATCTGATGAAGCATGTCATCAGCATTCTGTTTGAAGTCTGGTTTTCCCACTCATCTATAATTAGCCTTGATAGGCAGGTGGTGGACCTGTATAATACCGAGTGATCACCGAGTGTGACAAAGACTGGTTTTAAATGGAGCAAACACGTAATGGTTTATAACTTTTGGGGGGGGGGAAGCTGGTTCATTCTCCATTTTCACTGATTATGCAATTACCGTTCATTTAGCTGTACAGTGCTGCTTCCAGCCGGCAAGTTTTTTCACAGCCAGGTTGTTATCTCAGTGCTTTTCTCGCATCACTGATTTCTCTCTGCACAAGTTTATGGCCCAATTTTATCTTACATATTTTAAATATATGGCACACCAATTTCAACTGTTTTGTTTCAATTCTAGTCAATTTGGTGTCAGTACAGATCATTAAATTTTATTAAGACTTTCTCAAGCGATTGTATTTGGGCAGTTACTCAAAATTTTGATTAAAATCTAATATGAAATTGACATCTTCCTAATAACCTCTTCATTATTTTTCATATACATTTTTTATTAGTCTGTGTGTTATTAATGTATGCTGCAAATTGACTGGCTTTTAAATTCGAATACAGGGAGAGGCATGAATGTAATAGGTTTTACTCCTTTGTATTGTTTCACATCCTTCAGTTGGTAAGGTTAAAAGACTTTCTTTCAGGAACTCTCTTATGAACTTTTCCATTAGTACCTTTGGTTCTCAGTCGTAGGTTTTCATTGCTTTACTCTAACATGTTTTATCTTCAGCTTATGTTTGTACATGTACTCTATATTCAGTTTGTTAGACAAAATTTATTCATGTTCACTCCAGGTGTGTAATCAAGTGTGTGGCCTTTAACATCAGAGGGATTGCAGTGGCTCTGGTTTTAGCTTTTCATTAGTATGCCTTGTCGACTTAGCTACTATCTAATTCTTTTGCATGTATCATAGTATAAAATCGAATTTTTATATCAATTCATAGAGATCGAGGTGCTGTATTCAACATAGGGCTGGGCAGTTTATCGGTTTTTCAGTTCGGTTCATTTTTTTTTCAAAACCAAGCCACCACCACCTTAACAAAAAACCGAGACTTTCGATTTCAACAAATTTCCCCAGAATTGGTAAGTTTATGACCTATCAATCACATGCATTCCATGCAAAGGTTAAAATGTTGGGCAAAGGTAAACGCTGTTCCATTTATGCTTTCTTAGAGAGGATTGACATCAAATCCCCTAAATTAGTGGCAGCAAATTTCTTCTATCTTAAACGATTTCCACAGAACCACCACCAGAAGGAATATGAAAAATTAAAAAGTCTTACGTAAGAATCCACACATGCGGTTCAAGAATCGTTAAGTAAATTTTATGAACTGGGCACAGCCTCAGGCTCACTCATATTCCACCAAATAGGTATTGAAAGTTACCTGACAATATATGGTGTAAAAGTAATATAAATTATCTTTGACCCAAAATCATCTGCGTACAGCACGTAGAAAATTAGATTGGAGGCAAACTTAAAATTTATTAAGTTTTGAAACCTCAAAGTTCACATGAGAAAAATGACGGCTCCGTTATGTTAATTAGCGGACTTCTGGCACGTTCTCTGAAAGTATCACATGCCCCGAAATAACGCTGTGCATTTCAGTTCTGTTTTTTGTCAACAATAAAATGGTGAAATTAAAATAGAACATATTCTGTTAAAAGGATGGCAGGTGACTATTGAAAGTTTTTTAAACTTATTGTGAATTGTTTGTATACTATTTGAACTTACTTTAAGGAATTGCACAGTAGACTGCAGGTCTGTTAGGTATAAACTGTCTCGTGTCAAGTTAACGCTGCATTCCCAATACGCAGTTGTTAGAATCAACACGTGTTTTCCCATGTGTAATTTGTGTACACAACAAATCCCAAGATGCAATATTGCAAACTTTCAAATCCCATTATGCAGCTGTCTCCCTTCAAAAACATCAATCGCCTGTCTTGACTGAGATGAAATCAACACAGGGATCAACCAAGAGGGCAAAGTGAAGTTGGCATTATCTTCGCCTTGGCACCGCTCAATTCGCCCAATTTCTATGTTTGGGCAAAATCAAAGTTAAAAATGAACCTCTACAGTTGAAATTAGGAGAGATATTGTGAAAACATTGGAGTGAGTGCGTTACTAATAAAAGTGATTCGTATATCGCGACTTACTTCAATAATAGTTATCAAAATCACAACAAATATGATTTGTGTTGCTTTTATTCCACTGTCATTTAAAGAAGGAACCATTAAGAAACTGGGGTAGTCTATTTTGAAGTGATGTGATAGTTACCGAAATAAGCACAACAATTGCATATTATCCACCAAAACCAGGGTGAGAGCTTAGCGACTCCCTAATAAATATGGAACTGTTGATTTTTGCTAAAATGTAGCTTTTCTTGTAAATTTTTGCATCTTGACAAGGCCCCAAATCTCACTGACAGAACAAGGCAGATCCCACCAGTGGTGGAGCCATGGTTTGAAATCCTGGGGGACCATGCTGGTGAAGAGTTTGGGGGGGGGGGGGAGAATCTCAGGACTGAGGGTACTGTACTTGTACTGAGGGAAGGAAATCAAAAAGAATCTTTTCAAATTTGGGGATGGGAGTGGGATTTGGAGGGGGGGGGGACTGGGCACCCTAGATATCCCAAGGCTCCACCACTGTAGCCCACTATGGTAGCCCACCACAATATGTCCATTAGCTGAGAAGAGTGGTGAGCACTGAGTAACCTGGTTGACTCAACATACTGTAGGAGCCTCATGACTTGGAAGACAAATACAGACACATTTTATTTGTATATTACCCTCTAAAATGTGGATTTCAACAAGATATTTTGAAAAACCGAAAACAGAACCGACAACTGAGTTTTTGTACAAAACCAAAACCAAATCGAAACGTTAATTTCAAAACCTCCCAGACCTAATTCAAGAACCTCTATTATGAGTGGTTACTTTCTGGTCCATTCCTCTCCAATATTGCTTTGAGTAATAGGATAGAAGCTCATCATGCCTGCTATATTGCATATGGAGTAAAAACTTATTATTGTCATGTTAGAGTAATGCATATAAATATGTTTTATATGTTGTTTTAACTTGTTTATATGTTTGTTGTTTTATTCATACACACATTAACATTCATCATTTTCATCCATTCCTCTGAAATGCTGAATTTTGCCCATTTGTTCTCCAGAGAGTTGTATTCAGACATACTAAAAATACAACCTCTAGTACATCTTTAAACGACAATCACACATACATATATATATCTGTATACCCTCTGCCTATTGTTCATTCAGCACTTGTGTTAGTTTGAGTAAGTGGCAGTGGCTAAGAAATCAAAATTTTGTATCAAATATTGTTTCTTAGTATACTTACCAAACTAACATAAAATATTGCCCACTCTGCAAGAAATGATATAACTTTAATCGCCTCCTCCTTGCTTCACATGTATACATGTGAAGCATGTCCATATGTCTTTAAATTCCAAAATTGATTGCACATGTCTGGTGGGTAATGGACACCGTGTGACTGTCCTAGACAGTAGCTTGTATACTCTAGATTATGTGCACCATGCACATTTGGCCCCTGGTTTTGCTAAAAATTGTCATATTTTACTTTTTAAGTTCTAAGGGTTTGTCTCTCGGAGAACATTAGAAATTGCTCATTTCCAAGGAGGAATTGGATATAAGAAAAGGCGCTGGTGTTAGTTTGGTAAGTATATCAAGCAATAAAATTGGTTGTACAATTATAATTATCATGGATCACCAGATAATAATATTCAGAAAGAGATGAGACCAGTCAAAACAGTGATAACAAGCAAAAAAGTACTGTTAAGTGAAGTCAGACTTACCATGTTAACTTTCCTCAGTACATCAACCCATGGCCAGTGAATATACTTACCTGAGCGATTATTTGCCCAGTGGCCATTCAAGACAGTGATTTCCAACCAGTCACTCTGACTTCAAGACTGTTAATCCTAGCACTGGGATTGTTCACGTCTTGGATATTTCTTGGTCAGTAAACCATAATGCTTCAGTTATCCCTATTAGGGATTTTATGGGGAGGATGGGATTATATCAAAATTATTGCAGGTTTGGAAATAAATCGTGAATAATCATTCAGGTTACAGGGAGGTTACGACGATTCCAAAAACCATAACCTGCAAACCATTCACGATCGCATTTGACCCTTGACGGAATTGAAAAGTGATCATCATTTATACTGTGCACCCCAACATGGGCCTCTATATATTGCTGATATAACCTACAGAGTAGAGTTGGACATTATTGGGAGAAACCAAATTATTATGGGTATATCTCCCCGTAGGAACCCCGGGAAGTAAGCAGCACTTGTTTACTGTAGTAAACCAGTTCCGCTTTACTAGTAAAATAGGACCCAGTCACCAATGCTTGGGGTGAAAGTCCTCTAAAATGGGCAACATGTTGATCAACGATTGACTAAACTTGACTTCATGTTGTGTCAAGATTAGCCATGGTGCATAAATATGTGACGTTAACCACCAACAAACAAACAAACAAACATTATGGGTATTTCTTTTTTTCATATGTGGCACCATTTATAGTACTATCATTCTCTGTACTCGGAGTCGACAACTGACTCTGACATTTGGAGTAAGCTACAAAAAACAGGCAGGCACCTTACCAGTTTCTTTTTAAAACTTTATGATGTGGCCCCAACTCTTGAAAGAGATTTCTATGGCAAATACTACAGACAAGTGTCAAGAAATCAATTCACTTAATTATTTTAGATCATTGTTTTCCATGCTGATTTGCAGGAATATCCCACATGCTATGGTTATAGTTACCTCCCTTAATATATCAGGTCACCTACTCTTCATCAATGTGACACAAGGCATCAATGCTATCCTGTAAAATTGCCAAAGGTTGGTTATTTGGAATTAGCTCTTTTCCAAAAATATCATTTAGTCACAACTTCGTGCTGTTAAATTGACAAAGATTCACTGCATTTTTCAGTTCATAATTCTTAAATTGACAAACAACACAGTTGTTACAGTAAACAGTATGAAACCTGGAGAATGATCTATCAAATTTTCTTGCGCTTAATGTTGTATATCAAACTTGGATACGAGTTGTCTAATTTTTTGTACGAGTTGACAGTTTGTGGAATTTCTACCTTGGATGATACAGACCTTGGAAGACTCTGACCCTGTATGAATCAAACCCAGGACAAATTGGACCTTGGACAAATCAAACCTTGGACAATTCGGACCTCAACTTTTATATCTGAATTGTCCAGGATCTGATGCGTCAAATGTTCAAATCGTCCTGTATATGTAATTTCCCCTGAAAAATGGTTAAAATAATATGAACACTTTAATTTCTGAGTAAAATAAACTTCATTTGAATGATTTATCACAAAAAGTAATAAAATATAAATCACAGGGCAACTTTAGAAAAAAACAGGTTACAACAGGTTACAACAACCAAATTAGGCATAATTTGCAAACAGGTTATAAACTCAATTCCTTATTTCCAGGCCTGTTATTGTGTATCATTTGATACTGGTGGCCGCTCTACCATAATTCTCTGTATACCTTTCATTGAGGGTCACTTGGTTGAATTGTGTGTAGGGTCATTCAACCACCAAACCTCCACAACATTACCTATGTATTCAGTTTTCTTTCCATGGGTGTAATTTAAAATTTTTGGCACACCCATGATAATTATTGTCATGGGGTTAATATTTTTGAATAAATCAGCGTGGAAACATGACACTGAATGATTTGTATGATCGGTGAAACTGTGTGAAAAACTTTGTGATGATATCTGCTGCAATTTGCAAGCTATGGTGGTCAAGAGTATTATCATTTTTTTTAATGTCTTTTGATATTATTTGCATGATAGCTCGCACCATTTTGACAGCCACAATGATAACACACAGATGCCTGTTTTGACTGTATGTTGAATCTGGCCAATAATATTTTCAATAGTTAATGGTCTTGGGGCATCACAAGGTGTGTTAGATAAGAAATTCTCCATTTTTAATGTATATGTTGTCATCAACATAAATCGCTTATACGTCTGTTTTCTTTATGAGCGTTTGTTATTAATACTGTATTCAAAACATAGGAAATGCTACAACTGCTCCATAGTAATGTATATGTTTTTTACAGGTTTTGACCCTCCACCTCTTCCCCACACCACCTCTCAACACCCCAATCTAATGGACATCATGTTTAGTTTTTCAAGACAAGGAAATCTGGTAAAATGTATTATTTATATAATAAGCATTTGCTAACTTATTTGCTTATTTTATTACAGAACTGGATATTTGGTGGAACACCTGATGTTTTTTGGATATCTGGATTCTACTTTACTCAGTCGTTTCTGACAGGTGTTTTACAGAACTATGCCAGGAGGTATAAAATTCCAATAGATCATTTAGGCTTTGAATTTGAGGTGACCAAACAAGAAACAACTGTACAACAAAAGCCGGTAAGTAATGGTATTTTACAGAACTATAGTTCTAAGTAACTATAGCTGCAAGAAATGTATGTGATAGTAAAAGTGTGATTTCTTCATCGATAAATACTTTATTATATACCTGCTCTGCAGAATCTCGCCTAGATTGTCCATCTGTTGGCTGATCAGTCTACACATCTGTAATTCTGAAATTCCTGTGCTTGTGTCTTATCTTTTATTATGCGCAAGGAAATGTGTATTTTACTTGGTGCATGTTGTCTGCATTAAACATCTTATTTATGAAAATCTTGAATACAGATGGTTAGTTTTTCAGTTCAGTTTTCTTTAATAAAAGAGAGACTGGAGCCAACCTTGTTAGAAAAGTGCATTTTTCGTTTTCTCCAAATTTTCACGACTTCAATTTACAGTGTGCTTTTAATACATTTATTGTCAACTCAAAATGATGTAGGAAGCAGAGGGAGTCATCAAGAACCAACTTCAATATATGAGAGTAATGCCTTGACATTTCAGTATCTGGAATTACAATCTACTTTTGTTACAGGAAAATAAAATTATGTTTTTGATCTGATTTTATTTTTATTTATTTGTAATTGACATGAGATCGAGCTGTTGTGGATTAGCATTTGAAATGTCTAAACTATTTTCAATTTAAATTCAAATCGAATGAATCTACATACTGCACACTCCAATCTTGAAAAAACAATCAGAACAGTTGTAAAGAGAAAAGGTGTAAATAGTGCATGTTGTCATTCTACACACAGCATGTTGGAAGATTTCAGGTCTACTGTCATTTTCACTTATACTTTCATTTGGAATTTTCTGACAAGAATCGGCTTTACTATTTGTAATCTATGCAATGGAATGTTTTATAGTGTTTTGCAACATTGCAGTACTCCCTGTGTGTTTTAAATATTAACTTGGGAATATCACAAACATATTTTGACTCTACTGAATGTTAATTCCATATAATTTCACTCTTTTTTCTGACTGGATAGTAATAATCACGTGTAGTTTTGCATGCAGAAACAATATTGGCCATTCACGACATTGAGGGGCTTGCTGCTAAAAGACAATGTTTATATATATACCACTTAATTAAAAGTCCTTTCTGTTCAGGCCAAATGGTTGTAGTGTTTTAAGTGTGAATATCCAATGGACTTCACTTAATCGGCGCTGGTCCGTATTTTTAGAAGATTGTGGCTGAACCACAAGTAGTTACCTTTGCCTCTGACGAGTTCTCCAATCAGAACGAAACTGGTTAGGCGTACCTATCAGACTCATTCACGGGATTTCTATGCACAGGTCCCCTTGAACTCTATTGAGTTGTTTTATTTGTTAGACAATGTGTATAGTCAAACTTGATATACTAGTGTATTGTAGAGTGCGTTGTATACACAATTGCCACTGTGAATGTATCTACTTGTATGATGAGAAAACATATCTTCAGTTTTCTTTATGAAAAAGCATGTAGTAGCATAGGACAGTTCCTTTCCTGAATTTTTAAGATATCATGTATGGCTGTGTATACATTGCTTACTCTGTAGGCAAAAGGAAAGTATTCCAATTTACTTTCTCTTTAAGACATTTCTGGCTTCCTATTTATTTGGTTCAGATAAGTTTCAAAATTGTGTTTGGGGATGTTTGCTTTATATTACTAACAATTAAGATAAGTTAGAAATAGCACCCTTTTGTACTATTTCATAATATTTTGGCTCTTAGATTTTTAGCTTAACTTGACAAAGTCAAGCTGAGCTATTGCTATCACAACCCATCCGTCAGCATACATACGTCCACAATTTCCTTTGGCACACCGCACCTGTTGCATTTATGATTGGATCAATTTGAAACTTGGTATACTTGTTTAGGGTGACCTCTAGATGGGAGCTATCGATTTTCTTCTATTTCCATTAAAAAATGTTGCCGCTGGCAGCTACCTTTAAACTTAGTTTAGTCAGGCGTCAATATTTCCCTTTGGCACACCCTACAAGGAACATTTATGTTCAGATTGCTTTGAAACCTGGTATGCTTGTTTGTGGTGACTTCTAGATGGGAGCTATCGATTTTCTTCCATTTCTGTTGAAAAATGTTGCTGCTTTCAATGACCTTTGAACTTAGTTTAGTCAGGAATCAATATTTCCCTTTGGCACACTCTACAGAGCACATTTATGATCGAATTGCTTTGAAACCTGTGTGCTTGTTTGAGGTGACCTCTAGATCAAAGCTATCGATTTTCTTCCATTTGTTTCAAAAATAGCTCCTGTTGGAAATGATCTTCAATGAACTTAGTGCAGCTATGAATCAATATTTCCCTTTGGCACATTGTGCAGGGCATCTTTATGATCAGATTGCCATGAAACTTGGTGTGCTTGTTTGTGGTGACCTATTAGATTTCCATCAAAAAATGTTGCCGTGGCAATGACCTTTGAACTTAGTTTAGTTAGGCATGAATATTTCCCTTTGGCACACCCTACAGAGCACATTTATGATCGGATCGCTTTGAAACTTGGTGTGCTTGTTTGGGGTGACCTCTAGGTGGGAGCTATCGATTTTCTTCCATTTCCGTCAAAAAACGTTGCCACTGGCAACAACCTTCAAACTTAATTTAGTCAGACATCGATATACTCCTCTGGCAGGCCCTTCAGAGCACATTTATGATCGGATCTCTTTGAAACATGGTTTGCATGTTCAGGGTCATTTTGAAGCTACTGATTTTCTTTCATTTCCATAAAAAAATTATTGTTGTTGGCATCAGCCTTTGAACTTAGTGCATTTGTACAGCAACTTATCCCTTTTGCACTCTCTACAGGGCATATCTATGAATTTCCATAAAAAAGAAAAACAAAATCATTGCCACTAGCAATGACCTTCAAACTTATACATTTGTGCATCAACATCTTCCTTTGGCATGCCTCAGAGGGCACATTCATTATTGGGTTGTTTTGAAACTTGGTATGCTTATTCAGGGTGACAAAGATAGGAGCTATCGATTTTCTTTTCAAATAAAATTTTCCATCAAAAGTTGTTGCTGTTAGCAACAACCTTTGAATTTATTGCATTTGTGCATCAACATTCTTCTTTGACATGGCTTACAGGGCACATATATCATAGGATTGTTTTTGAACTTGGTTTGCTCATTAGCAAGACCTCTAGATAAGATCTATCGATTAGCATACATTTCTGTGAAAACAGTTGCCATTTACAATGAAATTTAAACTTAATGCATTTGTGTATCAACATTTACATTTAAAAATGCATGGATTGCCCGGATGTTGTGCACACACAATGCTGTTATGTTGAAGTTTCACCAAATAACATTGGAATCAATGATCTTCAATTTTGCCATTTCACTTATAATTTACCAAGTTCAAGTTTGTCAGGTTGAGCTACAGTGTCATTGACACTTTCATTCATGTTTTTATCATCTAAACCATAGCTTATGACCTGTCATTGGGACACTCTCATACCGCTCATCCTAGCGATGGATTAACTGGTTGAATGCTAGAAGCCACTATCAGGGCTTTCAAAAAAATGAGAGCAAAAGCCAGTTTTCCTTGCTCATGTTTCATATTGAGTCAAATGCAAATAATATTTTGTTTATGTAAAGTTGTTTTATTACAAATTATTGGGGAGTGCCTGTGGGCACTCCCAATAATTTGCACTGAAACAAATTTTGAATAACAAATTCAGACCACCCAAAATAATCTAGTCTTCAGCCAGTTAATAGCCATTTACAGAAATGTCAAATTTTAAGATGTGTGTTGGGTAAAGGATTAATACATGTTTCATCATTAATTCTAGAAATGATGAAAAATTCATCTAAATTTAACTAAACTTTCATTGATGAAAAAATCTATTCAATTTTCAGGAGAAAAATTGGATTAAATGTGCCAAAATTATACTCATTTCAATGGCAAGAGAAATCCTGTCCTAGAGTTAAAGTTAAAGTTATTCCAGGTGTAAAAAGACCCAAATGAAATATTTTCAGATGTTGAGTTCTGATGCAGGAAAGTTTGCCAATGTTCATTGTTCATCATCTTACTAAAAGCAGCCAAATGTGGCCAGCTCAAAACACAAAAGTCACCATTGAACTTTGGTTTACATTTTGCTTCAAAAACAAAGCTTATGATTCCTCAATGGAATGAGTTCAGTGAGTTCATTCCAATGAGGGGTAATAAGCTATGATTTTGAACCAAAAACAGAATATAGTTAGTTACATACTTCGGCTGTATAATATGAAAATACCGCTGAAAAATGTTTTTGAAATTTACCATCCAGTACTGAAAAAAAATGGTTGAAGCTCTGGAATTTAACTTTTGCCAGAGCGTACAAATACAGATTACTGAAACATTGCTCATTCCTCTGCATTTCCTGTGATTTTTAGCTCAACTTGACGAAGTCAAGCTGAGCTATTGCTGTCACTTCTTATTCATCTGCGTATGTAACATACATACGTATGTACCTATGTATGTCCACAATTTCCTTTGACACACCACATAGGTCGCATTTATGATCAGATTACTTTGAAACTTGGATTGCTTGTGTGTGATGACCTCTAGATGGGAGCTATCAATTTTTTTCCTTTTCCGTCAAAAAATGTTGCCGTTGGCAACAACCTTTGAACTTAATTTAGTTAGGCATCTATATTTCCCTTTGGCACACCCTACAGGGCACATTTATGCTTGGATCGCCTTGAAGCTTGGTATGCTTGATTAGGGTGACATCAAGATGCGAGCTATCAATTTTCCATCAGAAAAAGGTGCCATTTGACCTCTAGATGGGAGCTATCAATTTTTTTCCTTTTCCGTCAAAAAATGTTGCCGTTGGCAACGACCTTTGAACTTAGTTTAGTTAAGCATCAATATTTTCCTTTGGTATACCCTACAGAGCACATTTATGATCTGATTGCTTTAAAACTTGGTCTACTTGTTTAGGGTGACCTCTAGATGTGAGCTATCAATTTTTGTTCCATTTCCATCAAAAAACGTTGCCGTTGGCGTTAACTTGGTGAACAACCTTCAAACTTAATTTAGTCAGGTGTCAATATATTCCTCTGGTGTGCCCTACATGGCACATTTTTCATCGGATCACTCTGAAACATGTTATGCATGTTCAGGGTGACCTCTAGATGGGCGCTATTGATATTCTTTTATTTCCATTAAATATTATTGTCATTGGTGCCAGCCTTTGAACTTAGTGCATTTGTACAGCAACTTATCCCTTTTGCACTCTCTATAGAGCATATTTATGAATTTCCAGGTAAAAAAGAAAAAAGAAACATTGCCACTAGCAATGATCTTCAGACTTAATACATTTGTGCATTATCATTTTCCTTTGGCATGCCTCAGAGGGCGCATTCATTATCAGGTTGTTTTGAAACTTGGTATGCTTATTCAGGGTGACCAAGATAGGAGCTATCGATTTTATTTTCTTTTCCATCAAAAACTGTTGCTGTTAGCAACAACCTTTGAATTTATTGCATTTGTGCATCAACATTCTTCTTTGACATGGCCTACAGGGCACATTTATCATAAGTTTATTTTTGAACTTGCTGTGCTCATTAAGCAAGACCTCTAGATAAGAGCTATCGATTAGCATTCATTTCTGTGAAAAAGTTGCCGTTTACAATGACCTTTAAACTTACTGCATTTGTGTATCGACATTCTTCCTTTAGCCAGCCTTACAGTTTACATTTAAAAATGCATGGATTGCTCTGATGTTGTGCACACACAATGTTTTTATGTTGAAGTTTCACCAAATAACATTGAAACCAATGATCTTCAATTTTGGCATTTCACTTATAACTTACCAAGTTCAAGTTTGTCAAGTTGAGCTACAGTGTCATTAACACTTTCATTTTTTTGATGCAAGCATTATTAGAATCCATTGTAACTGTCTACCTGGTCTAAAAAACCTCATTCACTCATCTTGCAATGCCACTTGTCTCAATTTGTATTCCTATTTTCTTCATTTGTTTACATTTTATGACAAAAAACCAAAGATAATTCACATGATTAGAGAGGGGTTAAAATTTGAGAAGCTCATTTATGTTCTTTGTCACGGAGCTGTTTATTTTATATAAACAGCTTTTTATGTCTACAAATATTTTTCAGTATAAAGTAACAACAATGTTATTTAGTTCTTCTAATAATTTCTCTAGGCAAATGGAGCTTATATTCATGGCTTATATCTTGATGGTGCAAGGTGGTGCAGAAAGAAGAAAGTCCTTGCAGAGTCTGAACCAAAGATTTTATCTGACCTGGTACCTATTGTATCCTTTAACTATGTTTATCCTTTGGTTAGTAAAACAGTATAAAAATATATTCTTGCTATTTCTGGGATGCACAGTTAGAAAAAAAGAAACATTTTATTCTTCAATGTTTAACTTCTACACTAGAAGGGTCCTCAGTAAAGGACAATCTGTACTTTACACATCATTTTGTGAATGCTATACTACTACCCATTTCTCATTGGCCTTGGGTATTTGATGATGTTTTGAACTTCAAATTCTGAAGGTGTTTTAAAGAACACTGCCATTGCAGTTTACAATTCAACTTTTTGGCTCTGTGACCTAGATCATGACCTGATCAATAAATGTAAATTTGATGGGAACAACTTAGAACCAAGATATATGCCAAGTTGTGCCATTGCAGAGCTAATGGTTACTGAGATATTGTGCAGAGATACACATATATAAATTAAGTGTAACAAACATTTTGACTGCCAGGCATACAGTTTACACAAAGCACTATTTTATCACCCAGTTCATATTGGCATGGATTATTTGATGCGGTTTAGATATCCACTTAAAATATTAAAAGTGTATTCTCGAGTACACTGCTGTAGAAGATATAATTCTCAAGATAAACTTTTTGACATGGTGACCTTGATCTTTTCCCTATTTACTTGTTAAAACTTGGAAAATCGATTAATTTGTGACCCAAGAAGGACCAGTAGAGTAAAACAAACCTACAAATGGATTTATGACACCAATTACTATTCTTCCACCTAATTTACATTGGCTTGGGTTATTTTATGTGGATTTATAGTACAATAAAAATATTCAATGCATATTCTTGAGACCGCCATTGGACTGAAAGAAATTTCAGTCCAGTATGGTCTGGTATACAGGTAGGCAGTTCTGTTTTTTTCCCACTGGACCAACACAAGATGGCCCACAACAGTGTTTTTGTTTTGTAGGTAACATAGGGCTTTTTTTACACCTTCATGCATGAAGATATCAGACATGTTTGATAAACTGATAGCAAAAGTAAAGAATCAAGCAGTATGACTTTGTAATAAATAAATTTTATATATTCTCATTCCAACATTGGAGAAATAAGGCTGATACTCACACAAATGACAGGGCATAATCTGGTCAGTGCATCTGATTTGCTCAATATAGAATTTCTGGTGTGTACCACATCTTACTAAGACCCCTGTCTCGGGTGTAAAAAGTCATTAGAGTCCCAATTGTAGCCTGATAAGCCTGTATACTGGTAATAACATTTACAGAAAATTTTGAACTTCCTGAGACTGAATATGAGGTTGCACTAAACTAAAATGCTCTACTGATGAACGTAAACAGACACATGCAAAGAACATCACTGTTGAAAGACTTTTGAATTATTTGGAATATAAAATAACAGTTCTTGTTGGGAATGCCATTATGAAAATGTATGTGGAATTGTTAATGGTCTAGTTGAGAGTGATATATTCACTGTCGATATCCTGGTTGTCAAACGCTTGGGACTAAACTGCTTATGCCATGGAACTTCAAATGACCAGGTGACCATCCAGATAAACAGATGAAAAGAAGTTCATTTAAATCATACATTGCCATTCAAATTGTTTTTGTCAATACTTTGAATTCATTTCCATGAGACTACATATATTGCAACAAATGTGATGGGCATGTGTCTGCTATCTGGATCGATGCCTTGGATCTTCAACTTTGGGGGAAATGTGTTCCAGAACCAGACATGTTAACCTCCAGAATAATTTTTCAGGGAAGCTGAGGGTGATTTTCAGGGAAATGGGATGGATTTCAAGGAAAAGTTTGTGCAGGGACAAAACAAAAGAAAAAACTTGCCAATTTTCATCTCATGGACCACCATTAACACCAGGTTATATCCAGATCTAGTTGTCAGTTATGCTGATGCATTTATGCTTTGTTAAAAAATCATAAAATAATTGTTGATTTGACCCCCCTCCCCAACCCCCCCAACCCCCATCATCCTCTTCTTCATGACCTCCCACCCACAGAGCACCACCACCTGTGGTTTGCGTTTATCAAAGTCTACTAAGCTAATAATTTCCCAAATCTGGAAATGTTAACAGGAACAGATGTCCTAATGTCTACTAAGCTAATAATTTCCCAAATCTGGAAATGTTAACAGGAACAGATGTCCTAATGTTCAGTTATTTCAAGAACAGTAGTACTTGGAAAGTATCTTGATCAAAATCCTTCATGCATGAGTGGACGTTTGTGCCCTGCACAAAACTTTTCTTTTCATCATTGAAGCATTTTTTTGTAGTTTTAATTCCGTTAGAAATTTTCTGGGTACAGACGGCCAACAGTTTGTTTTTTTTAAACCTATTTTTAAACTGTGTTAAATAGTTGAGGTAAAGGTGTTGTTTACGTTTTGATTTGGAAAAGGGAGGAGAATTAAAGCTGTTCTATGAATAAATAAATATATATTATTTAATTCCTTTTCATATATTTTATTTACCCAAAAACTGCATTTAAATGAAGGTGGAGTTTTCAATTTTTTGAAAGTAAGTCACCTATTTTCACTTAGACACTCGCACATTGATCACGAATCTCCAATTACGAAGTAAAAAACAGGAATAAACATGAACACAGTTGAAATATATATCATAAAATACCCTTTTCTTAAATAAATTGAACTTAAATCCATATTTTACTGCTTCATGAGTTTTTACCAGAGTTTGAAATGCATGTGATTTGACTCCGAACGTTTTACATAAGTTACAATGGGAAAGAAATATTCAACTGTTGTTTTCCATGATTTTTGCTCCAAAACTGATTCCTGTCCAGGAGACCGGGAACTACACTGAAATTTCACGATTTTTCCGGGCATTCCGGGAGAGTTAACATGTCTGTCCAGAACTGATCTAGTAGTTATTTCAAACAATAAGTTTCAAGTGAAATAAATGAGTGCTATGTTCCAAACAAGAAATATGACACACTTTGTACCCCCCAGGGCTGATCCAGTTCATTTTGTGAAATTGACATATACATACACATATTTTAATAGTGTAAGTGTAACAAAATGACAGATGACACAATCGCTATTCTTCAACCATCTGACATTGATTTTGATGATGTGATGGGGTTTAATCTTCATTTAAAGTATGGGAAGTAGAATTGTTTAGAACACAACTGTAAATGATGCCGTGATTTTCGATTTGTGGATGGGTAAATGTGAACGCCTAGGAGCCAGCTAGTTTACTAAGAATGGAAACTTGCTTTCAAATTGATGGTTGATATGAAATCATGCTGCCACACATCTGTACAAACTCCAAAATATGGCATGAAAGGCAACAATGACCTTGACCTTTGACCTACAAACTTGTAAGTTTAGACTCAAAACTAGACCTAAAGTCCAACTGCACCAAATGTGGCAATAGTGACTTATTGAAGGGTTGCTGAGATATACAAGCATACACAGAGACAAACAGACAACATTCCTCGAGGTACCCTTGTCTGACTTTTGTCAGTCACAGGGAACATCAATAAAAGTATATTGTATATAACTTTTAAAGGATAAAGTGCATGAGTTGTTAACAATCTTTCCAAATTGAGTTTATTTGTTGAGCTTTTGGGGAAATTCCATTGGCAAATAGACCAATTTTGTGTCAAATGTTATTCATCCTAAACACTTACTCAGATATGGCTGAAACCTGGAGAAAAATTAAAGTTCCGTGAGAGTCCAACATATTCTTGTCCAGGTTTGTATTTACTTATTATAAACAGAAAGATATTTTGAAAAATGCTTTAAAAGAGATATTAAACTAAATTTTTGTATTCTTAATAATTCATTAAAACTTTTTAGAGTTTGAGCCAATTTTTATGCATGAGTAAATGAATTTGTTTTTAAGACATTTTGTTATAAAGATGAAACTACAAAATTGTAATATTTTTATACTAATAACCAATGGCCAAGACTTAGCTGGTGCAAAGTATTTAATTTCCAGGGCCAAACACACATTTTGACACCCCCCCCCCCCCCCCACCGCCCCAAAAATTGCATAAAAAGTCAGAAAAGGAAAGTCCTAACTGGTCCTCCATACTTTAGCTTACTGCGCATGCACAGTAACCAAGAAGTGACCGAAACTTGCGCAAACATCATTCTTCTGTTTGGCCAAAGTCAGCAATATCTGAACTGACATCTGTGCTTCAAATACTCTTTTCTGAAGATGCCAGACACTAATCAATCATGATTATGGTGGATTCAAGGAACTGAAAGGTTGCTGGAAGTGAACTATAGAGATTTTGCATGTTCAGGACTGTAACTTATTAATAATTATATAAAATTATTCATGTTTCCCATTTTCGGGACATAGACCTGAACGTCATCATTCTTACAAATGATAAACCTACTGTTTGTTAAATGTTCCTTCCCTCTCTTCCCATGAACCCTCCTGTTAAACCCCTATGCTTATTGGCTTTTTATTGAAATTTTTTTTATTAAATTTCTTGGGAGTTTAATGAGATCTACAGAATGTTTACTCCGTTTATCCCCATGGTTACATTGTTGCATCCTCATCCTGGGGATGTTAGGATGTATGTTGTCTTGCATCTTCTACCAGATGTATTGTTTTTTCTTCTCAGGAAGATCTAGCTTTGCATCAGGTAGTAATTAACCGGTTTCTGACTTTGGGCTTATTGTATAGCCTGTTGTTTAGTTTCCGGTTTTTCGTGTTGACGTTTTTCACTTGGACAACGCTTTAAATTATTGTATTATTATTTTATAGTGTAGCACAGTAATCATATTTGTAGTAGGATACATGTATTTATTATGCCGGTAGTGTAGCTTAAACTTTTTGGTGTTTGTCCACACTTAGACTCTATTGGGACGGCCTTGTGCTCGTGAGGTTCCCTTTGGGAATTTAGGCGTTTTCAAAATTTTTTTGAAAATTTAGATTTTTTTTTTCGAAACGATATATTTTCAGTATCCTTAATATGTATAATTTATTGATTGTTTAGGAGTGCAGTGGACATAGTCTTTGGCGTAATATTATTATAAAATCTTTTGGCACTAAGTGTAAGGTAAGGAAATCTGCCCCTGATTTACACGCTGTCTTGCTTGTAGTCATTGCACTCCTTCTGATACGTGTTCTACTTGTGTCATTTGGGATGCCAAATGTTGGAGGCGGGTGTTACGTTATGTACGTGGCGAAGTTCTGATGTCGCACACTAATTCTAGTTTTTCAGTCTCTTTTTCAGGGGAACAAGAATATGGTGATGATTCAGCGACAACCATCCAAAATGTGCTGCCGTCGTCACACTCAGATGAGCAATCAGAGCTAGCTGCAAAGGTGCTCGTGAATATAAAACATGGAATAAGGCTTCTTATTCCATTAAAAGCAGCTAGCTCGGCCGGTGAAGCGGTAACCCTGCCAGTGGGGGCCGTATCACTGGATAAGTCTGTAGCGGTCGAAGAGAGTGTAGAATTGGGTAGAGCGAGCACCTTAAAATCAAAAGCTCACCCAGCGACGACGGCAAAAGGGAAGAATCCAGCACAGCAAGTTTCTTAACGGGACGTTCAGCGAGATCTGGGGTCAGATCAAGACCGGGAGAGTCTTCTCCATCTCATCAACAGTCGGGGCCACGAAACTTTACTGAGTCAGAACTAATGTCCTCGTTGGCTGATCGAGGCACTTCGTCCACACTGCAGCCGGTGTCGGCGACAGTTACGGCTTCTTCTTCATCGAGTATTAAGCACATTAAACTGCTCACTAGCTATCCAACTTCGGAAATTCAAGCTGTTCCGCAAAGATGCTCCCAGTCTTCCCCTCTGAAGTCGGGTCATCCGGTAGTTAGTACATCGAAGCATGAATATGTGGAGCATTCGGGACGTCTGGCAAAAAGATCTGGGGACAGATCGCCATCCCAAGAACATCATGCGGCAAAGAAACACAAGACCACTGCTCCACAAGCCTCAGTTACGGACTTTCTGTCGCAGATAGCACAGCTTATCGTAGCTTCCCAACCAATGCAAGTGCGTCCATCAACAGATTCAGGGAGTGAGTTGTCGGACAGTGCTGGGTCGGTACGGTCATCCGTTCACTCAGAGGGAGCCGACAGAATTTCACAGCCTAACCAAGCGAATGATGATAGAGAGGTGGAGGAAGATTCTCCTACCTATATGGAACAACATATGGAAACCATGAATTTTATTCATCAGTTTTTTCCTGAATTAGTTCCCTCTGGTCAGCAAGCTGCATCTGCTAGGCAGAGATTGCTTTCATCCATGTTGATTTAACCTTATTTAACCTAGCAAGTTCAAGAAAGAAATATCCTTTATTAACAGCATCTTCTATTCACATACCATTTCCTGGATCCAGCAAATTAAGAACAGTTCGAGAAGATGTACAGAGAGCTCCTCTGCGTTTGGATGATCAGGCTACGAATATGGACATATCATTACCCGCATCATTCAATGTCCACTCAGATGTGATCGAATCTACAATTGATTCTAGTTAGGCAGTTTTGGATGCTACGTCCTACGCAGATCATATCACCAGGGCTTTGGACCATAGTCTTGCGGGGAAAGAATTTGACGATATTAATGCGTCGCTCAGAGTTCTTTCTAGGGCAGTTATGTATGCCACACATCATTCCACCCTTACAGTGGCTGATATGGAATTATTAAGACGTGATGGAGCCTTGGCATCATCTTCTTTGATTGACGATCGGGTGAAGAGCTCTCTTAGAGTCGCTCTGGTTTCAGGACATACGTTGTTTGATGACAAGTTGCCCTTGGTGTATGATGAAGTGACCAAGAAAGCTACCAGCACTCTTTTGCTGAGGTCAGTTACCCAGCATCATCCATATGCTGGACCTGGTAGGCGAGGGGGCTCCAGTTCGCAGCCAGCAAAGAAAAGCTCCTTGCAGGGTTCTAGTAAACCCTTGTACAATTATTCTGGAAACCGGCTGTACAGCAACTCTGGAAAAGGGCAAAAGTCTTACAGAGACTATAAATCAGACACCCCTAGACGATGGCACAAGGTGGTTTTTGGGGAGGATGTGGTTTCTCCTCACGAAGGCCTCGCAGGTCTTACAGGTGATGGTCAAAACCTCTATTGCTCTCCAGTTGGCAGAAGATTGTCAAACTTCGCGAAAAACTTTATGGATATAACGGAAGATCAGTGGGTCAGAAATGTAGTCAGATCGGGACTCTGACTATCATTCAGATCAAAGCCTCCACTTACAAGAAGTCCACGTTGGACAGTTCTTCCAGCAAATCCTTCAAAAAAGGAGTCACTTCTTGCAGAAGTTCAGTCTTTCCTGCTAAAAGATGCAATAGAGGTTGTAGAAAATTCCAACTCACCGGGATTTTACAGTCACCTGTTCCTTGTGCCAAAACCAGATGGCTCGTTTCGACCGGTCATAGACTTGAGCTGGATAAACAAACTGATTATCGCTCCAAAGTTCTATATGGAAACCATTCGGTCAGTAAGAGCCAGCATTCGAGTGAACGAATTTGCGGCAAGCATAGATCTAAAAGATGCGTACTTTCATGTCATGGTTCATACGGCTTTCAGAAAGTACCTGCACTTTTCTGTCTAAGAGAGGGTTTACCAGTTAAGAACGATGCACTCATGCACTCGGTAATGTCGAACTTCTGAGCTCATTTAGTCGTGGTTACGTCGGCTTATCTGGACGACATTCTTCAGAGATACGACGCCAAAGATGCACTTCAGAACGATGTGCAAAGTCTGCTTCACTTATTCCGACGTCTTGGTTTCATAGTAAATGAAAAGAGCTTAGCTCTGTCCAAGTCATTCATTCACTTGGGAATGAGCTTCAAGACTCATTGCAATCTAGTTCATCTTCCTATAACCCGAGCGTGATTGGTCAGTTACTATGCTCGCTTCTGTCAAAACTCTCTAACAGTATCGGCGAGAGAGTTCATGCGACTAATGGATCTGTGCAAAGCAGCGGTGAACTTGATTTTGCTGGGGCGTTTACGCATTCATCCTCTCCAGATATTCTTTACTCAGAACTGCTGGAGTGTCAAGACGCATTCGTTAGAACACCAGATTGTTTTAACAAAAGTTAAGATTTGGGCAGATCTTGAGTGATTAACTAAAGGAGGTCTGCTTCAAATACCAGATCTGGTCTTTACTATTATGATGGATGCGAGTCTGACTAGGGTTGCCTGGTATTTAGAATTTTCGTACCGAGTACAGTATTTATAAAAATACTGCAGTATTACTAAATGCCGGAAGCTATATGGAAGTTGCGGCAAATCAGCGGATGACCAAAGTTTATTAAATGCATCTTCTGACTTCTTAACATCCTGCACGAAGGTAAAATTACTCCAGAAACGAATGTCAGCGAAATATTCATTGCAGAGAAAAACATAATTTGAAACAGCCAAAGAACTCACGTGATACACAGGCTACTGGAAAAGCATACCTGGGACAATTCATACCCCAAATCAGTGGTTGTTTCATATCAAAAGTTATGGACTTTTCATTCTTGTAAATAAACATTTTGTTCATAATCCAAGAATGAAAAGTTCATACTTTTGGTAAGACTAGAGTTTGGTTCTGACAAGCAATGGGGAATGGAAGGGAGGGAGGGGGTGGGGGGTGGGGGGGTCAACATTAATAAACAAAAAAAATATTAACAATGAAACATATATACAGTAATAATAAAAACATTTATTTTGCATTATCAAGTTTTCAACATATCAAAATTATCATTTTAAATTTGAAGCTAAATTTTCTTTCTCGACGGTATATATTGGCAACATGTCTGTAAGATTTTTCGACCTATGTGAATTTTTCGTGTAGCCTGTGAAATTTTTAACCACTGTTGTGATGGTTGGTTGCCTGGATGGTGTGTTTTGTGGCATTTCTGTTTCTCTTTTCCTTTTTCTTGTCTATTTTCCCACACAGCCAACAAGGAGCCTGTGATTCATCTTTAGGTTTATCGTTTGCATCCAGCTGAAAGCCAAAATAGTTCCATATTGCAGATGTGTTATTGGATTTCAATACAACTTCCAGAGCTATTTTTCAGTTTTCAATTGTGAATTTAACGTGCTGGGATGGGGTACTTATATAGCATTACGTGTACGCTCCCTGTAAAACACTGTCAATCAACTCCCCACTAACTGCTCTATGAGGTGGGGTATCAAAACCCAAACACGTGACTTCAATAAGACGTACTATCAGTTATAATTAGCATGATGTGTTTCCCAGTGTTGTGACAAGGTTATGCTTCCAACACAAAATAGGACCTCCAAACAGCATTTCTCTGCAAAACGGCCGTTGATAATTAGGGAAAAAAGCGCATCGCTCCCAAACTACATAAATAAAAATAAAATCGTTAAAATTTATTTCGAAATATCGTACAAAATGACTTTTGAGGGCAGTTTCGATCTCGCATGAATATTTGTGAAGACCTTCTTGTTACTTTTTGTTGATGTCGGTGTTTCTTTGATCCCGTAATTTTTGGATACCAATTAGCACATTTTTCCAACCAGTCGAGCAAATACTACTTTTAATATCATAGGGAAATTTTTAAAGCACGTTTCGTTTTGAATATATTGAGTAAAAATCAGTGTGATTTTGTCCTTGAATTTTTACAATCTGACTATTATTAGAGATGTTATGCCAAAAATGGAAATAATAAAAAAAATCTCATTTGTAACAGGTTGAAGAACCTTTCGAAAAGAGTCATTCAAATACATACCTTTTTTATTCAGCAATGGTAGACATATTCCAGGCAATGAAAAAGAACTTTACACAATTTGGTTGCGTTTCCAGGTATTCGCATGAAGGTCAGCTCACGTCGTCTTTACAGGTTGAGAACAACGTTGTTTCGTTACCAACTAAACAGGCCAAATTGCCAGAGTTATAAGACCACAGATGTATGGAAACCTGATCTAAATCACCCCTACCTGAAAACACCTCATTCTTCTATGCACCCCCCCCCCCCACGCCCCCGAAATATATAATACACATACCTGTGTGTTATTATACCCCCGCTTCGAAGAAGTGGGGGCTATATAGGAATCGCCCTGTACGTCCGTCCGTCCGTCCGTCCGTCCTTATGTCCGTCCGTCCGTCCGTCCGTCCGTACGTACGTCTTTCCGGACATGAAATTCTTGTGTGCGCAACTCCTCCTACATTTATCAATCAATTTGGACAAAACTTTTCAGACATCATCACTACTAAGTGAACATGCGCATATTCCAAGATTTTTGATCTGCGACAATTTTAACCAGGTTTTCTCCCTTTGACTTAGATTTATTGTGTCTTTCCATCTGAACAAATTCTTGTGTGCGCAACTCCTCCTACATTAATGAACCGATTTTGATGAAACCTTTCAAACATCATCTCTACTAAGTGAACATGTGCATATTCCAAACTTTTTAATCTGCGACAATTTTAACCAGGTTATCTCTCTTGAACTTTGATTTAATATGGGTTTCTGCATGAAATTCTTGTGTGCGCAACTCCTCCTACATTTATCAATCAATTTGGACGAAAGTTTACAGACATCATCACTACTAAGTGAACATGCGCATATTTCAAAATTTTTGAGCTGTGGCAATTTTAACTAGGTTATCTCCCTTTAACTTAGATTTATTATGGGTTTCTACAAGAAATTCTTGTGCGTGCAACTCCTCCTACATTTATCAATCAATTTGGACAAAACTTTTCAGACATCATCACTACTAAGTGAACATGCGCATATTCCAAGATTTTTGATCTGCAACAATTTTAACCAGGTTTTCTCCCTTTGACTTAGATTTATTGTGTCTTTCCATCCGAACAAATTCTTGTGTGCGCAACTCCTCCTACATTAATGAACCGATTTTAACTAGGTTATATCCCTTTAACTTAGATTTATTATGGGTTTCTACATGAAATTCTTGTGCGTGCAACTCCTCCTACATTTATCAATCAATTTGGACAAAACTTTTCAGACATCATCACTACTAAGTGAACATGCGCATATTCCAAGATTTTTGATCTGCGACAATTTTAACCAGGTTTTCTCCCTTTGACTTAGATTTATTGTGTCTTTCCATCCGAACAAATTCTTGTGTGCGCAACTCCTCCTACATTAATGAACCGATTTTGATGAAACCTTTCAAACATCATCTCTACTAAGTGAACATGTGCATATTCCAAACTTTTTAATCTGCGACAATTTTAACCAGGTTATCTCTCTTGAACTTTGATTTAATATGGGTTTCTACATGAAATTCTTGTGTGCGCAACTCCTCCTACATTTATCAATCAATTTGGACAAAACTTTTCAGACATCATCACTACTAAGTGAACATGCGCATATTCCAAGTTTTTTGATCTGCGACAATTTTAACCAGGTTATCTCCCTTTGACTTAGATTTATTATGTCTTTCCGTTCGAACAAATTCTTGTGTGCGCAACTCCTCCTACATTAATGAACCGATTTTGATGAAACCTTTCAAACATCATCTCTACCAAGTGAACATGTGCATATTCCAAACTTTTTGATCTGCGACAATTTTAACCAGGTTATCTCTCTTGAACTTTGATTTAATATGGGTTTCTGCATGAAATTCTTGTGTGCACAACTCCTCCTACATTTATCAATCAATTTGGACGAAAGTTTACAGACATCATCACTACTAAGTGAACATGCGCATATTCCAAAATTTTTGAGCTGTGGCAATTTTAACTAGGTTATCTCCCTTTAACTTAGATTTATTATGGGTTTCTACATGAAATTCTTGTGCGTGCAACTCCTCCTACATTTATCAATCAATTTGGACAAAACTTTTCAGACATCATCACTACTAAGTGAACATGCGCATATTCCAAGATTTTTGATCTGCGACAATTTTAACCAGGTTATCTCCCTTTGACTTAGATTTATTATGTCTTTCCGTTCGAACAAATTCTTGTGTGCGCAACTCCTCCTACATTAATGAACCGATTTTGATGAAACCTTTCAAACATCATCTCTACTAAGTGAACATGTGCATATTCCAAACTTTTTGATCTGCGACAATTTTAACCAGGTTATCTCTCTTGAACTTTGATTTAATATGGGTTTCTGCATGAAATTCTTGTGTGCGCAACTCCTCCTACATTTATCAATCAATTTGGACAAAAGTTTACAGATATCATCACTACTAAGTAAACATGCGCATATTCCAAAATTTTTGAGCTGTGGCAATTTTAACTAGGTTATCTCCCTTTAACTTAGATTTATTATGGGTTTCTACATGAAATTCTTGTGCGTGCAACTCCTCCTACATTTATCAATCAATTTTGACGAAACCTTTCAAACATTATCACAACTAAGTGAACATACGCATATTCCCAAATTTTTGATCTGCGACAATTTTAACCAGGTTATCTCCCTTTAACTTGGATTTATTATGGGTTTTCAAATGGGATTCTTGTGTGTGCAACTCCTCCTACATTAATGAACCGATTTTGAATACATGTTGCACATTGTAAATGTGTTTTTCCAAATGTAAACCATATATGTGTGGGCTCTTTTAGTATTCAGTGCTGTTCTGTGGAAGGCCACATGCAAATACAAATTTCAACAACAAAAAATGATCTTTATGTATACATTTCCTTATGGCCTTCGCCTACATGATCAGAAGTGCATTCCTCTAAAAACCCAAAGCGGGGGTATTAATCACCTTCAGTGATAGTTCTAGTTTATTTTGGAAGTGTGTGTGTGTGGGGGGGGGGGGGGGGGGGGGGCATATATAAGGGGGAGGTGTGACGTTGGGGGTGATGTGATATTAATCAGGTCTCCAGACATCTGTGGTTAGACTACGCAGAGGGACCTGGGGTGGGATGCACAGCAACTCTGAATGACAACATCCCCTTTAATCCAAGGATGATATACAACATTTCTCAATAAAGAAAATGAGCGTTCAACGGGTAATGTTGGATTTCAAGGTGTGCAGAGAACGAGCCGGTCCATTGCGAACTTGCCCCAGTGACGCGGCAAAGCATCCATGTTTTACAAGGCGATCTTCCCACACAACTTGGCGAGGCAAAAATATAAAAAGAATACCCAAAAGACGTGTGCAGAATGTTAATCTGCACCCCCTCCCCAAAAAATGTTCTTGGTATAAAAAAATGCAGTGGAAGACCAGTCAGGTATAGATATCATCTGACTGGTTGGCTGGTGGGGGTGGGGGTGGGGGTCTTGGGGTGGGGGGGGGAGTACAAATTCAATCAACGGTACATGGGGAGAAATTCGAAACAGAAACACGAACAGAGTGGAATTTTCACACATATATCGTCTTAACCCATGTGAAAGAAGCATTTCACTAAACTGAGGGTCCTTTCAACGACAACCTACGGTCCATCTGCAGAAATATGTTGTTTTATTCGGTGTCCCTTTTCCACCGAAGCTGAGAGCATATTTTGGAGTGGAAATCCCACTCCTCGAGTGTTTTAGCAGAGATCCTTCTTTATGTGGCGAGATGAGACGCGATGTGTCTGAATATATCTGAGATCAGTTAAAAATTATAAATTTGCAGAATTTGGGAGAGTTTTCAGTTTCCCGTCTGAACTCAGCAAAATTAGAAGAAACATGTACATATATTTTATATTTTGTTAAAAAATGATGCGTATAGCTTGGGGTTTGTTGCTTTGGGCCACTGAGAAAAGTAGACCCAGGCTGTTGTAATACAACTGAATATAACACAGCACTAAACATGATCAATTATTGAGTTCTCGTGGCAGCAATAAAATTTGGTAGCAATAACATTTCCTAATCCGAACTAATCCTTTAATTACCCTTCCAAAGATGTAAAACAAGAGCTGACAATAACTACTGATTGTTTCTGAAATGGCCTCTGATCGCAATGAAAACATTGACTGGTGACAATAGATAAAGCATAAATTACTCCTATGAAGTTTATTCTTTTAAGATTTCCAACATCAGAAACTGGTTAAATTGAATTACAATTATGTATATCTATATACTTTTTTATTTGCACTGCAACTTGTAAAGAAAATTTTGTTTCTAACATTCGACCTACCATTTAACAATTTTATTAGCACTACGACAAATATTGAAATTATTTTAATCTATTTAAAGGAAAAGACAGTGCTCGTGTGGTGTTTTCCAACAAATAGTTGCAACACAATGAGAAAAAATTCAATTTCTGACATTTGGCCTGTCACTTAAGTTAACCATGCACATGTATATTAGCACTACGAAAAAGCCCTGGGCCTATTTCATCCGTAGACCGACTTAGGGGCATACCTCAGTTGCTGACTTTATTTTTGGCCGACTTCTCCCATGGGTGACTTCATTTGGGGGCGACTTCCCACCAATTAACTCTTTGTAGAATTTATACCACAATAACAAAGCTTGAATTTTTTTTTTGCGACAATTTATTGGAAAACATCCAGCGGTGTTTTGAATAGATTGTTGCAAAAAATGAGGAAAAAAAACAAACAATTTCTACAGCCCCGTGTCTTGCAACTCACTGAGAGATCATGTGTTCCAGTGTTGTTTTCTTAATACTGGATAGCTGCCTTTTCCACCTAAGATCGCCTTATGTACATGTGCCGAGTCGATGTCCAGTAAGAGTAGGCTTCGACACTCTTATAGTTTAAAGTCCCCCCCACCCTTAAATAACAGATGTATGCTCCCCCCCCCCCCCACCACCACATGTCGGGGATCACATGTCGCCTATCACAGAGATAGGCCTACTGACACCACCTCTAGTTCCAAGGAAAGTAAAAAGTTATTTTTTGGCATAATTATGTTGTTGCCGGAACACAGTTTAATTTGAGTGCATTCAAAAATGGAAACCGGACATTGCAAATAGAATCATTAAAATTATTTTCGACAGTATTAATATGGGCAGATCATAAGCAGTCATAACTGAAATAGAAGGTGATCAATTGTATCTCGATTTGTTGTCAGCCTTGTTTGTGTTGATGATGTAAATATGTGAAAATGAATATTACACAGTAATTAGACTTGAATATTTCTCCATTTGAACTTTATATGCCAAGATTATTTTAATGTGATTTTTTGTTTTTGTTACAAATTACAATTAATTGAATATATTAATATATATGCATTCCCAATAAATTATAACAAAATACAGAATAAATTTCAAAAAGATATTTAATAACATTTGATAAATAAAAGTTGTCAGAAAGATTATAAACAACTTCTCAAAAGAGTTATGCTTTATCAGACCAGTGTTGAAAAACCCCATTAATTAGCTCCGCCCACTCATAAAAAGTTCCTCCATAAATAGACACAGAGATCTTAAATGAACTGGATTAACAGTGACTCCATTATGTAATCATATGTAACAACTGAGGTAATTTGGAAGACTACTTTTACAGGGACTGTACAGAACTGTTATCCTCTGAAGGTGACTGTCAGTGAGATTTTGATGTGCTCTCAGTGAGATTTGGATGCTTGTCAGTGAGATTTTTGCGCACGGCCAATACATAAATATTTTCCTTGTTATGCCTCCCATGGTCCCACCCGTGCACCCCCCCCCAAACCAAATGCATTATATTTCATTTTAATAATTTATTTTAACACTTTTAATGGTATTTGTCAGTAAAAGCATACAAATATGGATATCTCTGGTCCAAGCCCCCCCCCCACCCCCCCCCCCCCAACACACAAATGTGAGTGGATGCCTATCTAACCTTTTACCAACTCCCCCCCCCCCCCACCCACCCACCCACCCACTCCCCCCCCCCCCCCTCAATCCGGCCATTTTTCCTTGGTGCTTTAATACATGGAGGCTGAAACATCTTGGGCCGAAACGTCCCAGGACCAAAACGTTCAAGAACCAACAGTCAACACAAACATTCCTTCTTCATTCATGCCATTTATTCATGTAAATTACAACTTCAGTGATTTATTTCACAAAGAATACGATTCCAAACTCAACTTACCTTATAAAATCATAAATCTATATTTTTTTCCAATTTATTCACAATTACCACGGTACATTTCAGTCAATATTTCATCGGCAAATGATATTTAAAAAATTTTAAAACCGACTGAAAATCAAATGTTTGCGGTATTTACTTCACACTTCAATTGCGCATAACTGGCATTCTGTTTTACCATCAAACACAATTTATTTATATTGTGTCAAGTAAATGTGTATCTTTGATAAATTATCGTTTCCAACAAGTATTCTGCGTCATAAATTTATATATCATGACCAACTTGACAACTTGTTTAATTTTCAAAATAGAACACACGATTCGCCATTGAAAGATGCAGAATTTTGCAGAAACCGGTGGGTCCCCCTAAACACCGAAATTACCTGGAATCGAAAAAAAATCGATGACCGTTGTGTTTATCACACTCCTCTCATAGCTGGCATTGCATACATATAAAATAAACTTATACTGTATTTTGGAAGGTTTGCCAACAAAGACAGTGACAATAAGATAGTTGGGTGATGCTTATGGCCAATGGCGTGTTGATGCTGTGAACCAGTGAATTCTGACACCACAAATCAGTTCGTAGTTGGGTGAATGATAAGGGGAATGGCAACATAGAACATCTCTGGATACTTTATGAGAACAGTTTTCACAACTCTGTGATTAAATATTTAAAATAATAAGCAAAGAGTAAAAAATACGGCATAAAACATGTAATTCCGGTATTCTGGGTAATTCTGGTGTTTAGGAGGACCGGAGTCGATCGCAGCCGAAACGTCATTGAACAAATTCACTGTAATTTCATGTGTCCGAGATTTCAGAAATTTGTAAACAGTAAAATGTGATGGATTTCAGGACAACTATTTTGAAAAGTGTCAAATCGGGAGAAAATAGGATGTGACCGTGAGAGCGTGAGTTGGTGCCTCAAACCGGGAAACTCACGGTGAAACCGGGAGAGTTAACAGGTCTGGGACTGTACACGTAATGGTTTCTTGGGAAGCAAGCATTATTGAGTTACGAATACATAAAATAATCAACTTCGCTTGTCATAAATGAAACCTTTCTGTTGTGATTGAAAGGAAAAAAACAAACCGAGTTGGCAGGGATTACATTAGGACAGATGTTTCAATAAGAGAAGCATTCAGTTCATTGTTCTTCTCTCAATTACACCACAGACAAAGGAACAGGATGTCTAATGAAAACACACACAGCGCTCGCCATGTTGTCAATTAATGCCAATTAACAATTTCACACCGACCTGAAAAGCTTAATTCCAAGGTGTAAGCCACCCATTATTGAAAGGATTAACAGGAAATCATTTTCTAGGTAATTTTGTGTTCATTTTCTATCAGTTAACACAAGAGTTGGTACTATTTTTTATTTTCGCTACTCACTCAAAATTTTCAATACCATCAACCTCGGTATATCGATTGTGTTGAAAATTAGCCGGTATCCACTCAGTATCATATAAAATACCAAGTTTCAGTAAAATACCAATTTACCATGCAGCCCTAAGTCTGACAGGTTGGGCTGCGTCCCTGATTCCTACAGACCTGAAGTGCCAAGGTCTTTGGGACTCTTCATTCCTGCAAAAGTACATAAACTTCAAAGAGATGATGTCCATTTGGCTTGCACTGATGCACTGGATTGCTCGCACTGCCAACGTCCATGTGCAGATTCTGTCGGACAATTCAACAGTAGTGGCATATCTCAGGAACCTGGGCAACACTCATTCAATTCCTCTATGCGAATTGACAGAGAAAATTCTCATATTTGCTCTGACTTATCACGTTCATCTCTCAGTCCATCATATTCCACGTTGTCTGAATGTAGTAGCAGACTCACTCTCAAGGAAGGGTCGCCTGTTGCCATCAGAATGGACTCTCAACAAATGAATATTCCGTCAGATTTGCTACCAGTGGGATCGTCCCATGATAGATCTCTTTGCCGCGAACCTAAACAATCCGCTACCAACGTTCGTGTCACCTTGTCTGGATTATCGAGTGTACGCAGTAGACGCTCTATCGATCTCATGGAACGGAATAATAGGATATGCATATCCTCCAACTCCGCTGATTCAGCAGATTCTGTTAAAAATCAAACAGTCTCACTGCAAATTCTTGCTAGTAGCACCTCAGTCATCTCAGAAACCCTGGATCAACCTGATCAGGTGTCTGTTATGGGACATTCCCCGGAAGCTTCATCCTGTCAAGGACCTTCTGTATCCAGGGAAGTCCCACCCACTGCATCACAATCTGGAAGGTCTCAACCTTCACGTATTTCCGTTGTGCGGTTCTTCTTGCACGGGAAACAATTTACAGGACATGTAGTTGACGCAATTTCTAAGTGTAGGAGGACCTCCTCTTCACTGAATTACCCAGCAAAATGGAGGGTTTTTTTTCATTGGTGTACAGACAGTCAGTGGATATCTATAATCCATCTATTCCTCAGATTGCCAATTTTCTGGTCTACTTGTTTGACATACTCAAACTGCAGCCTGTTACCATTAAGGGCTATAGGTCTATGTTATCAGACACATATTCTCATCATGATACCTTGAGAATTGGATTAGATCCTTCCTTATCCAAGCTAGTTAGAAATTTCTCTATCAATAGACCTAGAACCCTCAGATTAATTCCTAAGTAGAATTTGGCATGGGTTCTTTTGAAGCTTCAAGAATCTCCTTTTGAGCTGGGGGTGGGGGGGGGGGGGGTTCCCTTTATATCATCTGGCTTTATAGTGAAAAGCAGGGAATACCTCCTCCAGTGTCAGTAGTCCAGCATCGGTGCTGGGTGGTTTTAATGTGTAGCTCAGTGTGAAGCAACAATTATGTCTCATTCATGTATTGTTTTTAAAGTGTAGCTCAATGTGAAGCATTTGTATATGTTACGTGTCATACGGGCGTTAATATACAATCCTCGAACATTTTTAATGAATATAAGGCGTCTCATTCCCTGGACTTCCTTATAATTGATTTCCTTCACTGAATTAGCATAAGGGTTATGCTGGCATTAAGTGGAGAAATTATTATGTCTTACTCCAGTATATATTGGGTGTTGTGTCATTCTCTTTTTTTATTGAGAAAAAGAGATAGACATGAGTAATTCCTATGTCTTCTCCTATTCTCCTGTAGGAGCTATTCTTTGTTGTGGAGTAATTGAGATACTACAGTCTTCTAAAGTCCTAGGCCCTCCAGCCTTTTTACAATTCAGCTAAGTCTGGGCTATTACTTATTAGTATAAAAATATGATAAATTTAAAGTAATTTTTATATTTTTTATACTTACCAATGGCCCAGATGGGGATGGCCCTCCCATGAGTGGGCACTCATACCTCCCCACTGATAGATATGTATAACATTTAGCAGGCATAACTAGGAAGAATGACGTTGGTGCCAGTTTCGGTCACTTCCTGGTTACTGCGCATGCGCACTTAGCTAAAGTATGGAGGACCAGTTAGGACTTTTCTTTTTCGGTTTGTATGCAAATTATGGGGATTGGGGGGGTTCAAAATTTGTGTTTGGCCCTGGAAATTAAAGATTTTGGACCAGCTAAGTCTGGGCCATTGGTAAGTATAAAAAATATAGAAATTACTTTAACTTTATCATTTTCCAACGAGCTACTCAGTTTAATAAATTATACTTTTTCAAGTTTTTTAAAAAACTTGACCTATAGTTTAATAATGTTGGTGCGTGAGGCAAAGGCCAGGCAGATGGGCAGGCAGGCAGGTATTACCAATAAAGAGTTTGGGGGAAATATTTAAATGTATGGATTTTAGCTAAATGGGGAATTTGGGAAATTATCTCATAAGCACTTGAGTGAGAGGTTACCTGGGATCTTCAGGAAGCAACAGCAACAACAACTGATTGTGATAATAAATTATGTATATATTCTGAAAAACTGATTAGAAAAAAGAGAAAATATGCACTCTGATGCACCTTAGTTATATACAGACAAATATACACAACAATAGTTGAACATGAAATGAGAAATAAAAATTATGCTATAAACCTTATCACTGAAAACACTGAATCTGCAATGGTTAATATTTAAAATGATACAATGGGGAATATATATACTCTCACACTTGGGAACTCAACTAAAATCATTTACTTATAAGTACTGAATTGTAATTATTATTTACTGCTATTAGGAACTGAACTGTTATCACTGTCACTAGTATATAATGCTATATAGCTTAGAGATATGTAATAGACAGAATGACATTCACGTTCGAACTGTCAATTTTTACAACACAAGATTGATTTGGGCAGAGGAATAATATTGAATGAGACATCGAAGGCTTCGAGTTCAATATTATCCCTCCATCCAAATCGATCGAATGTGGTAAAAATGACAGTTCGAACACGTATGCTGTTGTATATTTATTGCATGCCAATAGTTTACTAAAAAATGATTAATCGATCTTGGCAGAGGGATAATATTGAACTTGAAGTCTTTGGCTTCTTGTTCAATATTATCCCTCTTCTAAAATTGTTCTTGTGCAGTAAAACTGAAAGTTCGAATGTGTATGCTGTTCTGTATTTAATGAACACCTACAGTTTACTAGAAAAGTATTAAAAACATAAATTATTGCCAAAAATAACCCAGACATTAAAAAAAGAAATAGTTAAATAGTCCGCATACATGATCCATATTGTTCTGGGACAATACAAAATATTTATTGATCGCTTCGATTTTTGCACAAAAAAGCATGTATTTTATGAAAATAAAAGCATAGGCGTGCAGTAAATAGCTTTACTAAACCTTGCAATATAATTTATTTTATTCTCTCTGAAAATAATCAAACAATAGAGAACCCACTTATGGTGCAGTGAGTTCTATTATAAGATTAATATTAGGTAAGAATCACATTGAACATATATTTCACGACAAACACATCTCCACCTTTGGTATAGTGGGGTAGAAATAAGCCGAGAGTAAATTAACCAAGTAAATACTATATCTCTACATTTTATCTAAGGTCTGACAGACTGGTTAGAACTTCCTACCTACTAGAATAATAACCCATCCAAAATTGATTTACAACTATTGACTGAAATGCAATTTAGCTTTAAACATCGAAATTGAATTGAGAAAATAGTGAGCTTAAATATAAACTGATATGAAATATAAACTGATGTAACCAGTTAAAGATATATTTGCACTAAGAGCAAACATATCTTTAACTTGATATGGAGGTTCCAAGGGATAAACAAGTTAGGCTATTTCCTGATTATATACAAACTAGCACTATGAAAACTTATTGGTCCTATAATGTTATTCCCTAAGGTCTAAATGGGAACCCAAAATTATAGTTTTAAAACAATAAATTACTCAATTGCATTGTCTGGTAGCTGTCTCCAGAATGAATCAAAATCTTCATTTTTCTTCCAGTCCCAAAACATTGACAAAATGATTTAATTGGCCAGGAGCTTTATCCAATGAATTGTTCTACTCAGGTGACCGTTTGCTCAAACAGATGACCAATGAACAGTAGTGACTTCACACTCTTGTCTTGAGTGAGCCTACTTGTTAATTAAGCCATTGATAAGTGGTGACTAACAACTTCTTTGAAAATATCTGCTTTCAGTACACTTATCATCACCTGCTAAATAATTGGTATCTAATTACATTTATGTTAATATTAAAGTTTTTAGGCTTAAAGAATTAACATTGAATTAAGCTAATGAATAATATGGTTATGCCTCCAAGTTAAATAATTAAATAATATTAATTGGAATTTTTGAAGCCAAAGGTTTTGCTTTTATGAAAATTTTAGCAATTTTAAACTTTCTGGATAATTTATAAAAATTCACCCCGTGATTCAGGTGTGCAGATGGGGTGGTGGGGGCATCACCTTTCTCATTAGTGCTGTAAGTTGAACAAATAGAAATGCATTTAGTCAATATTTAGTATGTGAGACTTTCTTGACAATGCCTTGAATGAGTTTCAAAACTGGTATGGTTCGGCCTTACCGAGTGAACAAATATAAATGCACTTGGTCAATACTAAGTCTCTATCATAAAAGGGAGAATTAAAGGACAGAAGGAAGGGGGGATGCCGTGGGGGATGGTGAGAACTGAATTTTCTGCACACCGATTTTAACTTTTTTGTAACCTGTTACGAGTCGTAATCCAAAGTGATCTTTACTGGCATCCTCTTCAGGATTCCAAAGACATCACAGACATTGATTGGTTGGATGCCCCAGCACAAGCATATCAGTGGAACATCAGTACCATGCAGAGCAGCAACTAGACCAAAGTGTTGGCCTTTCAAGTGGTCAGTGCATGATAATGCACGTTCCTCCAACCTACAAGTACATGTGATTTATATTACAACTGTCTGGAGAAACCTGACCTGTAACCTAACATCTGAAGTTCATTCATAAATATGCTTATTCTATAACCCAAATTTGTGAATGATCTACAAGTGGGTCAACAGTGTGAGCTAGTTTACTGGGAAGAAATGACTTGCAAAATGAGCTGCTCTGAGGCAGCCAACATATATATATATTTTTATACTATAAACCAATGGCCCAGACTAGCTGGTGCAAACTCAAAGTTATCAAGGCCAAACACAAATTTTGAACCCCCAATCCCCAAGATTTGCTTGCAAAACCAAAAATTAAAAGTCCTATCTGGTCCTCCATACTTTAACTCTCTGCACATGCGCAGACGTCAGGAAGTGACCGGAATTGGCGCAAACATCATTTTTTGTTTTGCCCTAAAGTCAACAACAACGAACTGACATCTGTGCTTTAAAATCTCCTTTTTTGAGGATGTCAGACACAAATCAATGCAAGAATTGGTGAATCCAAGGCTGTTATTGGATGATGGAAGTGTTCAACGGTGGTTTTAGACGTTCAGGGCTGTAACTTTACAATAATTATAAAATTATTTCATGTTTCCCAATTTTGGGACATACGCCTGACGTCATCATTTTTAATAATGATTATTCCACTGTTTGTTAAGTATTCCTTCCCTATCCTTCCATGAACCCTTCCTGTTAAACTCTTAAGCTTTTTGGCTATTTTTTAGTAAATTTTTTGGGAGATTAACATGTATTACAGAATGTTTATTCTGTTTTTCCCCATGGTTATGTCCTCACCCTAGGGGTGTTAGGTCGTTTAGTCTTGCATCTTCTATCCGGTGTATTGTTTTTTCTTCATATGAAGATCTAGCTTTGCATCTGGTAGCATTTAAATTGGTTACTGACTTTGGGCCTTTTTGTGTGCCTGATGTCTTGTTTCCTGTTTTTTCATTGACGTTGTTTACATTGACGACGTCCTCTTATATAGGTAGTATTTTATATTCTGTTACTGTAGAATTACTGTAGGATAAATGGATTATTATTCTGGTAGTGTTGCTCAATAAATTTGGATTTTGTCCATACTTAGGCTCTATCGGGATGCCCTTAGGCTCATGATGTTCCCTTTGGGAACTTATGTATTTTTTCAAAAAATTATCTAAAATATTTTGAATTTAATTTTGATTGCTATTATTAATGTATCTTAATTATATATTTTGTTGTGGAGTTTGGAGGAGTGATATCGACTTTAGTCGAAGCCCTCCTGTGGACTCTTGTCATACTTGTGTTCACTGGGATGACTAATGTTGGAGACGGGTGTCACGGTACGTTGTTGGCGGTGAGGTTCTGAGGTCAGGCCTCTCATCGTGTTTTAATTCATTTTTTCAGTTTCTATTTCAGAGGAACATGAACATGGTAATGATATTGTGTGACACCCATCCAAGTGTGCTACTGTCGCCGTGCTCTGTTGAGCAAATAGTGCTAGCTGCAGTGCTCATGATATGCAAGGGATAAGGCCTCTGGTTAGTGTTCTTAATCTCTTGCAAGCAGCTAGCTCTACCGGTGAAGCAGTTTACTCCGTCTGCGGGAGCCGTGACACCGGGTAAGTCTGTTGCGGTCGAAGGAAGTGTAGATGTGGGTAGAGGGAGCACTTAAATATAAATAAGCTCACCCAGCGATGATGGAAATAGGGAGGAAATAGGGAGGAAGTCAGCAAGTTTCTTGTTGGGAAGCTCGGCGAGGTCTAATAGACCGCAAGCAGGAGAGGCCCCTCTCTAACCTAACAACATTTGTGGCCAAATGTTGTTATGAGAAACTTGCCTGCCGCTCGGGACAATCTGTCTAGTCTGCAGCCGAGGTCAGCTTCAGTCACGGCTTCCTCCGTTACGTTATTAAAGCACACACGATCGCAGACTAGCTATCCAACGTCAGATATCGAGTCAGCTGCATGAAGATGTAGCCATTCTTCGCCCCAGAAGTCAGACCATCCGATAGCACACACGCATGAGCCGGAGCATACGTCCGCCCACTGCTCTGGACACCCTGTCTAGTCTGCAGCTGGGTCGGCTTCAGTCACGGCTTCCTCTGCTGCTTTCACAAGCCAAAATGAAGTTTTCTTGTTGGGAGGCTCGGCGAGGTTGATGAGGCCATGAGCGGGTGAGGTCCCTCTCTAACCCAACAACATTTGGGGACAAATGTTGTTATGAGAAACTTGCCCGCCGCTCGGGATGCTTCATAGTCATGAGCCGGGGTCAGCTTCAGTCACGGCTTCCTCCGTTACGTTATTAAAGCACACACGATCGCAGGCTAGCTATCCGACTTCAGATATCGAGTCAGCTGCGTGAAGATGGAGCCATTCTTCGCCCCAGAAGTCAGACCATCCGATAGCTAGCGATCCGAGGCATCGATCAACGTGACGCTCGGAGAAGAGATCTATCCCCTGATCTTCGTCCCAGGAGCAGGAAGCAGTGGAAAAAACAGAAGACTGCTGCTCCTCAAGCCTCAGGAACGGACTTGCTGTCGCAGTTGCGCAGCTATTAGCAGCATCCCAGCTAATGCAAGAGCAGGACTCCAGTGTTGAGCTGTCGGACGGTGCTGGGTCGGTTCTGTCAATTGTGCATGTAGAAGAAGCCAGAAGTTTCTCTACGGGATGCTCGGCTAGATCTGGGGTCAGATCTGTGTTTGAAGAACCCTCTCTGTCCCGTTAACAGTTGGGATCAACTGTGTCTGATGTGAGAAACCATATTGAATCGGAACACGCGTTGAACGTTCCTTCCACACTGCAGCAGTGGCCAGCGGCAGTTATGGCTTCTTCTGCTTACATGGAAGCGCACGAAAGAAGATTAGTCTAGAAGTTTCTAAGCGGGATACTCTGCGAGATCTGGGGACAGATCGCGAGTGCAGAGCGTTTTTTCATCCCGTTAACAGTCAGGGACGACTGTTTTGTGTTGTAAGAAACTTCAATGAGGAGGAGTATCCATCCTATGTGATGAGTCAGGATGCTTCTTCCGCACTTCAGCCGGTGTCGGCTGTGGTTACGGCTTCCTCTTCTTCCATGGATATGCACGATAAGGGATAGATGCCTACAAGTTTCTAATGGAATGCTCGGCTAGGTCTGGAGCTGACTGCAAGCTGGAGAACCTTCTCCTTTCCGTCAACAGTCGGGGTCGACTGTTTTTGGTGTGAGAAACTTTAGTGAGTTGGGAGGCCCGTTCACACTTGCGGTTCAGGACGCTTCTTCCACATTGGATTCGGTGGCAGCTATGGCATCTTCCCTTACTTCATTAATGAAGCGTGTTGACCACAGACTATCTGACTTTGCAGGTTTGGGTTGATAGCTAGTCATTTGAGACTCGTACTACCGTTTAACAGACTCTGATGGTGAGCTGTCAGACGATGTTGCATTGGTCCAGTCAACCATTCAGTTGGATGGAGTTGACCATATTTGCGGATGGAACATTTGGATGGTGAGAGGGATACGGAGTGTGAGTCTCCATCTCTCACAGAAGGGCACTTTAAGACTATGAAAAGTCTTAAGCTCTTAAGAATATTGTTCAATCTGAATATAAGTCTGCGTTTAGATGAGCAGGCCGGGGATGTAAATATGTCCCTACCTACATCATTTAATATATGCCCGGAAATAATGGAATGTGCTCTTTCTATTGTATATGGCGTATGTTTGTGGGGGGGGTTAACCTCTCACTCTCAATTATTCTCCATTTTTTTATTATCACCTATTTCTCGTCATGAATCCAGATGGATAGTGCATAGATAGGCTGAGATATGCCTTGGCGTCAAGAAAATTATGTCATTGTGGACACCATAGTAGCCTTCTGTACGGTTACAGCGGTCTCTTGGTTTAGGCTCTGTCCGCTGTCTTTTGGGAATAAAACCAAAAAAGATATTGTGCTTTTCAGTTTGTTTTTCCTAGGTGTCATAGACTTGAGTCTTATTGTTACACCATAGTAGCCTAGCTAAAATCATTCAGTATTATGCAGTGGCATAACCAAATTTATTAGGGTCCCGCTGTGAGGCGGACGCCCTATAGTGATCGCTCTGTCCGTCCATCCATCCGTCTGGGGTGTAATCTTTCTCTCTTAATAGATAAGGTTTTGATATTTGACATGTGGGTATATTATCTCAAGACGATGTGTCGCGTACCAAGGTTGCTATGCTTTGACCTTGAACTTTGACCTCAATTCAAATTATTCCGGTTCGGAGCTCTTTTCTGACAAGTTCGTGTCTAGGCTGTAACTTTTTTCCCTTAATAGATAGGGTTTTGATATTTGGTATGTGGGTAGATTATCTCAAGATGATGTGTCGCGTACCAAGGTTGCCATGCTTTGACCTTGTACTTTGACCTCAAGGTCAAATTATTCAGAATTTGGGGGTCTTTTCTGACAAGTTCGTGTCCGGGCTGTAACTTTTTTCCCTTAATAGATAGGGTTTTGATATTTGGTATGTGGGTAGATTATCTCAAGACGATGTGTTGCGTACCACAGTTGCCATGCTTTGACCTTGAACTTTGACCTCAAGGTCAAATTATTCCGAATTCGGGGTTCTTTTCTGACAAGTTCGTGTCCGCGCTGTAACTTTTTTCCTTTAATAGATAGGGTTTTGATATTTGGTATGTGGATAGATTATCTCAAGACGACGTGTTGCGTACCAAGGTTGCCATGCTTTGACCTCGAAGTTTGACCTCAAGGTCAAATTATTCAGATTTTTTTTTTCTGACAAGTTCGTGTCCGGGCTGTAACTTTTTTCCCTTAATAGATAGGGTTTTGATATTTGGTATGTGGGTAGATTATCTCAAGACGACGTGTTGCATACCAAGGTTTCCATGCTTTGACCTTGAAGTTTGACCTCAAGGTCAAATTATTCAGAATTTGGTTTTTTTTCTGACAAGTTCATGTCCAGGAAGGGATTTTAATCAGATTTTACCTATTGCTTGAAATATTTTAGTATTACGGTTTATATCAGTTTATACCTAACATCGGTTAGTTGCTGCGGGGCCCGCAGAGATGGATTCCATCTCTGTGATATCTAGTTATCTCTTGGGACTGTGGTCTCTTTGGGAATTCAGGGCTGTTTATATAGCGGCTGTTCATTACCTACCGTGTGCGACGATAATTGTAAATCTCCATTAAGTGAGCCTTCAGGGTCGCAACTTACACCGATATATCTGTCTTCACGTAGATGAAGACTTATAAGCTATGGCTAGCATTGTAAGTCTCCTTAGTGAGCTTCTAGGGCCAGTGAATCAGCTTTTAATGATCTTCACGTACAGGAAGACCTTTAGTTGCTTCAGCTAGGCTGAGTTAGTTGTCCTATCGGACATAATACCGTTTGTAAGAGGAGGTTATTCTCTTCAAACCGGTATGGTTTGGTGTGAGTTATTATGTTAATATGCTGTATTTGTTCTTCATGTCCTTCTCCACCCTTAGTGGCATTATAGAGTCGGTCAGACGTGAGGGATCCTTGCGGTTCCTATACTATTTGATGACTTAACACAAGAACGATTCAAGTAATGCGGGTGAGGGGTGTTTGATATGATTTTGAATCCCCCCTCCCCACTGCCAATGTGTTAAGAGGCGATTACCGGGCAAGACGTAGTGTTCTTCCCAGAAGCCTTGTATGCATTTAAGTATATACATGCATTACATGACTTCTCGATTGGCGGCTGGGTCGTGTTCTATGGCGACCTCATGGGCACATCCACCTTTTAGTTGGTTTGTCTCCTGTGGTTGTTTGTCTATATGTCATATACGAGCATATGATTCATCATCAATAAATTGCTAGTCTTTGGGTACCTATAAGGCTGTCTAGTCAGTTAACTGGTATGCAGATGATTATTCAGATGATTACATGCGGGATTTCAATGTTCGCGTGCATAATAAATGTATCATTAGGCAGACGCATTGTTGTATGTTTTGGACCTTAGAAACAATGAATTATTTCGGGGGCAGTCCGTGACGAGTCTGTTAATCACAGCTCGTTCCATTTCTAAATCCAGGTTTCCATTAATTTTGGTACCCAATCGAATATAATTTGTCTATACATTCTCGTATATTCTCATGTGTCTGGAAGCACAGATATCGGATAGAACACATCTGGGAGTGTTATTTATTTAAATTTATTGTACACCTGAACGGGCTTGCCTGTGGGTTACCTTGGAAGTGTGTTTACTCTCCAGAGATCGTCCATTGTGATTCTGTTGGACAAGTTCAGATCCAGAAGCAAATTACCAAAAATAATGATATAAACAGATTCTGTTCTTATATCCACTCTAATCTTGTCTTGCATTCTTAACTGTTACATCTATGCCGGACTGCTGTTACCTGTCAGTATTAATTAATTAAGCTGTAGGTTTATTGCCTGTTAGATCGAAAGACATAAAAAACGTTTTCACCTCTGGTTCATAATATCATCATAGTACTTTTTCACACCAGCTGAGCTGTTCTAACAAAATGAAAACAATGATGACAAGAAGTGCCAGTCAGAAAAATAATCGGAATGAAACATCAAGTAACATCAATAACAGTTATAAAGCTAGACCATCACAGAAATTTGATAGCCCTGTTCTAAAGCAACAATTGGTAAAAACTGCTAAAGTCTCCAATCGTTCTTCAGACACCCAAAAGGATCAAAGACAAAGTCAACTAACATCAGATATTCATCTGAAAAATTATGAACTGAATAAAGGGAAGTGTTTCAGCAAGAAATTAAGGGCAACAGAAAGAACATATCAAGTTCAAACACAGTACACAGGTGGTGGAATCCGGATGTTATTTCAAGCTGGACTATGGGAGCTAATACGCACTGCATGTTCTGATTTTTATAACAACTACCCTGATCCTACTTACTTGGCCACTTCACGACTTGATCACGATAAAAATCAGAATACTCCTTCAGCGCTATACAAAGTTTTTAAAAGGTCAAGCGAATACCCAGTATATACTGTCAACCTTTACCATACCACAAGTTCTATGTTGATTAATGGGCCAGATCAGAATCGATTTGTGTCTGTCGGTCTACCAGCAATTATGGGATATTGCAGATCAACTGATAGAACTATAGGTGCAATTTCCCTTAACAATACCATCCAAGCATCATTAAAGTCAGTTAAACAATCCAGGTCAAAAAAAAATATGAAAAACAATTCATTCCAACACAAATCACAGTTTGATCACAATGAAGAAACGAAAAAAGTAAAAGTGTTGCAAATACACGATTTGGCTACTAATAAAACAAATCACTTCAATGACAGCAATAATGAAGATGAAACATTAAACTGTACTGTCTGTAATAATTCTGTACTGGGTGTGAACAGTATAGAATGTGAAGTGTGTCAACAGTGGTTCCATCCACTATGCGTTGGTATGAACAGTAAGACATTTCAAGAACATAATATGAATACTGATCTTCATTTCAGATGCATTTATTGCAAAGTTTTATCAGATGATGAAAATAAAAGTGAATTGTCTCATGAAGAACAGACCTACTCCAGTTGTCCAACTACAGTAAATGTCACCTCAGTGTCTTCAAAATGCATGCCACTTGATGGCATGAAAGCCTTTAAAACTGTTAAGTGATAAAAACTGTAAGATCTCTAGGAAAAGTTGCATGGATGAACTTAACCCCAAAAAGAGTTATATTCAAGTTTGTGACTCTGGTCAGACAGTGAACAGTTCTAACAGTTTTTCAGTTACTTCTACCAACAAGTATCACATGAATCCTACAACTGTATTGCATAAAATACAAAGTTCAGCTCAAATAAGGAACTGTACAGATGAAAAAATCAGTAACATAAGAGTTGTCACGAGTAACCAATCCTCATCAATCTGTTCCACAACATGGGTCTTTCCTATAAACAAACAAATATGTAGTTCAGTGTCTTCAGCTATACCAGCATCATCATACAGTGTACCTAACAGTTCAAAGAGGCAGGAATTCCATGTGATTCATGTGAATAAACCAACTTCTACCCAGTCCACATCAACATATAAAGCTGGCAAAAGCATTGAAAGAGAACTAGAAGATAAAATTAAATTAATAAATGATTTTATTAGACGTGAAAACACCCGAGATGATTACATCAGAAAATTAGAAACAGAAATAAATGAGATAAAGAAGAGCATGTCCCTTCATCACTCATTGGAATATCAAAATGTAAAGGACTGCACCAGTAGAAGACATGATGAAAAAAACTTGCAATGGAGTGAAAAACTGAAGGAAAAAGTAACAGAACTGCAAACAGAAAATTTAAAGCTCAGATATGACTTTAAATTAGAAATAGCAGAATTAAAACTCGCTCATATGTCCAGCATTAATGAACTGAAAACAGAAATTGATTTACTGAAAAGAAACTAAGAGAAATATGAATATAGAAGCACTTGTACTTTCCCTCAGAGTAACATCATGACAAACAATGCAACGATACTTGAGAAGTCTAATAAGAAAAAGAAAAAGAAGAAGAGGCAAAGGAAACCATGTACATGCAGCCAAGCTTCAAGTTTTAATCCTACAAGTGTACAACAAGAGACATCTACAGAAAATCTACTATGTCCAATTTATGAGCTACTGCAACCAAACACGACATCAGAGGTCAGTGATGAAAAGGTATCAATACCAATAATTGAAGTAATTGATGAGATGAACTTCCCAAATAATGAAACTGATACTGTCTCTGCAAATCGAACATCATCTATGAAAACATTACATTCATCTGCTGAAACTTCACCAAAATCGAATCGTTTTTTAGAGATAGACCTACACACAAATCCATTTCCACCTTGGCTCAACTGCATAGACATCAAATCACCAACCTCAGAAACATCTCATTAGTCTCATATAACATCCATGGCATAAAATCCAATCTATCAGCTCTGCAAGACCTCTGTAAATTTAACTATATCATCTTTATACAAGAGCACTGGCTTCATCAGTTCGAAATGCATGAAATCACCGACTACCTTAAGAATGAAAATTATCACTCCATGTGGAAAACATTTGACGACTCTAACCCTATTCCATTAGTACAAAAATCAAGAGGGAAAGGTGGTGTGGCATTTATATGGAGCAACGAGGTAGATCACTTATTCACAATACACTCTGATGGAAACAGTAGAATGCTAGTCGCAGAAATAGAATCAACACCCAAGTCAATTTGTTTAATTGGAACATATATGCCATGTGATGGTTACCCGTCATCATTAGAAGACTACCAGGATCAGCTGTTACAAATTGAAGAGATTTTATTAAAATTCAATAGCTCGGACATCATTTTATTTGGAGATATGAATGCTTCATTTCACCGTAAACATATCATTAAGAGACTGGACCAAACACTAGAAGTCTTCTGTAAGTCACATGAACTGGTCCAGGGCTCGCAAATAGGGTCGCCCGACGTCCCGGGACAACCAGAAATTTTCTCGTGCAACCAAAAATGCTATTCCCTCTGCCCGACTGGCAATCAGATTTTTTCTGTCCGATTTTAAAAGATAATTCTTTGAGAAAATTAAAATATAAAAACGAGCGGGAATTAATTATTAAACAACTGTTAAAATGGTTGAATACGCGTTCCGCTGGTTAGGGAAGTACTTTTCAGACAGTGGCGGCGGCTCATAAACTTCAGCAGTCAACAGGTACATAATTCCTTTTCTGATCTATGATATTATCGATGGCACATGCTGGGATTGGTTGTCAAGAACGCACCGCTTTAAGTATTCAACAAACCTAAACAAATGGTCACCATGTCGGTACTGTTTAGCCCTGTCCCACTGATACTGTTAGCAACAGGCTGACAGCCCCCCCTCCCCTCCCTGCCCCCCCCACGCACTCACACCTCCCACAGCAACATTCAGGGCAGATTTTGATTTTGTTCAGTAATGCTCACGAGTGGAGTCTGGTTGTATTTGAATCAATGTTCCCAGATATCGGGAGTGCACCGGTACGATAAGCAACCGAGAACGCCATCACATCATATCCCTGTAGAAACAATACTGTGCACTCATAATGTCCTGAACAACTATTCAAACACAACCATTACCTTCCCAGAAATTGTTTTTTGAAAGTGAAAGTGGATGTTGTGCTCATTCAGCATTGCAACGGTCTCTGTTGCTGATCTTCCTCTTGGTCAGGTACTTATTTATTTTTTTGTTACTGTGTTCAACAAATGATTTAATATGTTTGAGATTAGTTCTCAGTTGAGATAGTAAGTTAACGTAGTGCAGTGAACCAGGACACTTTCCAGGCCGTAATATAGGGGGGGGGGGGGGGGTTACTACGGTGCCGTATCCAATGTGTCAGTTGTCATGACGCATGGCTTTTTCTGCACAACTGAATCTTGATCTGTCCCCGTCTTTCAACACCTGTTGTTATACATCGTTTGTTGTCATATCTGATCGACTCACATTGGAATGTGTATAAATTGAGCAGTCAAATATCAGTCTAAATGCCGGGCCACCATTTTCTGGGGCGGGCAACCAGATCTCAAAAGAAGCCTGCCCAACGGGCAATCACGTTTTTTCACTATTTGCGAGCCCTGTGGTCTTAGCAACACAATCACCTACTGAGTACCCTACTGATCCAACATTCCATGGCTACAATGGCAACTCCTCAGTTATTGATTATTTTTTGAAAAAGTCATCCTGCGATTGTATAGTTAATGTCAGAACTGTTGACCTACCATCTGGTACCTCTGACCATATCCCAATCAGAACTGTACTGAAGGTTTCCACAAAACAGAAAGAGCAATCATTTCCAACAAGAAAGAAGAATAGATTCTCAAGTGTAATGAAGGGAAGACCAGTCTGAGCCAGATCTGACATCAGTGAGTATCGGAAGAACTTGAGAAGAACTTTTGCAGATGGTACTCATCCAAGGCTTAAAGATGGACTAGATATTGAACATCACACCAACCTCATTCTCACATATATTATCCAAGCTGAGGTTGGGGCTATTATGAGAATTGGCACCTCTCACGCGCAGAAGAAAATGAAAATGCTCCCTCCTGAAACAGTACAGATACACAGGGAAATGAAGCAAGCCTTCGGGGTGTGGAAACAAGAAGGACGAGTAAACTATAGCAAATCGCACTTTGTCTTGAAAAATTTGAAGAAGAAGTTGAGAAGAGTTACCAGGCAGAACATCGCCATAAAAAGGAAGAAGCTATATAAAAAAATTGAAAGATCTTCAGAACATGACCAAAGCCTTTTTTATAATCTAGTAAGAAGACAAAGGAAAGCCAGTAAGAAGCAGACAGACACCTTGATAATAAAAGGACAAGAATACCAAGATAAAGAGTTACCAGAAGCATGGGCAACATATTTTGAGGATCTTGCAACACCACAAGAAAACAACTTATTCAGTGCCAGCCACAAAGAAATGGTGGAGGCAGATGTTGCCTGTATTGAAGAAAATGCTTCTTATATTCTTCCTCAAGACAATCTTGATTTCACAGCTGAAGAGATTTTATCAGAAGTGAAAAAGCTAAAAAACAACAAGAGCCAAGATAAGAATTGCTTAACAGCTGAGCACATCAAGTATGGCATCGACATCTTAATTGAACATCTTGTCATCCTATTTAACTCAATTGTCAACTGTCATTATGTACCAGTATGTTTTAATGAGGGGATACTCAATCCACTCCTAAAAAACTCAACTAAGGATAAGAAATTACCAACTAATTTAAGGGGAATCACCATCTCAAGTATCCTGGGGAAACTTCTAGAATGTCTTATCGTGTCTAGAATAAAGAAAATCATAGAAGAGGATCAACGTAAACTATAAAGAGGCTTCACTGCGGGTGTGTCACCACTCTTTACTTCTTTTATTCTGATGGAAGGCATAACAGAGAACAAAGAAGACAATACCAACACATCTGTAATTTTACTTGATGCAGAAAAGGCCTTCTATAAAGTATGGCATGATGGACTGTTCAGAAAAATGGCTCTTCTGGGTATACCTAGAGATTACTGGCTTGTTCTAAGACAATGGTATAAAGGCTTTGAAGTTCAGGTCAAGTGGGAAGGCCAGCTCAGTAAACCTTTTAAAATACATCAGGGAACATTACAAAGGCAGTTGTCTCACCTCATCTCTTCAAATTAGTAAACTCAGATATCATGAAATATATGGAAGACTTCAACCTTGGCACAAAAATTGGAACAACTTGCTGTAGCCTACCAACATGTGCAGATGACATGGCTGTCAGTTGTGATAGCAATTCAACAGACAAGATCTCAATGGCAAACGGTATAGAATACATAGTAAATAGAGACCGTATACCTATTAACAACCAGAAATCAGTGGAATTGAAATATCAGAAAGCAAGATACCACCATTCACAAAAAACAGATATGACATCAGAAGAAACTGGGTTCAGTATCAACAATAATGAAATTTTACAAGATGAACATGGAAAACATTTAGGCATATTGCTTTCAACATTAAGAAGCTGCAATAAAGAACGGGTAGAAGAAAGGATTAAATGTGCAACAAGAGCTTTATATGCTTTACTTGGAGCAGGTATGCACAGTAGGAGTGGATTGAATCCTAGCATTGCTCGAAAATTATGGCTATCATTTATAATTCCACGGCTGCTTTATGGTACTGAACTGTGGGCATTCGAAAAGTCATCAGTAAGTCTTCTAGAAAAATGGCAGAAAGAAAAACTTAGAATTCTTCAAGACCTCCCAAATAGAACTGCATCCACTGCTGTACTTGGTTTGATTGGTATTCCTCCAGTTGCAGCTATTATTCATATCAGAATGTTAAATTTTCTATACAATCTATTGAAAAATAACGCTTCAATTGAATTCAGCATAATTCAACGACAAGCAGCTCTAAAGTCAAGAAAATCAGAAAGTTGGGTGGTAAGGATTCAGACGGTGCTAGAGAAATATGAACTACTTAACATACATGATCTGATTAAAAATCTGCCTCCAAAAATGTGGTGGAAGAAACTGGTGAAGAATACTATAATGCATTACTGGAATGAAGCACATGAAGAACAATTTGAAAGTCAGAAGTTTTCATCACTTCGATTTATGTCATCAGATTCCTTAAGTCTCTATCAGCCTGCACTCCTATGGACATCATCAAAAGAAAATTCATCTGAAACACAACAAGCTCACATCAAAGCAAAAGTCATCTGTGGGACATACCATCTTCAAGTGCATGAAAAACTTTTTAATAAAGGTAGAACCTCTGAGACCTGTATGAATGATGAAGAAAACCGAGAACATTTTCTCCTACATTGACCTTTGCTACAGTCCACCAGACAACATTATATCACAGAATTGAAAAACATTATCAACAATCACATCTCTTTACAAGATCTACCTTCACTGGAATCTTCTACCTTAACTGAATTATCTCTTCATCTGATTCTTGACCCATTACATGTTTCTTTATCCTGTCTAAATCTTGACTACAGTGAAATCCTCCATATAGAATACTTGTCTAGAAATTTAATTTTTGACTTGCATCTAAGAAGAACACAAGTGTTAAATGAAGCTGCAGCCAGGGGAGAAAAGTTATAAAATTAAACAGATCTATAATTAACTTTAATTGAAACTTTACATCAAATGAAACAATCATACAAAATCATCCAATAATTGTTATTATGATCATATCCAGAAATATTAAACACTACAATATTTATATATTGGTGCTCCTGACAGAGGAGGAATTTCCAGATACAGATACAGGTATGTTGTATATATTATATCACCGGTTTTTGATGTTAAGTTGCCTATTTTCGAGGCATGGGCCTCTTGTTGTCATTCTTGCTAATTGTTGCACTGCTTATTCAGTGTTTCCTCTCCCCTAGCCTTCAAAAGTCCCCCCCTTGCAATTCTCCCATGCTTTTGGCATATTTTTGAGAAGTTTCATTTCTAAAAATTCCCTGGGAAAGTTGCTTGGTTACAGAATGTTTTCTGTTATTTTCCCCATAGTTACGTTTTCACCCATGGGTGTATAACGTTTGTGTTCTGCATCTTCTTCTGCATCTTCCATCTGATGTTCTACAGATTCTCCCCTGGGAGTCTCTGTTTTGCATCAGATAGAGTGTAATTGATGACTGATTCCGGGCCAGTTTTTTCAGTGCCTGGAGTCATGTTTTCTAGTGTGTTTACACTGTTTGTTTTCATTGGCAACAGCCTTTTTTGAGGGGGGCTGTTTGCCTTTGTGGTAGTTTATCTCATTATTAGATACATTTATATTATCCGAAAGTGTCTCATTAATTATTTTATATAAATTTAAAATTTTTGACCACACTTTGCCATCAGATCCATCGGGGCTCAACGTTACTTTTCAGCAACTTGGGCTTCTCTGAAAAAATATTTTTTCAAAATTATTTTGTTTTGCAATTGTTTTTTCATTTATTAATGGATCATGTTATTATGTATCTTTGTGTCAGAGGTTTTTGCGAGTAACTAGGACTTATTGTTGTTCTTTCACAATGAAGGGACGTTGTTCAAATTGTAATAGGAAGAAATCTTCCTCTGACTTTCATGATCATTGTATTAATTGTAGTCAGTGTTCTCGCATTAATCCCTGTCCTATATGTGAACATTGGGATGAGAAACATTGGAAACGTGTGTCACGATATGTTGTTTCTGGAGAAAGAGCGATGCCGACTCTTTCTCCACAAGGTCACTCTACTCTCTCAGTTTCTATTTCAGAGGAACCAGAACAGGGTGAATTCAGAGCTAGCGGCAAAAGTGCTCATGGAGATTAGACAAATGTCGTCCGCTAGCTCGCCCTGTGTAGCGTCCATTCACCGAATGGTTCGGCAGCCGGGTTCGTCCGATGCGGTCCAAGAGGAAATTTTGGGTGATGCGAGCACTATAAACATAATAGATGCACACCCAGTGACGGCGGATAGTAAGCGAGAACGGAGGAAGCCTTTTAGTCCGGTTCCTAGCTCGTCCAGGTCCAGCCGGGCCGCGAGAGAGAGAGGTCCCTCTCTCGTACAACAACATCTGGGACCAGATGTTGTGGTACAAAATGTGTCTTTAGCGGAGCATACGTCCGTCGCTCGGGACGCTCCGTTGTATAAGCAGTCCGCAGAGACTGTTAAGGCTTCCTCTTCTCGTCAGCGCACACGACCGCACCTTGGCTGCGTGACCGCCGATATATTACCAGCTTCGCCGATGAAGGATTCTTCGGCGACCAGGTCACACCATCCGGCAGCCAGGGATTCAAGACCGATGGACTCCGGACGTTCGCATAGGAAAAGTATGCGGGAGCCATCTGATGCGGAGCTGCCCTCGGCGAAGCAGCGAAAGACTGCGCCTCCGCAGGTCTCGACGTCGGACATTCTTGTGCAGATAGCACAGCTTATCGCAGCATCCCAGCAGCCGACAGAAACGGTGTCGGATCGAGAATTATCCGACGGCGCTGGGTCGGTACGCTCCGCCGAAGCATCGGGGGCGGACGACCGGGAACATCGTGAGGTCCGACCGGATGGTGAAAGGGATACGGATGACTTGGAGCTATCCCTTTCGGAACAACATAAAGCTGCCGTGGACTTCATCCGGCACTTTCTCCCTCAAGTTGTTCCGTTGGGCCAGACTGCTGTGCTTCCGGACAAGAGAATTATAGTGTCATTGGACTCTGAATTTTTTGAGCGGTTCAGGGACATCGCTCCCGAGTTTCCGTCGCAGTCCAATAATGTTGCTAGAACATTTGAATTATTGAACGACGCTATATTTAAACTTGCTTCCAGGACGGGGAAAGCAGGTTTCTTGTCCGCTAATACTCTCAACCTGCCTTTCATTAATGCAAGGAATAAATTCGATACGGCAGGACAGGGTATACCGAGAGTTCCTCTGCGTATGGACGACGAGGCGGAAGACTTAGAGCTATCATTACCGTCGTCAGCTTCTATTCCAACCGCGGTGTTGGAAACAGCTATTGCGTCTAACAGAGCCAATTTAGATGCCTTATCTTACGCAGATCACCTTACTAAGGCGTTATCACTGCGCCTTCAAGGGGAAGAGTTTCAGGATATACAATCCTCTTTAAGACTTCTTTCAAGGGCAGTAGCTTATTCCACGTGTAACTCCGCCCTTTCAGTGGTAAATTTGGAGTTGGTTAGACGTGACGCAGCCCTAGCTACATCCACACTAGTGGATTCTAAGGTGAAGAACTCTCTTAGAGTCGCTTTATGATAAAATTAAAAAGAAAGCTAATGATTCTCTGTTGTTCAGATCGGCTCCTAAAAAGTCGGATACAGCAGACACGAATAAGACAGGCACTTCTGGGTCTAATGCGCCCAAGAGAGGTTCCTATAGAGGTTCCGGTGCGTCCTCTTGGTCTTATTCGAGAGACCGTCAGGATAGCGACTCTCGTTCGGGACGTCCTTCAGGCCGGGACAATCGGTTGGACGCCCCGAGGTCGACGAGGCGAGGTGCGGGTCGTGGAAGATGTGGTTTCTCCTACCGCAGGCCTCGCAGGTCCAGGAGGTGATGGCTTAAACCTCTATCGCGTTCCGGTTGGCGGAAGGTTGTCGAGTTTTTCACAAGAGTGGGCGTCGATTACGGACGACCCTTGGGTGAGAGGAGTGACTTCGGAAGGTCTAAAGATATCGTTCAAACGAAAGCCTCCATTAACTCGAAGTCCAAAGTGGACTCATCTTCCGTCAAATCCACAGAAAAGAGACGCTCTGTTATCAGAGGTGCAGTCTCTTTTAATGAAAAACGCGGTAGAGGTCGTAGAAAACCAGGAATCTCTGGAATTCTACAGCCATCTGTTTCTGGTTCCGAAACCAGACGGCTTGTTCCGTCCAGTCATAGATTTGAGCTGGATAAACAAGCTGATCGTCGCTCCGAAGTTTTATATGGAGACGATTCGATCGGTCAGAGCGAGTATTCGGGTGAACGATTATGCAACGAGCATAGATCTCAAAGATGCGTACTTTCACGTCATGGTACATCCGACATTCCGAAAGTATCTACGCTTCGCAGTCCTAGGAGTGGTGTATCAATTCCGGGCGATGTGCTTCGGATTGAATCTAGCACCCTGGGCTTTCACTCGGGTAATGAACTCGGTAATGATCTACTTCCGAGCTCATTCGTCTGCGGTAACGTCGGCCTACCTGGACGACATTCTTCAGAGGTACGGCAACGAGTTAACGCTTCAGAACGATGTTCAGAATCTTCTTCTATTGCTCCGACGTCTCGGTTTTATAGTAAACGAGGAGAAGTCGGATCTGGTGCCGTCCAAGTCATTCACTCATCTGGGAATGAGCTTCGAGACGCACAACAATCTCGTTCGTCTGCCGTTAACCAGAGCGAAATTAGTCAGTTGTTACGCTCGCTATTGTCTGCACGCAGACAAAGTCACGGCGAGAGAATTTATGAGACTGATAGGTCTGTGCGGAGCCGCCGCGGATCTCATTCCGATGGGGCGGCTACGCACACGTCCTCTTCAAATTTTCCTGACTCAGAATTGGAGTGTGAAAATTCATTCGCTCGATGTAGACGTTCTCTTGTCAGATCAAGTGAAACAAGAGATTCAGACTTGGGCAAACATTCAGTGGTTAACTCAAGGAGTTCCGCTGCAGTTGCCGGATCCGAGTTTTACCGTTATGACGGATGCCAGTCAAACAGGTTGGGGTGCATCATTAATCCCAACGGATTCGAGATGCCAGGGTCTTTGGGATCCGCAATTCCTGTGCAAGCACATAAACATCAAGGAAATGATGTCAATTTGGCTTGCGTTACGTCACTGGATGGACATTATTCACGATGCTCATGTCCAAATCCTATCCGACAATACGACAGTAGTGGCGTATATACGGAATCAGGGAGGCACTCATTCAGTTCCGTTGTTCAATCTAACGGAAAGAATCCTTCTGTTTGCGTTAGAACATCACGTTCTTCTTTCGGTCCATCACATACCGGGTCGTCTGAATGTGCTAGCAGACTCCCTTTCACGAAAGGGTCGCTTGTTGCCGTCGGAGTGGACTCTCAACAAACAAGTATTCAATCAGATTTGCTACCAATGGGAACGGCCAATGATAGACTTATTTGCGACACATCTCAACAATCAGTTGCAGACGTATGTGTCTCCATGTCCGGATCCAAGAGCATTTGCAGTAGACGCTCTGTCGATCCCTTGGGACGGAATGATAGGATTTGCGTATCCTCCAGCGCCGTTAATTCAACAAGTATTGCTAAAGATAAAACAATCTCAATGCAAGATTCTGTTGGTAGCATCTCTGTCGCCACAGAGACCGTGGATAAATCTACTCAGGTGTCTGTTGTGGGACCTACCGCGGAAGCTTCCTCCACGAGAGGATCTTCTTTCGCAGGGGAAATCGCGCCAACTCCATCACAACCCGCACCGCAAGGTCTCAACCTTCACGTTTTTCTGTTGTGCGGTCCTTCTTGCATGGCAAGCACTTTACAGGACGAGCAGTGGACGCGATTTCTAACTGTAGGAGGACCTCCTCTTTGCTAAACTATGCGGCTAAGTGGAAGGTTTTTCGTCGTTGGTGTAGGGATCATTCTGTAGATATATTTGATCCCTCTATACCAGACATTGCAAACTTTCTAGTATACTTGTTTGACGAAATCAAACTGCAGCCTGTTACTATAAAGGGTCATAGATCTATGTTATCTGATACCTATGCACATCATGATAGTTTACAAATTGGATCTAATGTCTCTTTATCGAAGTTGGTTAGAAACTTTTCGATAAATAGACCCAGAACTCTTAGATTAATTCCTAAGTGGAATTTAGCTTGGGTTCTCCTTAAATTGAAGGAAAAGCCATTTGAACCTCTTGGGACAGTAGATTTCAAATTCTTATCTTATAAGACAGCTTTTCTCTTAGCTTTCTCTTCTGCCAGAAGAGTCAGTGAGCTTCATGCACTATCGGTGGATGATTCTCATTATCGTAGTGTTGAGAACACTATCACCTTCACTACTAATGTGGGTTTTTTAGCTAAGAATCAGGCTCCTAATAAATATCCGGAACCTATTGTTATTAAGGCTCTTCCGTCTTCAGACGGGCGTAGGCCTTTACTCTGTCCTGTTAGAGCACTACGTATCTATAAACAGAGATCTCAGTTTATCAGAAAGGGACGGAAATGTTTCTTTCTGTCTTTGATGCCTAATAGAAAGGACATTTCAGTCCATTCTATTGCTAGATGGATTCAGTTAACTATCCGTACTGCTTATGAAGATTTATCTTCTTCTCAGCAGTCTGTGCTTAAGATTTCTGCTCATGAAGTAAGAGCTCTTTCTACTTCCTGGGCTTATGCTAATAGTGTTGCTATTACAGATTTAATGAAGGCTGCTTGTTGGTCTCAGCCATCCACATTTACGAATTTTTATCTCAGAAATATTGAGTCCATTTCTGGAGACCTGCATTGTTTAGGTCCGTTATCTGTTGCTCAGAATGTCGTCCACTAAACAGTTGCAACTATAGTTATGCAGGCTTTCTGTTCCGGCAGTGACTCCGTCCGGCTGCCCTCTTCGCTCTGGGCTATTTGACCCAGGGCAAGGGGAAGGGGGGGGGGGGGGGGCGGGTGTTCCCTTAGGTCACCTGCTTTATAGTGAAAAGCAAGGGAATGCCTCCTCCAAGTCAGTATTTCTGAGTCGCTTCCGGGATGGTTTTAAAGTGTAATATTAATGTTTAAATTCATTCATGTCTTATTTTTAAAGTGTAGCTCGGTGTGAAGCATTTGTATATGTCAAGTGTCAAACGGGCTTTAATATACAATACTCGGACACTTTTTATGATTATAAAGAGTCTCAATTCTCTGGACTACTTTATTTATTGGCTTGCTTTAAAAATAATTAGTATAAGGGTTATACTGGATGTTAATAGAGAACATGAATGTTATTGTGCTCAATTATTAAGGGTAGTGTATCTTTCTAATTTAATATTAAATAAGAAAGATACATGTAAAGCCTAATACTCCTTCTCTCCTTAAGGGGTTACCTCTTTACTATATAGTTGAGCTTATTGGATTTTCCTCTATGTCCTAGGCCCTCCAGCCTGTTTACTATTCAGCTAAGTCTGGGTCATTGGTACAGTATAAAAACGTTAAAAAATTTATAGTAATTTATATATTTTTTATACTTACCAATGACCCAGACGGGGATGGCCCTCCCTGGAGTTGGGAACTCTTGCCTCCCCGCTGAGTACATAGAGCTGACCAGGCACTGCCAGTAAGAATGATAATTGGCGCCAATTTCGGGACGACTGCGTCACTGCGCATGCGCAGTAGAGGCGTAGTATGGAGGTCCTTTAGGACATGATTTCTTTTTGTTTTGGATGCAAATTTTGGGGATTGGGGGGCAAAATTTGTGTTTGGCCCTGGTTTTGTTGGAGTTAGCACCAGCTAAGTCTGGGTCATTGGTAAGTATAAAAAATATATAAATTACTATAAATTTTTTAACTTTTTACCTCTCCTCTGGCTTGATAGTGTGTAACTATTCGTGAAGCTGTTTTGTCTGTAGATTATACCCTGGATACAGCTTGTGTGTTATTGTATATGGCGTCTGTTTGGGGGGATTAACTTCTCACTCTCAAATACGCCATCCTAATTTTTAGGGCTCAGTCCGGACTAGCCTTAAAATTGGGAACTTGTTACATCCAATTAGCATAGTCATTCATGCTAAGAATATGGAATTTCTTGAATTTGGCACCTTATTTATGATATGTCTCCTCTATTACTGTATAGAGAGACATACATGTTATTCCCTTTAAATTTAATTTCCTTTCACCTTGGATTGCAGGCTTGGGAACTATGTTGGTCTGCTAATTCTGAAGTCCTAGGCCCTCTGCCTTTTTACAATTCAGCTAGTCTTGGCCATTGGTTTATAGTATAAAAATATGATACATTTGAAGTAATTTGTTTATTTTTTATACTTACCAATGGCCCAGACGGGTATGGCCCTCCCATGAGTGGGCACTCATGCCTCCCCACTGAGTTATTATGTAGTACTCTCTTCTACAAAGAATGATGTTGGTGCCAATTCTGGTCACTTCCTGATGGCTGCGCATGCGCGGAGAGTAAAAGTATGGAGAACCAGATAGGACTTTTAATTTTCGGTTTTCCAAGCAAATTTTGGGGATTGGAGGGTTCAAAATTTGTGTTTGGCCCTTGATAACTTTGAGTTTGCACCAGCTAGCCTGGGCCATTGGTAAGTATAAAAAAATATACAAATTACTTTAAATTTATCATGTTTATTAATAACAAAGAATATAGGATACAAAATTAATAGCTATAGGATATCTATGCCCAGCAAAGGTGAGAGCTAAACCAGCCACCATTGTTTGGGATGACTGCCAGGAATCCTGGCTGGCAGAAATCCTGACTGGCAACACAAACAATGCCCCACCCGAGCACCAAGAGTAGAGGGAGGAAGAGGGAGAAAGAAAAGACCCCACAAATCCAAAGGTTGGGGGAGGTGGTGAAGACCTAAAACCAATGGACGACCAAGGTGAGAGAAAGCAAGCTAAGGATAACAACAGAGCAAGGAACATGGAATGGAGCAGACGACATCCTCCCTGCCTTATAAGTGCACCCCCCATATACCTGGAAGGGGACTTCAAGTTCAATGAGAACTAACATGAAATAATACACATATGGTTGGTAAAGAGGGCAGAAAGTCAGACCGCTTGAAAAGTAGTAACCTGCACTCACCCATATGACATGCATGGCCACTAGGAGGCAAAAGCCAAAACAAATGCTGGGTATAAATTTGGACATTTCAAAGACATATCCTACACTCACCCTTAAAACATGCAGGGCACCATGAGCTAAAGCAATCGCATAAGTATGAATTCAGACCAAGCATTCATTCCGAGGCAACACTGTGTACCCACCACTAAGACATGCAGTTCAGTGGCAGCCAAGACAAAATACATTGGATAAACTGAACACGGCAAAGAAAAATATCCTGCACTCATCCTATGACATGCGGCTATTTCAAGTTTGCGAACTGAAGGCAGACAATGGAGACAGAAACTGCACTGACAGCTACTGCGAAGCAGCTGAAAGAGGGGGCCAAAATAGGCATGCAATAGGAAGGTGAACACAATGAGCTGTGAAGCCTGCACTCACCGTTGTGATGTGCAGGATGGAATGAGGAAACAAAGCAGGGAAGATGATCCTGCACTCACCCTTGTGACATGCAGAATGAAACATGACAGCTTCCCACGGAGGGGCAGCAGTAGCGACAGAAAGAGCAAGTCAACACTTGCCAGACATTGGGAGATATAAGGCACCCATCCCAAGCCTGGGGACAGAGACCAGCAACCTGGGGCGAAGGTGGTGAAAGGACTGGCAAGGGCGGATATATTTCCAGAACGCATTGGTTTTCCATGGGCCGAGAAGTCGAATTTATGCATCAGAGTACCCAGCAAGAGAGGCCAATGAGGATAGGAGACTAAGGGTCCAGGATGCCCCCTCCCCCCCACCCCCTGCCCCACCCCCTCATGAGCTGTCAAGAAAACCTGCAGATTACGAATGGGGCAAATGATAGCGGCAGAGTGCACCAAAAGCCAGATAGATGGCTGTTGGGAGAGATTATGCTTAAATTTTTGAAAGTAAGAGTACCAAGTGTACCAGAGAGATGCAGGTTGTGGAGCTGAAATGCATCGGGTGCCTTTCGTGACAGCTGGAGGGCATAATTCGCCAACCCATGCAAAGGTAAAGAAAGCTGTGACAAAAACTGCAGCATATAGCTTGACATTATATATGCTGAGTGCACAATGAGGGAGGGTCCCGATTAAATTAAAATTTGCTCCATAATGGGGAGGTGCAGATCAAAGGAGGGGTGCAAAGCTCGAATTCCCCCAAAAAGGCAACTGACCAGAAAATTGTGAGTGGGGTCGGAAAGCTGCTGAAGCTTTTGATACTAGTAGAGCCCTGATAAAATGGATGATACGGAATACGAGACTTAATGATGATGGAAGAGAAATGCAACGAAGAGCCAGAGGTTGCCCAAGGAGATGGGAAGGGTAGGAGGAAGGGAAAAATCCTGACAGAAAGTGTCATACATTTGCTAGTGTCGAAGATAGGAAGATCTGATATTGTCAGCCAATGAGTGGTGGAGCAGTGTATCTAGTGCAAAAGTAAGTTGGGACATTCCAGTTCGATGGTGACCTCTGTAGGTTGGTTGTCACAGTGAGGATGGACGTCCTTGAATTGCTGTACCTGCAAATGAGACAAAAAATCTGCTTGTGCATTCATCTGACCAGGAACGTGTGAGGCCCTACATAAAATGTTGAATTGGAGGCAAGTCAAAACAAGGTGTTGGAGCAATCAAAGGAGAAGAGGGTCCTTAGTGGTTTGCTAATTAATAATGGAAACCACCGCAGTGTTATCTGAGAACAAATTGAGCCTTTTATTTTGTAAAGTGGAGCCCCAAGTCTGCAAGGCCACAAGTATCGGGTAAAGCTCCAGCAGAGCAATATTCAATGATGAGGTATCCATGGGCCAAGCACCGTAGAACCAGTGCCGACTGAACACTGCTCCAAAACTCAATGGTCTGGAGGCATCTGTATAAAGAGACAACTGGTCACTCTAGACCACTGCTTGTCCAAAAAGAAAGTCTTTCCGTTGAAGCCCTGCAAGAAGGTCAGCCACAGAGTGAGGTCAACCTTAACTCCTTTGGATAAACGTATATGATGATGTTATTGGAATACCCCAATAGTTAATAAGTGTATGAAAACATGGCTGGGAAGAATGACTGCACAAGCGAAATTAGGTAAACCAAGCAGTGACTGAAGCTCATGCAGCATGGCTTTCTTCCTCTTCAACAAGAGTGAAATAAGATTGGAGCATTTCGTCAGCTTGTCACAAGGTAAGCGAGCTTCTATGGCCACAGAATCAAGGACAATGCAAAATTCCATGGCAGTGGAAGTTCCAAAAGTCTTATCTTCTGCAACTGGAACCCTGAGTTCATCACAGCAGGTTGTGAATGCATCAAGAGTGGTTTGGCATATCAACTGAGAATTGTGTAGAATTACGAAATCATTGAGGACATGAACCATAAGGGGGATATGAAGCTTGTGGTTCACCACACATTGCAGAGCTGTGCTGAAGGGCTCAAAGATACGACAAGATGAGCTGCAGCCCATGGGGAGACAGTGATCATAGTAAAAGTGATTTCTCCAGCAAAAGCCAAGCAATGGCTGGTCACAGGGATGAACAGGAATAATTTGAAAAGTGGAAGCAAGATCAGTTTTGGCTAAAAGCAATTGTGGCCAAGACACTTAATGAGGGAGATGGCCATCTCAATAGAAGCATAACTCACCAAACAAAACTCCTGGGGAATACCATCATTGACCGAGGTGCCAAAGGGGAAAGACAAATGATGGATAAGGCGGAATTCCTCAGGGTCTTCTTCGCCACAATACCAAGAGGTGAAATTTTCATGTGATCAAAGGGTGGATCACAAAAGGGCCAGCTATGAAGTTTCTTTTTCAATTTCTGGTCAACAGTAAGTGGGGGGGGACAAGAGGAGAAGAAAGGTTTGTGGCAAGCTGATGAGTGTGTTCGCCAACAAAACCTAAGTGGAAGCCAAATTGAAAACCAGACGTCAGAAAAGAAACAAGATGTATTGGGTATCCTGTAAGTAAGTCTGCAAGTCTAGTGGGTTTCACCGGAGTAACAACTTTATTTTTGTGTGACGGGTCATTAGTCGGCTCTGCGGGCAACAACACGGGCAACATTACTGGGGCCTCGGCGGCGGTCACAAAAGGACTACAGTCGAAAGGTAGAATAAGTGGGGCAATTCTTAAAACTGTGGGCCTGCCAACGATGAAAATATTGGTGACTAAAAGAACAGGCACCATCACATTTCTCACCATTATGAAACTTGTCACAATAGCCTACCGGGTAGAGATGCCAAGATCGAGGTTTGTTGTCATTGGTACGGGAGAATGGAGATTGCAGTAGGAGAGCAGCCAGCCTGTACCTGAGGTACAATACTGTTCAAGCACAGATCGACCTGAAACTCATCCCAACGTAAATTAAGCTGTACCTGTTTCATCATCCAGAAATTCTTGTCATAGTAGTGCCATTTCTCACAAGAATTAGCAATATGTCTAATGATGGAGGCATATTTGAGAGTTTTACCATGTTTGTCGGGAAACCTACGAAGGAAGACCGCTGTGAATATTTCAAATGCCGAAGACCACTGAGCAATGGAAGCAATACTCTGCTGTGCCTTGGGGATACATGCCAAAGTAGGGGCACCAGAACCAGTGGCTTGGAGACTCAATGAATATTGAGGGTCACTGGCTGAATGTGATGGGAGAAGAATGGTCAAGTCAATAAATTCCTCTGCCCAAATTTTAGAACAGACTTTTGCATCAACTAAATGATCGAGGGGAACAGAAGCCGAAAAACAAAGTGGTTGGGAAAAAGTGCCACAGGGGCAGCAGAAAGATGCACAACGACAGAAGGATTGCCCTCGGGACACATCTGTGAATGAGAGGGAAAGTGTCCAATGAAAGAAGGATTGCAAAGATCAGCGACAGTTACTGGTGCGGTACCTGAAATGTCCATCTGTGAAACGTCATAAGCAGGCTGTGTAGGTATAAACCCACAGGCAGCTCTGTGGGAAAGTCATTCGTTCCTGCTGAATGTTAGAAGCACCATCCTGTGCAGCAGATGCCGCTGGAAAAATCCCGGAAGACTGAAAGCTAGTTTGAGGTGGCACAAAAGTGGAACACTGACTGGAAGGCATAGGCTGTTCATGAAAAACTGATGAAGGAACTGAACTGCAGGAACTGGAAGGAATGTGGGTTGCGAATGTCACCTGAGTTGGAGCAGTAGGCATGCAATTGATACAAGTAAAAAAAACAAGTAGGCACAGACAAGCTGGTGATACCTGTTGTCACTGAAAATGGCAGATGCAGCATGTCACCAAAATGTCCTGCCATCAAAACCTGTTGAGCCACCTGCTACCGGAGCTGTTGAGAAGACAAATCAGTTATGGCACTGCGTGGTAAAGTTAAAGTCACCAAATCTTACACAGGGGGAGCAGATGAAATGTGTGAATAAGTCCAGTAGGCATTGTAGGAAACACGGCGGTGATGTAAGGTGCCTGCCCCTAACATGTAGATTGTGTGTATTGAACGCATGACTGGAACGTTCATATTATTGAAATTGTGATGAAGCGTTGGTGCAAAGAACACTGACTGTTTGTGAAGATCCCTGAGAAGCCGGTGGTGGAAAGGAATGCTGATGAGGTATCTCGAGGCGAGGCAAAACTGGTTCTAAGCTCCTGGTACCACAGGTGCAGAATGAGAAAGTTCAGGAATGACACAGGAGTTATTGGTTGTACGAGCAGAAAAATCCTGAGAACAGCGTTTGTCATCAGGTGTACAAGAGGTAATAGTAGGCACTCTGGCCTGGGAGGTTAGCGGTCGATGGGAGACAAACTGGTGAACACTAGTAGGCTGTATTTTATGCACACACTCCTGAGTTAGCACACTGATCTTCAAAAGTATGAAGAATCCTGGTGTAAGCAGCAGCCTGGCAGGCAGAGCTGTGTGTGGGGAAGACCGAAGACTGGCTCTTGTGGCCTGTGCTGGCAGGAAGGCCACCTTGGCTCTGGCATTGCCATCGCAAGCACTTTGTTCCCTTGGCCCGTGGCATGTTGAACTGAAGGAAGCAAAAGGGCAGCCAAAATCGAGAAAATATAAGTGTTGAAAATCAAGGAGTATGTGGACCCCATATAGCCACTCTCATGCCTACCAAAAGTGTCAGGCCATAGGGAATTCAGAAACTATAAAGGTTGAAATGTATCGAGCATGAGGCATAGGTGAAATGCATTACAAGCCACCCCCCCCCCCTTCCCTTAAATGTTGGGCCAACACTGCAAATAGGCAAGGGAGAGCAAGAAGGTAATCTCCCTCACCAAGGAATGGGGGCATTGTCAGCACCCAATATGTAAGGCCACCATGAAAGAACATATCCCCGGCAAAGAAGTAGGCGGTATGAAATGCGACACCCGGCCTCCCAAGGCAAGGGAGAAACCATGAATGGAGGGGGAGGGGAGGGGCATGCGACGTCTATGAAACCAGGCTGTGGAAAAACCTAGGAATGCAACGCAGAGCCCTGAATGCCCATATTGTATGGGTGGAGAAGAAAGGTGGCAGATCCTCAAGCCCCAACCTGCAGAGAAGAGCCCAACCAATATTGCTGGAGCTCCTCCAGCAGGGAATGGCGGAGAGAAAAAGATCTGAATACTGTGCAAGGCCAGACAAGTCGTGGAAAGTTCAATACAGTCAGGGCACAATTTAACTGGTGAGCATAGTATTTTGCAAGACAGGACCAAATGGTGCTCGTCCATAAATGTTTGACCAAAATCAACTTGTATCAACAGCTAACCAGTTGTCACAAATGAACAGGAAATTCCCATTCAACACAATGGCATAAAGTGAGCCCTGAAGGCAAAATGTTGGTAAGCACAGGGAAGACAGACCATCTGACACCAAAACGAAACCGCCCTCAAGCCCAGAAAAGGAAACGAGATAAAAAGACTGTTCCCCCCCACCCTCCGCCAAATATAGGGACATACCCCTTCACCCCAGAATACAAGAAAACAATGTGTAATATATGAGAACCGATACATGTGATCAATGATAGGATGAAATGGAAACACACAACTGCGTACAGGGATGAAGATGGTGGGGAAGAGAAATGGAAGAACGAGGCAGTGACCAAGGTCAGGGCAGAGTAAACACAAGTGAAACAACCGAAGACAAACAATATGGGCATGGAATAGGACAGATAACGGGAATTAAAAAAGAAATGCCAAGAAAAAAGGACATGCATGAGAAAATGCCGAAAAACCGCCCAAAGGTCAGGAAAAACTCAAGAAAACAAATGAAAAAATTGCCCCCCCAAAATCTGCCCAATGAGCAATATGCAACAAGAAGCAGCAGCGAAGGGATGGACAACGGGAGCATGCAAGGGATGCAGACACCTGGACCCCCGTGAAGTAACTCTCCCCACACACTGTGAAAATATTTACCGAGAACGTAATCGTTTAAATGAACGGCATCAAACAAATGGCCCAAAACAGGGCAGTACCAGCTGCAGGGATGTTTCCAAAAATAATAATAATCTGCGTTACTTAACATGACGTCCAGGTACTGATTGGTAACAAACACCCGTAAATTAAACAAAGTGACACTCAAGGTAGCACGAGAGGGAGCGGACACCCACAACCGAGTCCGGGCCACCCAGGAATGAGGAAACAATTGAAAAACCTATACACATAAAGAACTCCCTAAGAATGACAAAGCAGGTGACAGAAATCGTCAATGGAACTCCCCAAACATTGAGGACCAACGGATGAATGAGCTAAAATCATTTCCCCTAATCTGTAACAACACAATGTGCAGCTGAAAACTTAAAAAAATCCACATATCCTTAGCTAAAATGCATGGTAAGGTCAAACCACCAATACCATGGAGGCGTAGGTCCACAGATGGCCCGTGGCCCACTAAACCAAAATCTGAAGTGAAATTCCTGTCAGAGGGAATAACAATGGCAGGGTCGAGAGAAGTGGCCAAACAGCGAATAAAACTGATCGAGAAACAAAATCCGAACATCAGCTGCTTCAGACATAATGACTGTCAAATGAAAGCTGAAGAAGAATGAAGGTAAAATAAAAAGATATATGTACATATACCACGATGCTGTAAAAAATGAATTCACTGAATTTTCTGCACGCCAAACTTTTTTGTAACCTGTTACGAGTCATAATCCAAAGTGATCTTGACTGGTGTCCTCTTCAGGATTCCAAAGAGATTGCAGACATTGATTGGTTGGATACCCCAGCACTAGTATATCAGAGGAACATCAGTGCAACAGCAGAGCAGGGATTGGACCAAAGAGTTGGAATTTCAAGCGGTCATTGCATGATAATTGCACGTTCCTCCAACTTACTTGTACATGTGATTAACACCTGTTGTGATTGTATAGACAAACCAGACCTGTAATCTGACATCAACAGTTCATTCATAAATATACTTATTCCATAACCAAAATACTGAGTGGAGTTATGGCCGTTAATTAGATAATTTTTGCTGGTTTTCAGCTTGTTAGCTTGATAACTCAAAACAAATATCAATGGATTTGGTCAATATTTGGTATGTGAGACTTCCTTAACAATGTCTTGAACGATTTTGAGAACTGGTAGGGTTCTGATTATATTGAGCTGAGTTATGGCCCTTAGTTAATTTTTTGCCTGTTTTCAGCTTGTTAGCACGATAACTTGAACAAACATCAATGGATTTGGTCAATATTTGGTATGTAAGACGTTCTTAATAATGTCTTGCTTGATTTTAAAAACGTGTGGTTTGGCAATACTGAGTGGAGTTATGTCCCTTAATTAGTTACATCACCATTCTCATTAGCGTGATAACTGGAACAAATATCAATAGATTTGATTAATATTTGGTATGTGAGGCTTTCTTAATAATGTCTTGAACGAGTTTGAATACTGAGAGGATTTATGCCCCTTAAATAGTTAAAATTAAGGTCTATAGTAACCAGACAATTCTTCCCAAAACAACAAAATAAATGTGTATCAAATTTCTTATTTGAGTCACTCGTGGCTTTGGGTCACAAATGAAATAATTTAAAATTATATTGATAATGCAATAATGGTGAAAAAAAAAATTTCACTTAGAAACTTGATTTTTAATTTTCGAATTTTATAAAAAGTAAAACGTAAAGATGGAATTTGCAAACTGAAAAATAAGGCAACCAAAATTATATTTGCATATTGATCTAGTGCAACTTGACGTTATATATGCTTTTAGCATAAATAAATAGTTTTAAAAGATAGGATGTTAATGTGCACATTTGTTATCTTACTGTAAAATATTTGAAGCAGGCCCACTTGAATTCCTTGAAAGAGTGTACTGAAAAGAGCAAAAGAAATATTACATAGACCAAAGTTCTGCCACTAATCTAATTTTCTTGATTCAAATCTGTGACTAAATATGTCCAAAATTACAGATATGCAAATATTTAAAATCTGACAAAGTTGTCTTGAAGGACATGTAAGAAGAGAAGGAGGAAAGAAATGATCTGGAAGAGTTTGCATGCGCATATTTGTGTAGCGGCTACACAGTCAGCAACCTCAGCATCACCTGAAAATGGTGCATGCATATCAAGCATTGTTTTGTTTAGGTACTCCAAACAAACATTACAATGTTTGTTATACTGATTGTCAGGTTTAATAATTGACAGTGGAATGCTAAAAGTCATAGGTAGCTGACCAAGACACTATTAACTGAATTGTTTTTTCCTCACAATATGATTTGTGACATTGATAATGTCCAGTGTAGTTTCAATAAATTCTTACTGTACAGCTGATTCACAAGGACATGTAATTATATTACATAAGATTTTTGTTTTAAATTCTTTCTCTTTCCAAATTTATAATTATGTGACATATGATTCATTTTTAGCTTAACTTGACAAAGTCAAAATAAGCTGTTGCCATCATGCGTGTGGAAGTCTGTTCACATTTTCTTTAGCACAGCTACACCCTGTAGTTCTTGTTCACATTTTCTTTAGCACAGCTACACCCTGTAGTTCTTGTCCGATCATCACTAAATTTCATGCCCAGGTTCAAGGTCATGTCTAGATGAGAACATCCTATTTTGGTCATGATCAAACAACCATGACAGCTGTTTGGGTTCAAAACCCAAAAACCTTTAGCACAGTCTACAAGTTGTATTTATGAAGGGATTTTATGGTATCTTGTTAGGATGACTTGGTATGATGTCTGGATGAGAACGTCTTATTTTGGTCGTGATCAGTCAACCAAGCCGGACAAACAGGCATGTGACCTAGATTTGATTAGCACAGTATACAGTTCATATTTATGAAGTGATTTCATTGTAATTTGGTAGGTTGACTTGGTGTGATGTCTAGATGAGACTATCATATTTTGGTTCTGATCAGTCTTCTGTTACCGGCGCTGGAGCACATGACTTAGATTCCTTTAGCTCTGTCTACAGGTCGTATTTATGAAGGGATTGCATTATAACTTGTAGGATGAGTCAGTATGATATCTAAATGAGACTATCCTATTTTGGTCATGATCGATCACCCGTGACAGCTAGATGGGCACATGACCTAGATAACTGTGAGTACTACATCAACCTAGGCCTCAATTCTTTAGTGCTGTCTACACCTCAAATTATTCTTGTTGAAAACATAGCATGTAGGGTACAGAACCTAACATGTCTCAATTATTACAATTCTTGTATTATTTCATAATCCTTTCATAAAAATTGAACATTATCCTTTTCATCAAACACTGCACGCAGTCAAGTTAAGCTGCAGTGTCATTGACACTTTCATTAATTTAGTTATAGTCACAGATCTAAATCAAAGAAATAAATTTAGTACCAAAACTGTTGTCTGTGTAATATTTGTTTTGCTTTGTTCAGTGCACTCTTTCAATGGATTCAGTTGGGCCTGCTTCAGATATTTCACAATAAGGCAGAAATGTATCCATTAGTATTCCATCGTTTGAAACTATTTATTAATGTCTAAAAATATATATAACTCCAACTTGCACTATATCAATATGCAAACTTAATTTTGGTTGACTTTTTTTTAGATTCCAAGATTCATTTTTACGACTGACTTGATAAAATTAAAAAATCAAATTTCTTAGTGAAAATAACTTTTTTCAACACTATTACATAAGCAAGATAATCTTTATGTTATTTCATACTTTGACCCCAAGCCATGAGTGATTCAAATGGGAAACTAGTTTTTGACACAGTTTTATTTTGTTGCTTTGGGAGGAATCCTTAATGTATTTGGTCTATATTTGGTATGCGAGACTTTCTTAACAATCTCTTGCTTTAGTTTGAAAAAATATCAATGGATTCGATTTTCTCATAATGACAAGCCTTACAGGTGTGAAAAAACTCTACCCCCACATCGGCGATGTGTAATCCTTGTTTTACGACTGGAACAAATGATCTTCTTCATCGGAGTCAACTCTTGCCTGTCTTTTATCAGTCCAGTCTCAGATGTAGAAGTTTTCCCAGAAGAGCAGTGGTATGCCTTTCCGTCCCAGATGTAGATCCACGGCCTTAGCCTACAACTCTAAATGGTGTGTTTTTACTTGTTGGTGTAATGATGACAGAGTTGATTTTAATCATGTATCCATATCATAGATAGCAAATTTCTTGGTCTTTCTTTTCAACACTGAGGGCCTTGGCAGGTGCTATTCGGCACCTGGTGGCGAATAACACACACCTATTGAAATCTAATGGCTTGCGCTATTTGCCCCCAGGTGCCAAAAATAATTATCCCCGCTTTCGTCGGGGATATTGTCGTTATCTCCATCCGTACGTCCGTCCGTCCGTCCGTCCGTACGTCCGTCCGGTGTTACATTCACTTGCATTAATGTTTAAACTATGCTAATGTGTTCAGGTATCACCAGTACATGTGCATGAAGGTTTCGGGATTTTGATTTGGTTCCAAGTGGTTCCAGTGGAACCACTTTTATCCTTAGAAAATCTTTGTCCGCTCAAAGGCTCTTAGGGTATTGAATTCAAAACTTTTAAACCATGTTAACATGTTCAGATAGCATCTGTAGATGTGCATGAAGGTTTCAGAATTTTGATTTGGGTCCAAGTGGTTCCAGTGGAACCACTTTTACCCTCAGAAAATCTTTGTCCGCTCAAAGGCTCTTAGGGTATTGAATTCGAAACATTTAAACCATGTTAACATGTTCAGATAGCATCTGTAGATGTGCATGAAGGTTTCGGAATTTTGATTTTGTTCCAGGTGGTTCCAGTGGAACCACTTTTATCCTTAGAAAATCTTTGTCTGCTCAAAGGTTCTTAGGGTATTGAATTCGAAACGTTTAAACCATGTTAACATGTTCAGATAGCATCTGTAGATGTGCATGAAGGTTTCGGAATTTTGATTTGGGTCCAAGTGGTTCCAGTGGAACCACTTTTATCCTTAGAAAATCTTTGTCCGCTCAAAGGCTCTTAGGGTATTGAATTCGAAATGTTTAAACCATGTTAACATGTTCAGATAGCATCTGTAGATGTGCATGAAGGTTTTGGAATTTTCATTTGGGTCCAAGTGGTTCCAGTGGAACCACTTTTACCCTCTGAAAATCTTTGTCCGCTCAAAGGCTCTTAGGGTATTGAATTCGAAACGTTTAAACCATGTTAACATGTTCAGATAGCATCTGTAGATGTGCATGAAGGTTTCGGAATTTTTATTTGGTTCCAGGTGGTTCCAGTGGAACCACTTTTATCCTTAGAAAATCTTTGTCCACACAAAGGCTCATAGGGTATTGAATTTGAAACGTTTAAACCATGTTAACATGTTCAGATAGCATCTGCAGATGTGCATGAAGGTTTTGGAATTTTGATTTGGGTCCAAGTGGTTCCAGTGGAACCACTTTTATCCTTAGAAAGTCTTTGTCCGCTCAAAGGCTCTTAGGGTATTGAATTCGAAACGTTTAAACCATGTTAACATGTTCAGAGAGCATCTGTAGATGTGCATGAAGGTTTCGGAATTTTGATTTGGTTCCAGTGGAACCACTTTTATCCTTAGAAAATCTTTGTCCGCTCAAAGGTTCTTAGGGTATTGAATTCAAAACGTTTAAACCATGTTAACATGTTCAGATAGCATCTGTAGATGTGCATGAAGGTTTCGGAATTTTGATTTGGGTCCAAGTGGTTCCAGTGGAACCACTTTTATCCTTAGAAAATCTTTGTCCGCTCAAAGGCTCTTAGGGTATTAAATTCGAAACGTTTAAACCATGTTAACATGTTCAGATAGCATCTGTAGATGTGCATGACGGTTTCACAATTTTGATTTGGGTCCAAGTGGTTCCAGTGGAACCACTTTTACCCTCAGAAAATCTTTGTCCGCTCAAAGGCTCTTAGGGTATTGAAATCGAAACGTTTAAACCATGTTAACATGTTCAGATAGCATCTGCAGATGTGCATGAAGGTTTCGGAATTTTGATTTGGGTCCAAGTGGTTCCAGTGGAACCACTTTTATCCTTAGAAAATCTTTGTCCGCTCAAAGGCTCTTAGGGTATTGAATTCGAAACTTTTAAACCATGTTAACATGTTCAGATAGCATCTGTAGATGTGCATGAAGGTTTCGGAATTTTGATTTGGGTCCAAGTGGTTCCAGTGGAACCACTTTTACCCTCAGAAAATCTTTGTCCGCTCAAAGGCTCTTAGGGTATTGAATTCGAAACATTTAAACCATGTTAACATGTTCAGATAGCATCTGTAGATGTGCATGAAGGTTTCGGAATTTTGATTTTGTTCCAGGTGGTTCCAGTGGAACCACTTTTATCCTTAGAAAATCTTTGTCCGCTCAAAGGTTCTTAGGGTATTGAATTCGAAACGTTTAAACCATGTTAACATGTTCAGATAGCATCTGTAGATGTGCATGAAGGTTTCGGAATTTTGATTTGGGTCCAAGTGGTTCCAGTGGAACCACTTTTATCCTCAGAAAATCTTTGTCCGCTCAAAGGCTCTTAGGGTATTGAAATCGAAACGTTTAAACCATGTTAACATGTTCAGATAGCATCTGCAGATGTGCATGAAGGTTTCGGAATTTTGATTTGGGTCCAAGTGGTTCCAGTGGAACCACTTTTATCCTTAGAAAATCTTTGTCCGCTCAAAGGCTCTTAGGGTATTGAATTCGAAACTTTTAAACCATGTTAACATGTTCAGATAGCATCTGTAGATGTGCATGAAGGTTTCGGAATTTTGATTTGGGTCCAAGTGGTTCCAGTGGAACCACTTTTACCCTCAGAAAATCTTTGTCCGCTCAAAGGCTCTTAGGGTATTGAATTCGAAACATTTAAACCATGTTAACATGTTCAGATAGCATCTGTAGATGTGCATGAAGGTTTCGGAATTTTGATTTTGTTCCAGGTGGTTCCAGTGGAACCACTTTTATCCTTAGAAAATCTTTGTCCGCTCAAAGGTTCTTAGGGTATTGAATTCGAAACGTTTAAACCATGTTAACATGTTCAGATAGCATCTGTAGATGTGCATGAAGGTTTCGGAATTTTGATTTGGGTCCAAGTGGTTCCAGTGGAACCACTTTTATCCTTACAAAATCTTTGTCCGCTCAAAGGCTCTTAGGGTATTGAATTCGAAATGTTTAAACCATGTTAACATGTTCAGATAGCATCTGTAGATGTGCATGAAGGTTTTGGAATTTTCATTTGGGTCCAAGTGGTTCCAGTGGAACCACTTTTACCCTCAGAAAATCTTTGTCCGCTCAAAGGCTCTTAGGGTATTGAATTCGAAACATTTAAACCATGTTAACATGTTCAGATAGCATCTGTAGATGTGCATGAAGGTTTTGGAATTTTGATTTGGGTCCAAGTAGTTTTTCAATCATGTGACAATGATGTGATCAGAACACTACCCTTTATACATCATGTTGGGTGAAGTATCTTGTTTGAAATATTGAAGTAGTTTCACATGTGAGTCTTCAGAAGGAAATTAAATACTGTTTTATCATTTTAAATCACACACATGCGTGAAGCCTTTTTATCCAAGTCTGTATCCTGCACTAACCAAAAAGGAAAGTGCAAATGCGGGGATATACTATAGTGTGCTTCGCACACAAATGACACCATCTAGTTTAGATTTTTCGGGATATTTTTGCAACTAGAAAAGCTATGGGGTTGATATTTGACATGGTAAAGGGAGATAACTCACTGTACCTACCGATGAAATAATAGTCCGATATTCACGCAGGATTCAATTTTATAACAGAAATACTTTATTTTGCATGCTATTTGCCACCAGGTGCCAAAAATAAGTTCTATTTTTTAAGACATTTTTGCCAAAAGTCCTTTGGTGTTAAACTTGAGCATGATGATGGCTGCTAACTCATGATACCCATATTCCAGTATTCTGCCCTGCTCTTCAGAATGCACCGCACGGGAGAACAAGGTGCCCGTTTGAAAAAAAGAGGTTCGTACCATTTTGGTCTGGGACTGTTTATTTATGTATATCACAGCTAACCTGCCCCTGTAAGCAGGCTGTTCCCATATCTGCCACCTGGGGACCCACCTAGTAGAGTATGACAAAGAGACCCCAAGGATTCCGTAACCCCCTAGGTGTTTTTTTGTTTTTTTTGTTTTTATTTTTTTTGTATCCCATGTTCAATACAGCAAAAAAATCAAGTTATCTTAGGTAGTGGGTAGTCAAGTGATATCTGTGTATATTCCAACATTTATTCACCAAGGGAAACACACTCAGAAAACATTAAACCTTAAAAAAAAAGGGATTCCCTAACCCCCTAGGTGGTCATACGAGACTGAAACAAACCTGAAGGTGAAATCGTTTAATGTGATCTGGTCCCCGGCCACAAAGATTTAAAGTGATATTCATATAATTACAAACAAAAGTGCACAAAAAAGGGTCCTAGGGATGGGACGATCCGCTTGAGTCTCGATACGATACTTACCTCGATACACCATTCATGAGATAATTGCATATCGCGATACATGTCTAGTATCATTGTTTTCCCTGTTACTATTAGTCTACCTCCATACACGCATTTATGAACTACCTTGTTAACTATTGTTACAGATTTCATTTCTAATATGTAACCAAATTGCAGTTTCATTTGCAGAAACTGTATTTGATTACGGATTAGAAATGAAATCTATAACAATAGTTAACAAGATAGTGCATATATAATTATGTATGGAGGTAGAGTAATAACAGCAAGGAAACAATGATTCTGGATATGTAATGGGTGTTTTGTTTCATTATGAAAAAGTGAATTTTAGACTTTTATCATTGCATATTGCAATGCACTTTCAATTCTGATTTGGGTGGCTATTCAATATTTTTCAGATTAGTACCTACTTGTAGGTTCATGCTTCATGTGCAGTTAACACAAAAGTTTGTTCATAATGCAATAGTCCAAACATGCGCCTGATAGCCCATGTTTTAAAATTTATGATTTGTTCTCCCCAACAGGGAGTCTAATTTAGACATTATAAAAGACAGGCTCAGATGTCTGCAACAGTGTATCGCGATACATCGATACTTGAGTGTCACAGCCGGTTGATGTATCTTGGCTTGGCAAAACACGATACACTGGTTAACTGGTGTATCTTCCCATCCCTAAAAAAGGCTATGATAGGATTAATATTAGGTGCAAAAGAAACAAATAAAAATGCTGAACAAGACACACGCGAGATGAAAAGCAACTGACATGTCTGCTTGACGAATCGAACATTGGTAGACTTTCAGGCATCAGGTGGCATCACGATACAACTTTGAGACTATGTCAAGATTTATTTAATCGGTACTTGATCACATCATAATTCTCAAATCACTCTACTATTGTCGGTGGACTGACAAAATCCTTTTCTCTCATCTAAAACAGATTTGCTTTGAAACAAATCCACACATATTTTCTACAGAAATTATTCAAAGAGTTGCACACATGAAGTAAAGAAGCAATGAACATAGTTCAATGGCAAAGAACATGCAATGGGGCCAAGTCATTCTTTTTTGTATAGCTGCCAGATAGTCTACAAAAGCAAAAAAATGAATAAACAGAACATAGTTATAGACACGTGCGCACAGCACACTACAACACAAAAGCCAGAGGAGAGACACCTCATGAATTGGAGTATAATCTTTATTTACGTGGCATGTGCATTTTACAATAAAACAAACAAACTAAAGAATACAAATTTGCACCCGGCCGCTTTGGCCTATATGACACCTATAAGCTTTAGAGTTTATGAAATGTGGTGCCCCGCTAATTATCCGTATGGCAGACCACCTCTTATCCTCCCATGCAATTTAGCCTCCCCAAAGCGCATTCACTCATGGTCCGCACAAGTTCGTGTTCTGTTACACCAGAACACCCCCTCCCAATACACACACATTCACTTATGGACCCCGCTATGTTAACCCCCCCCCCCCCCCCCCCCACACTTTTGACCCTACCCTCTCTTACATAATATAAGTTCATGTCCTTGTCCAAGTGTAAATATTTTTATTCATTTTCGATCTTTTAACATTTCTCTCTAACCCTTCCACACTGCTTTGGTAAACACAATATTGTGCGTGATATTGAAAAGACATCCTCAAAAGAATATCAGTGAAAGCGTCAATGACACTGTAGCTCAACTTTGTAAAGACATGCATATGTCATGTATGTGACACAGCTATGACAAACATCTTAGGTTCTGTCCTGATAACACAGGTTAATGTAAAGCTTTGTAAGGTTTACCTATCTATCCACAAATACACAGTTCTGAATCTTTGATATGGCAAGAGCCATCTGACAACACTGACAAAATGAATTGTGAGAGGTTTATAGGCATTCGTAAGTGGTTTTTATGTGTACCCATACTATGTATGGTACACATAATGCCGGCATCTGGGGTGCCCATCCGTCGTTTGTCCGTCCATCTGACCATCCGTCCATCTGTCCATCCAGTGTCCATATCCATTTCTTTGGCATTCGATAACTTGAAAACTATTGCTTGGATTATCGAGTTACTTTATATTTGTGTTCAGGTTACTGATGTGCCGAGCTGTATAGTTTTTGGTGTAAATCTGATAATTTGATCCTGAGATATTAACCCTTTATCCTTCAAATTGAAAATTCCTCCAATCCCGTTGGCATTCGATAACTTGAAAAATATTGCTTGGATTGTCTAGTTACTTTATATTTGTGTTCGGGTTACTGATTTGCCGAGCTGTATAGTTTTTGGTGTAAATCTGATGATTTGATTCCGAGATATTAACCCTTTATCCTTCAAATTGAAACTTCCTCCAATCCCTTTGGCATTCGATAACTTGAAAAATATTGCTTGGATTGTCAAGTTACTTTATATTTGTGTTCAGGTTACTGATGTGCCGAGCTGTATAGTTTTTGGTGTAAATCTGATCATTTGATCCTGAGATATTAACCCTTTATCCTTAAAATTGAAAATCCCTTTGGCATGAGATAACTCAAAAAATATCAATCCGATTGTCATGTTACTTTATATATTTATTCAGGTTACTGATGTGCTGTGCTGTATAGTTTTTAGCTTAACTTGACATAGTCAAGATAAGCTATTGCCATCACGCGTGCGGAAGTCTGTTAGTCTGTGAGTCTGTGAGTCTGTGACGTCTGTTCACATTTTCCTTTAGCACGGGCTACACCCCGCAGTTCTTGTCTGATCATCACAAAATTTCATATGCAGGTTTGGGGTCATGTCTAGATGAGAACGTCCCCTTTTGGTCGCGATCGGGCAACTGGTATGACTGCCCGAGCCCAAAACCCAAAAACCATTAGCACAGTCTACAGGTAGTATTTATGAAGGGATTTCATTGTAACTTGGTAGGATGCCTCTGTATAATGTCTAGATGAGAACGTCCCCTTTTGGGCATGATCTATCAACCGTGATGGCTGCCCAAGCCCGAAACCGAAAAACTTTTAGCACAATCTGCAGGTCATGTTTAATGTGGAGAGATTTCATTGTAACTTGGTAGGATGACTCCTTATGCTGTCTAGATGAGAATTTCCCCATTTGGGCTTGACCTGCCAACCGTGACGACTTCCCGAGCTCAAAACCCAAAAACCTTTAGCACAGTCTATGAGGTCATATTTATTGAGGAATTTCATTGTAACTTGGTGGGTTGACTTCATATAATGTGTAGATGAGAAAGTCCCTTTTTGGACGTGATTGGGCAACTGTGACGGCTACAGGGGCCCGAAGCCCGAAAACCTTTAGCACAGTCTAGAGGTCATATTTATGAAGGGATTTCATTGTAACTTGGTAGGATGACTCCAAATAATGTCTAGATGAGAACGTCCCATTTTGATCGCGATAATGCAGCCTTGATGGGTGCCCGAGCCCAAAAACCTTTAGCATAGGCAAAAGGTCATATTTATGGAAGGATTTCATTGTAACCTGTTAGGTTGACTCCATATAATGCCTAGATGATGACATCCCCTTTTGGTCGTGATTGGTCAGTTGTGATGGCTACAAGTGCCCGAAGCCCGAAAACCTTGAGCACAGTCTACAGGTCATATTTATGAAGGGATTTCATTGTAACTTCATAGAATCACTCCAGATGATGCCCAGATGAGATTGTCCCCTTTGGTTGCGATCATTCAGCTATGATGGCTGCCTGAGCCCGAAGCCCGAAAACCTTAAGCACAGTCTACAGGGCATATTTATGAAGGGATTTCATTGTAACTTGATAGGTTGACTTCATATAATGTCTAGATGAGAATGTCCCCTTTTGGACATGATTGGTCAACTGTGACGGCTAAAGGTGCCCAAAGCCCGAAAACCTTTAGCACAGTCTACAGGTCATATTTATGAAGGGATTTCATTGTAACTTGGTAGGATGACTCCAAATAATGTCTAGATGAGAACGTCCCATTTTGGTCGTGATCATTCAGCCTTGATGGCTGCCCGAACCCAAAACCCCAAAACCTTTTGCATAATCTATTGTTCATATTTATGGAAGGACTTCATTGTAACCCGTAAGTTTGACTCCATATAATGCCTAGATGATGACATCCCCTTTTGGTCGTGATTGGTCAACTGTGATGGCTTCAGGGGCCCGAAGCCCAAAAACCCCGAGCACAGTCTACAGGTCATATTTATGAAGCGATTTCATTGTAACTTTGTAGGATCACTCCAGATGATGCCCAGATGAGAATGTCCCCTTTTGGTTGCGATCATTCAACTATGATGGCTGCCAGAGCCCAAAGCCCAAAAACCTTTAGCACAGTCTACAGGTCATATTTATTAAGGGATTTCATTGTAACTTGGTAGGTTGACTTCATATAATGTCTAGATGAGAACGTCCCCTTTGGACGCAATTGGGAAACTGACGGCTACAGGGGCCCGAAGCCCAAAAACCTTTAGCACAGTCTACAGGCCATATTTATGAAGGGATTTTAATGTAACTTGATAGGATGACTCGTTTTGGAATAATTTCACTGTAACTTGGTAACTTTTGTTGATATACGTTAACTGTGAGGGTCACATACATCAACTGTGAGGTCATATTAACCCACCCCTCAGCTCTTTAGTACAGTGTACACCTCATATTAATTTTTATCATAAACATAGCATACAGGGAACAGAAATGAACATATTCCCAATTATCACAATTCTTGTCTTATTTCATAATCCTTTCATAAACATTGAACATTATCCTTTTCATCAAACACAACACACAAGTTAAGCTGCAGTGTCATTGACACTTTCATTTATGTAAATCTGATCTGGAATGTTAACCCTTTATCCATCAAATTAGACACTCCTCCAATCCATTTCTATATGTACCCATACCATGTATGGTGTACATAATGTCGGCATCCATGATGGCCTTCTGTCATACAGCTTTCCACTAGTTGCCCGTATGGGTACACATCTGACGATTTCATCGGCCTATTTTTATCGCATAAAATCACTCTATATCCTTCAAAATGAATTGCAAGAATTTTTGCGAGACAAAACAATCCTGTATTATATGTGATGTATTCCATGGTGCTAAACATTGATACGAAAATTTATTCAAATCAAACTTTCCATATGGAAGTTCTGTAAAAAAAAAATGATTGCACCTAATTTCAGTAAAAAATGGCTGCTGATGGCTATCTTGGATTTTGGATCGGGCCCCAAAACTCTAGTTCTCGTCCCACGGTGATAACAAAGGTGTCCAAGAAGTTTTGTGAATATCGGTTAATAAATACGGCCTGTAGCTCGAGCCATAGCAATTGTTGACAGGCAGGACAGACAGACAGACGGACGATGGGTCATGACAAAGGCTCAAATTCATCAAAGTTGAGCTAAAAATGCTAAACGAACAATCAAAAACAAAGATTACATATTGTTGACTGATTCATGATCATCCTATTTTAGCACGGAATCTCTTGTTGACCAATTGAATAAATAAAAAAAAAAATTTTGAAGAAAATTATAGAAAAATTAACCTCTGAAGGTTGGGGCAGAGAACACTTTAGCATTCAGGCAAAGACATGTGAAAGGAATAATAGCTCACTCAGGTGTCAATGGCACTAATAGAGGGGAAACATTGAACCATGCATTTGAGCACCAGTTTCACAAATGAAACATCAAATCACCAAAACATTCATGCACATGCGCAATGACAATAACAGAACAGAAAGAAAATTGAATGAAATTAAATATTACATATAGAATGTTATCTTCGTTGGCCTTTCAGAAAGAGAATCAACCCCCACCCCCCCCCCCCCCTCTCCAACACAACACGTAAACAAACCCACAAAACACACCCTGTTCATACAAATGAAGAGAAAAAGCCAGAAAATTTTCAATAGCAGAATACAAGGGAAGTAAATACGAGGAAACATCATAAAGCAATAACAGAACAATAATCAGCATACCCACACATGCGGACACATACACATAAATGCTTTAAAAACAATTTCACCAGCCTCAAAAAGCGGATAAAATCAGTAGGAAACATTCTGGAAAATCACAAAGTGAGATTCATGCAAGACTTGGAAAAATGTAAACAATTTGAAGCAAATTTTTTGACAGTGCAGTCAATTAATCACGATGCATGCATCATCATTGACAGATTGCACAACTATTTGCACAACTATTTGCACATCTACACAGCTGTGCATGGTGTGACCATCTTGTCAAACGAAGAGAAAGTGAGATTGTCTCTACCTATGCCGTTATAAAGTAACCAGTCACTCTTGTATTTTATACGTGCAACAAAGTGAGAATTTCCCTCCACAAAAATGGTGAACCCAATCAATTTATATTCATGACCCAAGATGTTTATAACCTCTGGTGTAAGCGATGCTCGTATTTTCAGATGATCAATGGATAATGCGATGAATGGAGCACATCCATATTTACAGGATCACTGCCCGAACTTCTTATTACTCCTGCATTTCTTACAAACAAGTCCACGGCTGGCCTGTGGATGCTTAATCCAATCAGCAATGCTTTTCTCCAAACGAACTGATTATGTGCGGTGTTCATGTTTAAAGACATTACAGAGCGACCACCAGTGTTTGTCTTTTCTTGACAATTGTCATTGCTGCACATTTATTGTTCCACAGTCTCATACATGAATGAGAAAAACGTAAGAAAGTGTGCAAATTCTGACCCCCAAAGGTTAAAGGAGTTCTGAGTGCACAATTGTCTATTTCTGAGGATGAAGTGAAGTTTTCCTTCAAAACTAAGACCACCATAAATCAGTTGCAGGGTCTGTTTTGAGAGTGTCAGCGATGATACATCAGTTGCTTCGAGGATTATGTTGTCAATGAAGTCTTCGAGAAGTTTGCCCATTTCGTCATAGTGACAAACTAATATTGCTAGCATATTGTCTATCGTACACATATTTTTCAGTTGAACCGGGTTTCCATCCAAGTTATTACCTGTGCCACTCCAGGTTGGAACACTGGGAAGACTCTCTTTCACTAGAAAACCAAAATCAGAAGGTGTTGGATCGGGAGGGAAAGAATCTGGAGTTTTTGGTACAATTGCTGTTCGACTATCTTTCATAATGAGAAAATTGTACGTCATTCTCACAGGTACCCAATCCAATTCCAATTGGGTTGCGATGGCGACTCACGTGTTACCTTCGTACACAAAACATGATCCTGCAGGATGGTCGTCTGACGGGTATTTTTTGACTGCTAGAATGATGGGATTCTTTATCTCTTTACTAGCTCAGATGTCAACCAAAAGAGCATCAAAGTGACCCGGATACTTAGCGTGAACCATCCTGTCAACTTCCACAAATGGCAACAGATGTCTCGGAGAAACATGTTCAGTTCTCGACAGACGTATGCGCACACCTGATTTAATATGTTTCCTTATCAGGAATGCATCAAACCTTGCAGTAACAGTCCGCACATCGTCTAAAGTCACGACTGTATCTTGCTTCGTGCCGGCAGAAGGATTCCCAATTTCATCCATGATTTCATCAGATACATCGATTGCCTCCTCTAAGCAAGTCTTGCCTTTCGCACTTGAGTGGATGGACTGACACACACTACAAACAAATGGTGAAGATATTAACTCTTCTTCATCCAAACACGTTTTGTGGAACCATTCCTTACAATAAGGACATTCATTCATGTTACCCCTGTTGAAGCCTTTGTTGTCAAGGGAATAAGCTGGCAGTCTACAGTGGCAGAAAATGTCAATTTTGAGAATCAAAGGTTTTAAAAAAGATATTGTTTTGGACGAGGGGAACTGGGAGATTGTACCCTTCTCAATGCGGTCAGCTAGATGATTACGACAAGACTCTGGTTTGAATGTTCGTTTGATTGGATCACCCACTCTACATAATTCAGTCGCTGCAGCAAGAGCTATAACTGCTGAATTATCTTTATCTACAAAACCCAAGTGATGAATTTCAAGAAGTGACTCGGACTCTGGATCTCGACTTTGGCATGCCAGTTTGCATGAGTTCATAGCTAGACTCCAAGTTTGACTGGCCACTTTTTCTGTAGATTGCAGAATGTTCGGGTCTTGCTGCAGCCGAGAAACGAAGGACAGGTATGTATATGCCACTCCTAACATACTGTTCCCATAAAGACATGCTTATAAATTTTCGGGTAAACTAACCAGTTGTACAAATTTCCCATTGTGCCTTAGAAATTCAACGTTGTCACCATTCATCACTTTCTGCAACCCAGGAGTTGTTGGGTATCTTTTCCTAAGCAAACTCATCGCCATATCAACAGTTTCTTCAGATAAACTTGAACCACTCCGAATTTCCTCTATCATCCTCTGCTTCTTTGAATTAGACACCTTATGCTTGTCTGGATTCTGATTATTTTGAAATCCTTTTGGTCTCCCAGCTACCTTACGTTTCTTGGCAATGACAATCTCTGACTTTTGAGGCGATTCATCTCCCAGTGATGATGAAATCCGACCTATAGAATATTTCCAGCTTATGAATATTTGTTCCAGTGTTGAAAATTTCTGGTCCTATTCATTTTGACCCAAAGTCGAAAGGAAGGTACATATCTCTTGACAAATTCATTGCCTTTATATATCATTCGGATGTGGTTAACTTCCCTTTCCTTTTTTTGCCATACAATGCTGAATATTCAACAGGTATGCTCTCTGTTCTATCTGGTGATGCTTTACAATCTTTCTTTGCTGAATCGCTTGGACTTGTAATAACATCCTCTTTCTGAGTGCTTTCGCAGATCGACATATCCAGAAATTCTTCCTCTTCAGACGACTGACCACCTCTCATTGAAGGTGATCTGATCTCTGATTCTTGGGTGAAAGTTTGGTTATCATCTGATGTCACCCTGATGATGTTGCCGTCATCGTGATCAGAATCGACATTTCCATCTGGAGTTTCTCCATTGTCACTATCAGGAACAGCTGGGCAACTCAGCCAGCAGTTCAGTATGTCCAAATCGTGCAAGGGCGATGCATCCAGTGATTTGTTTATTGCCATCAAATGTTTACAAGGCAATTTCATCTGCGCACTGAAATCGCACGAACATCTCCCATTGAAAATATAGAGAACATCCCCATTGGAATCCCCCACTGTGAAGTGATCATCATGATGGTCAACGATGAGATTGGAGCTGTCAATATATTCTTTATTCAAAATTTTGGCTATCGGTAGAGTGCATTGATCATATATTCGACTCGTTCAGTCAGCTGATCTAGGTTCAATCGTTTTTTTCAGGTGGATGTCAAAATCACGTCTGCATGCATCCTGCTTCCTCATTTCATCTGCAGCCAAGAGGGCATCAATTACTTTATCCAGGCTGGTGTACAACGATGTTATGTTCTGCTTGATTTTTTGGTTCAACGCTTCAACCCTATTGTTATCGTCTGTCATGAGAGTGACGTTTTCGTCCCTGAAAGCAGTTGCCCACATCTCAGAACATTCCCCCAGTTTGCTTTAAAATCGTCACGCCATTTCAGAGGGAATCTGCCATCTTTTACAATATCGTTGTACAGGGAACTATACATTGCTCTCTCCTTGGTGAATAATAATTCATAGAGCATATTTGACAATTCCTTCTTTATGCGCTTCGTTGTGACAGTTTTGCTTCCTTTCTTTTGCGAGTGTTTTGAACCAAAGGTAGCTTTAGTGTCTATGGAGTCAGGCTGTGTCAAATCATTCAATTTATCTGCCGTCCAAGACAATGTTCTCACAATCTCTTTAACATTACGCAATGTGTGAACTCTGCAAAGGAGTATTGCTACATCAGCTCCAAATTCTTCTCTAAGCATGTTTATCATATTGAAATCCTTATCAATCATGACTGAGACAGTTTGGGAGATGTCATTATTTGACCCAAAAGAACGGATAGCATTTCGTTTCTCCTTCGTCAGCTAGGAGTGACTATGCAACCACTCTACCCACTAAATGATTGTCCACAACTACCCAAACATAGGCAACATAGCCTGAATTAGATAATCGGTAAGTACCATCCAAGAATAGTATATCACCGAAAATGTCCATCGATTCCCTCATGGTCCTTGATTGGAAAAATATATGCTTGAGTTTGGCAGTAGAACAATCAACGTTGAACTTGACAAAGGTGCCATTTCGTTGTTCGGGCTCTAGTCTTTCGATAGCCCTGTCTATTTCACTGATCAATCCTGTTCTGTCAATCTTGTGAAAGAAGTTTTTGACGTCTTTAGCTGTAAGTACTTTTTCTTTTCCAGCTCCCTTGGCTTTCTGTCTTTAGTTTCCCTGAGAAAACCTTTCTCATCTTCGGAGAGACGTCGAAGTTCTGGGATGTTCTTCAGAACATTTGGGTGAGTGGTGTGGGAGTCTCCGGCTGCATTTCGATGTCTGAAGTCCGAGAATATGACTTTAAGAGCGTTCTCACATTTGTTGTAGCTGATAACCACTTTTGATTTGTAGCCAAAAACGCCGAAGTATTTCTGTTTTTTTCTGTGAATTCTGATTGCTGAACTCGTATTCCGAATTTGCACTGGAAGACAATGTAAGAATAAACACAAGGATGTTCGACGAGCATCTTAGTTGACTTTGATACAGAGAAAACTTCATGGACAGATTGAAGTTTTGAGATAACTTCCTGTAGATCTGCTAAACGTTTTACCTCTCGACAACTGCTCTTGCAATTCAGAACGTCCAGTGACAATATCACCTGGAATATTTTCATCCTCACCAACACCGAAGGTCCTGAAGGACCACTTTGAAACACGTTCATCTTTATCTGAACTCATGGCATCACAGAATTGGATAATAAAACCCAATAGACAATGGGTAACACACAAATGACAGATACACTGCCACAGTCAAATGGAGGAACAAAAAAGGATAATTCGGGTGAGCACAACACCTTACCAGCATTAGAATATATGGAGTACATACAAGAGCCACAGATGTGAAAAACTTACATATTTGATATATGGTATAGTTAAAGAGAAGTAAAAAGCAGGAAGACGAGAGGTACAACAAATGCTAACAAAATAACTACATGTGAACACTAAACTATACCCTCAAATACACCCATCATCAACAATCAAAACTGCTGCATAAGAAGCAAATAGCAAATATTGCAAACAAAATCTCACGAGGGTGAATAAGAACCAAACAAATGAAAAAGTTTAAAACTGTCAATGAAAATGCAGAGCAGAAAGCGAAAATAATCGGCTTGAAGCAGATTTGGACAAGTGTGAGTCTTTGTGTGAACGATGGTATCTCAACGCTCTTTTTAGATCACAACGCTCTTTTTAGTGCACCTTCACTGACAGTCACGTCAGATTGTTAGGTCGTTCAGAAAAAATTTCTCGTTCTGCTTCCATGAAAGAGTTAACACGGTGCTGTGGCTGGTCTCGCATTGCGTACTTACACCGTCCACCACAATCCGGCGTAAAAAAGCATGCACTGGTATTACAAGTGTTTGTTATAGCTAGGAGCAATCAGGGCACCATCAATTGTTACAGTTCACAATTGTCTGGTAAGAGTCAAGCAACTTGTCGGTTCGCATGTTTTTGAATTGAATTTTTTCCAATGGTGATGCGCTCCTATATGATAATTTTCAATGGCTCCATGGTCTTCTAGAATCTATGGTTTTGTAATGCACCTATTCTGCAAAATGGACAAAGTTGAGAGAAACTGTTGATGTTGTCGTATCCAGTGAGCTCATTTATAAATGAGGGCATGAGGCAGTTTCCCTCGGTTCGGGTGGTAGATGGAATTGTGAGGGCAATCTGAAGAGATGGGGCTCATAACGTGTATACTCCATGTAAAACTGCTCTCGGTGTTACACCCACGTTTCTGTTAACATAGTAGTAATCATTATTCCTAGTTAGTGCTACTGCGATTAACTTGTGGAATTATTAAAACCCATTGAGTATTTCTGGAGATATAGGGGGAATTAAAATGTTTGCTTGGATCGAGGGGGGCAGTCGAAAAAAAAAATTTCAGGAACAAAGGCGGGGATGGTGGGTGGTCCGTCAGCCCGAAAAAGAGATTTTTCCAAGTGCAAATTTGTTTTACTTATAAGCATTTTTTGCCATTAGTTGGCATGCAAATGAAAGAGAAATGATAAAATACCACTTCTCAGAGCATTTGCATATAGTGGGTACCACATATAAAGGGGTTGGCTTGGAAATATATCTAAAAATTGAGGTGAGAGGAAGCCGAAAATAGCAGCCACTGATTTTGTCAAAGCTTGCATGAACTTTTCAAATAAACTGAAAATGTGTGATTCATTCAATTTATTTGAAATAAAGTAAAAAATAACTGAATTCTGATTTGGCATCACATAACCAGGGTTGAAAATAACAAAGTATATGATAATTTGACATTATCAAACTTCAATATATGGTTCAGGGGCTATATTCATGAAAACTCTCCTAAGTTATTGCTCACGACTATCTCAAATCCAAACTTCAAGGCGGTCCTAAGACCTTTCTAGTTATATTCACCAACCACATTCACAAAACATACTTATGACACATACAAGTTAGGAAATATGGTCATCAACTATTAAGATTTGGGCAATAAATAGGACATTCCCAAATTTAAGATTGTTTCGTGAATACCACTTAAATCGCAACTTGATACTTGAGACCATCCTACAACAGATTTGTGCCGTAAGTAGGTTTCATGAATATGGCCCCGGGTTTCTGAAGAAATCTGACAGATCATAGTGAGCTAGCATCTCTGAATTCACCCTATAGGATCTCATTCTGCTCTGGTCACATGTTCCATTGGGAGGATAGCTCCGAATGAGCTCTCCAGAGGGTGAACATGGAGATCCTTGCTTACTATGCAAGGTGTCATCACGAAATAAAGCTTTTAAAAATAATTGATTCACTCAGTTGAACTTGATTTTGATTTAGCACTATCCGAGGCTTATGGGAACGCAGTGTCTCAGTTGGTAGCGTTTCACGCTGCAAGACGAGAGGCTCCTCACTTTCCATTCCACCAGCAGCAGTCGTGTAATGTGCTTGGGCAAGACATTTCATCCCGCTTGCCCACTAGGGGTCTTGGTGACGTTGTGTACTGAGGCATATTGCACTTCAAGGTGCACATGTCTCCACTGACCCTTACTGTGCCATGGTGAAACACTGTTCCGAAGTGCAGTGCAGGGGAAGTTATGAAGTTGGAGAGCTGACAGATTCTCGTCGATGCTCAGTGATTCTCTTCAAGTACTCTGGCTTCCTCCACTCCTCAACCTGTCATCGACACGATATGATTCTGGCTGTTGAAATGTCATTTAACACCTATAAATAAATACATATTCCAATTTGCATCATGAAACCAGGTAAAAAGTATATGATAAAAGTATATAAACACTATCACACGTCACTAAATGATTAGGAATTTTGTAGAAGTGCGTGTCATCACAGTGGGTTAGCATCACTGTGTTCACACAATGGCGTTTGCATTCTGTTTAGACCATGTGTTTCATAGAGAAAATAGTTCTGAATTAGTTCCCCATAAAGAGAACAGGGTGATTCTGGTGAACTTTGCTGGGAACTGTCACTGAATACACCCTTTTAAGTTAACAATATTATTCAACAACTAGACTTTATGATTCTGGAGAATCATGGCTTTTCCCAATTAGATTCCATGATTTTTCTTGACCCCACAGTGTCTGATGAATTGTTTTTAACTGTCTCACTAAAGTTCCTTCATTGATGTTATGAGAAAGGTGAGTATAGTAGTCTCAAATGACTCGGTTTGGGTTTGATAAAAAAAATGTTTAGGTAAAACCCATCATTAATGGTAGAATGGGTTAATATCAATATCAATGTTTCCCTATCAGTTAAAGAAGTTACGTTTCTCTGTGGCATTTCCATTTGATGTTGTTGGTGTCCAAAAACAGACTATTTCCTCAATTTTTTTACGTTTAGCAGCCCATGAAAGGTTAACAAATGCCTACCAGAATAATTGATCCATGCAACTGGTCGTATGACACCAAGACCTATCATTTTCTCTTGAAAACCCCACAAAATGTTTGTAGAAATCCAGGGAGAACGATTTTTTAAGCTTTTGATGGGTATCCCTGTTAACCTCCCCATCAGGGGTTAACGCTTGGCTTTTTGAATACCTTTATTACTTACAAAAATGGTCCTCTGTGAATTCCACTTCAAACAAAGGAGATTATGTTTATCTCTCATGTATACATTAGGTGCTGTGCGTGTCTGAAAACAGTCCCATGTTAACAACATTACTATGCTTGGCAGCTTGTAGATGGTTAAAAAACGCTCACCGGAGTATTTTGTCCATGCAAATGTAATGTAATGTCACATAAAGACCTACGAATAGTCAATTTGTCTTGAAACCCTACAAGTTACCGTTAGGAAAATTCACAGAAAATGGGAATTTAAAGCTTTCAAGGGATATCTCTCTTTAGCCTGCCCAAAATGGGTTAAGACGTTGACTTTTGAATACCCTTACTACTTACAAAAATGTTTCCGTATAAATTGTACGCGCGATAAAAGAAGGCACTTTTCTTTGTGGTGTACCCTTTGGGTGCTGTTGGTGTGCAAAAACAGCCCTTTTTATCGCAATTTTGACCTTCAGCAGCCCAGGGAGGGTTAACTAATGCTGACCGGAATATTTTGTTCATGCGACTTGTAATGTCACACCAAGACCTGCAAATAGCCGATTTTTCTTGAAAACCTTCAAGATGTTGTTAGAGAAATCCACAGAAAACGGGTATTTTAAGATTTTAATGGGTATCTCTCTTTAACCAGCCCAAAATGGGTTAAGACGTCAAATTTTGAATACCCTTACCACTTTCAAAAATATTTTCCGATCAATTTTGCGTCCGATAAATGAAGGCCCCCTTTCTCTGTGGTATATCGTTTGGGTGCTGTTGGTGTCTAAAAAACAGCCCATTTTAACACAAATTTTATGTTTAGCAGCTCTGGGAGGGTTAACTAATGTTGACCGGAATATTTTATCCATGCAACTTGTAATGTCACGCCAAGACCTGAGAGTGACCAATTTTTCTTGAAAATCTACAAGACTCGTTTAGAGAAATCCACGGAAAACATGAAGTTTTGAGCTTTTTTGGGGTATTGCTGTTTAACCAGCCCAAAACGGGTTAACACTTGGTTTTCTGAACACCCTTATTACTTACAAAAATGATCCTCGATGAATTCCACTTCCAATAAAGGAAGTTATGTTTACCTCTCGGGTATCGTTTTGGTGCTGTGGGGTTCTGAAACCGGCTCATTTCATCAAAATTTCGATGTTTGGCAGCCTGTGGAGGGTTACCATATGCATCGCCTAATATGTGGTGTGTATCAAAGGTTGTGTCATAGGCAGGTCTAGTAATTATGAATATTTAAAAAAAATCCTAAAGACGTGTTTTGAGAAAGTGCCGATAAACCCCAATTTTGGCAGTTTTTTGCCAATTCTGGCGAAATAAGGGTTAAATCGAAAATTCCGCTTCAGTACATTTTTAGATTTTTTGCCACTCTATTCGTGTGCCAAATTGTGTGAAAATCGGTTCGAAAATGGCTTCTGAATCGTACGGACAAAAATGTGTGGAAAAAAAAAAAAATAATAATAATCCGTAGAAAAACAATAGTCTTTTCCAGAGGGAAAAGCCTAAAAAGAAAAAAAGTAAGTTAACTTTGATTTGGCACTATCCAATGTGGCTAATAAACTGTGAATGCATGGCATTATTTCAAATGTATACTGAAATCAGGATGGGTGTCCGATAACCTGGCAGAATTTTTTTGGGCGGTGGTGGGTGGCCATTTTGCGCAAAACTAAAAAATGCACCAATGTTCCTAGAATTTTTTTCAGACCCCAAAAATAAATAAAATGTGTAAGTTTACAGCAGTTTTTTGAAAGCCCATTTGCGTGCGCACATATTGTTTTTTTTTTCTGTGATAGTTATTTTTCTCAGACTCTCGGCGACATGGGCATTTGGGTTGAAATTAAACCTGATCATCAATTTTTTCCAGATTTTAATGAGCCTTTTAAAAATCAAAAACAAATATGTAACGGAGCATAATTATTCAATTTTTCCAATTAATTTCGTAATAATTATTACTGATTTTTGGGTGCAGTCGTGATAAAAATTACTGTGGAGAAGTGATGAATAAACAAACGTGCCGACAAGTCTCTAAGTGGGCTTAGTTTGAGTGAGTGCACGGATAGTGGGGAATTAGATTTAATAGTGCTGCTGTGTTTTGTTGTTGTTGTTTTTTTTAATTTTGGTTATTTTGTGTTTTGTTAAGGATTTTTTTTTTGGGGGGGGTGCGGGGGGGTTGGGTTTTTTTTATTATTGGGGGGAGGGGGAGGTTGGGGGTTCCTTGAGTGGTCGTGGTTGCTCTAGGTGAAGGCACTGGCTACCTCCCTTTTCGTTAAAAGTTTCGATGTTGGTTAATAAATAATAAATGCAACTAAATTTCTCTTCCCTCGAAAGTACCAGATTATATTTTTTTCAGAGAAAACCTGAAAAATTAACAGATTCGGCATTCTACTTAAATCTTCAAACGGTCGACAAAACTTTTGGCCCCAAACGAAGTTGGCTCATGGGAGATGCTGACCTAAAACAAGGTCAACCCACAATAGAAGCCGGCCCATGAGGTAACTCGTTCCAAAGGAAGTCGGTCCACAAGAGAAGTCAACCTCCAAACGAAATTTGACGGTTTTTCCTCAAATCGTTTTCTAAATTCTGAAATTATGTGTGCACATTACATTTTTGTTAGAAGTTTTTTTTCCATTGAAAACATCTCATTTACAATGATTATACAGTGGTATTTTCTATGGTCAATAAAACACAAAACAATGCCACACAGGAAAACCAATGAGCAATTTGAAAGGGATAAAATTGAATGCCGCAGGAAAATTGGACTAATACTTAGGTGATGGATAGAGTAAATATGTGCCCATTATCATGCCAAATTTTAACTGCATAACCCTTTTAGATGGGAAGATATCCCCCAAAATGCAGCTTATTGCAAATGGCATGAGAAATAAAGTATTTTGCTTATAAAATTGGATACTGCACGAATATCGGACTATTATTTCATCAGTGGGTACAATGAGTTATCCCCCTTCACCATGCCAAATATCAACCCCATAGCTCTTCTAGCTGCAAAAATATTCCGAAAAATCTAACTTTTTGGGGGCACCTGCAGTGGCGTAGATAAAGGCCCCCCCCCCCCCCACCCCACCAGAAGTTTTGTCGGAAATTTTTTGGGACCTTTTTTAGGCGAATTTAAGCCTAATAACATTAAAATGCTGGCTTTGTGGATAAAAACATGCCATTTTGGGTAAATTTGGGTAAAAAAGACCAATTTTCAGTACTTTTGCAGTAAACAACAGATTCTTTCTGTTTGTTTGGGTTTTTGTTGCTGTTACACTGTCGGAAAATTTTCGGCCTGTCTGAAAATTTTGGGCTTGCCCCTCCGCCAGCAAAAAGCTATCTACGCCACTGGGCACCTGGTGGCAAATAGCATTCCAAAAAAATATTTTGCTTATAAAATTGAATCCTGCATGAATATCTGACTAATATCTCATTGGTAGGTACAGTGAGTTATCTCCCTTTACCATGCCAAATATCAACCCCATAGCTCTTCTAGTTGCAAAAATATCCCGAAAAATCTAACTTATTTTTGGCACCTGGTGGCAAATAGCGTTCCAAAAAAAATATTTCGCTTATAAAATTGAATCCTGCGCGAATATCTGACTAATATCTCATCGGTAGGTACAGTGAGTTATCTCCCTTTACCATGCCAAACATCAAACCCCATAGCTCTTCTAGTTGCAAAAATATCCTGAAAAATCTAACTTATTTTTGGCACCTGGTGGCAAATAGCATTCCAAAAAAATATTTCGCTTATAAAATTGAATCCTGCGCAAATATCTGACTAATATCTTATTGGTAGGTACAGTGAGTTATCTCCCTTCACCATGCCAAATATATACACTGTGGGCCTTTAGCCTATTACTATCAAGGGCTATCATTCAATGCTTTTAGTAACATTCTAGTTTAAGAGAAACATTTCACTTTGAAAAGACCAAAAACTCTTTAAGGATTAAGCAAACATGGAAATTTCCTTGGGTCCTTTTCTTGCTATCAGAGACTCCTTTTGACAACTTGATGATGTCGATATGAACCTCCTCACATACAAGACTGCTTTACCTCTGTTTTTTGCATCTGCTAGATGTGTGCATGAATTACCTCCCTTGTCTATCAAGCCTAAATTCTTTAGAAGTGTTGGCAGCACAGTAACTTTCACTACTAATACTTCCTTCTTAGCTTAGAACCAATTACCTGATGTAGCCACTTTTCCTATCAGTATTAGGGCTTTACCTCCAGGAGACAATCTAGACACAGACCAGTTCTATGTCCAGTTCATGCTGTACTGACCTATGTATTGTTGTAAAATGTGGTTAAAATGTCCAAATGATTCATTGAGGTTTAGTGACACTATGTGGAGCATTTAGCTAATCCATAACAGACGTCTTGTCAGTACCATTTCTTATCAATGAATGACAATAAAGGGAGATTGTCCGTCAGTGAACGTATCAAGGGAGATAATGTATTATAACAATGCATTAACACAACAGAAGCCTATGTTCATAAATGAGGAGAACCTCTCAGTACAACACTCCTCCCCTGCCTATTTAGAGCTATTTACATTTTGAATCAAACAGACGGGAGGTCATGATGTCCAATCAGATGGGCATGCAAACTATCTACAAACAATAGATTATTTACAAACAGTTAGTGTAGTACTGTTAATCTATTCATAAAACTGTTGAGAAATGACAACAATCGCCCCTTAACACGTCTATGTACAAATCGTGCAGTCAGAAATGGATATTCGCGAAAGCTCATCTCCAAAAGGATGTGCAACAAAGCACGTGAGTAATCATCGGCAGATTCACCAACTGGAGCATAACAAGGTAGCAGAAATCACCTCCCTGTCAGACCTGTCCAGTTACTAAAACTGTCGACAATTCTAATCAATGTTGAGCCATGAATAACCATTTGTGACGAAAATGATCTGCACTATGTACAAAGTTTGGTGGATCAAGATCAATCATCCCCTAAAACTGGAGGGCAACTAAAACGGATTTCCTGTTGGAACCTCTCCTATTTCTGAAATGGAAAATATCCGAATGTCAACAAATCTGATGAGTAGATTCACTAGAGAAAGCAACAAAGGCCTTCCCTAAAATGGCACCACCCATCAAAATTCTTGACCGACGTGAGAGGAGCTTCCACTGAATGGTCAAACTGACACCAAATACACTCTGTTTAAAATAAACTGAGAGAATGAATTAAAATCTTGAAAATAGTTTGTTAAAAGAACTGAGTTAAAGAGTTCTGTGAATTATTAAAATTGATGAATGGTAAAAGTAACGGCGTGTGTGCTTGTGTTAAAATTTCATGCGTAAATGTTCCCGCGAGGAAGTGATAAAGACCTCCCCTCGGAAAACATGTGGGTGTATTTAGGTGATGTGTCAAAACTGTTGTACGTTTTGTGAATGTTATAAAATGTATTAATGCTGGCCAAGTAAGAAAGCAGTTAGGACCTTCCTGCACTGACAGGTAGGTGAGTGTAGTTGTGTGAGTGTGGCAGTGATGTAATGTGTTGAAGTTGTTTTTCTGTGTATTCTCACGCCATTAATAATGTAGCATATATTTCCGTTCTCTGTCTCATATGCACACAAGATATATTGGTGCTGCTGGCAGAGATATTGGGGTTATGCCACTGTAGACTCGTCCATATTGTGACGAATGCATGTATCCTCCGTTCGGGGCCTGATGCCAATATTGTGTAGGTAGCAGAAATTGTTTATTTAATTGTTGAATGTTGCCTGCATTGCAGCTAGATGGCACCTGTCCGTATGTTTTTGGCCTACCAGAAACTGATATGGTAAATAGCTGACTGACTCTGAGGTTCCTTTGATCAGACCACCATTGACCCTTTGTTGTAAATGGTGTGGAACCATTGGGTTTTCCACAGCCTGATTTGAGACGAAAAGAGTGGATGGCGTGTTTTCCTGCCTGTAGTTACATTTTGAGAAAAACAGAAAAAATCAACAATAAGTCGAGAGAACATTGATAAAAAACACAAACGTTATTCCTCGCATCCAATTAGTCGCGGCGATGCAAGTGTTGTAAAATGTGGTTAAAATGTCCAAATGATTCATTGAGGTTTAGTGACACTACATGGAGCATTTATCTAATCCATAACAGACGTCTTGTCAGTACCAATTCTTATCAATGAATGGCAATAAAGGAAGATTGTCCGTCAGTGAGCGTATCAAGGGAGATAATGTGTTATAACAATGCATTAACACAACAGAAGCCTATGTTCATAAATGAGGAGAACCTCTCAGTACAACACTATCTCATACCTAGTTCATTACGAAGAGATTCTTCTTATCCCTTATTTCAGGTAGAAAAGATATCTCTCTGCATTCTATATCTCATTGGATTCAGGCTTGTATCCACATCACTTATGAATGACTTACTAGATAGAGCATCCAAGAATATATCAGCTCATGAAGCCAGGGCCCTGGTTACTCCCTGGGTGTATGCTAACTCTGTGTCTATTAACAATCTTATGCAAGCAGTCTTTTAGAGAAGAAGGTCTACCTTCTCCACCTTTCATCTCAAGATAAAATACGTAGAATTTTATCCAGAGACCTAAACTCACTAGGCTCCATCATGGCTGCTCAATCTACTATTGTGCCCCTCAGTAACAGGCACAGACCAAATTGTTTTTATATTTAAAAACGTTACTCTTTCTCATTTTGTCTTTAGCAAGTTGTTATATGATATGTAAAGACAAGATTACTCACGCTTTGTCCAGGTGTATTTACGGGTTGCATGACAATATATAGGGTTAGGTCAATATGTAGCTCTACTGCAGTGGAAAGTAATCTGAATGCTCTATAGAAAGCTAGTTACTATGTTTATTATTTGATGTTGGTTATCAAATGTTTGTATCAATCTTATGATCATAAATTAGTAACACCTGCATGCACTTCAGATTACTTTTGTTGTATTTCCCTGTCATGAGATTTTGAAGAAATAGGATGCCTCTGGAATGAAAATGGGCAATGACATTGGCATGCTTAACATACTGGTTCCCAATGATCGCCGAAGTATGGCATGGGTCCAGTTAGTACACAGCCCACTATTTCAGTGGGAAATTCAGGTGTTTTAGTCAGACAATGGAGGGATGTTGCTTTCATTAGCATGGAGTAAACTTGATATACCTTTGGATAGTCTAACGCATGTATATATGTTCATGCGTTTTCCTGTCTAATTATTATATCATGCAATCATGGATTTCTTTAATGAGGTTACTATTATTGACCTCTCTTCTTATTATACTGCCTTAATCTGGCTCTCACTCCAACAGGTGTTATTTAGGGATTTCCCTAACAAATCTCAGTTATTCCTTCATCACTTATCAATTAAATTATCTGTTTTACACACAGATACAGTTTTGTTAAAAGTTAAGTCCTTGGTTCATATTTGGGCTCTATACAGGATCCCACATTTTAATTTGGTGCAATATGGAAAGAACTCCTTAAAGAATTTTCTTTTCCAGCAAAACCAGTCAAAATATTTTGATATTTAGTTTATAACATTGTTATAGGGGTCAGATTCATGTTTGTTGAAATCAAGTTCACCAGTTAATATTTAGGCTCCCTATGGGGGCCCATTATTAAGTTACTGCAGTATGAGGAATAAGCTTTAAAAATCTTCTTCAGACCTATGCGCCAGAATCTTTTCATATTGGTACACAGCATCCTTAGGGAGGTCAGATCTATGTTTGTTCAATCCAAGTCCCCGAGTTAATATTTGAGCTTCCTATTGGTGCCCAAATTTTAACTTAGCCCAATATGGGGAATAATCTTTAAAATTCATCTTCTTTAGATCCATCAGTCAGAATTTTTAAATATTGGGTAATAAAGCATCCTTATGGGATCATATTCAAGTTTGTTTAAAGCAAGTCCCTGCATTAATATTTGGACTTAGTCCAGTCCAATATGAGGAATAATCTTTAACTGGTAGAGTGCTGGAGGCCCATATTTGGGCTTTATTCTGAAGCGCAGGTACCACAACTTGAAGGCTCATATTCAGTGGACGTGCTTTGTATTATCTTTGAAGTGACATTATTTAGTCTGTAAGGGTTTTTCTTGTTACAATTTATGGGAGAGTGCCAGCTGGCACTCTCCCATAAATTGTAACAAGGCAATGACATGTGTACAAGATTTGATGGTCAAAAATAATTCAGCACTCTACCAGTTAAAATACTTCTTCTCCAGAACCCCAAGTCAGAATCTTTCAATATATGGTATACAGAATCCTTAAGGGAATTGATTTAAGTTTGTTCAAATCAAGCACATCGGTTAATAATTGGGGTCTCTATGGGAGGCCAAATTTGAACTTTGTGCAATATGGGAAGTAATCTTTAAAAAAATTTCTTCAGATCCACCAATCAGAATCTTTATATGTTCGATATACAGCATCTTTATGGTTGGCAGATTCAAGTTTGTTCAAATCAAGCCCCTTGATTAATATTTGGGCTTGTTACTGGAGCCTGAATGTTAACTTTGATGCAGTATGAGGAATATTGTTTCAAAATTTTCTTCTCACAAAACCCCGGATCAGAATCTTTTGATATATGGCTTACTCCATCCTTAGGGGAGTCAGATTCAAGATTGTCAAACTCAAGTCCTTGGGTTATTTATTTGGGCTTGCTATTAAACATGTTCCCCAGAACCACCATCAGAATGTTCTGACATTTGGTATACAGCATCCTTATTGATGTCAGATTAAAATGTGTCCAAATCAAGTCCCTGGGTTAATATTTGGGTGTCTTAAGGGAGCCCATATTTTAACTTGGTGCAATATGAGAAATTATATGATACACACCATTCTGAGAGAAGTCAGATTTAAAATCATTAAAATCAAGTCCCTGGGTTAATAGTTGTGATTCCTATTGGAGATGAAAGTTTAACTTAGTCCAATATGAGAAATGACCTTTAAAAATCTGCTTCTTCAGATCTAATAGTAAAAAATCCTTATGTTTGTGTTTGTAAGGGGTGGGAGGGTGGAGACCATTCAACTTTCTTTAAGTTAAGTCCCTAGGTTGTATTTGGGCACCCTAGTTAGCTTAACTTGACAAAGTCAAGATAAGCTATTGCCATCACGCGTGCGGAAGTCTGTTAGTCTGTGAGTCTGTTCACATTTTCCTTTATCACAGGCTACACCCCGTAGTTCTTGTCTGATCATCACGAAATTTTATCTGCAGGTTTGGGGTCATGTCTAGATAAGAACGTCCCCTTTTGGTCGCAATCGGTCAACCGTGATGGCTGCCCAGCCCAAAAACCTTTAGCACAGTCTAAAGGCCGTATTTATGAAGGGATTTCATTGTAACTTGGTAGGATGCCTCTGTATAATATTTAGATGAGAACGTCCCCTTTTGGTCATGATCTGTCAACCGTGATGGCTGCCCAAGCCTGAAACCCTAAAACTTTTAGCACAGTCTGCAGGTCATATTTAATATGGATGGATTTCATTGTAACTTGGTAGAATGACTCCGTATGATGTCTAGATGAGAACTTCCCCATTTGGTCGCCATCTGTTGACCGTGATGACTGCCCGAGCCCAAAACCCAAAAACATTTAGCACAGTCTACAGGTCATATTTATGAAGGGATTTCATTGTAACTTGGTAGGATGACTCCAGATAATGTCTAGATGAGAACGTCCACCCTTTGGTCGTGATCATTCATCAGTGACGGCTGCCCAAGCCCAAAACACAAAAACGTTTAGCACAGTCTGTAGGTCGTATTTATGGAGGGATTTCATTGTAACTTGGTAGGTTGACTCCTTATAATGTCTAGCTGATAATGTCCCCTTTTGGTTGTGATTGGTAAACTGTGATGGCTACAGGGGCCTGAAGCCCCAAAAACCTTTCCCCCAATCTACAGGTCATATTTATGAAGGGATTTCATTGTAACTTGGTAGGATGACTCCAGATAATGTCCAGAGAACATCCCCTTTTGGTCACGATCATTCAACCATGATGGCTGCCTGAGCCCAAAACCTTAAAAACTTTAGCACAGACTAGAGGTAGTATTTATGAAGGGATTTCATTGTAACTTGGTTGGATGATGCAGTATAATGTCTAGATGAGGGCATCCCCTTTTGGTTGTGATCGGTCAACTGTGATGGCTACACAGGCCCGAAGCTCAAAAACCTTTAGCACAGTCTACAGGCTGTATTTATGAAGGGATTTCATTGTAACTTGATAGGATGACTCGTTTTGGAATAATTTCGCTGTAACTTGGTAACTTTCGTTAACATACATTAACTGTGAGGGCCACATACATTAACTGTGAGGGCCACATTAACCCACCCCTCAATTCTTTAGTACAGTCTACACCTCATATCATTTTTATTGAAAACATAGCATACATGGAACAGAAATTGACATATTCCCAATTATCACAATTCTTGTCTTATTTCATAATCCTTTCATAAACATTGAACATTATCCTTTTCATCAATTACAACACACAGACAAGTTAAGCTACAGTGTCATAGCCACTTTCATTTTTCATTACTGTAAATCTGAGCATTATTTGTGTAGTAACATCTGAATACCAGAAAAAATTGTCTTACTTGAACAACAGACTTATGAATAATTACATAGCTTCATTCCTGTGTTAAATAGCCATAGATGCTAATTAAATCCTTCTTCAAACAACCTTGTTGAGTGAGTGCCTCTGGCTCTGTTCAGCCTCTTGTTTTTGTATTTCATCATAGCCAGAGGCATGCTTGAAATACAGTAAAAACTCCAACAAGGAAACAAGGAGGGTTGATTCTCTATCTGAATCTGTACTCCATCTGAGGTGTGTTCTGTTTTTATACCATTATTAAACTTGAATTAAGTGAATGAAGCTTGAATTTTTAAAGAAAAATATCACCTTTGGCATTCTCTTCACTTTCTTGCTTGATGCTTGATGTATATCTAGTACATTTATCAATGTCTATTTTGTGTCGAGTAAAGCTGAATATGCACAGAAATCATGGTATAATAAAACAGAGTACAATGAGGTTGAAGTACTGGGGACAGGATCGATGACCTAAGTTGGAGTATTTTAAATGTTTCATGAGTGCTGTAGACATGAGTGAAATATAGGGAAATCTCCACAAGGATTGTTGATTTCTGTCCCCCATACTCTGATTTTCTGTATTATACCATGATTAAACATGAATTAAGAGAGTGAAGCTGATATTTTTAAAGAAAAAATATCACCAGCAATCTGTTGACTTTTTTGCTTGACACTGTTTTGTGTCCAAGCATTTTGATCACGTCATAATGCCAGTGAGATGTGTAATTACCAATCCGATGCATTCTTAATTAATGTTCTTACATTTTGCCTGGATCCCATGCATGGTTTATCTTGCACATCTTTCAATATCTGTACTCTGTTGGGTAACATTGAATACACACTGCAATCCTGGTATAAAAAAATAAAAGTAAGGAGGTTTTGTACATTCTTGTGAACAAATGATAAGTTTATTTTATTTTCAGTGTACAAAACGAGTATCAGAAGAGGAACATTGTCTACCACTGGTCACTCTACAAACTATGTGTTGTCTATTCTTTTGCCATCAGAACAGCCAGAAAACCATTGGATTAACAGAGGGGTTGCACTGCTCTGTCAGCTAGATGATTAGACAACATCCTTTTGAAAGAAAGACAGGGTTTTTGATCTGGGCACACTGATTTGACTACCGCTTTTCTGTTTGGAAGGCTATCACAAGTTCCATTTTGCTATATTTCAATTTTGAGAAAAGCAACTACTGAAGATGATGCATGATGTATATAGAAACAGTCTTTCTTGAATTTGTGAAAGCTTTCTCCAGTCCAAAAATAACAAATATCCCTTCAACGTAAATATCACAGCAAAACAATATCAGCATGATATGTTTCACATCATCAAATGTCACCAATGGGAGAATTTGATACCATCTTGAGGGAACAGATTGAAATGCAACATTTTTCACTGATATTCCAGCAGTCCAGTTGTGTAGAGATCAGTGGCAGGAGTATACCTGATGATGTCATATGAAAATATACAGTTTTCTGTAAACATGTTAGGTTTCGAAAAGGGATCTTAACAATATATCATCCTAATTAGGCTCATCAATGAAAAAAGGGAGCTCTGTCAAACAAGATATAGTTGGTTAAATTTGCAACTGCATTTTGGAAATTTCCACTACTGAAATCATTGGGATTTTTTTCCACATTATAGTGCAATTCGTAAAATTTCTAATCCTAACTAGTTACAGGACTGTTGTGCATTAACAAATAAAAAAGCTTCCCTCCTTCATCAAAAAACTGAAGCAAAATTGCCTGAGTCACAATAATTTTTTTTCATAGGCCTTATAAGTCATGTATGGTATTTATTGTAAAAAAAATGACTAAAAGAAACAAAGAGTGTTCTCTTTGGATCCATATGTCCAAGACACTTTTTCATTATTTTGAACTTGAAATTTAACCAATTTTTTATTGTCCATTTGAGTACACAAGAAAAAATTCTTCCAATTCTCAGTTGCACAGGGGAAAATTGTTGTTAACGCTGTAGCAGAGTGTATTTAATAAAAATCCATCATTGATTGAATTTGTGCAACATTATACATAAAACTTGCCCTTCATTTCTTCCCTGTGGGAATGCTAGGGAGTATTGAGTCTCTTTACTGAAGTAACCTAGTTCTGTTTCACTGGTAAAATAGGATTGTCACCAACCCCTAGAGTCAAGGATATGATTTGCTAAACTTGAATTCATTCTTGTGCTACAGTTATGATATAGCCGCAGATGCTAAAGGTGACCTTAAACACTGCTAAATAAATAAATACATTTCATTTCTTCTTAAAAAATATTCCTCATATGTCTCTTCTTAAGGAATATACCACGGTCACGATTAGCCATTGTGCATAAGTATGTGACCTTAAACACCAATAAATAAATAAATAAATAAGGAATATACCTTATAATCTTTCAATGGAATACAGGGGCATAGCTTGTTGCCAGTTTTGGTGGGGGGTGGGGAAACCTACTATTTCCTCTACACTAAACAAACCTCTTGACAGATTTCTGATCGGGCAACCAAATTTTTGCCATTGTAGCACCTGGGTTAGTTATCAATATGTCAGCCTAAAAATATATGTTTCAGCCAAAATGTCAGTAATTTTCCATCAGTTGAATTTATGGTGCTATTAATTTTGAATATCTCAAGTGTATCCATTTAAATACTGATGTTATCTCCTTTGTTAGTTCAGTAACGTTAGTTAGAAGAAGCCATGTTCATCATGTGATGTGAACCAATTGATATCTCCAACTTGCAACCTTGGGGCAGCATGTTGCAAATATTGATTAGTCTACCCCACTGATTCACTTTTACTTTGTGAAATTGATACATATCTTTCCCGTGTGGGGGCACGATGACGCCGTGTACTAAGGCGTGCTGGACGTCGATGGTACGCATGTCTCCAACTAATCTAACCCTGCCTGAGCTGCAGTGCGGAGTTGCGATGTTGGGGAGCTGGCAGCTGCTCGTTGTTGCTCGGTGGTTCTCTCCGGGTACTCCGGCTTCCTCCACCCGTAAAACTGTCACGGTCATGATTAGCCATTGTGCATAAATATGTGACCTTAAAACATCAATAAATAACTAAATAGATACATAACATGATCCCAGACTAGAAAAAGTGGTCTAACCAGCTGAAAAGGTTAAATTCAATAATTTTTGTGGCCAGAGAATAGTTGTCACTGGGCAATGAGGATGAAATGTAGACAATGGCCAAATTCTTATGATGATGGGCTATTAACAAGTTTTTGAGGCCCAAAAGCAGCAAAAATTTGACCAGAAATCAGTGTGAAATCAATTGCCCTGAATTAAAAATGCTAAAAAACTGCTCAGATTTAAGGGTTAAGGAAGAAATATTGATATTAATGTTTAAAATTGACATCAGATACAGAGGATATCTATGCTGTTTTAGTGAATATCGGGAATTATCTCATGACTGTGGACCTGAAATTATTATTTTTCACGCACGCAAGTGCTCGTTAAAAATAAAACTTTCATGTCCACACTCATGAGATAATTCCCGATATTCACTAAAACGGCATAGATTTTCTTTTTATTATATGCTGTGTGACATTTAACTGCGCAATATTCAGCTCACTTCAACTTCAAACAGTTTCAAGACAATAACAAAAAGCTGCTGATCGTTCCTTCAAGGTGACGTCATGTGCTAAAGCGTAATGTCATTTAGGAAGCTACTGAAAAAATTTATCGTGTGGACCTGAAAATATTATTTTTCACAAGCACAAGCAGGTCCATACTCATGAGATAATTCCAGATACTGACTAAAATAGAGTAGATTTTCTTCTTTATTATATGCTACGAGACATTTTATTGCACAATATTCATCTCAATTTGACGAGAAATGCGTATGTTTCAAAAGAATAACAAAGATCAGCTGATTGTTCCTTCAAGGCAACGTGATGCAGCGTAGCGTGACATCATTTAGGAAGCTACTGAGGGATATTCCTCGATATCCATCGAGTCATTGGATATCAAGAAATATTATCTTTTAGATAATTTGTGATAATTCACAGGCTAGCATATAATAAAAAGGGTTAATTTTTTCTGAAAGGATCATTGACATAAATTCAGTGATGATGCCCTTGGCTGCCAATCAAGATTTGTGTGACCTAAACAGAAACAGTTGCAGTTTCATCACAAACTTTTGAAAAGTGTTTCTAAAATTTGTTGTTCAAGCAAGTCATGGCTGCTTTACAGAAGCCATGATTTGATTTGATGACAAATTTCAGAAAAATAAAATAAACCTAATTTCGAATTTGATCCCCTCTTTATGCAAGAGAACAGTTGGCCCAACTAGGATGCAGCCTAAGGGTAAACTTGCATGTTACAATTGTTACATTCTAAGTATTTGATTATTGTTTCTTGGCAAATCTTGGATGTCTATATAGGCAGACAAGACTTTCCTAGAAACAACTGCAAATCCACCTCATGTGGACTGTTAAAATGTAGTAAAAATGTATAAAAATCTCCAGCCCTCCTTGGTTAAAGGGAAAAAACATTGGGGAAAGGGTTAAAATAAATGGATCTGTTATGTTTTTATTTTCTACAACTGTAACATTCAGTACATGTGTTGTTATGAATATATCTTGGTACTGTTTACTCACGGCTCCATAAATTGATTTTCTGATCAATTTTCAGATCTGTACTGTTAATTTTCATTTTTATTGATTTTTCGTTCTCAAATCTTCTCTCTCAGTTTAACATACCATACTATGTTATAATTATTGTAGGAGAATAAATGATATTCTCTTGATACTCTTTTTGTACTATTCATGTATTTAACTTTTTAATGCCAAAGATATTTTTTCACAGTTCTGTGGCATTTATAAGTTGCTATTTGAGGACAGATCATTTAAACTTTCCTAGATACATCTATATAAAGTTTTAGGTGCTGAGACATTGCAGGTACCACCTCAAATACTGACATTTTTGCTGTGTTACTTTTACTTAACCCTTAGGGGTCCAGTTGTTTCTCAGCAATTTCTTTTACCATTTACCTCCATAACTTGTAAATCAAGTGGCTTGGTAGTAATTTTCAGTCAAGCCTTGGTATTCTGTGGTACACTGTGTTGGGGCAACAACTTCATGAGAACTGACTTCAGACTTTAAGAGGTAAAGTATTTGTTTAACCCTTTACCTAACGAATCAGTCACATCAGCCCATGTAATTTTCAAATTGTGCCATTATAAAATATTTATTAACAAATTTCAACAAAACCATATCATGTCACGCCTTGCAGGAGCGAGCTCATTAGGCTTGTTCCACTGATGGTCACATATGGTTTTATATTAAAAATGAAATTTTGATATGGTCTGCCATGGGTAAAGAGTTAAATCTGAATAAGAATGTTAAACTTAAATGTTTAATGAAGGAATTGGATAAATTATCCATGAGCTATGGAAGGAAAATCACTTTTCAAAAAACTCATTCCCCCACCTACATACAAATTCCACCATGCCTCTTTAGGTCCACTTTTTTTTAACATTAACTGAACAGGACAATAAGCTGTAATTTTGACAAAAATAAGTCTGAAACATTTAACAAAACATTGCATAACAGAAATTGGCATTTTGTTAAACAGTCAACTTATTTTTTTTGAAATTGGCGGCCCATTGCCCCTTTAAAAATAAATGAATGAATCCTGTAAACTTTCTGCACACTGAGACTGAAATACCAAAATTTCAAGCTCCAAATTTTTCCCATATTGAAACCAGAAATTTAACCATTTAATGGGGTTGCGATAGGATCGTGCCTGGGCAGAAACCTTTCTTGCTACTACACACGGAAGTGGGATGAACGTTTGTTCGAATTTGAGAAACAGTCCATATTTTATAAATGGATCATCGATTATGTGTTTGACATATGGACGCATGGAGAGGGAATTGTACTTAAGTTTGCAGCTTTCGCAAATTGAAATCATTCTAACATTCAGAATGAAGTTAGATACAGTGACTCATCTATTGATCTATTGAATTTCTGGATACTGTGGTGAAGTTTGATGAGAGAGGGGACCTGTACACTGATTTGTTTATCAAACCAACCGACAAGATATATTTAAACTGTAAGTCAGACCACCCAAGTCACGTGAAAAGGTCTTTGGTGTATAGCCTTGGCATCAAAATCAAACAGATTTTAAATTTTGAAGGAAGATTAAGGGAAGCATAGGAGTAATCTAAAGTTACATTTAAGGTGGTGCAGTTACGAGGGTAAATTCAATGAATGTCAACTACTAAAGGCTGATAGATTGGACCGAGAGTTGATTCTGGTGGGACACACTGAATAATGGAGGGATTGTGATAGGGTGCCTTTGGTAACAACTTTTTCCACATCCCTTCCAGAAAAAGGTAGGATCACAAAAAAGTATATGTATGTGCCACATGGCTCTGAAAGGATGAAAATGATTTTCCTGAATATCCGTTAGTTGCACATAGAAGAGACAGTAATCTGTGTGACATTTTAGTACACAGGAAAACAGCAAAGAGTGTGAATGCACCAATCAAACTTTGCCAGGAACGATGTGATGTGTGTACTAAAATCAATACAGATAAGGTTGAAAATGTTTTACTTTAAAGAAGGGCATAAATTGTAAAACTTTCAATTTTATATATTGCATTTCATGTAAGGAGTGCAGGTCAGTAGTGTATGTAGGAGAAAGCGAGCACCGTGTGAAAGATCATATGATTGAGCATACACTATTAAAAAGTGAAAGATCATATGATTGAGCATACACTATTAAAAAAAAGTAGGGGATATTTGATAAAAGTGCGATATATATAGAAATATATTTATATTTTCATCAAAAAGACAGTTGAGGCATTGCACTGTGACATCTGATGAATGATTTCAGAGATAGTTGGGTGTCTGACAAGCACACATTCCACGCACTGAGCTGTAGAAGACATGGACAGTCAGACAGAGAATTTACCACATTCAGTCCAAGACCTCAATACCTTGTAAATCCCCCTCTGTTCGCGAGACAAGTGCGGATCCGACATCTAATACTCCTCATCAGACGTCCAATATCAGCGTGACTGATGTTATTCCATTCTTCCTGCAGAGCAGCGGCAAGTTCCTGGACATTGATAGGGGGCTATTGGCATTGTCGTAGGTGCCTGCGAAGCATATCCCAGATATGCTTGAATGGTGAAAGGTCTGGACTTAGTGCTGGCCAAGGCAGTGTAGTGATGTTCTGCTCCTGGAGCCCTGTGTGCTCTTGCATTGTGATCTTGGAAAATGAATCGACGGCCGTGCCGTCACGTAAATGGCACCATATGAGCTGCTAACATGTCACTGTAGTACTGCCCTGTGACATGCCCTTGGATGACATGTAATACCGTTCTGCTTGTCATGGTTATGACTCCCCACACCATAACCGATCCACCACCAAAACAATTGTGCTGCCTAACGGTTATGTCATGGTATCATTCGTTTTGTCGCCGCCACACTCTTTTTTGCCGCCGCCACACTCTGTTTTGCCTGTTGTGGAAGTCGAGAGTGAACCTCGATACATCAGAAAACATTGCATTACTCCACCAAAGATTGTCCCTGCACTGTTGTGCTCCAAACCAATTATGCCTTGCTGCGATGTGACGTTCAGTCAAACGTGGAATTATATGAGGTAGTCAAGCATACAAATTCCAGCTGTGTAAGCGCTTTCGGATAGTCTGACCACTGACTCACACATCTGTCACTTGGTGCAGCAGTTGTTCAATTTCTGAGGCACTTTGATGGCGGTTATGTAATGCTGTGGTTTGGATGAAACGATCCTGGTTAGCAGTTGTCGCCCTTGGACGACCTGACCAATGTCTGTCAGCAACATTGCCCGTCTGACGGTAGCATGACCACAACCTGCCAATCACCAATTGAGTAACGTTGAGAATTTGAGCCACTGCAGTCTGTCTGATACCAGCTTCCAACATGCCAATGGCACATAAACGTTTGTCACATATCAGTCTTCACATACCTCAAATGTTACGTTTCAACCAGAAACTATTGATGAACAAGTTTATACCAAGAAAAGTATGATTAGACCTCCGAAAAAGCCTGTCCAGTACAGATGAAAATTTCAAAACATACCCCACAGACATTAACATGCAAGAAACCTGCACAAAGTTTTTGTGGGCCGGTGACATTCATGATCCACACTAAACTTGGTAACATATTGAAGTGTCCAATCACGCATATTCAATACCATTTACTGAAAATATCCACATCAGTTTAGATATCCCCTACTTTTTTTGAATAGTATAAGAGAGACATGAGATTGCTCTGAGAGAAACCTGAATGTGGTAATTTTAATCAGAGCGGTCTCCACAGAGTACATGACATGGAAGTTACAGTGTTAGAAACTGTCAGGGGAGGCAAGCAAGGAAGCCTGGTGCAAGAGGATTTCCGGATACGCAGATTGAGTAGGATTCAATTACCGTAAGAGTGGTGTGAGAGTGATGCATTGATGTGTGATGTTACATTTTGTACGAAAGGTATCTTGTTATTCTGTGAATTGTTTCTGTACTGTGAAGATGTAATCTAACCCTCTGATTGTTCTGCATTAATGAAGGCCTGTGGACAAAAGTTCTGCACATGGGTGTTAATGTTTTGAATTATCCATTTACAAGATTAAAATTGTTAAATATCCAGATGCATTTTGGCAAAAAAATTGTAAATGAAAATTTTAGTATTGTGACAGTGTGCAGAGAGTTAAGTGTTAATCTCACAAGTCTTTTTTGAGTAATTTGAAAGACAGGGGCTAGGTTTGCATTTCCTGAAACAATTTGTGGGTAGATAGTGTCAAGAAATTGTCCTTCCATCTGCACATCAGTAATTGTTAGTTTCCACACACAGAGTAAAAACTCTGCTTAACCAGTCTAAACCAAATTTGTTTTGTTGGTCATGCCTGATAAGGGGAAAGGCCATGTTTAATTTGCATGTGATTATACCAAATATCAAGGCCATAATGGCCTTAAATTTGAAACTAGCTTCTGTTCAATAAGTAAGAATATTTTGGTGTGTTTGAAGCATATTTAATATGTAGATTGTACATGATGGGACTAAAAACCCTATTCATTTTAGGGTCGTTCCAGTGGACAAGGTCAGTGAAATAGGTTAGCATTCCATAAGTAAAGTTATCTTTGAGATTCTGATTGTGATGATTAATTGGTCAGCATTCCATAACTAAAGATGTCTTTGATATGTAGATTATACATGATTAATTGGTCAGAGTTCCATTACTAAAGATATTGTTGAGATGTCAATAGCACATGATTAATTTGTCTGCATTCCATAACTAAAGATATCTTTGAGATCTCAATTGTACATGATTAATTGGTCAGCATTCCATAACTAAAGATAGCCTTGATGTGTCAATTATGCATGATTAATTGGTTGGCATCCCATAACTAAAGATCTCCTTGATGTGTAGATTGTACAAACTGAATTGGGTGGCATTCCATAACTAAAGATATCTTTGACTGATTTCAACTACCTTTGATATTTGGGTTAGACATGATGAGAGGAAGAACCCTAATTATTTCCTGAGCACTGCATAAAAGGTCTAGGTCACAATGACCTTAAACTTAGTATTAGGGTGCTTGGAGTTGGAGCCCACTTTATAATCCAGTTTGACTGATCCTGACCAAACGTGATATGTAAGATTGGGTATGATAGAGTTCTGGATTGTATTAATGGTCACTGGATCAAGATGTTATTTTAGATAGATTATCCACAACCTCTAGTTTTGACTTCTACTATGCACTGTTTGCTATTTAGAAAATGGTGTTGGTATGCTATCACTTGTGTATATATGCATGTGTATTTTGTTATATACAATGTATTATGTTATGAATACATATTTTATTTTTATTTTTATATAATTATTCCATGGTTTAAAAGTTTTATATCTTTTATTTAATGTATTATTTGTGCTTTCTAATCTTTTGAAAAGCTAAATTATTTACTCAATGAAAATAACCTCGTAGAGCTATTTAAAATTGTTTGTCAGGTAACTCCCTCGTCATTGAAAATCTGCAACATCACTCATTTTTTTCCTCTGGAAATCGCTTTGATGATACTATTTTCCACATGTAGGACTAAAACTTTAACTAACTATATCTTGTTTGATAGAGCTCCCTGAGCGCTGTTAAACAAGAATTTACAAGATATAGTTAGTTAACCCTATATCTAACATAGCGGCCAAAAATGGCCAGGAAATTTACCAAAATAAGCCTACCACAGCCTAAAAAATCTTGCAAATATCTTGATAAAACCAAAGAAATGTGGATAACCGGCTTGTCAGGCCAGTTCTAATGATATCCGTATTTGTATGGTTTTATTGAAAAATTGATAATTTTTTTTTAAAAATCTGAAATTTAGTTTATTTTTTTAAAAGGCTGTGTCAGGTAAAGGATTTTAAAAACTTTCAACTGCATTATAGGAAATTTTTGATACTGAAAAAATAGATTTTTCTACATAATAGTGTATGGAGTTAAATTTTTTATTTCAACTACTTTCAGAACCATTTTGTGGATTAACAAAAGAGTCCCCCCCCCCACCCAAATCATAAAATTGAAAAATGTCCTGAAAACTTGGGGGTGGTGGGGTAGTAATAATTTTCCATACACATATGATGGGGTGGGTGGTCAAAGCAGCTGAAAAGCAATTTTTTCCAAAGCTTCAAAAGTTTTTTCCTCCACATCAAAAGAAGTCTTTTTAGTCCATTTTGGGCATCTAAACTATCTTCAGATTGTCAATAGTTGTCTCTACGTTTAAATGACTGTCATTCCTGGTTGTGGCTATTTTGAGTATCTCCCTTATACACGTATAATGTACTTTCTTCTGTGATTCCAAACCAAGATTTCTGGCTCTTCACATCTACTAGATTGAAGAATGTGAGGTAAACTATAATACCTCAAAAAACAGAAGAATAAAAATCCATTTTGGACCATTCCTCAGAGATTTTCTGAAAATAGCACCTTACTTAGCTGTGTCCAATGCATAGTCTGCTTAAACCAATATTTGGGAAAGCAGTAAATATTATCTTAAGGCTTAAAATTCAGTCTGATTAAGACAATAAGTGTTTCGTAAAAGGTAATTCTTGAATATCATACCTTCATCTGGATGCTAAAATGTTTGTGGGTGGAGGGGAGACATGAATATGCCCCAGCTCCCTTTCCCTTGCAGGCAGCTTTCCTCAAGTAAAAGGTGGCCAACATGTTCCTCAGGATGAGCTCAGAAACATCACCTCCCTTTTGCGTTTCACAGCTTCCACCAACCATGATTCAAACAAGGTGTTAATTTTATGGTGTCATATGGCATTATCTTGCCATGTGTTATGTGGCTATAGCTGTCAAGTAATGCAAGATGGATAACTCTAAATTTGACTTCATTAGATCTCAGTCTCCAACTTCACCACCTTATAACTGGATGATCATTTTCCAAAGTCTTACTTTATACCAAAAATGCTATAGTGATTTTTACATTATGCTGCCAAACAGATGGAAAAAAGTTATAAATAGAAATAATAATTGTCATAATTTTGAGAGCAGCACAGAAATCAGTTTCTTATCAACCTACCTTACAATTGTTTACAACAGGCTTGCACTACAGTGGAAGTCCCTAACTCGGAAAAATACTCTGTATTTTCTTCTTTCCCAAGCGATTTGGGAAAGAAAAGTGGTGCAAAAGCACCAAGAAAAAAATAAGCCAAAACTAGGTCGAGTGCGACCGGCGCACACCCAGTAGGGGACACTCTTCTTCTTGTACTAATCCACGGCTTCTGGAACCAGTGCGTAGACGTATAACCATTCTATTTTTTCTGCCGTCTTACAGGATGCGGATCGTTTCGCTCTTCAACGATGATACCTTTTGACTCAATGTTAACGATGTTTCCTGTTCTGAATTGTGGATTCATAGCGATTTCTTCACTATCCAGACATACAGGGCTGTATTTTTATATATTCTCTTGACTATTCAGTGTATTTTTTTGTAATAAATCTCTATACCGATTTCGTGCGCGATTTTCGCGTAACTTGCTGCTTTGGTCTTTTATTCATTAATATTATTATTCATTAATGCTAACCCCTGGGTTCTACTTTTAACTGAGTTAGGTGTCAGCTGGGGCGGTTGTGGCAGCTTTTCTCCCCTGTGTTGGGGTAGAATTTCTGCCAGTTCCCATTTTGGCTGTTGGGGTACTTTTTTTGTTCCCATCAGGCCTTTGTTTCCTGCCCACCTTACTCTGGTAGCTGGGGGTGTCCTGATTTATTTTTTCTTTGGGCTCACCTTCCCATCTACATTGCTCTCACCAGATATGCCTAGGACGATACCTTGCGGGCCATTTTTGTTGTCTTAGCATGTTAAAGTTTCCCATTATTCATGCTCCACTTTATTTGGGTGTTCTATTGAAAGACCCCCCCCCCCCCCCCCCCCCCAGTCGACATCTGAGGCTGTCACTAGGGTCGTGACTCCTCTTTTGGAGCAGAGCTCAGTTGCTCTCTCCGCTGTTCCACCTTTGTCAACAGCTACTGATGTATCCGCTCCTGCTGCTACTCCGTCGGTGACGTCAACGGTCTCCGTTTCACCCGGCCTTAGCTTATCCTTGCAGGGGTCTGCAGGAATTTCTGCTTCTTGGATGTGGGATATCGGCCTCAACTTTTCCTGGCTTCAACTCGGCGAAGTCGGACGTGGTTGCCGGCCGATCCCTCTGCTGTGGTCTCTCAGCCGTCGAGCCCAGCAGCATCATTCTGTATTCAGATGTTTCGGCAGCCACCCGTCGCCCCACGTCGGGTGTTCTAGAGGATCGTGACACTTCACTGGTTTAGAGCAGGGTTCCCGCGGGCCTTGAAAAGCCTGAAATTTCAAAAATGAAATTCAAGGTCTTGAAAAGCCTTGATTTGGCTCTCTGGGCCTGGAAAAGCCTTGAAAAATGAAGTATTGCTCGCCGAGTTGAGATGAATGAAATACGTCTGAGACGGTTCGAGTGGTTCAGCTACGATAAGCCTGGAAAAACCTAGAATTTAACTTTCTATTAGCATTGAAACTCCTTGAATTTGGGGTGTATATGGCCTGGAAAAGCCTGGAATTTCATGTCAGGTCAGGTGCAGGAACCCTGTAGAGGGTCAGATGCAAAGCCACCTTGCCGGGCCGTTCCCACGTTGAACCGGCAGATACGGGTTGTGAGCTTTGGGAGGCCCCCTTGCTCACGCAGGTTCTTTCCAAGAGCCTTCCCGTTGCCTCCAGCGAAGCTTCTAGTGGTTTCCAGTGCCCTCCGCGGCGCCGCCTCCCGGGATTGGAAGCAGGCTGCTGCTTTCTGATCCCCCAGTGTTCCAACAAACATGGGAGGCATCAGCTGGTATGCCCGACTATGTGTCTTCCGACTCAGGCGATGGGTCAGACACACATGACGTTGAGAGCCATCAGTCTTGTAACTTGGGGGCGGCTCTTGACTTTGTGTTTCAGTTCCTTCAATCCGTCAGACCAGGCGGAGGTTTCAGCCAGGCCACGATCATTGGTCGCGTGCCTACAGCCTGTGGAGCAACTGCTTCTGGGCACCTTCGACCGTAACAGACGGTACAAGTGATCGAAGCTTTTGTAGCATTGGACTCAAAGCTGTATTCCAAGGCTATGAAGACTTCGTTCTTCACTAGGCTGATATCTTTTTTGCCTCCTGTGCATTATCGTTCCCACGATTCCGCCAATCCGTCGGTCTGCAAGACCTTGGCGGTCTTGAATCAGGATTCCAAGCCCAAGTCAGCCGTTATTCCTATGGCGACTTTGGAGTCCATGTTGGGCTTATCCAGAGAGATGCTAGGCATGCTTTATCTCTCGGATCACATCGTCTCTGCCTTGGCTGCTTATCTGCCTCCAGATAAGTTTGACGACATACAGGCTCCTTTGCATGTGATCTCTAAGACTCTCATGCATATTACTCACACACATGCCTGTAACACGGCTAATTTGGAATTAGTTTGCCGGGATGCTGTGTTGATCACAAGCCGTTCCCTTCCTGAAGGGCAGGGCACGACTATTCCACGATTCCGTGGCGATGCTCCAGGATGACGTCCTGCGTCATTCCAAAGATCCGCCGCTGCTTCGCCAGCTTGATCCGCCTTCTGTTGGAGGCCGGGGCTGTTTCAAGCCTAACAAACACCCTTCTGCTTCCTCTGTGAAGCCAAGGGCTGATCATCCTGCTTCCACTTCTTCCTCTTACTCACGTGGTAAGGATAAGCATCGGCAGTCCAGAGGGAGGTCTCAGGATCCTTCATCTAGCAGTGGAGGTGGTTTCTCCTCTCACGGGCCTCGATATGAAGGTCCTCACCTCGATTCATCCCAGATTGGAGGAGGGATATCCGAGTTTGTGGTCTGTTGGGCCACGACAACATCTGATCCTTGGGTGTTAGATGTTCGGCCCAGTCTGCGGATATCCTTTCAGAGGCAACCCACTCTGTCGAGAGTGCCTCTTTCAACCCAAGTTCCTTTAGACGTTTCACGTTGGGAACTTTTGATCACGGAGATAGACAATCTCCTGTCAAAGCGGGTGATCGAGGTTGTCAAGAACACTCAGTCAGTGGGATTTTATTCCCACTTGTTCTGTGTGCCGAAGAAGAACGGCCGACTCCGACCGGTTATCAATATGAGTATCCTGAACAAGTCGATATTGCTTCCAAGTTCAGCATGGAGACTTTCAGGTTGGTTCGCTGCTCCATTCACCTGGGAGATTTCGTTTCCAGCATCGACCTGCGAAACACTTACTTTCCCGTTCCGATTCATCGGACATCGTGAAAGTATCTCAGGTTCACTTTTCTGGGGCGAATTTACCAGTTCAAGGCCATGCCTTTCGGCCTCAACCTGGCTCCTAGGGCCTTCATCCGACTGATGTCGCATGTCATAGTCTTCCATCACACTCAGACCAGGGTGACTACTTCGGCGTATCTGGACAATATCCTCCAGAGGCACTCCAATGCTGCACTTCTGGAGTCAGATGTCTACACACTTGAGCCTGCCATGTCGCTAGGGTTCAGAGTCAACGAAGAGAAGCTGACCTGGTCCCTTCTCAGTCGTTTTGTCATCTGGGGATGGACTTCCGTACTCAGCTGAATACGGTGGCGATTCCCTGGGCGAGGGCTGTGATTCTCTCGGCTTTCGCCCTGACTCTGACCCGGTTCATGTCTGCGAGAGCTCAGAGTATTCTTCAGCTGCTTGGTCTCTGCGGTTCGGTGACGGATCTCATTCCTCTAGGTCGGCTGCATATCAGACGTCCCCAACACTTTTTCAGTCGTTGGAGGCCGAATGTCGATCCTCTGGATCTGGTGCTTCAGTTACCAGCATCTCTTCATCGTCACCTTCTTCCCTGGACGGATGTTCAGTGGATTATGCAGGGAGTTCCGTTGCACTTGCCCATGTCCGATCGTGCTCTGGCGGCTGATGCCAGTGATCTCGGATGGTGCACGATGTTGGATCCTCTGGTCTTTCCCTTCACGGTGTATGGGACCAGGATCCTCTTGCTATTCTTCTGAATTTCCGGCAGTGGATCCCCCATCTTTCGAATCGTCAGGTCCTTCTGTTGTGACAATTCGACAGTGGTCGCTTACATTTGGACCATGCGGTACGCACTTGGTTCCCATGTACGAATTGGCTCAGGATCTTCTACTGCTCGCTCAGGATGTCAACGCCAGGGTGGTGGTCCGTCACATTCCCGGTTGTCTGAACGTCCTAGCCGACTCCCTGTCCCGACGGGAAAGGTTCATTTCCACCGAGTGGATCCTTCACAGGGCCGTGTTCCAGCACAGTTACTGGAAGTTGTGGCTTCAACCACTTTTTCACCGATAACAATGAATGCACCAAGTCAGTCCTGACCCTGTGTTACACATACAGTAGTCTATATAAAAAAAAGTAATGAAAGCTTTTTTTGCCCTGACCGATACCCCTGCCCAGTTCATTTGTGAATTCGTCCATTGAACAAAGATTCATCAACACAGTTTTCTTGTACAGTTATCCACAGGGTATTTAACTTCATGTTTATCATAAATTAACAAGCAAATCATCATTCTGCGTCTTCTTTATCTGATAAAAAAACTCTCCGTTCGACTTTTTTGCCTGCGACTCGACGCCATTGGAACAACAATGATGACATATGGTTTCTGATGTCTAAAAATACCATCTAAAAATGACTGCGGAATATTGAAACGGATCAAGTTCTTGTCACCTGATTTACAGTGATAGTCGGTGAACTTTTAGACTGCAGTCGTATGTTTTATGCTGTTAATAAGAAGAAAAAGGAAGTACTTAGAAGTTAGACATCTCTGCAGCAGTATCTGCATGTGCAGAAAATGTGCAGCTGATGTTACGGTCAGTTCAAAGGAAAAATTTAAATAAATAAATAATATGGTGACCAACATTCCTTCGATGTAGGCATATGACCCCTCCCCCCACCCCGGGTGGGGGTGGGGGGTCTAGACAATTTATTTATTCATTGGTGTTTAAGGTCACATATTTTTGCACAATGGCTAATCATGACCACAACATGAGTATCAACTCAAGACAAGGGGTGAGCGTTAATAAGCCATGTTGCCCATTTTAGAGAGGGTTTGCACCTCCCAAGTATTGGTGACTGGGTCCTATTTTACCAGTAAAACACAGCCTGTTTAATGCAGTGAACAGGCACTGTTTCACTTCCCGGGGTTCCCGCGGGGAGGGGTCTAGACAATCTCCGGTCCGACCATGGTTTGGCCAGATGTGTATAATTTCTTTTCAACCTACTTATAAGTAACTCAAGCTTTTAGAGAACTTTTCCAAACAAGTTGGAAAAGTAATAGAGTGCAAAAAAGATCGAAAAAAGGGTCGAGCGAGACCAGCGCTCGAAATTACAAGTACTCTCTCTGCACACCTCTTGTGTTTACCGAGCGCATGCGCAACAACCGTGACATCAATTCCTTTTATTTCCGCCATTTGTACATGGTCGGTAATTTTTGTGACTCGTGCTACTTTGCTGTTATTCTTCGTGAACAACTTATTCTATGTGCTCTGCATTTCATTGTGTGCAAGTGGATTGTATCCTTTTATGAAGCTATCCAAAATTGTTTTTGATTAATGTTATTTTTGATCATTATTGCTTGTTTCTTCACACTTAATCTTGTTTTTTCCCCACGTGTGAACACGACCTTAGTGCTGTTTTCCGTCGGCGGGAAGCTTGATTCCATTTTCATTCCTTGTACCTCTTGCTTGTAAGTGAAGCATGTGACCGACTCTCATTCCACATGTGTCACTTGCAACAATTGCACTCAGGCCCAATCATGTGGTATTTGTGGGGTTTGGTCCTCTAAATTCTGGGCTTCTGTTAACAAGGTGGTTCTGTCGAGAGCTAGAACCCCTCGTTCTCGGGGTAAGGGCGGCCGTGCCGTAGCAGACATTTCTGCTGGTGCACGTGGTGACTCTGTCACACAGGATTCTGATCTGTCTTCTGTGGCAAGTTCCTCTGCAACTGTTGACGGTGCTAGTTCAGTGATACCTGACGTGGAGACTGTGGTCTCTTTGTCTTCTGATGTCACTCTTGAGGCGTCTGTTTTCGTAGAAAGCTTCGAGGAGGTCAGCTCGGTGACCCTCTCCGATCTGCCTCCTATGCCATCGACAGTTGCTGAGGAAGTTGTTACTAAATATCCTATTCTGTCTGATGGTGGCTCTTCCATCTCCTCTGGGGATGGTCTACAGTCTCGGGGGACCGAGGCTGTATCTGCTGGTGTGTCTGTGTGCTCTCAGCCACCCCTAGCCTCGCGGTGGGGCTGTGCAGGTTTGCTGTCTGCTCCGTCTCATCTGGCTAGGTTTGCTCCTAGCCGGTTGAGCTGGTCGGTTGCCTCGGCAGCGATTCCTCGTCCCTCAAGTGAATCGTTTATTGTTCATCCTTCCCCTGCTAGTGTGCCACCTAGCAGGATGGTGTTGGGACGTTGGCATCCTGGGCCTGCTGTTTGGCAGTGGTCAGAGGCAGCCCCTGTTAGCTGTCACTCTTGGAACCTTCCTCCAGTGATTCCTCACTGTGTTCCGAGTCTGGGTGTCGATCGATGCTTGCCGTCGGTCTCAGAGGATGAGCAGTTGGGGCCGTCTGTCGCGCAGAGGCCAATGACAGGTTCCTGTCATTCTTGGGACAATCCTCCGGTGTCTTCTCACCGTGTCCTAGGTCCAGCTACCGATCGACGTGCGCCGTCGGTCTCTTTCGAGGATTTGCAGGCAGGACCTTCTGTTTCGCAGAGGTCAGTGATGGCCCCTGGGCGTCACAATCGGGACTATCCTCCTTCTCACTGTATCCATATTCTGTCTGCCGATCGATGTTCGACGTCGGTCTCTTCTGAGGATTTGGGTTCTTCTACCAGAAGGGTCCATTGGGAGGACACTCCGTCGGGTGATGCTGTTGCGACGGATTCTCAGGGTGACCTGCGTCAGGCCATTTTGGCGCTCACCCGGTTGCTTTCTGGCAACCCTCAAGTTGGCCTCCCTGTGCCTCCTGAGGCACAACCTCCTTTGGTCAGTAGCCGAGATGTCTCGCCTGGCCCCTTGGATACTGCTCAGTCTTCCCAGGAGGTTTCTGCTGGTCAGCCCGAGTTGGGCTACGTCTCCTCTGCTTCGGAGGATGACGATTATCTGGAAGGTGATGGGCCCCACTCGTCAGTCTTGGGGCAGGCTTTAGATTTTGTCTTCGGCTTATTGCCGGACGTCCAACCTTCAGACCAGCCATCTGTGACCGTCCGGCCGCGGTCCACTGTGGAGCGCCGTAACCCTGTTGAGCCTTCTAGCTCCCAGGCTTTGCATCCTCTGCAATCGGCTCAGGTTGTTGAGTCCTTCCAGGGCTTAGACGCCAAAATGCGTTTAAGGCCCTCAAGGGTTCCCTCTTTTCTAGAGCTGATACCTTTCTGCCTCCATCGCGGTTTTGTGTTTACGATTCCGTCTCTCCACCAGTCTTCCAAGGGATGACTACTATGGATGAGGATTCTTCTCCCCTCGGGTTAACTAAGCCTAAGTCGGCTGTTCTCCCGATGTCGGTAGTTGAATCTATGGTGGGCCTGTCCCGAGAGATGCTGGGTATGTTATCTCTCGCGGACCATGTCGTCGCTGCTCTGGCTGAATATTTTCCACCAGGGGAGTTTGATGACGCTCAGGCGCCTTTTCGCGTTTTGTCACAGGCTCTTATGAACTTGACACATGCTCACGCCTGTAACATGGCTAATTTGGAGCTGGCACGCCTTTATGCGGTGTTGGGTTCTTCTCCATCCCTTCCTTCTGAGCAACGTGCTGTTCTGAGGTCTGCCGTTGGACAGAGATAACGTCGGACCCTTGGGTCCTCGACGTCATTCAATCCGGTCTGCGACTGTCCTTCCATCGGCACCCCAGTTTATCTCCGGTGCCCCTCCCGACTCAGGTCTCTTCCGATTCTCTGCGTCGGGACCTTCTGGTGCAGGAGATCGACAATCTCCTCTCCAAAGGGGCAATCGAGGTGGTCAGGAACACCCTTTCACCGGGGTTTTACTTGAGACTTTTCTTGGTGCCGAAGAAAAACGGCCAATTTCGTCCTGTCATCGATCTGAGTATCCTGAACGAGTACATTATAGCTCCTCGTTTCAGTATGGAGACTTTCCGGTCGGTTCGACGTTCAGTTCATCAGGGCGACTTTGCTGCCAGTATCGACCTGAAGGATGCCTACTTCCATGTACCCATTCATCTGGCGTCACGGAAATACCTTCGGTTCTCGTTTCGGGATCGAGTCTATCAATTCAGAGCTCTCCCGTTCGGTTTGAACCTGGCTCCTTGGGCCTTCACCCGACTGATGTCACATGTGCTTGGGCCGGTGAGCGATTAAGGCTCCTTGGGGCCTCTTGTTTTTAAAAAAGTGTCCCAGGGAAAGCATTAAATTTAAAAGTTGTCAATGTCACGATTCCTAACTGGCATTGTAAAAAAGAAATGCAATAGAATTTCCTTTTTTATGCAGGCCATGAGATCACTCTCACCCCTCCCTGTCTGTCATATAGGCCTATAGCCTAGATCTAATACTCTTTCCGCCCATCTATACATATTCTTTTCAAAGCTTCCTGAATTTTCAGCTTCGGACAACAAGGTAGCGCTGTCTTAAATTAACCACCAGTTTTTTATTGAAATTCGGATAAGTTGGTTGTGCCTTGACAATAAATAGAACTCGAGGACAATTGTTTTGCAGGATAGGCTCTTACATTACAGCCCACATCCATTCTTCTGTTCTGTCGTCTGCAGCACAAGAACAATGCAGTGCGTAGTTTTGCTTTCCGAGTTAACTTTTGTACTACCTAGCAACGAAACGTCACGCCATCATTGTTGTTCCAATGCCGTCGAGTCGCGGGCAAAAAAGTCGAACAGAGAGTTTTTTTTATCAAATAAAGAAGCCGAAGAATGATGATTTGATTATTAATTTATGATAAACATGGAGTTAAATACCTTGTGGATAGCTGTTCAAGAAAACTGTGTTGATGAATCTTTGTTCAATGGACGAATTCAGAAATGAACAGGGAAGGGGTATCGGTCAGGGCAAAAAAAGCTTTATTTACTTGTCTTTTTTATATAGACTACTGTATGTGTAACACAGGGTCAGGACTGACGTGGTACATTCATTGTTATCAGTGAAAAAAGTGGCTGCAGCCACAACTTCCAGTAACTGTGGTTCCAGTCGCTTTGCGATCTCTGGGGTCGTCCTCATATCGATCTTTTTGTGACCCGTTGGAACCCTCAGGTGTACACTTTCGTGTCCCTGTGTTTAGATCCTCTGGCTTTAGCCGTGGATGCTCTGTCACTCGATTGGAACGGTCTAGTCGCCTACGCCTTCCCGCCGGTTCCGATTCTGCATCAGGTTCTAGCCAAGATACGAACCTGCAGTTGTCGAATCATTCTAATCACTCCCCTGTCGCCTCAGCGGGTGTGCATCAATCAGCTCCGCTCTCTGTTGGCGGCGGTTCCAGGACGTCTCCCTCTACGTCACGATCTTCTTTGTCAAGGTCATCCGAGGAGTTTTCACATCGACCTGGCTTCATTGTGCCTTCACGCATATCTTTTGTCAGGTCCTGTCTTCTCCATAGAGGTTTTTCGAGACGAGCAGTGGAGTGCATTTCATCTTCAAGGCGGCACTCCACTGGTTTAGCCTATGCGCTAAATGGAAGGTCTTCTGTCGATGGTGTGCTGATCACTTTGTTGATTATGCCGATCCTTCAATAACACAGATTGCAGTGTTTCTGGTATATCTGTTTGATTCTCGGGGTCTCCAACCTGTTACCATCTAACAGTATAGGTCAATGCTTTCGGAGACCTCTTCGTATGTGGAAAAGCGCCGTATCGGCACTAATCCGTACCTCTTCAAGCTTATTCGGCACTTTTCTTTGAAAAGGCCTAGCATTTTGCAGCTTACCCCAAGGGGGGGGGGGGGGTGGGGAGTGCCGTTCGAACCTTTATCCCAGGTGGATTACCATTTTCTCACACACAAGACTGCTTTTGCCTCAGCCAGAAGGGTTAGAGACCTTCACGCCCTCTCTGTTGATCCGGCCTTTTTCAGGAGCTCTGCCAACAGTGTTACTTTACCACTGATTGCTCCTTTCTGGCCAAGAATTAGATGCCAGAATCTACTCAACCTCCAATCTGTATCAGGGCTCTTCCTTCTGCGGAGGGTAATCGCCCCTTTGCTCTGTTCGGTTCATGCAATTCGCATTTATCTCAACTGGATGCAGTTCATTAGGAAAGACATTAAAAGATATATTTCTGTCTCTTATCCCTGGTCAACAGAAGATCTCTCAATCCATTTCTAGATGGATTTGTCTTGCTATTCGCGCATCATACGCTCGTCTAGCGACTGACGATTGTATTACCAATCGTTTTTTCTGCCCATGAGGTGCGTGCATTGTAAACCTCCTGGGCTTATGCTGACTCAGTTGCGGAGCAGTCTGAGGACCTTTTTTCTTTAGGCCCTGTTTTCTGCTCTGGCTGTCGTCAACCCTCGCCATTAGGGTTCTTGCAAGGTCAGTTCCAACCCTGTTCTTGGTACTGTCCTTTCTGTCTGTGTCACACAGGGCCATACGCCTCATCTCCCATTGTCATTTACTAATGGTTTTGATGCTATGGTTTTATAGGCCTAGGGAACTCTTCTTCAGTCCACGGTTCCAGTGTAGTCTGGTTATGTGGGGGGGTTGGTTATGTGATTCCCTCCCCCTGTTGTCTATTCAGCCTGTTGTTAACAATTGCAAGGTAGGTTGATAAGAAACTTACAATTTATAGTAAATTTCCTTTCTTATTATAATTACCACAATTGTTTATGTGGAGGCCCTCTCGTCTTCTTTTTTGGGGTAAGAATCCTTCCTCCCCGCTAATCACATAACTCCATTGTTGGCAGATTCAATAGAATGACACGTTGGTTATACGTCTGCGCATTGGTTCCGGAAGCTCTGGATTAGTACAAGGAGAAGAGTGTCCCCTACTGGGTGTGCGCCGGTCGCCCATTTTGGGCTTATTTTTTTCTTGATGCTTTTGCACAACTTTTCTTTCCCAAATTTTTCCCAAATTAATTGATCATAATGTTCAGCTGAGTTCAGGCAATTCAGGATTACTCAAAGAAAAAATACTGCATATATTCTTGTTTTGTATAAATGAGCCCTCCCCCCTCCTCCCCCCCCCCCCCCCAAAAAAAAAAAAAAGAGTTGAAATAAGCTGCTGTTCAATAATGAACGTTGGCTCAGTCCACCAAACAAAACAAACAAAATAGGGGGGGGGGGGGGGGATGTTGGCCAACTCGCTACACCTAAAAAAGACAATTATTGGTGATAAAAGAGGAAGAGTGTACATTGTTCCAAAGAGTTTTACAAAGATTCATGTAACAATTTGAAAAGATATCAAAGATACTGTGTCTTTTGGAGTTCAAATTTTTGGCAGTGGAGGACCTTCAACTCCAAACAAGATGGGGACACTACTCATGCTGTTCTCCCTTCCACTTGCTTTTACCAGTCACTGATTGACTGTACTCATTGAGGCCTAGCCTCCTCCTCAAACTCACTTATACGCCAATGAAAACATTTAAATCAATATTAATTTGCTTGTGTGGGTATAATGCATGCTAGGTCGATTGAACAGACTTGTTACAAAAGGGTTTAACAGGAGATACCTAAAAAGTATTAGTGCCTATTGTTTTGTATTTATCTGGCATAGTCCTGGTACAAAGCTGGTAATCTTCAACTTATTTCTGCTGTTTTCACTTCTTGTCCATTTTTTATACTCTATTTCAGATATACTTACTTTATTATAGGGACATCAAAATGAGAACAAATGGAGATCGACCAGATTTCTATCAAACATTTATTTTTTTGGTGATAGATTTGAATAAAATTATATTTTTACACACAACCAACATATCATTTTCTTAAATTTAACAAATCAAGTCATGACTGCTTTATTGCAGCCATGACTTGATGTAACAAACTGATCCAAAACACTTGGTTTCCATAAAGTTGTAAGAGTTAGGGTAAATAGAGGATACCTATGGTTTTTGTTTGAATACCTGAAATGTCCTGAATTATCTCATGATTGACTGGAAAAGAAGTTGAGAATTTTCATAAGCTGCTGAAAGCCACAAGTGACAATTCTGTATTTCTTTTCGGTCGTGAATGAGATGATTCAGGTATTCATATATGTATTCTTATTATTATATGATCATCAATTTTGCTCAATAATGTTATTTTTATAGAAACTGTCATTATGTAGAATGAATTTGCAGAGAAATCTTGTGGACAACAACAACCGATTGATTGGAAATGTATGAACGCATCAGCGGCCGCACCGAGAGAGAAATATTATTTTTAAATACAATTTTTGTATACAGCATGTTGGTCAAAGAAATACATTTGCATTTTCCATTTCAGTATTTTTGCAGCCAGCATATAATTAATAACTGTATTTCTTACGACTTTCACATGATTCTAAAATTGCCTAAATGGGCAGTAACAGAATTCATGCTTGATATTTGGAGTGGTAACTCGTCCCCTTGGTTCTAATGTGTTCTATGTGCCTACTATATTTTGTTCGCAGAGATATGATCCTTTTCTGACTAAGAAGACATGTTGATATTTGTTTCGGGATGGTAACTTGAGTTATAGGTATCCAACTTCAATCAAACTTGGTTGGAATATAGCTTACTGTAGACAATATACCAGACGGATATGATTTTGAGTGTGATAATAATTTTTATCTGAGTTATGGCCCCTTTTTGGACTTTGTTAACCACTAAAATATAGTTTTTCATAAAGTGCGGACATTAGTGTCCCATGGACACATTTGGTGGCCTGCTGTATTGGTGTTATGGTTTGTTTAATGGAGATAAGATATTTATTAATTCAATATTAATAAATATAAATGACTAGAAACTCATGCTTGACAGTGGGGGAGGGTACAGCCACCCTTGGCATTCCGAGAGCATCTGTTGACTGTGCCAACTTATTGCCCTTGTCGGCTTTTTCTTGAAAACTGTATGTGGGAAATTGAGGCATCTTTGAGTCCTTTACATGACAAAATAATGATTAAGGTACTAGGTAGTTTAGTAAGAGGTTGTTAAACTCCAGGAAGTGAAGCAGTGCTTTTCGACTTTATTAATGAAGTTCTGTTTTACTTGTGAAATAGGGTCTGGTGGCCTATGTATGTGGTGAAAGGCCCCCAGTGTGGCCAGCACAAGTAATGACAAATGACTAAACCTAACTTCATACTTGTGTTGTGCTAATAACATATCCTTAGATCCTGAAAGGGACCTTAAATACCCATAAATAAAATAACTGGTTAGGTATTTGGGTAGTTAAATTAGAAGTCAGGGGGTTTTCAGTGCACTTGGACTTAACCTGTAAAGTGAACGATGCAGAAGATGATAATGATGAAGTAATCAGATTTGCTTTAACCCTTGTCTTAACAAAACTGGCTGGAACTATACACAAATTTAAAAAAAAACATAGCTGATGACTCCTCACTGGAATGAGCTCAACAAGGTCAATCCAATGAGGGATCATCAGTTATGTTTGTGTATACAAAATGAAAATTTCTGTTTTAGTTGTTCAATAATTTTTTTGCAAGCGTCATCTGCAATTCATATTGGCTGAAAGATAATTACATTTGGACACTGTGTTATTTTAGTATGCTTTGCCATGCTGAAAACAAAAACAGTTGTTAAACTGAATTCAATATAAAAGCTGTTGTCTAAAAATCAATGGTTATAATATTCACATGATTCAATGAGTCAGTATTATAATTAGTGATTGTATATTTTATCTTGAACATTGGACAATGTAGTGTGGTTGATTAATGACATGTTTATCATAGGATAGAACCACAGACATTATCCTGTTTCTAAATTGCATACTAAAAAGTTAGCTGATTACCAATACATTGAAATCCTGTAAATATGAATAACCTGATGAGCGGAAAATATCTCATCATCTTGAGTACCGTATTCAATTGACCAGTCAAGCCCTTGCACACTGAAGTCAAAATACCAAAATTTGAATGAACTCTGTCAAACAAGACTGAACTGGTAAAATATATATAAGATTCTCTGATTACTTTTATGTTAATAACTACTGTATATACATATACACAGCTGCAGATGACTTAATAGTGTTTCTACATTATTGTTAGCCAACAATGATGTAAAAACACTGTTGAGATTATTATTAACCCTGATGGGTGAGAGTGTGAGATGAGGAAGTCTCATCTGAGGGCAAGATATTTGGGTCAGACACGAGGCTTGCCGAGTGTCTGGACCAAATATCTTGTCCCGAGGGTGAGATTTCCCCATCTCACACTCACCTCGACAGGGATAATTTTTCTTCCACCACCAAAATACCCTGACATCAGCAAAAGTAATTTGGGAGCATGTGCAGCTATATCGACAAATTTTGTTGTCCATTTCTGAAAAAAACTGATTTGCTTATCGGAAAGAGTGCAGAAAAGTTCTGCATGTACCACAGGTATAAACCACGAAATTAAATCCCAATGCTGGCAAGACAGGGGTTAAAGATTTGTAGCGAAATAAACATTGACACATTCTGATGACGTCATATTATTAAGTCTGCAAGGTATTCACATAACTTTTCGACGGGAATATCGATAAACTCTCTACACTCATAATAGCATTCACCCAAAATTCCTATAAAAGAGTCAAGTGTCCTTTGGTTTTCCGGTCTGTGTTTTATTCTTATTTTCTTCTACAAACGTTCGTCTACTAATATTTCCGAAACGTGACACCATGTTGTATGTTTGCAGAAGAACGTGCGATGATTGAATAGTCCTGCGCTCATTAAATATGCTAATAAGCCGGTAACATGGGTCATGTGAGATAGATATCTATCTCACATGGCCTTCTCACATGAGACACGCATATCTTGTATAGGAAGTGGGGGGGGGGGGGAGAGAAAAATGCATCCCACTGGTTCTCAAGGAAGAATTCACTTGAGATAAGGTTTTCAGAGTATTACAAAAGGGGCCATGGCTTATGGGTTAAATCCTTTGTTGCATTGTGGGAACAATTTGCAGTTTGCTATTTTAACATCAGTGTACATAGCCGTTAACAAATTCCCCACATTATGGTGACAAGTGGATCATTTATTCTATTATGTCTTATTTGACAAAGCTTTATGGGCTTCATCAAACAAGATATAATAATGTTCTCACTGAAAATTCTCCAAAGGGAAGTTGGTAATTATTCAGAACCCAGGCACTCAATTTATACCAACAAATTTTCTACCCAATGACCTTTATCAAGCGGAAAAAATGTTAAAGGTTACTTTCTATGTAAAATCTATCTTATCATTATATAATTTACACTTTAAAACTGTTCAATATACAACTAAGTTGGTGTGGTGGCAGAGCATTTATGGCTAGGCAATTGAATGCCGTAGACCTGGGATCAACTCCCACCAGGGCCATCTTTCGAAAAACTTTACAGTTTTCAGTTCAGTGGGCCCAGTTCCAGGACTATGCCTGGTGGAATTCCTGCTTGATATAAAATTGAATTTAAGCAGTTGCATCTTCACAGATCTTCCATTAATTGAGATTCCTATGTTTGTTTTCAAACATCTGTGAACAGTTTTAAAGTGTAAAATATATAGTGACTACAAGATGATTTTACATAGAGGTAAACTTTGCATGCTGCAGGCAGATATTCCTGCCCAGCACAGAGTTTCTCTTGTCACTGAAATTAGTATAATTTGGGAATATTTTATCAAATTTTCCCCCTATAAATTGAATACATTTTTTCACCAATGATTTCTTGAGTTCAATTTAGATGAATTTTTCATCAAATCTAGTCATGTCTGCAGAACAGCAGCCATGACTAGATTTGAAGAAACATATCTTGAAAATACTCAGTGGGTTGAGAGTTTAAACATTTTTTTCCACTTGCTAAAGGCCCATGTGCCAAACATTTGTAGATATTAATTGGGTATTCTTTTTCTCTTGTGAACAAGATATAATAGAGTAAACAATAACATTGAATTCCATGGGCCAAAGAAGTGGGTAAGGCTGAGTAATTCAATGACTGTTAGATTCACTTTTTCAATAGCATACAACATTTTTATATCTATTGTACATGGATTTACTGTAAAATAGGATTCCTATGTCTCCTTTAATTCCATTATTAGTACTGCAATTGAAAAACTCATTGTGATGCACCTGGAGGAATGTTTGTCAATGTAAAACTAGTTCTTCTCACAGTGAGATGAATACTGAAGGAATGAATCTTGTCTACCAAACAGAATGAGAATCATGCATCAGGTTGTGGACTTGATTGTGTTATGACATTAAAATAGGAAATATTGAGTACAATATCCTTTGCTGACATGTTCATATAACTGTGTGTAGCCCTTGCAGTGAAGCTGCCTTGCCCCCCCCCCCCCCCCCACACACACACAGTATTACCAGTGTAGTCATGATGGGGGGGGGGGGGGGGGGACTTTCGACTTTTAATGCATGCATGACTGAAATCCCTAAAACTATTTCATGTTCTCTCACTCTTATATTTCTTGAGTCATTTTGCTATACTTATTCCATCACTTTCTGGGTACTTAACTGGTAGAGTGCTAAATTATCTTTGGTCATTAAACTTTGCTGCCATATCTTTGCCTTGTTAACTTTTATGGAGTACTCTCCCATAATTTGCAACAAGGCAAATCCTTGAAGAGTAAATAACTTCACTTCAAGAATAATATGAAGTACATCCACTGAATATTGAGTGTTTAAGATGGGTTTCCTACACTTCAGATTAAAGCACAAATAAAGGCTTCCAACAGTCTACCAGTTAAGCCTTCAAAAGATACTCTGGGTGCTCTAATTGGCATGAAAAGTGAAAAAAGTAAGGAAGACCTTGGAGCCTCATTTATGGGCGATGCACACTCTTAACCCAGCATAAGGTGAAATGAGGTTGAGGGTGGGGATATTCTTCTGCAGCCATTGGCAACAGAAAACTGTTTTGTTTCTGCTCTTTACTTATTCTTGTGATACCCATGCCAGCAATATCCAAAAAAACATTTTTTTTTTATCTCCTTCTCCTTGAAAATATACCAGGAGTGTCCTGGAAACTCCTCAAAATGATTTGAATACTCATTCAAGTGCAGAAACCCTGTGTAGCAAAAACGCAATTAAGGCCTAAAAAAGGTTAAAAATATGTATTTCAGGCCCTGATTTGATTAGTGAAAATTAAATGCAGTTAATATGATTATTCTATTAAGCAGTATCCAATTACGTGTACCCCACTGTACCAATCTTTAACCACTATAATAATGTTTCCAGTAAAAATGTATTGTGTATATTTTAGTGAAAAATTGGTCTTCTCTTTTGATTCACAGTTTGGCCATGGGGTGAATGATGGCCGGAAAACTTCAATTACTATTTTTGAATATCCTAGCATGATAAGGATAAATAATGTAGATAAGTAGTTCTTTATACATGTCTATCACGCCATATATATTCTGTGAATAATTGTTTTAACTTTGAGCTGTGATATTTCTAGATTTTATTGTATTTTTTACACATTCACATTTTCTCGCAAATTTCTGTGATATTATGCAGCTATTTTATCGCTCACAAATACACTGTGATACTGTAAATTGCTTCTTTTTTTTTATCATTCATCCTACCAAGAGTGCAGACGTTTCTTCGAGGAGCGAACAGTTACATACACACGCCTCTTTCACACAAAAATCGTCCCCAGTTGAACTCCCCAGTTCTCACTTAAATGGTAGAGTGCTGAATTATTTTTGGTCATCAAAATTTATTCACATATGTTTGCCTTGTTACAATTTATGGGAGAGTGCCTATAGGCACTCTCCCATAAACTGTAACAAGGCAAATCCTAACAGACTAAATAATGTCACTTCAAAGGTGGTATGAACAACATCCACAAAATATGAAGCCTTTAAGTGCTGGTACTGACACTTCAGAATAAAGCCCAAATATGGGCTTCCAGCACTCTACCAGTTAAAACTAGTACAAATTTGTCAGCTTGAGCGTTGACCTGCCTGTCAAAACAAGGTTTGAATTCCCTGAAATTTCCAGGATCAACAAATCACTTACCTTGATGGACACTGAATTGAGGACTCGGACTCAAAACACATACTGAATCGACGACTCGGACTCAAGTTTAGTGTTCAGATTTTTTGTTGAATTACCAGTGATTAACCACACGTAACAGCGATCTTGTCGTTGTGATGATCAACAAAAATCGTTTAACTGTTAAACTGCCGTAACATATTCCCAAGACCAGCATTTTTTGTGGAATGCCCCTATATTTTTATATAAAGATTACCATTCATTTATTTAGTTGGGATAAGCTGACTTTTTGTGAACTATCGACCGACTCCCTTCCATCTCCATGGCTTCATTTAACCATTTATCTGCGACTTACTACCAAACTCGACCACATCACTGCTCAAAATATCCGTTCAATGCTTTTCCAAACTTGGAACCAAAGGCCGTAATATTATTTTGGTGTGGAATATCCTGTGGGCCCAATACATGCCACATGGATTTAGTGTTGAAAATGTGTTTCCAATTTAAAACGTGTATATCCTGGTGTATTCTCAATGGAACAGTCTCGTAATGAGCGACTGTAAGCTATGGTTTGGAAGAGAATAAACTATTTTTTCTGAAAAAATAATTCCTGCTATCGCCTTCAACTTGAGTGAACCCTTTAACCAACGTTGATAGCAGACAACACTTTCAAAATGTTTGTTGGAATAACTAAAAATTTTACGTTGGGTAAAGGGTTAAGTAAATGGTGAAATGAAACAATATTTAAAATAGTAATGTATTACCTAAAAGTCTTTCAATGTTGTGCGGTGGCAAATTTAAGGGAATAAGAGAAAAGAAAACCAAACAGCAACGCCGGTTTGGTAGCGGCCCCGGTATATGACCATAGCGGTTACAAAAAAGGAGTGGAGAAAGCTCCAACAGTTTAGTTTTGAAAAACCGGGAGTCATCCATCAAGCCTTCTGGGAGATAGGATGCCGTATGTGATTATGAGGTATCTGATTATCCTTCGGGAATACCAAATGACCTCCCCCCCCTACCCCCCCCCAAAAAAAAACCCCAAAACAACTCCCCCCCCCCCCAAAAAAAAAAACAAAAAAAAAACAAACATCCTCTCACAAACACACACCCTCAAACCCTTAAAAGGGCTGTTAAATCTTTATTCAAATGATTATTTATATAAAATGTACACTTGTCCCCATCCAGACAAGCTTCTTTCAATCCTTGCCTGGTGTTTGGTGGTTTCTTGTGTATGTTGCAGAAAGGTAGGTTGCACCAATTCCTCCTACGCTTTGTCTACCATTTCCATGCGTCTTCTTGATAAGAGTGTTGCAAGAAAATTTGAGAATGTTCAATTAGAAAAGTTATAGGTAGAGAGAAAGATAGATATCCGCTATTGTATATTGTGACTGTTGTGTGATTGTTGCTATGGATGGGGTAAGCGGTGTGTTTCTTCGGAGCCCACTCCTCACACGCAGAGTTGCGAGGCAATCCTCACAGACTCAATCCTAAAGATAATAAAGGACGGGCCAAGCCTGCTAACCACTTGTCTTTCGATATATACCGGTTATGGCCAGGATACTTATTTATTTACATTTACCGGGAAAAAAAAAACAGGTCTCAGTTTTATAGGGTTCCCACTGTGAAGGGGAAATTTATTTATAGTGATACGTAATGTACACTGCAGTAACGGGGTTAGGGAGTTCATACTTCGGTATTTTGTACGGAAAGCGAAACACTTGCGGAAATGGTGATCGCTCAGATTGTCGAATTGACAGATATACATGGTATGGACAGTGGATGGACGTTTAACAGATACCACGCGCAAGTGGTTAAATGAAACAACGTGGATAAAGGCGTCGATAGATAGTCCTTATGAAATCTATTAATTCTAACTTAATAATTACTTAACAAACTCTAGGGCACTCCCCCAAGTACGGCAACCACCGGCAAAACAGTCTGGACTGACTTCACAGGGATGGTTAATTTTTATTTTCGGCACAATGATTAATAAAGATCGCTATAACGTGGTAAATCACTGATAATTCAACAAAAAACTGAGCACTTTACTTGAGTCTGAGTCCTTGATTCAGTATGTGTTTTGAGTCCGAGTCCTCAATTCATATTTAAACGCTTACCAGCACTGTGAAGTTACTTACTTATTACTTTTTCCTTATTCGACATTCGAAAAAAAAGGAAAATTGTCCAAACAAACTATGATGTAGGGTGGCACAGAACAAGACCAATTTAATGACACCTTGACCTTCCCTGTGGGACCCCTAAAAGGGGCTGAACTTGACCCCTAAAAGTGACAAACTTGCCAAATTCCCCTATAATGGAGGAATTTTGCCAAACAAACTTTGGTGTAGGGTGGCACAGAAGGAGACAACTTTTTGGACACCATGACCTTCCCTGTGGGACCCCTAAAAGGGGCTGAACTTGATACCTAAAAGTTCCAAACTTGCCAAATTCCCCTACAATGGAGGAATTTTGCCAAACAAACTTTGGTGTAGGGTGGCACAGAAGGAGACAACTTTTTGGACACCATGACCTTCCCTGTGGGACCCCTAAAAGGGGCTGAACTTGACCCCTAAAAGTGACAAACTTGCCAAATTCCCCTATAATGGAGGAATTTTGCCAAACAAACTTTGGTGTAGGGTGGCACAGAAGGAGACAACTTTTTGGACACCATGACCTTCCCTGTGGGACCCCTAAAAGGGGCTGAACTTGATACCTAAAAGTGCCAAACTTGCCAAATTCCCCTACAATGGAGGAATTTTGCCAAGCAAATTGCGGTGTAGGGTGGCACAGAAAGAGACAATTTCTTGGACACCTTGACCTTCCATGTGGGACCCACAAAAGGGGCTCAACTTAACCCCTAAAAATGACAAACTTGACAAATTCCCCTACAATAGAGAAATTTTGCTGAAGAAACTGTGGTGTAGGGTGGCACAGAACGAGACAAATTCAATGACATCTTGACCTTCTGTATGGGACCCCTAAAAGGGGCTAAACTTAACCCCTAAAAGTGACAAACTTGGCAAATTCCCCTATAATGGAGTAATTTTGCGAAACAAACTATGGTGTAGGGTGGCAGAGAACGTGTCAAATTTAATGACACCTCGACCTTCCCTGTGGGACCCCTAAAAGGGGCTCAACTTGACCTCTAAAAGTGACAAACTTGCCAAATTCCCCTCTAATGGAGAATTTTTGCCAAGCAAAGTATGGTGTAGGGTTGCACAGAGCGAGACAAATTTAATGACACCTTGAACTTCCCTGTGGGACCCCTAAAAGGGGATGAACTTGACCCCTAAAAGTGACAAACTTACCAAATTCCCCTATAATGGAGGAATTTTGCCAAACCAACTTTGGTGTAGGGTGGCACAGAAGGAGACAAATGTTTGGACACCATGACCTTCCCTGTGGGACCCCTAAAATGGGCCGAACTTGATCCCTAAAAGTGACAAACTTGTCAAATGCCCCTATAATGGAGTTATTTTGCGAAACAAACTATGGTGTAGGGTGGCACAGAATGAGGCAAATTTAATGACACCTTGACCTTCCCTGTGGGACCCCAAAAAGGGGCTGAACATGACCCCTAAATGTGACAAACTTGCCAAATTCCCCTATAATGGAGGAATTTTGCCAAACAAACTTTGGTGTAGGGTGGCACAGAAGGAGACAAATTTTTGGACACCATGACCTTCCCTGTGGGACCCCTAAAAGGGGCTGAACTTGATCCCTAAAAGTGACAAACTTGCCAAATTCCCCTATAATGGAGTAATTTAGCCAAACAAACTTTGGTGTAGGGTGGCACAGAACAAGGCAAATTTAAGGACACCTTGAACTTCCCTGTGGGACCCCTAAAAGGGGCTGAACATGACCCTTAAAAGTGACAAACTTGCCAAATTCCCCTATAATTGAGGAATTTTGCCGAACAAGCTGCGGTGTAGGGTGGCACAGAAGGAAACAAATTTTAGGACACCTTGACCTTCCCTGTGGGACCCCTAAAAGGGGCTGAACGTGACCCCTAAAAGTGACAAACTTGCCAAATTCCCCTATAATGGAGGAATTTTGCCAAACAAACTGCGGTGTAGGGTGGCACAGAAGGAGTCAAATTTAAGGACACCTTGACCTTTCCTCTGGGACCCCTGAAAGGGGCTCAACTTGACCCCTAAAAGTGACAAACTTGCCAAATTCCCCTATAATGGAGGAATTTTGCTAAACAAACTATGGTGCATGGTGGCACAGAACGAAGCAAATTTAATGACGCCATGACCTTCCCTGTGGGTCCCCTAAAAGGAGCTGAACTGGACCCCTAAAAGTGACAAACTTGCCAAATTCTCCTATAATGGAGCAATTTTGCCAAACAAACTATGGTGTAGGGTGGCACAGAACGAGACAAATTCAATGACATCTTGACCTTCTGTATGGGACCCCTAAAAGGGGCTAAACTTAACCCCTAAAAGTGACAAACTTGGCAAATTCCCCTATAATGGAGTAATTTTGCGAAACAAACTATGGTGTAGGGTGGCAGAGAACGTGTCAAATTTAATGACACCTCGACCTTCCCTGTGGGACCCCTAAAAGGGGCTCAACTTGACCTCTAAAAGTGACAAACTTGCCAAATTCCCCTCTAATGGAGAATTTTTGCCAAGCAAAGTATGGTGTAGGGTGGCACAGAGCGAGACAAATTTAATGACACCTTGAACTTCCCTGTGGGACCCCTAAAAGGGGATGAACTTGACCCCTAAAAGTGACAAACTTACCAAATTCCCCTATAATGGAGGAATTTTGCCAAACCAACTTTGGTGTAGGGTGGCACAGAAGGAGACAAATGTTTGGACACCATGACCTTCCCTGTGGGACCCCTAAAATGGGCCGAACTTGATCCCTAAAAGTGACAAACTTGTCAAATGCCCCTATAATGGAGTAATTTTGCGAAACAAACTATGGTGTAGGGTGGCACAGAATGAGGCAAATTTAATGACACCTTGACCTTCCCTGTGGGACCCCAAAAAGGGGCTGAACATGACCCCTAAATGTGACAAACTTGCCAAATTCCCCTATAATGGAGGAATTTTGCCAAACAAACTTTGGTGTAGGGTGGCACAGAAGGAGACAAATTTTTGGACACCATGACCTTCCCTGTGGGACCCCTAAAAGGGGCTGAACTTGATCCCTAAAAGTGACAAACTTGCCAAATTCCCCTATAATGGAGTAATTTAGCCAAACAAACTTTGGTGTAGGGTGGCACAGAACAAGGCAAATTTAAGGACACCTTGAACTTCCCTGTGGGACCCCTAAAAGGGGCTGAACATGACCCTTAAAAGTGACAAACTTGCCAAATTCCCCTATAATTGAGGAATTTTGCCGAACAAACTGCGGTGTAGGGTGGCACAGAAGGAAACAAATTTTAGGACACCTTGACCTTCCCTGTGGGACCCCTAAAAGGGGCTGAACGTGACCCCTAAAAGTGACAAACTTGCCAAATTCCCCTATAATGGAGGAATTTTGCCAAACAAACTGCGGTGTAGGGTGGCACAGAAGGAGTCAAATTTAAGGACACCTTGACCTTTCCTCTGGGACCCCTGAAAGGGGCTCAACTTGACCCCTAAATGTGACAAACTTGCCAAATTCCCCTATAATGGAGGAATTTTGCTAAACAAACTATGGTGCATGGTGGCACAGAACGAAGCAAATTTAATGACGCCATGACCTTCCCTGTGGGTCCCCTAAAAGGAGCTGAACTGGACCCCTAAAAGTGACAAACTTGCCAAATTCTCCTATAATGGAGCAATTTTGCCAAACAAACTATGGTGTAGGGTGGCATAGAACGAGACAAATATAATGACACCTTGACCTTCCCTAAGGGGCCCCTAAAAGGGGCTGAACTTGACCCCTAAAAGTGACAAACTTGCCAAATTCCCCTATAATGGAGGAATTTTGCCAAACAAACTGCGGTGGAGGGTGGCACAGAAGGAGACAAATTTTGGGACACCTTGACCTTCCCTGTGGGACCCTGAAAGGGGCTCAACTTGGCCCCTAAAAGTGACAAACTTGCCAAATTCCCCTATAATGGAGTAATTTTGCCAAACAAACTGCGGTGTAGGGTGGCACAGGAGGAGACAAATTTTTGGAGACCTTGACCTTCCCTGTGGGACCCCTAAGAGGGGCTCAACTTGACCCCTAAAAGTGTCAAACTTGCCAAATTGCCCTATAATGGAGGAATTTTGCTAAACAAACTGTGGTGTAGGGTGGCACAGAACGAAACAAATTTAATGACACCTTGACGTTCCCTGTGGGTCCCCTAAAAGGGGCTGAACGTGACCCCTAAAAGTGACAAACTTGCCAAATTCCCCTATAATGGAGGAATTTTGACAAACTGTGGTGTAAGGTGGCACAGAACGAGACAAATTCAAGGACACCTTGACCTTCCCTGTGGGTCCCTTGACCCCTAAAAGTGACAAACTTGCCAAATTCCCAGTGATGTGAAGTTAGTTACTTATTCCTTATTTGACATTTTGATATTTTTTATTCCATCAAAACAGGAAAAATGGCACCTGCTGTAGGGTGGCACAAATGAAGATGAGTTGATTGACATGTTGCCCGTCTGCATAAGGCCTCTCTTTATGGGGCAACCAAGGCCCTAAAAGTGACAACCTCCCAGAAAACCTTCTAGATGGGCAAATCTGATCAAATAAAAGGTGCTGTAGGGGGGCACATATGAAGACGAGATTATTGACATGTTTCACGTCCCCATATAACCCCTCTTTTTGGGGCAACCAAGGCCCTAAAAGTGACAACCTTCCAGAAAACCTTCTAGATGGGGAAATCTGATCAAATAAATGGTGCTGTAGGGTGGCACAAATGAAGACGAGTTGATTGACGTATTGCCCGTATTAATTATTATTATTGACATCACGGATAACTTGTGTTAATCCAGCAGATTGACTCCCCGAGTATATCCTCGAGTTTAACACGAGATTAACGCGAGTTAATCCACGATGTCAACGCGTGTTTATCCGTGCGTTTAACGCGAGTTTATCCGCGAGGTAATCCGTGAGGTTAACGTGAGTTTATCTCCGAGGTTAACGCGAGTTTATCCGCGAGTTCATCAGCAAGGATAACACGACTTTAATCCGAATTTATCCACGTGATTAACGCGTGTTTAACGCATGTTTAACGCGTGTTTAACGCGTGTTGTGTTTAACGCGAGGTAATCCTCATTGTTAACTGGAGTTTATCCGCGAGATTAATACGAGTTTAGCGGGAGTCTGTTCGTGAGTTTAACGCAAGTCTATCCGCAAGGTTAACGCCAGTTTGACGCCAGTTTAGTTGAGTTAAATGCGAGTTTATCTGCAATATTAACACGAGTTTAACGCGAATTTAATGCGTGGTCGTCGGTGAGTTTGGCGGAAGTTTATCCGTGAAGTTAACGTGAGTTTATCCGCGAGGTTAACATGAGTTTAATGCGAGTTTATCGGCGATGTTAATGCGAGGTTATCATGAGTTTATCTGCGAAGATAACGCGAGTTTGGCGTGAGTTCATACGCGAGGTTATCACAAGTTTATCCGCGAGGTTACCTCGCGTTTAAGGCGCGTGTATCGGCGATGTTAACGCGAGGTTATGCGCGAGGTTATTACGAGTTTATCCACGTTGTTAGCGCGAGTAAAACGCGAGGTTAACTCGATTTTAACGCGAAATTGTCTGCGAGGTTATCGCGAGTTTATGCATGTTGTTAGCAAGAGTCAACCCGCGATGTTAACTCGAGATTAATGCGCGTTTAACGCGAGTTTATTCGGGATATTAATGCGAGTTTATGCGCAAGGAGATTGCGAGTTTATCCGCGATATTATTTGGTGTGAGTTTCTCCGGGAGGTTAACTCGAGTTTAACGCGCGTTTATCGGCGATGTTAACATGTTAACACGAGGTTAATACGAGTCCATCCACGAGGTTAATGCGACATTGGCGCGTGTTTTTCGGCGATGTTAACATGAGTTTATGTGCGAGGTTATCGCAAATTTATCTGCTTTGTTAGCGCGAGTTAAACGCGATGTTACGCGAGTATGAGGTGAGTTTATCCACGAGGTCATCGCGAGTTTGGCGCAAGTATATCCGCTACGTTAATGCGAGTTTAACGTGAGTTAATCCGCGAGGTTAACGCGAATGTATCCGCGAGGTTAACTCGAGTTTAACATGCATTTATACGCGCGATTAACGCGGTTTCGACGGGTGTTCATCCGCGAGTTAACGCGAGTTTATCTCAGAAGTTAACGCGAGTTTTTTGCGAGTTTAACACGAGTCAGTCCCCGAGATTGACGTGTGTTTATCGGCACGGTCAGCGCGAGTGTATGCCCGAAGTTAACCCGAGCTTTTCCGCTAGTTTAACGCAAGTGTTTCCGCGATATTAATGCGTGTTTGTGCGCAAGGTTATCGCGAGTTTATCCGCGTTATTCGCGAGAGTTTAACTTGAATTTGTCCACGAGGTTAACGCGGGTTTGGCGTGAGTTTATCCGCGAGATTAACACGAGTTTATCGGTGAGTTTAACGCGAGTTTATGCGCAACATTAACGCGAGTTTATTTGCGAGGTTAAATCGAGTACATCTCGAGTTTATCGGCGATGTTAACACGAGTTTATGCGCCAGGTTATCGCAAGTTTATCCGCGAGTTAATCCGCGAGGTTAACGCTAATTTAACGCGTGTTTGTCCGCGAGTTTAACACGAGTTTATCCCCCAGGTTAACGCGAGATTAACGAGTATCCGTGAGATTAGCGCGAGTTTATGCGCCACGCTAACCCGAGTTTATCCGCTGACTTAACGCGAGTGTAACCACTGGGTGCGTGTTTAACGTGAAGTTAACTCGAGTTTAACACGCGTTCTTCCTCGAGTTTAACGAGTTTATTCGTGAGGTTAGCACGTGTTTAACGCAAGCTTATCCGCAAGTTTAATGCGAGTTTAACACGGGTTTATCCATGAGGGTAACGCAAATTTAATGCGAGGCTATGCATGAGGTTGTCCGCGAGTTTAACGTGAGTTAAACGTGCGTTTATCGGTGATGTTGACGCGAGTTTATGCGCGAGGTTATCGCGAGTTTATCCGCGTTGTTAGCGCGAGTTGAATGCGAGCTTAGCGCGAATTTGTCCCCGGGCCTGTTGCGAGGGTAACGCGAATTTAACGCGATTTTAACACTAGTTTATCCCCGAGGTTAAAGCGAGATTAATCTGAGGTAATCCGTGAGGTTCACTCGTGTTTATCTGCGTGGTTAGCCGACGTTTGGCGTGAGAATATCCACGAGTTTAACGCGAGTTAACCCGGGAGGTTAACGCATGTCAACTGTTAGGTTAACGCGAGTTATCCGCGAGGTTAACGCGAGTGAAATGCACGTTTAACGCAAGTTAATCCACGGTGTTAACGTGTGTTTACCCACGAGTGTAACGCGAATTTATCGTCGAGGTTAAGGCGAGTTTAACGCGCGTTTAACACTAGTTAATCCGCAAGGTTAATGTGAGATTAACTCGAGTTAATTCGCGAGGTTAACGCGTGTTTATTCGCGAGATTAGCGTGAGTTTATGCGCGATGTTAACGCGAGTTTATCTGCGAGATTTAACGCGAATCTATCTGCTAGATTAACGCAAGTTTAAAGCGAGGTTAACTCAAGTTTTCATCCGAGAGGCCAACTCGATTTCGAAGGGAGATTATCCGCGTTGTGAGCGCGCGCTTATCCGTGAGGTTAGCGTGTGTCTTACACCAGTTTGTCCGCAAGGTTAACTCGAGTTTAACGCGCGTGTATCGGCGATGTTAATGCGAGGTTATTCTCGAGGTTATCGCGAGTTTAGCCACGTTGTTAGCGCGAGTTAGATGCAAGGTTAACGCGAGTTTAAAGCGAATTTATCCACGAGGTTATGGCGAGTTTATCCCCGTTGTTAGCGAGAGTTAATTCGCGAGGTTAACACGAGTTTAACGCTAGCTTATCCACGATATTAATGCGAATTTATGCGCAAGGTTATCGTGAGATTATCGGGTTTAAAGCGAATTTATTCCCGAGATTAACGCGAGTCTATTCGGTAGGTTAATGCGAGTTTATCTGCAAGGTTAACTCGAGTTTTCCGCGAGTTTATCCGCGATTATAACGCGAGTTTATGCCCGAGGTTATCACGAGTTTAGCCGCGTGTTTTTCGGCGAGTCACTCCGTGAGGATAACGTGAGTTTGGCGCGTGTTCGTCCTCGAGTTTAACGCGAGTATATCCCCGAGGTTAACGCGCGATATTAACGCGAATTAATCCACGAGGTTAACGCGAGATTAACTCCTCGAGTTAATCCAGGAGATTAATACTAATTAATCCGTGAGGTTAACGCGAATTTAACGAGTGTTTGTCCGCGAGTTGAACGCGCGTTTTTATCCGAGGTTAAAGCGAGATTAACGAGAGTTTATCGGCGAGATTAACGCGAGTTTAACGCAAGTTTAATGCGAGGAAATCCGCGATGTTAACATGTGTTTAGCCGCGAGTTTAACGTGAGTTTATCCCCGAGGCTAAGGCGAGTTTAACACGAGTGTAACGCGAGTTAATCCGCGCAGTTAACGCATGATTATACGCAACGTTAACGCGAGGTTAACGCGTGATTATACGCGAATTTAACGCGTGATTGTTCGCGAGTTTAACGCGAGTATATCCCCAAGGTTAACACGAGATTAACGCGAGTTAATTCGGGATGTTAACGCGTGTTTATCCGCGCGGTTATCGCGAGTTGATCCGCGAGTTTAACGTGAGGTAATCCGCGAGGTTAAAGCGACTTTATCCCCGATGTCAACGCGAGTTTATCCGCGAGTTAATCAACAAGGTTAACGCGACTTTAATATGAGTTTATTTGGGAGGTTAACTCGAGTTTAGCGTGAGTTTATCCACGAGTTTAACGCCACTCGTGGTTAACGCGAGTTTATCCGCGGAAATAACGGGAGTTTAACGGGGGTCTGTTTGCGATATTAATGCGAGTCTATCCGTAAGGGTAATGCCAGTTTAACGTGAGTTTACGCGTTTACCCGCTGCGTTTAGTCGAGTTGAACGTGAGTTTATCCGCGACGATAACGCGAGATGATGCGTGAAGTTAACCAGAGTTTAACGCGTGTTTTTCCGCGAGGTTAACACGCGTTTGGCGCGAGTTTATCACGAGGTTAACACGCGTTTATCCACCACGAGGTTAACTTGAGTCTTTCGCGAGTTTATCGGCGATGTTAATGCAAGTTTATGCGCGAGGTTATCGCTAGTTCATTCGCGTTGTTAGCGGAGTACAACGCGAGGTTAACTCGAGTTTAACGTAAATTTGTCCGCGAGGTTATCGCGAGTTTAGCTGCGTTGTTAGCCAGAGTTAACCCGCAAGGTTGACGCAAGTTTATCCGCGAGGTTAGCGCAAGTTTAACGCGTGTTTATCCAGGATATTAATGCGAATTTATGCACAAGGTTATCGCGAGTTTATTCGCGATATTATCACGAATTTGACGCGAGGTTAACATGAGTTTATCCGCGAGGTTAACGCGAGTTTGGCGCGAGTTTTTCCCGAGGTTAACACGAGATTATCCCCGAGATGAACTCGAGTTCAGCGCGACTTCATTTGTTTGTCCACGAGTTTAACAGGAGTTGATTCCCGAAGTTAACGCGAAATAAACGCGAGTTAATTCGCGAGGTTAACGCGTGTTTATATTTATTATTATTAGTATTTGCGCAATGCTAGCGCGAGCTTAACGCCACTTTATCCGCGATATTAACGCGAGTTTAACTGCTAGATTAACGCGAGTTTAACGCGAGGTTAACTCTAGTTAAACACGAGTTCATCCGTGAGATAAACTCGAGTTTAACAGGAGTTTATCCGCATTGGTAGCGTGAGTTTGACGCGAGATTATTCGTGAGGTCAGCGCGTGTTTAACACGAGTTTATCCACAAGGTTAACGCGAGATTAACACGCGTTTATCCACAAGGTTAACTTGAGTTTAACGCGAGTTTATTGACGATGATAACGCTAGTTTATTTGCAAATTTATCGCGAGTTTATCCACGTTGATAGCGCAAATTAAACGCAAGGTTAACGCGAGATTAAAGCGAATTTGTCCGTGAGGTTATTACGTGTTTATAGAGACAGTGTTGTTAGAGACAGTTAATCCTTGAGGTTAACGCGAGGTTATCGCGCGAGATTATCCGCGAGGATAACGCGTGTTTAACGCTAGTTTATCCGCAAGGTTAACACGAGTTTAACACGAGTTTATCCACGAGGTTAACTCGAGTTTAACGCAAGTTTATCGGCGATGGTAACGCGAGTTTACGGCGAGGTTACTGCGAATTTACCCGGTTTGTCAGCGCGAGTTAAACGCGCTGTTAACGCGGGTATGAGGCGATTTCAACCGCTAGGTTATCGCGAGTTTGGCGCGAGTATGTCCGCGATGTCAACGTGAGATTAACGTGAGTTTATTCGCGAGGTTACTACGAATTTATCCGCGAGGTTAACTCCAGTTTAACGGGCGTTTATGCGCGAAGTTAACGCGATTTGGCGCGTGTTCACGCACGAGTTTCACGCAAGTTTATCAGCGAGGTTAACGCGATCTTTACGCGAGTTTAACACGAGTTAATCCGCGAGGTTAACTTGTGTTTATCGGCGCGGTCAGCGCGAGTTTATGCGCGACGTTAACGCGCGTTTTTCCGCCAGATTAACGCGACTCTATCCGCGATATTAATGCGAGTTTGTGCGAAAGGTTATCGCGAGTTTATTCACGTTATTAGCGCGAGTATAACGTATGTTTAGTCACGAGGTTAACGCGAGTTTGGCGCGAATTTATGCGCGACGTTAACGCGAGTTTATCCGCGAGGTTAACTCGAGTTCAATGCCAGTTTATCGGCAATGTTAACACGGATTTATGCGCGAGGTTATCGTGAGTTTATATGTGTTGTTATCGCGAGTTTATCCGCGAGTTAATCCTCGCGGTTAACGCGAATTTAACGTGTGTTTGTTCGCGAGTTTTACACGAGTTTGTCGCCGCGGTTAACGCGAGATTAACTCGAGTTAATTCGCGTGGTTAACGAGGTGAGCACGAGTTTAACGCGAGCTTAACATGACTTTATCCGCGAGATTAACAGGAGTCTAACCGCTAGGTGGGTGACAGTAATACAGCCAGCTGGCTATGTCACTTCCCTGCAGAAGACAAATATGTAGCTTCATAAATCCTAGGTGTGATATATTATTAATACTATTTGTTGTTTCTTGGGCAATTATGTTATAAACATGTATTATAATGTCTTTTGCAAATAAAGAACGTCACGTCACGTCATGTCGCGGCTAGGTTAAACTGAATGTAAATCAAGGTTAACTCGAGTTCAACGGGAATTAATCTTGGAGGTTAACGCATGTTTATCTGCGAGGTTAACGCGCGTTTATCCTCAAGGTTAACGTGAGTGTAACGCAACTTTAAAGTGAGTTAATCCGCGATGTTAACGTGTGGTTACCCGCGAGTTTAACGCGAATTTATCCCCGAAGTTAAGGCGAGTTTAACGCAAGTTTAACGCTACTTAATCCTCGAGGTTAACGTGCGTTTATCCCCGGGGTCAATGCAAGATTAATGCGAGTTGAATCGCGTGGTTAGCTCGTGTTCATCCGCGGGATTAGCGCGGGTTTATGTGAGACACTAACGCGAGTTTAATCACAAGATTAACGCGAGTTTATCCACTAGGTTTACGCGAGTTTAAAGTGAGGTTAACTAGATGTTAACGCGAGTTCATCCGGGAGGTGAATTCGATTTTAACGGGAGTTTATTCGCGTTCTTAGTGCGAGGTTGAACCGAGATTAATGCGAGAGTATCCGTGAGGTTAGCACGTGTTTAACGCGAGTTTATCCACAAGGTTATAACACGAGATTAACACGAGCATTAATCTCGCTTCAACCTTGTGGATCAACTTGCGTAAAATGCGCGTTCAACTCGCGTTAACCTCGCGGATAAACTCGCGGATAAACTCGAGGATAAACTCGCGGTTGAACTCACATTAACCTCGCGGAAAATCTCGCGACAGCTTAGCGTATAAACTCCTGTCCAACTCGCGTTAACCTTGCGTTAAACTCGCGTTAAACTCGCGTTAAACTCGTGGGTAAACTCGTGTCAAACTCCAGCTAACCGCGCGGATTAACATCCGTTATCCTCGCGGGTCAACTAGCGTTAATCTCGCGCCAAACTCGCGATGGCCTAGCGGATAAACTCCTGTCAAACTCGCGTTAACACTGCGTTAACCTCGCGAATAAACTCGCGTAAAACTTGCGCTAACCTCACGGATAAACTCGTGATAATCTCACGATAAACTCGCGTTAACCCGGTGAATTAACTCTCGCTAACAACACGGATAATGTCGCGATAACCTCGCGGATAAATTTGCGTTAATATCGCCGATAAACTCGCTTTAAACTCGACTTAACCTACAGCACCTTTTATTTGATCAGATTTCTTGGTTGCCCACAACAGCACCTCTTATATGATCAGATGTGCCCATCTAGAAGGTTTTCTGAGAGGTTGTCACTTTTAGAGCCTTGGTGGCCCCATAACGAAAGGCCTTATGCGGAGGGGGAACATGTCAATCAACTCGTCTTCATTTGTGCTACCCTACAGCACCTTTTATTTGATCAGATGTGCCCATCTAGAAGGTTTACTAGAAGGTTTTCTGGGAGGTTGGCACTTTTAGGGCCTTGGTTGCCCCATAAAGAAATGCTTGTGCGGACACGCAACATGTCAATCAACTCGTCTTCATTTGTGCCACCCTACAGCACCTTTTATTTGATCAGATTTGCCCATCTAGAAGGTTTTCTGGGAGGTTGTCACATTTACGGCCTTGATTGCCCCGTAAAGAAAGGCCTTATGTGGATGGGCAACATGTCAGTCAACTCGTCTTCATTTGTGCCACCATACAGCACCTTTTATTTGATCAGATTTGCCCATCTAGAAGGTTTTCTGGGAGGTTGTCACTTTTAAGGTCTTGGTTGCCCCATAAAGAAAGGCCTTATGCAGATGAGCAACATGTCAATGAACTCGCCTTTATTTGTGCCACCCTACAGCACCTTTTATTTGATCAGATTTGCCCATCTAGAAGGTTTTCAGGGAGGTTGTCACTTTTAGGGCCTTGGTTGCCCCATAAAGAAAGGTCTTATGTGGATGGGCAACATGTCGTCACCTCGTCTTCATTTGTGCCACCCTACATCACCTTTTATTTGATCAGATTTGCCCATCTAGGAGGTTTTCTGGGAGGTTGTCACTTTTAGGGCCTTGGTTGCCCCATAAAGAAAGGCCTTATGCAGATGGGCAACATGTCAATCAACTCATCTTCATTTGTGCCACCCTACAGCAGGTGCCATTTTTCCTGTTTTGATGGAATAAAAAATGTCAAAATGTCAAATAAGGAATAAGTAACTAACACATCGCTGCGAATTTGGCAAGTTTGTCACTTTTAGGCGTCAAGTTCAGCCCCTTTTAGGGGTCCCACAGGGAAGGTCAGTGTCACCAAAAATTTGTCTCGTTCTGTACCACCTTACACCACAGTTTGTTTGTCAAAATTCCCCCATTATAGGAGAATTTGGCAAGTTTGTCAATTTTAGGGGTCAAGTTCAGCCCCCTTTTGGGCGTCCCACACAGAAGTTCAAGGGTTGTCCTTAAATTTGTCTTGTTCTGTGCCACCCTACACCACAGTTTGTTTGGCAAAATTCCTCCACTATAGCGGAATTTGGCAAGTTTGTCACTTTTAGGAGTCAAGTTCAGCCCCTTTCAGGGATCCCACAGGGAAGTTCAAGGGTGTCCTTAAATTTGCCTTGTTCTGTGCCATCCTACACCAAAGTTTGTTTGGCAAAATTCCTCCATTATAGGGGAATTTGCCAAGTTTGGCACTTTTAGGGATCAAGTTCAGCCCCTTTTAGGGGTCCCACAGGGAAGGTCATGGTGTCCATATATTTGTTTCCTTCTGTGCCACCCTACACCAAAGTTTGTTTGGCAAAATTCCTCCATTCTAGGGGAATTTGGCAAGTTTGTCACTTTTAGGTGTCAAGTTCAGCCCCTTTTAGGGGTACCACAGGGAAGTTCAAGGTGTCCTTAAATTTGTCATCTTCTGTGCCACTACACCATACTTTGCTTGGCAAAAATTCTCCATTAGAGGCGAATTTGGCAAGTTTGTCACATTTAGAGGTCAAGTTGAGCCCCTTTTAGGGGTCCCACAGGGAAGGTCAAGGTGTCCAAAAATTTGCCTCCTTCTGTGCCACCCTACACCAAAGTTTGTTTGGCAAAATTCCTCCATTATAGGGGAATTTGGCAAGTTTGTCACTTTTAGGGGTCAAGTTCAGCCCCTTTCAGGGGCCCCACAGGGAAGGTCAAGGTGTCATTAAATTTGTCTCGATCTGTGCCACCCTACACCATAGTTTGTTTGGCAAAATTACTCCATTATTGGAGAATTTGGCAAATTTGTCACTTTTAGGGATCAAGTTCAGCCCATTTTAGGGGTCCCATGGGGAAGGTCATGGGTGTCCAAAAATTTGTCTCCTTCTGTGCCACCTTACACCAAAGTTTGTTTGTCAAAATTCCTCCATTATAGGGGAATTTGGCAAGTTTGTCACTTTTAGGGGTCATGTTCAGCCCCTTTTAGGGGTCCCACAGGGAAGGTCAAGGGTTGTCATTATATTTGTCTGATTCTATGCCACCTTACACCATAGTTTGTTTGGCAAAATTACTCCATTATAGGGGACTTTGGCAAGTTTGTCACTTTTAGGGGTCCAGTTCAGCCCCTTTTAGAGGTCCCACAGGGAAGTTCAAGGTGTCCTTAAATTTGTCTCATTCTGTGCCACCCTACACCAAAGTTTGTTTGGCAAAATTCCTCCATTGTAGCGGAATTTGGCAAGTTTGTCACATTTAGGGGTCAAGTTCAGCCCCTTTCAGGGGTCCCACAGGGAACTTCAAGGTGTCCTTAAATTTGTCTTTTTCTGTGCCACCCTACACCATAGTTTGTTTGGCAAAAGTATTCCATTATAGGGGAATTTGTCAAGTTTATCACTTTTAGGGGTCAAGATGAGCCCCTTTTAGGGGCCCCACAGGGAAGGTCAAGGTGTCTTTAAATTTGTCTCGATCTGTGCCACCCTACACCATAGTTTGTTTGGCAAAATTATTCCATTATAGGAGAATTTGGCAAGTTTGTCACTTTTAGGGATCAAGTTCAGCCCATTTCAGGGGTTCCATGGGGGAAGGTCATGGTGTCCAAAAATTTGTCACCTTCTGTGCCACCCTACACCAAAGTTTGTTTGTCAAAATCCCTCCATTATAGGGGAATTTGGCAAGTTTGTCACTTTTAGGGGTCATGTTCAGCCCCTTTTAGGGGTCCCACAGGGAAGTTCAAGGTGTCCTTAAATTTGTGTTTTTCTATACCACCTTACACCAAAGTTTGTTTGGAAAAATTCCTCCATTATAGGGGAATTTGGCAAGTTTGGCACTTTTAGGGATCAAGTTCAGCCCCTTTTAGGGGTCCCACAGGGAAGGTCATAGTGTCCAAAAATTTGTCTCCTTCTGTGCCACCCTACACCAAAGTTTGTTTGGCAAAATTCCTCCATTATAGGGGAATTTGGCAAGTTTGTCACTTTTAGGGTCAAGTTCAGCCCCCTATTAGGGGTCCCAAAGGGAAGGTCAAGGTGTCATTAAATTTGGCTTGTTCTGTGCCACCCTGCACCAAAGTTTGTTTGGCAAAAATCCTCCATTATAGGGGAATTTGGCAAGTTTGTCACTTTTAGGGATCAAGTTCAGCCCATTTTTGGGGTCCCACAGGGAAGGTCATGGTGTCCAAAAATTTGTCTCCTTCTGTGCCACCCTACACCAAAGTTTGTTTGGCAAAATTCCTCAATTATAGGGGAGTTTGGCAAGTTTGTCACTTTTAGGGGTCATGTTCAGACCCATTTAGGGGTCCCACAGGGAAAGTCAAGGTGTCATTAAATTTGTCTCGCTCTGTACCACCCTACACCATAGTTTGTTTGGCAAATTTACTCCATTATAGGGGAATTTGGCAAGTTTGTCACTTTTAGGGATCAAGTTCAGCTCCTTTTAGGGGTCCCACAGGGAAGGTCATGGTGTCCAAAAATTTATCTCCTGTTCCACCATACACCAAAGTTTATTTGGCAAATTTCCTCCATTATAGGGGAATTGGGCAAGTTTGTCACTTTTAGGGGTCAAGTTCAGCCCCTTTTAGGGGGCCCCACAGGGAAGGTCAGGGTGTCATTAAATTTGTCTCGATCTGTGCCACCCTACACCATAGTTTGTTTGGCAAAATTACTCCATTATTGGAGAATTTGGCAAGTTTGTCACTTTTAGGGATCAAGTTCAGCCCATTTCAGGGGGTCCCATGGGGAAGGTCATGGTGTCCAAAAATTTGTCACCTTCTGTGCCACCCTACACCAAAGTTTGTTTGTCAAAATCCCTCCATTATAGGGGAATTTGGCAAGTTTGTCACTTTTAGGGGTCATGTTCAGACCCTTTTAGGGGTCCCACAGGGAAGGTCAAGGTTGTCATTATATCTGTCTCATTCTGTGCCACCCTACACCATAGTTTGTTTGGCAAAATTACTCCATTATAGGAGACTTTGGCAAGTTTGTCTCTTTTAGGGGTCCAGTTCAGCCCCTTTTAGGGGTCCCACAGGGAAGTTCAAGGTGCCCTTAAATTTGTCTCATTCTGTGCCACCCTACACCAAAGTTTATTTGGCAAAATTCCTCCATTGTAGCGGAATTTGGCAAGTTTGTCACTTTTAGGGGTCAAGTTCAGCCCCTTTCCGGGGCCCACAGGGTAGTTCAAGGTGTCCTTAAATTTGTCTTTTTCTATACCACCCTACACCAAAGTTTGTTTGGAAAAATTCCTCCATTATAGGGGAATTTGGCAAGTTTGGCACTTTTAGGGATCAAGTTCAGCCCCTTTTAGGGGTCCCACAGGGAAGGTCATAGTGTCCAAAAATTTGTCTCCTTCTGTGCCACCCTACACCAAAGTTTGTTTGGCAAAATTCCTCCATTATAGGGGAATTTGGCAAGTTTGTCACTTTTAGGGTCAAGTTCAGCCCCCTATTAGGGGTCCCAAAGGGAAGGTCAAGGTGTCATTAAATTTGGCTTGTTCTCTGCCACCCTGCACCAAAGTTTGTTTGGCAAAAATCCTCCATTATAGGGGAATTTGGCAAGTTTGTCACTTTTAGGGATCAAGTTCAGCCCATTTTTGGGGTCCCACAGGGAAGGTCGTGGTGTCCAAAAATTTGTCTCCTTCTGTGCCACCCTACACCAAAGTTTGTTTGGCAAAATTCCTCAATTATAGGGGAGTTTGGCAAGTTTGTCGCTTTTAGTGGCCAACTTCAGCCCCATTTAGGGGTCCCACAGGGAAAGTCAAGGTGTCATTAAATTTGTCTCGCTCTGTACCACCCTACACCATAGTTTGTTTGGCAAATTTACTCCATTATAGGGGAATTGGGCAAGTTTGTCACTTTTAGGGGTCATGTTCAGCCCTTTTTAGGGGTCCCACAGGGAAGTTCAAGGTGTCTTGAATTTGTCTTGGTCTGTGCCACCCTACACCAAAGTTTGTTTGGCAAAATTCCTCCATTATAGAGGAATTTGGCAAGTTTGTCACTTTTAGGGGTCATGTTCAGCCCCTTTTAGGGGTCCCACATTCAAGGTCGAGGTGTCATTAAATTTAACTCGTTCTGTGCCACCCTGCACCATAGTTTCTTTCGCAAAATTACTCCATTATAGGGGAATTTGCCAAGTTTGTCACTTTCAGGGGTTAAGTTTAGTCCCTTTTAAGGGTCCCACACGGAAGGTCAAGGTGTCATTGAATTTGTCTCGTTCTGTGCCACCCTACACCACAGTTTCTTCAGCAAAATTTCTCTATTATAGGGGAATTTGTCAAGTTTGTCACTTTTAGGGGTTAAGTTGAGCCCTTTTTATGGGTCCCACATGGAAGGTCAAGGTGTCCAAAAAATTGTCTCTTTCTGGGCCACCCTACACCGCAATTTGCTTGGCAAAATTCCTCCATTGCAGGGGAATTTGGCAGATTTGTCACTTTTAGGGGTCAAGTTCAGCCCCTTTTAGGGACCCCACAGGGAAGGTCAAGGTGTCATTAAATTTGTCTCGATCTGTGCCACCCTACACCATACTTTGTTTGGCAAAATTACTCCATTATTGGAGAATTTGGCAAGTTTGTCACTTTTAGGGATCAAGTTCAGCGCATTTTAGGAGTCCCATGGGGAAGGTCATGGTGTCCAAAAATTTGTCTCCTGTGCCACCTTACACCAAAGTTTGTTTGTCAAAATTCCTCCATTATAGGGGAATTTGGCAAGTTTGTCACTTTTAGGGGTCAAGTTCAGCCCTTTCAGGGGTCCCACAGGGAACTTCAAGGTGTCCTTAAATTTGTCTTTTTCTGTGCCACCCTACACCAAAGTTTGTTTGTCAAAATCCCTCCATTATAGGGGAATTTGGCAAGTTTGTCACTGTTAAGGGTCATGTTCAGCCCCTTTTAGGGGTCCCACAGGGAAGGTCAAGGTGTCATATTTGTCTCATTCTGTGCCACCTTACACCATAGTTTGTTTGGCAAAATTACTCCATTATAGGGGAATTTGGCAAGTTTGTCACTTTTAGGGGTCAAGTTGAGCCCCTTTTAGGTGCCCCACACGGAAGGTCAAGGTGTCATTAAATTTGTCTCGATCTGTGCCACCCTACACCATAGTTTGTTTGGCAAAATTATTCTATTATTGGAGAATTTGGCAAGTTTGTCACTTTTAGGGATCAAGTTCAGCCCATTTCAGGGGTCCCATGGGGAAGGTCATGGTGTCCAAAAATTTGACTCCTTCTGTGTCACCCTACACCAAAGTTTGTTTGTCAAAATCCCTCCATTATAGGGGAATTTGGCAAGTTTGTCACCTTTAGGGGTCATGTTCAGCCCCTTTTAGGGGTCCCACAGGGAAGGTCAAGGTGTCATTATATCTGCCTCATTCTGTGCCACCCTACACCATAGTTTGTTTGGCAAAATTACTCCATTTTAGGGGACTTTGGCAAGTTTGTCACTTTTAGGGGTCCAGTTCAGCCCCTTTTAGGGGTCCCACAGGGAAGTTCAAGGTGTCCTTAAATTTGTCTCATTCTGTGCCACCCTACACCAAAGTTTGTTTGGCAAAATTCCTCCATTGTAGCGGAATTTGGCAAGTTTGTCACTTTTAGGGGTCAAGTTCAGCCCCTTTCAGGGGTCCCACAGGGAAGTTCAAGGTGTCCTTAAATTTGTCTTTTTCTGTGCCACCCTACACCAAAGTTTGTTTGGAAAAATTCCTCCATTATAGGGGAATTTGGAAAGTTTGGCAATTTTAGGGATCAAGTTCAGCCCCTTTTAGGGGTCCCACAGGGAAGGTCATGGTGTCCAAAAATTTGTCTCCTTCTGTGCCACCCTACACCAAAGTTTGTTTG